>JAEIGR010000005.1:0-600000 GCA_018904305.1 Scaptomyza montana | reverse complement strand
CATTGCTGTTGCTGCTGCTGCTACTGCTGGTGGCAATGTCCATGTCAAGACAAAGAGAGCGTTGAGTTGCAGGTGCAACAGCAACAGCACTCGAAGCACTTGCACCAGCAGCAGCAGCATTGCGCTAAACATCAGAGAGAGAGAGAGAGAGGGGAGAGGGAATAGTTGGTTGGACATGCAAAATAAAATGCCTTGGCAGGTTGCATTTTTTCTGTGTGTGTGTGCCTTAATTAATTTTGATTGCAGGCAACAACAGCAACAACGTTAGATGAAAACTTCAGCGGAAATGTTCATCACACGCTGCAGCAGAAGAAGAAGAAGTAGAATGAATATATGGTAAGCGCTATTCTACAGCTTGCAAGACACTAATTAATTGAATTAAATGAAAGCCCGCCAGAGCCATCATTCTATCAATGCCCTCCCTAACGCATAGTATCCTATGCACTCTGGCATTATTATTAGAAGCTATTTGATGTTATGAGGAAAGAATGCTGCCTAATGGCAAGAAATCATAGCGGAGGGAAAAAGAATTATTAAGCTTCTACTAAATTGTTATAAGTTCAACAACTTCTTCAAAGACAACGGATTATATTTAAGTAGACAGATCGTCGCATCAAAATCACATTTGTGTGGGATATGACAGATAAAATCTCCCCTCTTTTACCTAACCCTAGGCATATTTATGGGCATAAGCTGCAATTAAAATGCCAACAGTTGCCCAACCAATCACAATGGTCCGCCCTAAGCGAACGTTACTCGCCCATATCTATATTTATAACCATGTTCAAGTCCACAGCAATGTCTATGTCGATGGCTACGCATAATTTGCGTTTGCTTAAAAGTATGGCAAGCGATCAATAAAACAAGGAGTAGGTCAACACCAGCTCCAACTCTCGGTAGTTTGCGTTGAGGTAAGGGTTACATTATTCAGAAATGTGCGCTCATTTATTAACGTATTATTTAACGAGCTTAGAGGAGGCTGCTCTCTGGCCATCTCCACGAGGCTTGAGGCGGCACATAGCACAGGCTTAGTTTATAATTTAATTAGCTGTGTCGTCGCTGGTTTATCGCCTAAATCCAACTCGTTAATTAAAGTTGCCTACCGACTCTTCGACTCTTTGCGTTTACGTAACAAGCAAGAGTTCAAAGTGAAGTGGTCGCTGGTGATGCTGCAGGTGGGTCACTCGCAGGTATTGTATCCTGGGCACAGTGGGGTTAATTGTCTGCCATTTTGCCAGTCACGAACTGAATTCGACAGTCAATTTCAATTTGAAAGACTCTCAAAAGAGATAGAGAGAGAGAGAGAGAGAGACGCTCCCACTGCCAGAGAGCCTTTCTAACAGGAAATCCGTTGAGCTGCTGTCAGTGTGGCCACAAAATTTATTTGGGGTCAGAGAGCTGTGGTCAGAGTGACCCACTAAATTAAATGAATAGATTTCACATCAACAATTTCGCACCTATGCCTGTCCAAGACTATGAATAGATGAGTCGTCAAATTGTTTATGCAAATAAATATTTGTTTTTTAAAATGGTTAAAGCGAAGCGAACATAAAAAAATCACACACAAAACATAGAAAGACTTAGAGAGGGAAGAGAGCAGAGCAACGCTTAATTAATGACCCAATATAACAATAAATAATGCTAGAAATGACTTCAAGATTTGCAAGACGTGTTCGTGATTTCAATACTAAATCCCGACAGAGGAACGACCTTGTCAAATTATTGCCAAAAATGCCAAACACGCGACATGAGCTTTTGAAATGTCGCGTTTATAAGCATCTGATAAAAAAAAACATAAGCAGACGATCATTTATAACTAGTTGTTAAGAGTATAGACAAAAAAGTAAACTCACTTTTTGGATAGAGAAAAAAAAAACAAGAAACATTTAAACACAAAGCAAGCTTTGTTAAGATTCCCGACTGGTTTTAGTTACACAATAAATACATAAGAATATAAACAGAAGCTTATCTATAAATATTCGACTAACAGAAGGATTTATAAATTTCAGATTATTTATAGAGCATTTAATTTATTTGCCCATTGAATCAATATAAAGTGATGCAATAAATTAGTTAACCTGGGCTCTTAGGGGAACTTTTCCCTCCGCTTTTTAAAGTAGCCCCAAAAATTAAGTTCACGTGTGCTAATTGATAGCACTTAGCTTTAAACTCGAGAAAGACACGAGCCAAACGAGTTCATTTTGGTCACTTTAAGAAGCCATTAGAAGACCATTTAGACCACGGCAAAACCAGCCAAGCGTAAACTAGACAAATAGTAAATATTTTGTGTCCTCTCTTTGTACTTCTTGTTCTCGTTTCCCAGAAGACAAGCAAAGCAAAATGCTAATTCTGGACAAACAAACAACAAATCAATGTCAGAAGTAGAAGAACCCTTTGCTTGATGTTTGCCTGTCAAAACTTGTTGGAAAACTTCTCCTCACTGCAACTGAATGTTACTAATTGTGAAACTAAAAGGGAGGAAAGGAGAACATCTCACCTTACCTGTGACCTGTCGTAATCGTGTGAGTCCAAATCTTGACATTATGATGAGATGGAATAAGTGGAACAAACATTTTTGATGGACTCTGTTCGGCTATTAGCAATTAACTATTAACTAGATTATAGACTGACCAAAGTTATTAGCTGACATTAGGTTGCCTATTTTTTGTTTTGAAAGTTTAGTTTGAGATCACCTTAGATAATTAAGTTAATAACCGACGTGGTGTTTCAATGAAAAATTCATTCAACAGAACTATATTGCATGTCTGGGTTATATTACAAAAAGGAAATGTTTTTGGGACCTTAAAAAAAAAGGTGTCGGCGCAACAATAGCCAGCGGAATACTTTATTATTCTAAGCTGCCCATTCGGGAGGTCATTAGCTAGACTCGAACCCTTGGACAGACATAGCTTAATAGTGAACATTTCTATTGCATTTTCTATAGAGACATTAACAAATTGGACATCATAAAGAGCGGTCTCATGTTTCACTGTAAACTAAACAGAAAACAGAACAAATAAACAACAAGCAAATTCTCATCTTCTTTTCCTTTGGCAATTTCTGCAAACAAAAGCGAATATAAAATAAAAACATTTTCTATGGGTTTTGCTTTTAACTCGAATTAGTTAGCCTTTTTGTTTACCATTTGGCAACGTTTTTAACGCGTTCTTTGCATTTTAAATAAATGAGCCTTATTTATTTTAGACGTCGTCCAACATTATTTTTTTCGGGCCAAGCTTATTTTGCATATTATTCCGTCAAATTGTTGAAAGAGATCCTTTTAATTACCTAAAAGAGATGAAAGATAAATATGAAAGTTAGTAAAGCAGCAAAAAATGAACAGTTTTTTCTACAAATAAATATAAAATAATGCAAGACATTGATAAATGCGCTAATTACAGAGAAATGAAATATTATTGTTTAGGTTTAAATACAAACAATAATTACAAGCAAATAATATGATACATACTAATAATTATAGTTTACAATATATCGTATTAATTTCAGGTATTAACACTGCCAACTGAGTGAGGTACAGTGAAGTGCTTCAGTGTTTTGTGCATAAATGTAAACAAGAACCGCAGGACCAAACGTTAAGAGTTGAAGTTACCCAACTCTGGAGCCGCAGCTTTTTCTACCTAGAAATTGCCGCCACATCACGTACAGCACAAAATCCTCTGGTCCACCCCTTGTTTTTGCAGCAGTATCATCAGACACCCACAATTACAGACTCCATCCAGTTTGCCAGTTGGAGAGCATTTGCAGGGTCGCGTTCGCTTGTCGCTCCTGTCGGTCTGTCGGTCTGTTCACTGTGTTTACACAGGCGCTGTTCTGGTCTTTCCCATTCCCATACTTTTTCTCATGGTTTATGGTGTGCTCCCCTCACTCGCTTTGGGGCACCCCTTCATACCATCCTGACATAACCACCGCAGGGCTTTTGTCGCCAGCCCGTTTGCTACGCTTCGGTTTTTTTTTTTTCTTGCTGTCTGCTTGGATTCTTTGTGGCTGGGCATGTTAATGACCCTAGCTGCCTAGAGATTTGTATTTACATACATGTTTTCTTTTTCGCTCTCTTTTCGTAGGCAGTTGCTGTCAAACTGTGCCCCTGCTTCTTCTTGTGTGTGTGGAACGCCTCGTTGACTGTCAGCCGCCTCGCGTCGCTTTCAATTTAGGCGTCTGCGCATAAAATTGCATCGTTTGCCTATGGCAAAACTCACATCTATTTGCGGTCCTTTTTTATTCTTGTTGCTAATTTATAAAAATAATTTTGAGCTAGTCGACTTTGATGTTCGTGTGCATGTGTGTGTGAAAAAGTGTGTACAGCTTTATTTTACCTCTGAACTTGACATAGCTATAGAGATAGATGCAGCCAGTGGGTCGCTCTCAAGTTGTTTGCCAACAAAATCAACAAACAATCATTCCAAATAACAAAAATTTTAAGTGCAGCTTTGGCTACGATTTCATAACTCAGACATAAGCTGATCGAGTTCGAGATACACACATTTTTTTTGTTGCAGCTACAACCAACGTAGCAGGGAGAGCCAACAGCCTCAAGGCATTTGCAATTGTCAGACTTCATGTCGACACTTCAGAGAGCTCGGTTTTTTTATTATGGTTTATGTGGAATGAGGGGAAGGCTGACGCTTGTTAATCTCTAACCCTTCTCTCCCTTCTCGCCCACTCCACCAGTCTTTAATTCAGGCGTAGGCGTCTCTGACTGCAGTCTTGAGCTGCATTCAAGCCAAATGCAAAGTGAGTTGTAAATGAACCCACACAGGGGTAGCGACATATCTCCGACGACATTTCTCCGCCGTTTCACTATCGACATATCACCGAGCGAAGATACGTCTTTTGTGGAACGACAGAACGGCAAACCGCAAAATGTAATGGGTGAAGTTATGTCAACGGAGATATGACGCTATGACATAAAATTTTAACATGCATTTTGACTATAAATCGCTTTTCTAACTTTATGAAAAAAATCGCATTTCTAACTATAAATGCAGTTTTATTCTAGGGGTCAAACCATGACTTTTAAGATATTGCTTTTGAAAATCGGGTCAGTTTTGACGAAGTTATGGAAGTCGAAAGATTTTACCAATGCTGAAGTCGATTTTTTGGCATAAAATTTTAACATGCATTTTGACTAAAAATTGCATTTCTAACTATAAATGCAGTTTTATTCTAGGGGTCAAACCATGACTTTTAAGATATTGCTTTTGAAAATCGGGTCAGTTTTGACGAAGTTATGGAAGTCGAAAGATTTTACCAATGCTGAAGTCGATTTTTTGGCATAAAAATTGAAATCATCTTCTAACTTGCATTTTATTTAACCATCTTTAAAATTTTAAATAAAAGACTTTTAACTTTTATGAACACATTAACGCAACTACAACAACATTGAGAAGGAGTCGAGTCGAATGTCGTGTTAATTGAAAAGTGCTTTTGGCTCTGACAATTATTATGGTGATATATAGATAACTATACTATCTGTTGTGTGTGTGTTAAATTTCTTGATTGTTGATTGCTCGATGTATTTTCGATGGCTTGACATAAACACAACAACACTCGAGCGAACGAAACTCACATTTACATTCTCACATTGGTGTTCAACTTTTTGCATGACAGCAAAAATAAAATCAGTTCAAATTTTGTTGAGTGTTTTTAGCCCTCAAAAAACTGATTAAAGCTCAGCTAGCAGAACATATTTTTATACAGAAATAGCTTAAGTAAAACCACTTAGAACTCACAAATATACGCTTAAGTACTTGTAAATATGTATGCATATATATTTATGAGTATTTCGGATTTTCTCTAGAGGCATTTTGCATTTACCATTTCTTTCTCACGCAAGGTTAAAGGCCTTTCCCATTTCACGCGCGTTTTTAAGAACTTTGCCAGCCATTTAAGCCACTCGAAACTATATATACACACACATATGTATATATATGTATATATGTGTGTATATAATTATTTTCCACTTCCACTCCACTCAAATATTCCACATTCATCATCATTGGGCTGTGTTGCTGTTGCTGCATTTTATGTTTTAGTGCCTTCACTTGAGGCAACTTTTCAACATAATAAATGTGTTGCTGTTCGACTAAGTTTTGCCCCGGAGTTGTGTTTTTTCAGATTTTCAGTTTAGTGTGCAACATTTTTGGCCTGTCAATTTTAATTAATGCAAATTCAAACGCACTTACAATATATGTACGCCTGTAAATTTGCCTTATCGACATAATTATGCAATTTCTACAATTGAATGAAGTCGCCCGTCAGTAGGCTTTAATGTTAGTTTAGTTTAAGTTTAGGTTGGTAAAGTGAAGCCGACACATTTATATATTTATGTAGAGTATAATTAATTGCATAATCACATATTGCAACACACGCAGCACTTTTAATACAGCTACAATTTTGTGTGCTTTATTAAATAAACAGCAAATCGTATCTCGCATGCCAAATTTAATTAGTTACTTATCCAATTTGTGTTGAATTTATTTTCCGTTGCATAAGTTGTACTACAACTACATACAACAATAACATCAAATAACTAACATAACCTCCAAAAAGACAACTAGACATTAAAGAAAAAAACACTTCAAAGCCTCTCTGCCACTCTTCAGGAGCGCCAACCTGCGATGGAGGGGTATAGGGAAAAAAGCGCAGCTTGAAGCATAAATAACTGAAATGTATTTCAATATAAAACGAATTGTAAGTGCTGAGCCATCAAAGCCTCAAATACACAACCAACAAGAATACAACAAAGATATAAATACAAATGCAGATTGCGATGCGAACGAAATACTCGTCAAGCATAGCATAAAGAAACGAAAACGAAACCAATACAAAGGGTGAAAACAGAGTCTCTCTTCAAGCAGGAAAAACTTGGGAAAGCAACAACAAAATATATGCACAATATGCAAAAGACCCAACGCAATACACAAGAAGCGAAACGAAGGCACGAAAATGCGGCAGCAGGTGAGAAGATTGGATAGAGAATATCAATAAAAGTTTAATAAAAACAAAAATGCACTATAAATCATAAAAAAAATTACTTACGCTGCGTGAGCAATGGTTCGGAATTTATAAAAAAAAAAAACCAATTGGATAATATGAAATGAAAGCGAGAAATAACATAGAATAGTAGGTAACAAAACAATGAGCAAGGTAAACGGGGTGATGGAATATCTTTGTGATGGAAAAAGTTATCTTTGAGTAGGTAGCACCTGCTCCTCTGGAAAAGTTTTCAATTTTCCACACACTGATTGCCAATTATTCAATTTTTTAATTAAAAATCGAAAAGCACAATTTTGATTATATGCAATGCGACAATTTGGCGACCTATTTTAAAGTTCATTCAACTTGGCCGACAAATTAAATAATGTTTGTTTTTGTCTTCCTCTTTCTCTGCTGCTGTGCATCAGAACAAGATGTTGTCATAAAACGCTGAGCTAACGGTATTCGAACATGTAAGCGAGATGCTAAGTATTAAAAACTGTTTTCTAATGACCCCAAAATAACACACATTACGCACCATCATTACGTATAAAAAAACAACGATGAAGCAGCCCAAAATTGATTTCAGTCAACACATGGAACATATGATAGAAAAAAAAGAATGTTGTTGACCGGTTCGTGCGAGGGAAACCGGTTACCGACCTTAAGGAAAGTTGTTTCTTTTTTTTTATTAACTTCACGAGCTGGTTTCTTCTTGCAACTTTTATGCGTTAATTGTTTTGATTAAGGTTTTTGTGTTTTTCTTCTTCTAGGCAATCACAACTTGAGCACTGAACTTTTGCTTGGCTGACACAAAGCAGTTGGCTACATAGACAACGGATTGTGTACATCACTTTGAAATGCCATCAATCAGGTGTCATATCATTTGTCAATCATGAGGGAATTATCAAAACAAAAATATATATATATTTAATAATTACTTATTGAACGTTAATTGTCGACATTATTATTATTTTGAAAGAGAAACAAACTCATTAAATTCGTACAACATCAACATTGCCTTTATATGGTGTGGGGGAATGCACAAAAATGGAAGTACGAAAATTTGTGCAACGCCTACAAGCTACCAAGATACCCGAAAAAGTAATCAATAAAAGGCCAGGCCATCATGTCTCGCATTTCTGTCCAAAAACACAAACCACTAAGCTGAAGTAGTATCTTACTTATATGTGCATATATATATATATATATATGTATCTGCGTATTGCTTGCAATAAAAATTTATTTATTTTGCAACTGGTTGATATAAAGTTGAGCTCGTGTTTCAGTTTTGCTTTTTGCATTTGTCAACTTTTCGTTGAATGTTTTCATTAAAGTTTAAGTGTCTTGGGATTTTTATGCGCTTGCGTTTCAATTTCGATCAAAAGTTCTGGATAACTGGGCAAAGTTTAAAGCTAAACTCTGGCGCCTAGTCGGGAATAAATAAAGTATAATACACTCACACACCAGCCATTATTATTGCCGTAAAGTGTGTTTTTGTCTGTCTGTTGAGAATATGCTGCCTTTTTTTCGATTCAATTTTTTGGCAGCCATTTTGAATTATGTACATGTTTGTACTTATAATGGAATACATACACCCAGCCTTACTCAGACACAAACCCTTTACACGTGTGCGAGAGCAGCTTAAGAACTATTCGTGCTTTGAATACATCTATGAACAATAAATTGGAGTAGCCGAATGCATAATAAATATATGAAAATTATTTTATACATCAAAAATCGATAGAAACAAGTGCAAAAGAAATATCTATTAAGTAAACAGCTCTCAGATCTTTCCATCTTTATGCCATACTGAAGAAATAATGGTTTCCCTGCTGTGTACCTTTTTTTTTCGTCTCAGTATACATACATTTTTTGTTGTACTTCACGCCGTTTAGGCAAATATTTGGTCCCTGTTTCAACAGTGATGTTAATAATGATGAAGTGAAAAATGTTAATGATAATGATGTTGATGACGAGACAACGCCATGCCATCGTCATCTTCATTTGTTAATTTTGACGCACTTGTTGTTTGGTTTTGGTAAGACAAATATTAATAATAACGAAAAAAAGCTAGATACACAATGGAAAAAGAAATATGTATATACATATGTATATGCACATATATATATTAACAGGTACATAAATATTTTGTATTCGAATTGATAAAAAGAGTGAGCTTAACAATTGATATTATTGTTGTTTTGTACTTCTTAAGACTCCTTGGAGGCAGCCATAACAAGCCTTGTTATGTAGGGAAGAGAAAAGTGACACTCAGATACACACACACACACATTACACACATACATAATTATGTGCGCGTAAATGCCTTAAAGTATCCCCTCACATTTTTGTATTCTTTTTGTTTTTGTGCGCGTGCATTAGTATCTTATTACTTATGTATATGTTGGCTGTTAGCTGCTAGCCTTTTCACTGTTGCCCGGCCCGGCCCGGCTCGGCTCGGCTCAAATTGCCAGGGCTCGTGTTAGCAGCACACAAACGGCGTGATTTGCATTTTAATGCGAGTGGTGTGTGTGTGTGTGTGTGTGTGATGGTGTACAAATATGCCCAACGGAACTGTTTCAGCTGCTTCTGGGCCAAAAAAACTGCTCAGCGGCATTTGTATGTGCTACCAATAGATACACACGCACACTTGTCCTCCAACACACTTCATGTCGACTTGTTGGAATTTATTACAATGTTAACAACAACAACAAAATAATCATAAATGTTGTTTTTTTTTATCATAATTTGCCACAGCAAAGAAACCCAATTCCAAATGCGATTTCAACTTGATTACGATGTGGAAAATTTTGTTAAATGAGCTGCAAAATAATTATGGTTAAAGCCAAGCCAAGGCAGACACCGTTTACAGTTTGACAAGCATTTGCAAAGGAGCTATCAACCCCATTTTTCATTCTATCGTTTGGCTTGCTTCCTTTTGCTTTCGTTGGGTGTGTTTTTATTAATATTATTCATGCTGCGCGAATAACGCAATTTGTTGCTTAATATTCTGCAAAGATATTTGCGCTTGCCTTTTAATTAAACTCATCTTCCCCTTCCCGCACTCTTTACTTACATGCCATTAGTTGGCCACACTGATTGATAACAGTTAGTTGGCTAAAACTGTTGCTTAACTGTTTTGTTTTTTTTTTTTCCCAACCAGAGGAATTTGATGCTGTTAAACAATTTCTCACTGCCACGCCCTTTTTTTGCTTGGGCTCCAAGAACTTCAGCCATAGGCCGTTAATATTCTATTAACTTCTTTTTGGTGTCTCTACTGTTGTCGCTGTTGTTGTTGTTGCCATGTTGGCAATAAACTGGTTATCTATTTTTATGCTGTTCTTTTTTTTTCTTCGCTTCTTGAATCTTAAGTTCTTCTTGGTAAGTCAAGTAACACACAATGCGGAAGCTCTTTGGCACTTATTAAATTTCATTGGCTTGCTTTTGCCCATTGCTAATGAATTTGCTTTTGTGGCCCATTATCTTGCAGCATCTATCAAACCTCCTCTTTTTTGCGGAGCTTGTGAATCTTGATTGTTAAATTGATGGATTGATTGATTGACGGATTGACTGTCGCAAAATAAGTCAGCATAGACAACATACTTTAAGCTTGTACACGACAATATCACAATACTTTATGAATACAGTCAAACTTCCATGAAACGAATCTCAAGGGCACAAAAAAAAGACTTTGTTATCGTACTAAATTGCAGTGTTTTGGAAATAAATTTGTTATACGGAATTTCATTCAATGGAAGTTCGACTGTAGTTTGTTAAGCAGCGTTTAACCCTATTTGTATTTTTTGTACCCAATTTCTTGATCGGTTTTTGTGCCAATTTTTTGTTGACAGTTGATAATTTTTAGGTGTCATTCGCAAAGCGACTTTTTGTGGGCATATTCCATCAAAAATTCATTATGATTGTTTGTTTATTTTTTGCTGGCGTCATTTGCTTTAAGTGGGTTTTGTTGATCCGTTTATCCATCAAAATTTTGCAAAGCTTCCTTCACCTAATGTCTATAGTGCTATCCATCTTGACAATAACCCAATCCCTCATTTTGTTAGCCATCAACAACAACAAAAAACAAAAGCAAGCCACGCCCAAATAAAAAATTCCAATGCATCGACGAACGCGCGATTCGCTTTCATTTTGGGCCAATGATTTTGTTTTCCATTTCATTTAATTTCTTTTGAGCGCTTCCCTTTTAGACCATTAAAGTTTCTTTATTGTGTTTTTGTCTTTTGCATTTGATTTTAAATTCAATGTCATTTGATGGTTTTTTGTCCATGCTTTCTAAACAAAATTGTAAGCTTTTTGACTAGGAAAATTCATCAAGTTTTACGTAACATTTTTTCTTTAAGTTATTGTTTACTTGATTTAGTCACCGTTTTATTTGTTGTTGCCATTTTTTTAACGTGGCTTTCTTCTTTCTTAGATGTCTTATTCAAGCGCACTTTGTGCTCTTCACTGCCAAGCAATCAGCGTAATTTAGTTGCACTCAGCCAACGGAAATAAAAATACAACAATTTTTTGCCAAGATGCGGGGAATGAATAAGAAAATATTATTATAATTATTGTTTGTTTTTTCTTTATTTTTCTATTGCTGTTGTTAGTTTTTGTTGTTTGTGGTTGGTTTGGTTGTCTTTGGTTTGTGGTTGGGATTTTTTTTTTTTTTTTTTTTTATATGTGTTTCTTACAATAAATTTAATTAATTAAATAGCCAACAATTAACTCAACTTATTTAAGCTTTTCTCCTTTATCCTGTTGGTCAAAAGAATTTGGCTAGGCTTTAAGTTTGTATTAACGCATTGCGTGCTTTATGTTGCTCTAATGGCCTCTCCCTCCCCTCCCTTTTCTTTCCTCTACCCGACCTACCTAGAACCAGGCGCCTCATTCATCACTCGCTTTATTTAACCCAACAAAAATTGCGTGTCGAGTTGCTCCTGCAAAGCTCGTTTCAATTCCTTTTGCATTATGCTAATGAAAATGCTGATTTGCACAGCATTGACTCAAATTTCACCTGCCTTTTAATGAGGTTCGTAAAGTTTAATGTTTTTTGTTGTTAGCAGCAATAATAATAAAAACGCTTTGACCAATTGATTTACTTTTAATTATTATTATAATTATGAGCAACAATTTGGTAGATTTAAGTCGAACTTTAATTCGGTTATAAGTTCAATATGGATTTATTCTTCTTTTTTTTTGCTTTTGCTTGAGAATATTTAATATAAATTCCATGGAAATTTATATGCAACAAAAGGTAAAGCCGCATTTTATTGTGGCAGCGAAACCGAAAAATATATATAAAATTTTAAATAAATAAACAAGCTGAAAATATATACGCGGAAAAGCCAACCGCAAAATTTGCATGAGAATTTTGAGGCACAACAATTCAGCAATAATCCAGCACGCTTGTGGAAACACAGCTCGACCCTGAACCCAAAACTCCCCCTACATGCAATTATATATGTATAACAGTTATCAGTACTGCAAGTAATTGTTGGTATTTGAAATTGTTTTTTATAAAATAAAATTCGTAATGCGAAAATAATACCCGAATGCGATAAAGATGATTTCCTTGCATGAACCGAAAAAAAAAACAAATCAGAAACAGAAGCAGAATTTTGCTTATCGGAATACCAAACAAACAGAAAACTGAATCATCACAGACGATAGCCGGGCCTGCAGTTATTTTATATAAATAAACAATAAAGTATGTCACACGAGCGCTTTGCTTCTAAGAATATATTTAACCAGATACCCTATATACAATTATTGCAATCCAGATGTCTCTTATCAGTTAAGCGCTCTTTAATTGTTCAGGGTATGAAAAAGCGGTAACATTAATTATGGCTTACATTTTATGGTTGTAATGCTAAGCCTTATAACGTAAGACATTTGGGAATACCACAAACGAGTATAAATGCAGTTGCTATATTATTGGTTAAATTAGAAGCTCAAACAAACTTCTATTTTATGTATTTAGAACTGGTTTGCAATACGTTCTGCTAAGGTCATCTCTACATAATTTTGTTTTTTGCCGTGTAGCAGCAACAACAATGACAAATTGTAATTGTATTTCTCATTCATAATGCAAAAGCTTTTGGCTTTCAGTGTGTGCATGTATGTGTGTGTGTGTGTGTGTGTGTGCATCATTTATGCGTTCAAACTTTCCACGCCCACACACACAACACACACTCGCGCGCATTCATATAACATTTGCCTTGTGAAAGGAGCTGAAATGTGAGGCATATTATCCTTGTGCCAGATTGATTTTGAACACCCTATAAACATACAGCCAACAAAGGGTATACTCGATCTGCGTAGGAAGAGAAGGAGATTTTATACAGAAAGTCAAAGTTAAACAATTAAGTATATATTAGGGTATATTTAAGTCGAGCATTTTAAGTGATTTTCCTTAGGTCTTGTTACTGCAGATTGTGGTCGTTGTTTTTCACATGCTTCCCTTATTGATTTTTCTTTTTGCAAAAGGTAGAAGCAACAGAATATATGAAAAATAAACATAAACAAGAAAGAAAAAATCTTTTCTTTTTTTTTAATTGCATTATGCAGCGAGCAATGGAAATCAGCAGACATTTTCCCTACAAAACAAGCTAATGGCCGGGTTGTTGAAGGGGCAAGATGTAAGATGCAAGAGGCTTTGAGGCGGCTCACAGCTCGGTTAAAGGGCGACAAGTTAATTTCATTTACTGCTGCAACGGATGCAGGATGCACATGGACAAGTGAAGAGATTGGCGGGGAGGGTGGTGGGGTTAAGAGTGAGGTTTGCAGCATTGTGTGTTCAATAGTTATTTCAACTATGATTTTAAGCTCAGCAAAAAGCAGGAGGGGAAGGAGTGAAAATGTACGACCCTTGATGACTTTTCCGTACATTTCCGTTTGGTATTTTATTTCTATTGTTTAATGATTGTGAGTGGGAAATTGGTTCAAGGATTTCCAAAAATAATAATTGACTTTTACCACAAAATAATAGAAAGCAAAATTGACTCGAAGCGAAGGCCAAATTATAAGCTTATTGTCTCTATATAAATCGTATTTTAAAAAAACGCTTTTCAAACAATTACGGGTAATTGCTTTTGAGCAATGTAAACTCAACTTTTCTGTTGAGTTCTTAAGGGTTCTTTAGGGAGTTAAGTAAACCTCATCCATACACTTATCCTGTTCAAACGGATTGCTATTTTTATCTGTCTTCTTTCATTGTGTTCTCTTTATTTTATGTCTTATAAATCAGCTCATCTTTTGCGTCTTGGCATGCAACATCATCAATTTGCTACGCTTAGGGGCTCTCCAATCATGAGCATGAGGATAAGATATGGTGTTGCGAGGTGGCAAGGTTGCAAGCAGCAGCCCATAACACAAAATAAGCCATGACACGCGTCCCCCTTTGATTCTTATCCATTTGAAACTGTATACAGATATTAACCAAAAATGGGCTTTGGCCAGGCCAATAAGCTCAATGCTTGGAAGACGCCATCTGACACTTCAATTAACTTCCATAGATGTGAAAGAGATTTATGCCTGAATGAACATGGAATGGAATCTAAAACGTCTCGAAAGGATACTCTTTTCCTTTCGCTTCCGTTCTCTCTCTTTCTCTCCCTCTCTCTCTCTCTCTCTCTCTCTCTTTCTCTCTGCCAATTAAAATGCTAATCATCTGCTCATTAAATACGCATCAGGAGCACACAGAATCTGTGTTTCTGTCTCCCGGAAAAGTGTTAATGACAAGACACCAGCCCTGGGTAGGGAATGGGAGAGGGGAGTGGGTGTGTAGAGCATTTCCCAGGCCACACACACACTCACACAAATCGAGTTCACAGCTGTTGGATGAAAGTTGAGCATAAATTTGGCACAAAGAGCACAAAAAGCAAGCGCTAAGGACAGAGAGAAAGAGGCAAGTAGTGGGGGAAGGTGGAGGTGGGGCGTGAGCAGCGGCAAAGAAAGGACAACTGAGGAACGCTCACAGCACAGAGCCAGCTCTCTTCCCTTTGTCTCTCATTTTTCACTTCTCATTTTAACGGTCTGTGAAAAATAAAAGCACAGAGCCTAAAAAAAAATACGTTTCTGTGTGTGAGAGAGACAGCTATAAAGAGGGGCCTGCTGTCAAATCATCTGTTTTAAATCGATTTTCTCTTTGTTGTTTGTTGTTCTTTTGCCTGGGCTAAGTATGTATGTATAAGTGTGTGTGTTTGAATTTTATGAGAGTTATTTTCTTCTTCTTAAGACATTTTTTAGTCTTCAACAACAAACTTTTGTTTGGCAGATGAATGCAGCGAATTCCTTTCAAATTGTGCACAAGAAAAGCTCCAAGTACGATTAGCATAAAAGCAAAATGCATAAAAAGAATCAGCAAAAAAAAAACACTTAAGGATACCGAGCATTAAAAAGTTGTTAAAAAAAAGGAAACTGCATTTAACGAAAAGACAAAAAGCTCTATAAACTCCATCTTGAAATACTACAGTCAAACTTCCACACAGTGAATCTGAAGAGTAAAAAAAATGTCGTTCTAAACTAGAAAGATTCGTTGCACGGAACTTTGTCATAGCGAAGTTTGACTGTACAATCAGAAGTCGCTTAAAATACTTTCAGCTACAACATTTTTGCCAAAATTTAAATGAATATATTAGCATTAACCAAAAACTCATATTTATACAGTTAACCCAATCAACGTAATAAATCAAATCAAGCAAAAGTTCTGATTTTTTTTCTGCTTTTCGACAACTTTGCGTCGCGTCTAATTTAATTGACCCCAAAAAATATAAGAAAAAAAGAAACATAACGCCGATAATTGCTTTCAATTTGTAAAGCACTAAAAAAAATAAAATCGAAATCAACAACAACAACAACATCAACAAAATGTCTGACCACCTAAAACAAACTTTGAGGCCAAATCGTAGATCTCCGACATTTTTTGTTTTTGGTCCGCCTACGGCCGACAATTTTTTCTCATTAAATAAATCAAAAATTTGCTGTTTTTCGAGTTTGACCATAAAAGTCAATTTTTGTGTTTGGATTTTTTTTCTACTAATAAACAATTGATGCAAATTTGGTGAAATGAACAAACAAAACGAAAAAAAGAAAAATGTTCAATTTGTGGGCCAAATATTTTTAAAGTGCCAAACAATTTTTCGATTTTTTTATAAATAATAATTTATTTAAGTATTTTTTTTACTTTTTTGTATAAATATTTCCTAACATATTACAACTTTGAAGCACTGTCTGAATATAATAAAACATGAAAGCTGGCTTTTATAAAATAATATCTGAGATCAAATTTTTCATATTGTACTCTCGCAGTCGGGCAGCAATAATTGAAACAAGCCAAAAATTCCATAGCGAATGAGCGTTACGTTCATAAAACTAGTTAATGCCCCTAGCATCAGATAAGAATAATAACACATTTTCATGTTCAACTATTTTACGATCAGGTACGCCAAATTATCAAATGTTATACCAGCAGCACATTTGAGTTTTGAATAACTTTTAGGTACTCGCTATCAATTTTGAAAAATGCTATCGCGCAACACAAAACCACAAAAGCGAAGGTCGCAATAGAAGAGAGCTGTAAAAGTAGTAGTAGAAGATGCGATAAGGCTAAAGAATACGCGTTCCCACGAAAGAATGAAAAAAAGTGATCATTGGAAATACTCATTGGAATGCAAGTATACTAAGTTTGAAGATCTTTCCATTACTCATGCATGTGTATAAGATAAAGTCTTATAAAGTGCGTTATGCTAAGTGATACTGACCTTTTTATTTAGTTGTTGTTTTTGCAGCTGGTTGGGCGGCAATTTGTTTACTTTTTGGTTTCGTGTTGTTGTCGGTAGATGTTTCGTTAAGTTTTTGTTCTCGTTTTCGCCTGGGTGGGTATTTAGTATTTTTGGCCCAAAAAAAGGACGAAACTGCCGTTCTTTTACACTCTCTTTCTCTCTCGCTCTCTTGTGTTGGCTGGCCCGCGCACACTCAGCAAATTGATTTTCACTTTTGGTCAAGACTGTCAAAAAAAATAACGCACACACACACAGACACACTCACAGACACACACTCGCAACGCAGGAATTTTCACTTGTGCCACTTTTTTTTTTTGCTTGTTTTGTTTTGTTTGTGTTTTTGGTGTTGTTGTTGAACAGGTTTGCGCTTTTGACTATAGAAATTCTTCGCTTGGGCCCCGAAAAAAAAACCAACAAATCACAAACGGCAGCAGAGTTGCCGGCAGCGGCAACAACAAATTCCAACTGCCTTTTCCTTGCTGCGCCTTTTCTTTTCTTTCTTTGGGCAGAGAGAGGAGAGATGCTGCCGGACCACAAACTCACATACGAACACACACACACACCTACGGACAGACACTGCTGAGAGCAACAAAAATTCTTTTGCTGCCTTTGCTTTGCGTTTGGTTTGGTCGTTGTTGTTGTTGTTATTGCTGGCTGCAGAGCTGCGAACCGGTTTTTGTTTTTGCACTTCACTTTGTATTTGCTGTTGGGGCTTTGGTAGCTACTGCTGCAGGCTCTTGGCACTTGACAACAATTCAAAATTGATCAATTTTCGTACCGAAATTCAATTTAATATTTCGATTGCATAGAAAATACGCGGCTTCAGTTGCACTCTGCGTCGGCGTTTTATGCATGCGTATGCACCGTTATGCCGTTTTCAATTTGCTTCACCCACACTTCTTTTCTATTGGCGTTTCACTCACACAAACGATTGAACCGCTTACAAAGCAAACGCGACGCGCAATCACCAACCGTACCAAGTCGAAGTCGTATGCAGACTAATCGCTAGCTCTTATAACGGGCCGCAAGGTGCTATATTACACTGTTATACTCAAAATGGCATTTAAAAGCTAACATAACATACGCTCTTAAGCACTCGCAAAGAGAGTCTAACAGTGGTAGAACTGGAATAAAAGTTATTCTCTTTACATATGCTGCCGCTAAATTTGAATGCGATTTTTTTTATATATTTATATTAAATAAGATAGGGATTTGTTATATACATTTACTTAAAATACTTATTACACAAACATTTATATAATTAATTCTTATACAAAGGCACATTTTTTAAAAGTACCCTTAAATATTTTTAATAATTACATGATTTACTGACTTAAAAATTTACTTTATATGTTTAATTTAAAGTTTAAATTTTAAACACATGTAGATAACATTTTTCGCTATTTCGTTAGTAAGTAAGAAATTTCAAAATTTAAGCTTGAAAACTTCGACAAACTAGATGTTAGTTTCAACTTTCTTAAATAGAATCTTTCTTACTCAAAATTAAAAAAAATTAGGAGTATTTATAATATACTAAATGGGATCTAGTTCGGTTATCATAGCTGTTACCGTCAACAGAATCCAGATTCCAAGACAAATGGAATTCAAATCTAAACTTAATCACGAAATGTTTCTCACCCAAACTGCATTTTGTGGCTATGATCTGATTTTCAGATACCCTACAAAACATAAACACATTAAAAAACAAAACACAATTGTTACTAACAAAAAGTATTACTGTTATAGATCCTGCGTTGCTATATCTTCCGGCAACATCTCAACTGGGATTAACCGAAAGGCTTCTCCTTCCAGCGCAAATTGGGAGTACATTTCACCTGGACGAGGTGGTGTCACCATTTGCAGCACTGTCACCGGACCATTGACCAACCCTTGCATTGATTTTTGATCTTCCTCCTCCTCCTCCTCCTCCTCATTCTCCTCCTCCAGCTGAAATTCCTCTTGTTTAACATCAAATTTCGGTTGCTCTTGATTTAGTTCCAGATCCAAATCCAGATCAACTTCGTACTCATCCTGCATTTCATAGGCTAAGCTTATTAAATCATTTTTGGATTCTTGCTTGTTGTAGCTCAAATGGCGACGGAGATGCGTTCGCTCTGCTTCGTTCTCGTTCTGATCCGAATGCACCTCCAATTCCTGCATTTCTGGCTCTACGAAATCCTCATAGGCCAAGCCGATTAAATCGTTTTTGGTTAACACGACGGTGGGATGCTTGTTTCCTACATGGCGACGAAGATGGGCGCGGGTGCAGCCAGCATAGGCGCAACATGGGCATGGAAATCGTTTGGAGCGCCAGCGTCCCTTGTTGTGCACTTTGACATGACGTTTCAGATTGTAATAGCGTTTGCTTACGTATGTGCACTTTGGTACGGCGCATCGAAAGACTATAGCGAAATTATGTTTTTTCGTACTGTCCATGATCTTGCACGAATGCAATTTTTTGCTTCCAATTACTTCTTATATTTTATTTTGGTGCGAAGAGCGATAGATGATTGTTATTGCTCGCAGTGGCGGCCAGCCGATTTATCATCGGTAAATTCATCGCACGCATAAATACTGAAAGAAAAAAGAATACCAAAGAAAAATACACATTTATGTTATTTACATGAGCACTCTTCACTGTTAAATTTGCGCATTCATTGGTTTTAGCTCTTATATTTCTACAATCATGCTCTTGCTCGAGAATTTGCAATGTTATTTAACAGTATGCTAAAGTAAATAACTGTTATAATCCACCATAAACTCAGCCTCCGCCTTTGCGCCGTTGGTCAGTTTTTTCAATCGAGCGCAAAACATCGAAGCGCATAGACATCACACAGTGCCCTTAACCCACCTTCCCCCTCCCGACTGTCCACCCACAAGTTCTGGGTCACTTGGGCGCTCTTTACTGTTCTTAACTTTAAGGCTTTCCACATCTGTTGTTATTGTTTTACTTTATTGCTTGAGCGATAAAAAAAAAAAACTTGAGAACATTTGTTGCCCCACCATTTGTCACATTGTTAACAGCAACTGTTCCTGTTGTTGTTGTTGTTGTTGCTACATTGTCTCTTGGCGCCCAAATTGCTTTTGAATTTTGATGATATCTGGATATCTGTTTTTTATTGCTGCAAAAATCTCAATCAAATGAATATTTTCACTAAAATTTTATTTAATTTTTACTTCTTTTTGCGTGCAATTTTATTTGATTATGTTTAATAAATAAAGTTTTTGTGCGCAGCCAATAAATAAACGTGAAACACCAAAATTTAAACGCAAAGGTCAAAGCTGAACATATATGCCTCCTCCCTCTGACTAGCCTTACCTATGAAAAATGAAAATGTGCAACAACTCATGCAAATGAGTTTTATTAGCAATCCGCCCGAATCCTTTTCCCTTTCCTATCTACGCAGAACTTTTCAAATTTCACGCCCTATTTGATCACAAAACACAATCAACAGAGAGAGAGAGTATAAGGTTAACTCCTTCCCTTGTTTCACTGCTTAGCCCCTTTCCCATTGACCAAATTGCATTTGAAATTATCAGCGATTGCTGCTGCTTCTGATTAGATGGCTCTCAATTATCCATTGTGAATGCATTCACGGTGTGCATTCGTCAGGCTGTTTTGGATAAGCAAAATGCATTTTCCACACACACACACACACACACATTTAAGTAGCGTTTGGTCCAATTTCCGTTTCCGTTTACCCAAAATGCTGCCAGCGAAAGCCAAACTACAATGGAAGAAGAAGAAAAAGCAGCACAAAAATGATTGGATCCAAGTTTAAAAATTAAACTCTTCTTTATTTAAGTATGTAGTAAGTATTTTTGGAACAGAGTCCAAAAGATGGATGCTTTTCTTGGTATTTTTTCTTTAGGGGAAAATGGTAAGGTTTTGCGTAGAAGAAGAGACCTAAATCAAAAAGTTTTTATTTTTGCATTAATCTAAAAAAGAGATTTGGTTTCTTGTGTAATATTTCGAAAACTCTGTGCTTTCAATACATATGTATATATAAAGTCTGGTTTTCAAATAATAAACAAAAAATGTTTTTTGGGGGAATGGGTCAAAAGGCGCCGCCGACGCGTGTTATGATGTTGTTGTTGTTGTTGTTGTTGTTATTGCTAATCTGGTTGTTGAACAAAAGCAACAACAAAGCTTGGTCCAACAACAGCTTCCTCTCAGCTGAAGTCGCAACTTTTAGCTTCGAATAGATGATATGGCATCAGCAAAGGGGAGGGGGGTGGCTGTGTAAGGGGGGAAGTAATAACTGAAGATGCGTTTCATTTTTCACAGAAGACGACGCGTCTCTCTCTCTCTCCGCTCTCGCTCAGAAGCAGACGCAGAAGAGGAAAAGCAGGCGGCAGTTGTTTATTGTTGTTTATTTGCTGCTGGTATTTTGGCTCCGTTTACTTGTTGTTGTTACTGTTATTTGTTGTTGTTGTTGTTGCTGCTATCGTCTTTATGAAATCGTTGACGTGACGGCAAGCGGGAGCCAAGCCGCTTACTGTGGAAAATTCCTGTAGAAAAAGGTTTTTTGACTATAAATAATTATGTAATGCCTAGGCAATAAAGATTCTGAGAAATTCTGCACTTTAGTTTTACAAGTGTTTTTTTGGTAAGATTTTTGTTGCTCGTTATTAAGTTTTTAACTGCTGAAAACGTTTTTCAGTCAAACATGAATAGCTTTTGACTCACTGTGCGATAGCATAAAGTACATAATACAAAATTTGATGCGCCGCTAAGGCAACAATAACAGCTTGCAACAAACTAGCGCTACTTCAACTAGATGCAACACACCAACAATGTTTTACTTTTGTTGTTGTTGCGACTCGTTTGGTGTGTTTGGTCCGATGCTTATCCAAGCATGTAAGCAGCCTCTTTAAAACAGTCTTGAGTTAACAATACAACCTCCCCCTCCCCCCTCACACACACACATACTGCAACGCACGTGACCCCTCTTAACGCACAGTTTTAAAGTCATTGTCTACGCTCATTATGCGTTTAATGGTTACCAACTGCCAGACATTGCGTGTGTATGTGTGTGTGTGTGTTGGCGTGTGTATGTCAAAACCCTCCCTAACCTACCACCCCTCCCCCTCCCCTACCACCACACACAATAAATAACAATCAGGTAGCGTGCCAATTTGAAAGAATAATGGGTGGATGGGTGTGTGATGTGGAGTCAATTGGTGGGGGGAGGGGGGGTTAGCTGGCGCACACAAAGAGGCGCAGCTGCGGCCATTCAAAATTTTGAGACAGCAAGTGACAGTAAGGGTAAGAGTGACGAGGGGGCTGGAATGGAGCACGCCCGCAACAAACTATGATGAGGAAACATTTTGACTGAAGTTTACGATGTGTCTATGCCGCGGTTGGTGGGGAGGTGCGGGAGGATGGGAATCAAGATGAGGATTGACCATCGGCGTTCGCAAAACATTTGCAAAGAGGCGCAGTGAAAGTCGTAATAATGTTTCTGTCCCTGTCTCTCACTGTCTGTCTAAGTGATGGCTGTCAAACTGTAAGGCAAACACGGCTCACTAACCTCGTGATTTACTATAACTCAACTCAAAACCGGCTACAAGACGCCGCGCCGGCGAAATGTGGGGCGTGGGGGGCGTGCCATGCGTTTTAACATAATGAAAATGTTTGGCAGCCAAATAAAAAAGTAAGAGAAAAGAGAAGAAAAACCACAGCAACAACAACAACAACAGCATTTGCATAAATGCATTTTGCATATTTACTTATATTTTATCTCAACTGCAAGAAAGTGAAAATTGCATAAATAACTTAAAAGTATCAGTAGCCGCAAAAGCAACAACAACAAAAACAATAACAACAAAACTGTTGAAGCAGGTCGCGCGCTAAATGAGCGAAAGTTAAAGCAAAGAGAGGGAGGGAGAGAGAGTGACGAGAGAATCAAGAAATCTGAACAGGAAATGGCGGCCGCTGCTGCTGCTTTTGCTGCTGTTGTTGTTTTTGTTTAGCAATTGGCAGCGCCTGTCAAACTGTGAAGCATGTCTAATGGAATAAATGCAAATATAAAATTGTTGTGATGGATTGGTTGGATGGTAAAAAAAAAAAATAAGTAGGGGAAAGGTACGATAAATAAGTAAGTGATGCCATGCCAGTGATTGTAGACAGTTTGGTTTTAATATGTATATGAAAAAATTTCATTTCTAAAGATTTATAATGAAGGATCAGTTGATATGAAACTAAAGACGACTTACAGTAAGAATTTCATTGCACGAGGAAAACGTATAGCATATGAATAGTAACTATAGTAAAAATGTTAAAGGAATATAAACGCTTTGAAATAAAACATATTTCTTGCTAGGAACCTTTGAATATTCTGTTCTTTTTGATAGTTCCTTTTGCCTTGGACATACTTTTCTTCCAATTTCCTCCTTGCATTTAAAACTGGAATCAGTAAAGAGATAAAAGAAATAATGCTAAATTATTTGCGATCCAATAAATTTATGTAAAATTCAAAACTTTCCCAAGCTTCAAACTGTCGTTACGTCGTCTTACCTGTTTGTGTAGCCATGAAAAAGTTGATGGTTCAGCGTTGAGCACTTATAAGAATTACGCGCTGCTCCAAGCACATTGTAATTCATATTATTCTGGGAAACAGGACAAGCTGCCATGCTGCTATGCTGCTCCATTTCAAATCCTTGGGGACATTGTCAGCACTCGCTGGTTGATTGTTATTTTTAGCACATGGCTTTGGTTGCATTCAACTGCTCCAGGTTGCTGCCCCCCCTTTAGTAAAGGCATCTTTTCCTCCTCTTGTTATTGTCTTTTGCGGTGGCTTTTTTGCTTGCGCTAAACTTAAGAATGCATTTCAAACTTAGAGCCAATGTCTCCGAAACTGTGCTGATGCGGTAAGAAACTTCAGCTAACTCTTTCTCATCCCAGTGAGATTGGGACCTATTTAAATAAAAAAGGAATACTAAAGCAAAAAATAAGACGATTTTTAAATACTTAAGCCATACGCGTGCTTGTCAAACTGTATGTTCACGGTTTTGCACTTATTTTGTGCCCAGTGCTGAGTTGGCCGCCTTCTCTGACAGTTTTTCGATGTTGTTTTTGTTGTTCTTCCAGGCTACTTGGCACTTTTTCCAGTTAAACGTTAGTTGTTCGTGTTGTTGGAAACGTCAGGAATGTTCCACTACGTCACATCACATGAAATATGCAAAAATCAACGCAAAAAAACGGCTCAACTCTTTCAACATTAGAACGGGGGAAGGCGGAGGTGTTGAGAAGGAGGCCGTTCTGCATTGGAACATCACGTGACTGCGAGGTAGTGGCCAATTCCCGAAACGTTTCTTTATGTTCCTTTCGATTTTTATGGCAATGAACGAATAAAAAAATTACTCAACTAATATAAATAGAGAAAGCGCTTCAATATACATATATTTTTTTGAGGACTCGCAAGATGCAAATAATTTTGGCAAATCCTTTTCACAAATACCAATAAAAGTTAAGCCAACGAAGGGATGGGCGGGCGAGTGCGACGATTTTGAACAAACGGCATTGAGTTTTGCATAGAATCAGTTGCCATCCCAAAGGGAAAAGCTGATAGTTTGTTTAACAAATGTGGCTTCGCCCTCCTTCCCCTCATCCCTGATTCCTCATTCTCTAGAAGTGCAGCTTAATAATATGCAAATGATGTGAAAATGCAGAGAGATAGAGAGGGGAGGCTCCCCAAGTGCCACTTACATATTTTTTTTTTGCCCCACAAACATTTTGCAATTTCGCGAACTAACTTCCCTAGAACCCCTTCCCTCGCTACTCTACTTACTCTTCGCTCTACTTCTGTCTATTTGTCCTTCTCTCTATTTATAGGTGTGTGTGTGTGCGTGTGTGTTTGTGTGACACTCTCAATATTTTGCTGCATTCGCAGTTCAGGCGACCATCTGATTATGCAGCAAATGATTGAGTAGTTGCCGAGGGGAGACTGAGGGGGCTAAGTTTGTCCTGGCATCCTCATCAGCAATTCACTTTCGCATGAAATGCAACTCTAGAAATAAATCAACTTGAACTTGATTTTTCTAGTTTACTTTCAGAGAGATGTTTAATGCGAACTAACTTTAAATAACACGAATTTCAAAATATTTTCAAAAATATTCCTCGCACTCCACAAATCTGTTTTACAAATCACTCTAAAGTCGTTATAAAGTGCTTCCTGCTGCTGTCAAATTATACTAAAAACGGAGATCTGATGCCAATCAATGAATGAGTAAAAACATATATCATATATCAACAAACTAGCAAAAATTATGTTTAAAAATTAAGTTTTAAAAAAAAATGGCAAACATGTCTCAAGTCGCAATTTGAGTTGGAGTTGAAGCCGAAGTGAGGCAAGTAAGTGGGGCAGGCAGCAGGCTGCAACTGAACTAAACCTGGGAAACCCACTGAGCCAACAAATTGGCGCAAATTAAACGCCTCAAACCACAGGTGGTGTAAAGCAAATAACCAAAAAAAAAAAAAAGATATTTAAAATCAAATTCGATTTGCGTTTTGCATTTCGGAGCCTGGGAATTAGTTTTGCACATAAAGTTGTTTTTTTTTTTTTAGTCATTGCGTAAGTCTCGCAAAAAATTAGTTTTTGTTACTGGTTTAACTTTAAGAAAGAATCACAATAAATTAACACTTGGCACTTCTATTTTATAAATATTATCCTTAAGTCCTTTGGCTTTTAGCCTCCTTACACGATCAACTTTATCGCGATACTAAAATCAGCTCTCAGAATTTTTTGATCCGATAATAATAAAAAGCAGCGACGCGACGTTGCCGTTAGCTGCGCTTTCATATATAAACATCTCTTTGCATACAAACATATCTTCACATTGTGGTACTGTACATAAATGAAATAAAATATATAGCGCAGACATACAAGTGTGTATATAATTATGTATATATTCAGCACACTTGGTAAAAACTCAACAGAATGCTGTCTATCGTAGTCTGATCTGAATGTACTCTTTCGAAAATGTTGTCCAAGCTAACTACGTCGTTAAGTTTGAAACACCAAAAACTATAAGTACACTTTGAAAGCATATGATTCGAAAAACTATATATATACATATATATAAAACAAAGTTTTTGAAGAATTTTTCGTTCAAATATTAAGTCGGTCGAGGGAATATTGATGACGTTAGATAACGATTTACAAGAGTATTTAAACTTCGGCATACCAAAGATCAGTTTTTTTTTCATTCCGTCTCCTGTCAGAAAATTTTGCTGATTAGTCCAAAAAAGTTGGTCGACTACAACAACAACAACAACTCTTTACCATACAATAAGCTTTTGTTGTTGTTACTTTAATGCATCACAATGAAATTGTAGCCTCTCCACATGTGCAACAGGCAACGAGAAGGCTAACGGAACGTGCGCTCAACTGTAGAATACCCTAAAAATTATGAAATGCTAACAAGAAACAAGGGAATTTTGAAAAGCAGAATACGGGATATCAGTAAATAGCACTTTGCAAACTTATCACTTGTTGGCTCGAACCAACAAATATGCAATGCTCAGCAAATAATAAAACGAGAGGCACTCTGCAGTTTGGCATGCACTGACCCAGTGTAGCGTGTGAAACGTTGCTTATGTAATGTAAAGTTATTATACTCGATACCGAAGGTAAAGAGCATATTGGGTTTGTGCAATGTCTGTCTGTCCGTCGGTATGAATTCAATCTTTTTCGACACCTTTCAAGCTAGAGACTTGAAACTTTGCAAATATCTTTTTCTATGGCCGGAAAACATAAATTGTCAATATTGGGGTTCTACGCCTACTGAGAAGCTGGGAAATCGATAAGTTCGATAACTGAAAATCTATAAATCTACATATTTTCCACATCCTTACAGCTAGAGCTATCAAATTTGGTAAGGAGATAGCTATTGGCGCCCACCAAATAACTGCATGAATGTTGAAGCCACGCCAACCCACTCCGCCCCAGACATCCACGAAATATCTGCATCAGCCAATCTTTGAACGCAGCGCATACCCCAGCCGCATCCCTACTCCTTCGCAATCAGGACTTTTTATTACGCCTTAGAAACATAGCGATACAAATATATTTGTTCTGATTAATAAATCTGAACTAAAATAGCATGTAAGAGCATTAACCGTTTTATGTACACACTTGTAAGCATTATATATTTTCTTATAGAACGTTTAATAATAAATACGATAAATTAAAATGTACGCATCCGTTGTTATGTTTATTATCTCGTGCTCATCGTCTTAAATTTGTTGAAACTCTAGCTAAAGTACCAGGCGAACAGAGGTCAGCAGCAGGTGATTTTGTTGAGCTAGAATAACAAAACAGGGCTTGCGATGGGCGGAAGAGAAGAGGGCAAAGAAGAGCTCAAAGTTATATTTTAACAAGCTTTAATGTATGTATGTACGTACATATGTTAATTGTATGTAGGTATGTATGTTTACATGTTTGGGCGTGCTTAAATGGGTAAAATGCAGTAGAAATTCTAGCTCAAGTACCAGGCAAACAGAAGTCAGCAGCAGGGTGTTGCACCAATTTTTGTTTTGCTTTAATTGGAGCGCAGGGCGAATTTGCTCTAATATTATTGAGCGTGACTTTGCTGCGAGCTCAACTTTTAACTCAACTCCGATCATTGCAAAATTTCCTCTTCTTCTGTTTGTATGCTTGTATGTATGTATGTATGCATGTATGTATGTTTGTATGTATACATGTATGTATGTATGTATGTTTGTGTGTTTGATCGTGGTACAATGGGAAAATATCGGTAGAAATTCAGCTAAAGTACCAGGCGAACAGCGGTCAGCAGCAGGTGATTATGTTAAGTTAGAAAAACCAAACAGGGCCGTGAGAAGTGCTCAAGAGAATATCGCAAAGCTGACTGCGCTCAAGAGCTAGCTCAGCCCTGTTTAGTTTGTTCTAACTCAAAAAATAACACCTGCTGCTGATTTCTGTTCGCCTGGTACTTTAGCTAGAAATTCTACTGGCTTTTACCCATTTTAGCATGCCCAAACACACAAGCATGCATACATACATACAGACATACAAACATACATACAAACATACATACTAACATACATACATGCATACATACATAAATAGAATCATACACACAGAAGAATAGGAAATTTGGCTAAGCTCGGGAATGAGCTCAAAGTTGAGCTCGCAGCAAAGTCACGCTCAATAATATTAGAGCAAATTCGCCCTGCGCTCCAATTAAAGCAAAACAAAAATTAGTGCAGCACCCTGCTGCTGATTTCTGTTTGCCTGGTACTTGAGCTAGAATTTCTACTGCATTTTACCCATTTTAGCATGCCCAAACACACAAACATGCATACATAGATACAGACAAACATACACACAAACATACATACATACATACATACATACATACATACATACATACATACATTCAATCATACATACAGAAGAAGAGGACATTTGGCTACGCTCGAAAATGAGTTTAATGTTGAGCTCGCAGCAAAGTCACGCTCAATAATATTAGAGCGAATTCGCCCTGCGCTCCAATTAAAGCAAAACAAAAATTGGTGCAGCACCCTGCTGCTGACTTCTGTTTGCCTGGTACTTTAGCTAGAATTTCTACTGCATTTTACCCATTTTAGCATGCCCAAACACACAAACATGCATACATAGATACAGACAAACATACATACATTCATACATACATACAAGCATACAAACAGAAGAAGAGGACATTTGGCTACGCTCGAAAATGAGTTTAAAGTTGAGCTCGCAGCAAAGTCACGCTCAATAATATTAGAGCAAATTCGCCCTGCGCTCCAATTAAAACAAAACAAAAATTGGTGCAACACCCTGCTGCTGACTTCTGTTTGCCTGGTACTTTAGCTAAAATTTCTACTGCATTTTACCCATTATAGCATGCCCAAACACACAAACATGCATACATAGATACAGACAAACATACATACATTCATACATACATACATACATACATACATACATACATACATTCAATCATACATACAGAAGAAGAGGACATTTGTCTACGCTCGAAAATGAGTTTAAAGTTGAGCTCGCAGCAAAGTCACGCTCAATAATATTAGAGCAAATTCGCCCTGCGCTCCAATTAAAACAAAACAAAAATTGGTGCAACACCCTGCTGCTGACTTCTGTTTGCCTGGTACTTTAGCTAAAATTTCTACTGCATTTTACCCATTATAGCATGCCCAAACACACAAACATGCATACATAGATACAGACAAACATACATACATTCATACATACATACATACATACATACATACATACATACATACATTCAATCATACATACAGAAGAAGAGGACATTTGGCTACGCTCGAAAATGAGTTTAAAGTTGAGCTCGCAGCAAAGTCACGCTCAATAATATTAGAGCAAATTCGCCCTGCGCTCCAATTAAAACAAAACAAAAATTGGTGCAACACCCTGCTGCTGACTTCTGTTTGCCTGGTACTTTAGCTAAAATTTCTACTGCATTTTACCCATTATAGCATGCCCAAACACACAAACATGCATACATAGATACAGACAAACATACATACATTCATACATACATACATACATACATACATACATACATCAATCATACATACAGAAGAAGAGGACATTTGGCTACGCTCGAAAATGAGTTTAAAGTTGAGCTCGCAGCAAAGTCACGCTCAATAATATTAGAGCAAATTCGCCCTGCGCTCCAATTAAAACAAAACAAAAATTGGTGCAACACCCTGCTGCTGACTTCTGTTTGCCTGGTACTTTAGCTAAAATTTCTACTGCATTTTACCCATTATAGCATGCCCAAACACACAAACATGCATACATAGATACAGACAAACAAACATACATACAAACATACATACATGCATACATACATACATACATACATTTTGCAATGATCGGAGTTGAGTTAAAAATTGAGCTCGCATCAAAGTCAAGCTCAATTAAATATGAGCGCGTTGACTTTGAGCGCCAATTAAATGAAAACAAAAAGTGTTGCAGCATTCAGCTGGTGACTTCTGTTCGCCTGGTACTTTAGCTGAATTTCTACTGGTTCTTACCCATTTAACCACGCTGAGACTGGTAACGACCCCTCCCCCCAATATCTGCATCAAACATTTTGATGCCACGCCCCATAATATGCCCCACGCTTCTTTAAGAATGGGAATGCGTCTATCTTTCACAGTTTTGAGCTACAGTCACCAAATTTGTTGGCAATATACTAGCTGGTGACATCCCCGAAAAATCTGCATCAGTCAATCTTTGAACGCAGCGCACTCCCAGGCGCATCCGTACCCTTTTGCAGTCAGGCCTCTTATTACCCTTTTTGAAGCACGTATCGAGTATACCGCAGTCGGTTGCGTCCGACTGCAACGTTTCCACTAGTTTATGCATATAATTATGTACCATTAATTATCGTCAGTTTAATTTCGATTCACGCATGCAAATCGTCATTTGGAATCATTTTGTAGTTGATGTTTTTGTTGCCTGGTTACCTGGAATTTGCGGCCTTGTAAAAAAAACGCTCGGCTAATTTCTCACGCCATCATCGCTTCCTGTGCTGACGTCGACGACAAAAAAAGGCAGCCAATGACAGCTAAGCTAATAAGTAACAGTAAACTTTTGTGATAAGCACAGGAATTTGCCTAGAGTGCTACTATATACTTATATACAATGAAACAAATTACATTTTGAAGGCCATGAAAAATAATAAGGTAAAAAATTCTTTGGGTTATGAGAGATACAGATTTATTTAAAGATGCAACATTCTATTTACACAACTCGGATTAATAATTAATAATAACTTATGGCATGACTTGAAGATAGCCAAGTTCAAGTACTACTACTTTAAAATATATAGAGCTGACTTAAATATAAACTTAACAAAACAAATTGGCGCAGGAGGTAGCGAAAAAGTAGATGCCCGGCTAGACTTAACTACTCTGAATCCTTGACCTTGTTTTTCGCCTGTGACACCGGCGTCGCCTTGATGATCTTTGAGTTATTGATGGCTGGACCACTAATTGTCACAGTGGATGTTGTCTTTTGAACGGCGCCAATGTTTAAAACGCGACGTACTGCAGCGCCGCCGGGTGCCATAGCTGGTATTGTGGTAACAACCGACGATCGATTTGTCATCATCGAGAAGGGTTTGATGCCCGCGGGCGAATTGAAGTATAACTTGCTTGTTGTTGGGGTACCACCCCCTGAATTATTAATAATTTGAAACTGAGAAAAGGTTTTGTTGCCAACACGCAATCCTCCGCTCGCTGCCCCACCAGGGTTTAGTATGGTTGTGCCCGCAGGGCTCGTCTTTAATGTGCGCAGATTAATTGATCTTAGATGGGTTGCATCCAACAGAACTTGACTGCTGCTTGCTGCTGTGGACGTGCCAGCCGCCGCTGCCGTTGTCGCCGTCGCAGCTGTTGTCTTGGAATTGTTTACTATTCGTATGGGCACACTTGGCAACCGTGATGTAGTTGCTATTGTTCCTATACCTGCGCCTGCAGTTGTTGTTATTGATGTGGTTGCTGCCGCGGATGTCATTGACTTCATGGCATTGCGATTCAGATAGACAAATTTATTGCCATTGGGTGCCATAACGCCGCCTTGCATGTTGGTAAAGAGCTGTTGAATATTCTTATTGATCACAATACCTTTGCTGTTGGTAACAATGCCAGTGTTGGGCTTAGCTGGAGTCGATCCCTCTTTGATAATCTTTTGACTTATGATCAATGGGGCAGCCGAAGTGGAAACTGCTATTAAAAATAAATGAAAATTATATACATGAGCATAATCATTCACATTTCAGAAACTAAACTGAGTCCTTACCTGTTTTAATAAGTTGCTGCTCCTGCTGCTGTTGTTGCTGTTGGTCAGAAATGTTGCCCTCGTTGTCCGCAAACACAATAGGCATATCATTAATATTGGTGAAATCTACATTGCTGCTACTGGTAGTTGCCGGCACATTTTTGGTCACTTGGAGCATTGTCAATCCGTTGGCATTCTTTATTACCGTATACTTTTGCTGGGTCGCCGCTGACGCTGCAGTTGATGATGGGCCGGCAGCTGTTTGGAACTGTGTCGTTTGACCTGAGGGCGTCTTAAGCGTGAATACCTGCTGACCAGTTGAGGTGGGCAGAGTTTTGACAATGCTACCAATATTCGAACTTCCTCCCACTGATGTTGCAGTGGTATTGTTGTTGTTGCCCTTGCTAATGGTGTAGTTGACAAGTTTCGTCTGGGAAGGCAAAGTCTTGAGCTGCACAAACTGACTGGGCGGTATCATTTTGATCTTAGTTGCCGCTATCGACAAGGTTGTCGGTGGCGGCTTAACAATATGGGCTAGCGCTGGTACTGGTTTGTTTGCAGCAGTGGCAGCAACTGTCATCGGCTGGCTTTCATCATAATCAAGGGTTTCCTCCAGCATGGATTCAATGGACATATTCATCTCCTCGTTGCTCAGCCCAGTTGTTTTCGAGACAGCGGGCGCGACTCCGCCCTGCAGCGGACGTGTCCGCGGGCGCCCAACTGTGGAGATGCAAACTGTTAGTCGATGAAATGGGGATAATGATCAGCATTTTTAAGAGATACAAGGACCGTAATATACTATAATAATTATGAGTGAATGAACATGATATTAAAATATACAAGCATAAAGTTAGTTGGAAAATTATTCAATATACAATAGATACAAATATTTTGGGGATAGTACTAATTTTTTTTTCTTTCCTCAAACCAACTCATAACCATTACGATCCTTGATTTGCAAGGCACAGAGATGTAAAAAGCACAATTTATTGCAATTTGTCCGGCTTTGATTTACCCTTTCGCTTGACGGCAAATGGATCAACGAGGCGCGGCTGCTTTGGCTTGGGTAATCTGGGGACACGCTCTTCTGTTTGTATTAGTAGGTTATTTGATTGATGTAAAAAGATTTTGAATTTTGATTGAACGTGCAACGGGAAAAACAACAACATGCAATGAAGAACAAGATGGATTACAAGGTTCGAACAGAAGAAAAATTATAAAGTGGTTAAGTGGTTGGATTAAAATGCTGTGATGATGGTTATTGTGAATTATAATAAAGATTATAAACTCACTGTGCGGTACAAATTTGGTTTTAGCTGGTTGACCACCGCACTCATCTTGGCCGCCATCAGCTTTGCGCTTGCGTGTTGGCCCAAGCTGCGCCTTGTTGACATTGCCATCCGCTAGGATGTGCTGTTTGGTCTGTCGCTGATACGAATTGCTGCCCAGCAGCGAGGTGGGCATGCGCGGACCCGGCGGATTGCTTAGCGTCTTACTGAGAAACTCATAAATTTCATCCTGTGAATAGTTTAAAATTTGTTATGGCTATTACATTATACATATTATATGAGAACTTACCACCACCATTGAGTCGATCATGGCCTGGGTGACGCTCTCGATTCGTCGCTTGCTTTTGGGTACTCGAAGCGCATCGTCTGCACTACCGACGACGACCAAAGAGGATTCGGATTGCATACGCTCGCGCAACCCTTCCATTTCCTCTTGGCTTGTGCGCGCCGAATTCTGACCGATAACAAACAAAATTGGCGTCTTTATGTCCAGCAGGCGATCATCCGGTGCGCCACGCGGTCCCCGTAATGTATTGTACGCAAAGCCTAGACAAATGACGCAAGCGACACTCTCCGACATGGCCACCTGAAGCGCCATTGCAGCGCCAGCATTGAATCCAATGAGAATGATTCCACGATTTGGATTCTCGGTGCGTAGCTCATGGATACGCACGCGTATCAGCGACACAATCGTTTCGGCCACTTGGTCTAGATTTTGGCGACTGATGCGATCATCTACCAAAACAAATTTACATGTAAATATGTATATGCAAAATTTTATAAAATTTCGAGTGAATGTTACTTACTTGTATTGGGCAGCGAAATTTGAACGACTTGAGTTATTGTGGCCAAAGACTGATACCAATTTTGCATGCGCTCCGGTACGTGCCCGGCTGTGGGCATATTTGGCACGGCAACTATAATCGCATTGTGTGCCAGATGACGTGACTTGGCCAAAATTTCTGGCTGCCATCGTTTCTTCATGACTGGAGCAAGAAGCTCCTGGCAATTGTATAATGGTCGACTGAAAAGCATTTTGTCAACGAGCGTAGGCAGTTTGCTCTTAAGCGTTTGCATTATGTCCAAATAGGAGGCCATATACGATGGAGGCAGTTGCTCCATGAGCAGAGCGTGTAGCCACTGTGTAGTGCGTGGCTCCCAGGCAATGCTGGCCAACGCACGACGCATGCGTGAACTGGATTTATCAACGGATACGCGACGATGCACTGCCTCGTGTTGGCGCTTATCGTTGGCCAAACGCGCCAGTTGATCCAGATCTAATATGTTGGCAACTTTATCAAACAACTTCTCCTGCGTGTTATTCCAGTCAATGCTAGTGATAGGAGGAGGATGAAACACATTGGATTGCATGATCTTTATTTTGCATAGTACATACCGACTTATACGTTCCTGCCAATCCTGCTCATCGGAATTGTTATTGCGCACATATTTTGCGATACGTGCACACTCGTTCATCAGCTCCTTGGCCACAATCTCATCGTAGGGCGGAATATTGGCCGAAAGTTGCAAATCCGTAAGTTCCTCGTGCGTTGGACCCGTGTGACAGTTGGGACACGGTGGTGGATGACGAACAACAATGGTGCGTGCTGGCGCCAGGCCATTGTTTATGGTGTTGTCCGAACGTGGAACATCCCGCATATATATGTGCTCCATTGATGACTCGCTGGGTACCGAAATCGTACTAGACTGCAGGAAAAAAGATTTGATTCAATAATATAATTGTTAAATAAATAAAAGATTATGACTGCGGAATAGGATGTACTGGTTTGGATGATAGGGTGACTCATGCAGGGGACAGCTATGTTGGTGCGCGGAATGAATGAGAATTAGCTATTAGACTTTTTATTACACTCTCTGTTGGAACTGCTGCAGTAGCAGTTGCAGTCGTAGACGCTGCTACCGTCGCTACCATCGATGTAGATACTTTGGGCGGAGAGTTCAACATGGACGCAGCGCTGCCAAGTTGACCAGCCTTAACAACATAGTAAGAAGTGTTTGTTGGTATCTTAGCTGTTGTTGTTGTAGTTACGGTTGGTGGTGGTGGTGGGGCCGCCGCTTTAGTTATTTTTGTGTTGGCGTGTGTGTGGTTTTGCATTTTTGTGTATGTTGCGGCAGCCCTGGCAATAAATTTGCTGGGGCTATATGTAATAATCGAGGAACTTGTAGTGGGCGACTGCATTTTTGGTTTCTGCTCCACCACAACGATTTCGTTTTTAGTTTTTTTTGTTTGTTTCGATTGTAACATTTTGTGCGTGTGTGTGTAGTTTTATTAATGTTTGTATAATTTTTATTTGGTTTACTCGCTGACTGCAATTTGTCTTCTTCTTTGAGGTCTAGGCGCTCTTCGCGGCGTTTCCACTGTTCACAAACTTTGCACACTTGTCTTGTTTAAAGCAACTTCCGATCAACCACTCCTAATTGGCATACTTCAATTTTATTTATTTTGAAAAACTTTTTATAATTCCAATGCCTTTTTAGTTCTGCTAAACTAAAATCATTGCCTGCGTCTTTGCAATTAAAACATGGCGTGTGCTAGAGAGTTGCCAGCCAGGCTGACTATGTCTATGTAACTGTGTGCACGTCTGGCAACTCTAGGCGTTGCTATCGGTGCTTTACGCAGGCAATTTCCCACCAAATATTAGAAAGCATGCATATTCTAGCAACAAAATGAAAAATTTAAGCTAGATAATAGGCCATTACTTACTGTGTCGCTTGGCGCAGGCGTTGCAGGTGTCATCGTAGTATTATTGGGCTGATTCTCTTCTCTATCTTCTTGGGCCACATTCTGCACAATATGCCCGCCGCTTTGCACAAAGTTGTTAAAGCACTCAAAAAACGAAGACATTTTTAACGATTACAGCAAACAACTTGATAAGTGAACTCAAACGTACGCTTTTAAAATTATAAACAATGTACGAAACATTAAAATGCGAGCGTAGCTTGATCAAAATATGTCAAGAATATAAAAGTGTTGCCACCCTATTCACCAAAAGCGTTATGCAGCACTGACTGCTTACAGCTGTTTCTGTTGGAAAAAACTATCACATTGATATTGGTACGCGTACATCACTAGTTGGCATGCTGGTTTTGTTTAATTTTTAAAATTTTTACAAACGTTTATTTAATAATTTGCTGCGATCCTTTTAAAATGGAGGAGCTGCAGCAACTCGAGTATCTATCCCTGGTTTCGAAAATCTGCACAGAACTGGACAATCATCTGGGCATCAATGATAAAGATCTTGCAGAATTCATTATCGATTTGGAGCACAAGCATCGCAAATACGATTCTTTTCGCGCAGCGCTGCTAGAAAATGGAGCTGAATTTCCCGATTCGCTTGTGCAGAATTTGCAGCGCATTATCAATTTAATGCGACCGAGTCGTCCAGGAAGCGATACAAAAGTCGATGTTGATGAATTCAATAGCAAAAGCGACAAGAAATCGCAGCTCATAAAAATGTTTCCTGGCCTAGCGCTGCCCAATGACAAATACGGCAGCAGCACGCTGGAAGAGAATGATGGGCTGATAAAGGAGAGTAAGGTGGGTAAGGAGAGTAAAGAAACTAAGCAACGGCTGGATGTTAAAAAGAGCGAAATGAGCGATGTGGATGCAGCCATGATGGAATTGGAGGCACTTGCTCCAGGCGAAGGAAGTGATAAAAAATTGGATAAGGAAAAGCGACAGCACACGATTACTAATTCTTCTTCCAGTTCTAGAGAGCGACACAAGCGCAAAGAGCGCAGTCGCAGTCGCGATAAAGAGCGTGAGAAGCACAGAGATAGGGAACGAGATCGCGATCGGGAACGCGATAGAGATAGGGAACGAGATCGCGATCGGGAACGCGATAGAGATAGGGAACGAGATCACGATCGGGAACGGGATAGAGATCGGGATAATGAGCGACGTCGGAGGCGTAGTAGATCAAGAGAGGATCGCGATCGTGATCGTCGTAGACGTCGCTCCCAGTCACGGGACCGCCACGATAGACAAGAACAACGCAGACAACGCTCTCGTTCACGATCCAAATCGCGCGATCGTAGCAACCGACAACAGGAGAAAATGCCACCTCCTGCTGCTATGATGAGCGACGATCCCGAGGCTGGTAAAATCTACTCCGGCAAGGTTGCCAACATTGTGCCATTTGGTTGCTTTGTGCAGCTTTTTGGTGTGCGTAAGCGCTGGGAGGGTCTGGTGCACATCTCACAATTGCGCGCCGAGGGACGGGTTACCGATGTTACCGAGGTTGTTGCACGCAATCAAACCGTCAAGGTTAAGGTCATGTCGCTGGCCGGTCAAAAGGTTTCACTCTCAATGAAGGAGGTTGACCAAGAGACCGGACGCGATCTCAATCCACTATCACATACGCCCGAAGAGGATGAGATGTCGTTGCGCGATCGTAATCCAGATGGACCATTCAGCAGCACATCGTCCATACTGAATCTGAATCAGGGCAACAACATCGATAGCGATGAGCACGATTCGAGAAAGCGGGTGACACGCATCTCAAGTCCGGAGCGCTGGGAGATTAAGCAGATGATTAGCTCCGGTGTCCTTGATCGAAGTGAGATGCCCGATTTTGATGAGGAGACGGGTCTGTTGCCCAAAGAGGAGGATGACGAGGCGGACATTGAGATTGAAATTGTTGAGGAGGAGCCGCCTTTCCTCTCCGGTCATGGACGCGCATTGCACGATCTCTCGCCAGTGCGTATTGTTAAGAATCCCGATGGTTCGTTGGCCCAAGCAGCCATGATGCAGTCGGCGCTCTCTAAGGAGCGACGCGAGCTGAAGATGCTGCAGCGTGAGCAGGAAATGGAAGCCTTACCCAGCAATCTCAACAAAAACTGGATTGATCCACTGCCCGAGGATGACAGCGCACGTCATTTGGCGGCTAATATGCGTGGTATGGGCGCCGCGCCACAAGAGGTGCCGGAGTGGAAGAAGCATGTGATTGGCGGCAAGAAATCCTCCTTTGGCAAAAAGACGGACTTGACTCTTGTGGAGCAGCGCCAATCGCTGCCAATTTACAAACTGCGCGATGATCTTATCAAGGCGGTGACAGACAATCAAATCCTCATTGTCATTGGAGAAACGGGTTCCGGCAAGACCACACAGATTACCCAGTATTTGGGTGAATGCGGCTTCACGGCCCGAGGAAAGATTGGATGCACGCAACCGCGTCGTGTGGCCGCCATGTCCGTAGCGAAACGCGTGGCCGAGGAGTATGGCTGTCGCTTAGGCCAAGAGGTTGGTTATACGATACGTTTTGAGGATTGCACCAGTCCAGAGACGGTCATCAAGTACATGACAGACGGTATGCTGTTGCGCGAATGCCTCATGGAGGCGGAGCTCAAGGGCTACTCGGTGATCATGTTGGATGAGGCGCACGAGCGCACAATCCATACAGATGTGCTGTTCGGGCTGCTCAAAACAGCTGTACAGAATCGGCCGGAACTGAAACTGATTGTCACCTCGGCCACATTGGATGCCGTCAAGTTCTCACAGTACTTTTTTGAGGCACCTATATTTACGATACCCGGACGCACGTTTCCAGTGGAGGTACTGTATACCAAGGAGCCAGAGACGGACTATCTGGATGCCTCACTGATAACCGTGATGCAGATACATCTGCGTGAACCCCCCGGAGATATATTGCTCTTCTTGACGGGTCAGGAGGAGATTGACACTGCCTGTGAGATACTCTACGAGCGCATGAAAAGCCTGGGACCAGATGTACCCGAGCTGATCATATTGCCAGTCTATTCTGCCCTGCCATCCGAGATGCAGACGCGTATCTTTGATCCAGCGCCTGCGGGCAGCCGTAAAGTGGTAATCGCCACGAACATAGCCGAGACTTCACTAACAATCGATGGCATATTCTATGTGGTAGATCCGGGCTTTGTCAAGCAGAAGGTGTACAATTCCAAGACGGGCATGGACTCGCTTGTGGTCACGCCCATATCGCAGGCAGCCGCCAAGCAGCGTGCTGGACGTGCTGGTCGTACGGGTCCAGGAAAGACGTATCGTCTGTATACGGAGCGCGCATATCGGGATGAGATGCTGCCAACGCCGGTGCCGGAAATACAGCGCACCAATCTGGCCACCACAGTGCTGCAGCTTAAAACAATGGGCATCAACGATCTGTTGCACTTTGATTTCATGGATGCACCGCCTGTAGAATCACTGGTTATGGCTCTGGAGCAATTGCATTCGTTGTCAGCCCTCGATGATGAGGGACTGCTGACACGCCTTGGCCGGCGTATGGCCGAATTTCCACTCGAACCCAATCTGTCCAAGATGCTCATTATGTCTGTTGCACTGCAATGTTCCGACGAGATCCTTACCATTGTCTCAATGCTTAGCGTACAGAATGTTTTTTACCGGCCCAAAGATAAGCAGGCACTGGCCGACCAAAAGAAGGCCAAGTTTAACCAAGCGGAAGGTAAGTCAAATCAAAAAGAATTCCTTTCAGACTCTTTTAAAATACAATACTACATCCGATTGCATTTTACAGGTGACCATTTGACACTGCTGGCCGTGTACAATAGTTGGAAGAACAACAAATTCTCCAATGCCTGGTGCTACGAGAACTTTGTGCAAATTCGCACATTGAAACGCTCACAGGATGTTCGGAAACAGCTACTTGGTATCATGGATCGTCACAAGCTGGATGTGGTGTCGGCAGGAAAGAATTCGGTGCGCATACAGAAGGCCATATGTTCGGGCTTCTTTCGCAATGCAGCCAAGAAGGATCCACAGGAGGGTTATCGCACCTTGGTTGATTCCCAAGTAGTATACATTCATCCATCGAGTGCGCTCTTCAATCGACAGCCCGAATGGGTCATTTACCATGAGCTGGTGCAGACCACCAAGGAGTATATGCGCGAGGTGACTACAATTGATCCTAAATGGTTGGTGGAATTTGCACCATCCTTCTTTCGCTTCTCGGATCCCACGAAACTCAGCAAGTTCAAGAAAAATCAACGCCTGGAACCACTTTACAACAAATATGAGGAGCCAAATGCATGGCGAATATCACGAGTGCGTCGACGACGCAATTAAAGTGCACAATTTTTTTATGTGTACATTTAGTGTTGTAATCAAATAAACGCTAAATAGCAATTAAAATAAGTTCAATATCCTTTATGACCGCGAAAGCGTTGTCGATTATCCAACTGAAATGATATATGTATGTACATAATAAGTAGAATTGCCTTGCAATAACACTCCTGTCTTAGTGTCACATACCAGCGAACGCTTGCACTCGTAGAAGGTATTTCGCAGCACTTGACACTCGGGTGGCACATTGTTGTCCTGCAAGCACTGGCGCGGCGTTTTCTTATCCAAGCGACAGCAATCGCTCTCCAGCAGGCACATTTTCAAATCAGCACGCACGCCAGCACAAGATGTTTCATCCGCCAGCTTTTCGTTGCCCTCGTAGCGCATCATTTTTGCAAAAATTTTAGTTCTTTATTTATATCTATACCCAAACAAATTTGTTATAAAATCGACCAAAGCAGCTGGTAATGCAGTGCTGCCAGACATTAACGTCGACAAGTACTAAGTGCATTTATCGATAACGATTCTTTTTAGGAAGTTTTATTGTTGTTTTTTTCGCTCTAAGGAAAAACCATTCCTGCTTTTTGTTTAAATGTAGTTCTTAATAGTTGAGCCACACATTTTACCACAATACAATGGGCTATGATGAACGCAGCGATGGCAGCAGCTCTAGCGATGCACAGGATTGTTTTCAACGCAGCATGTCTGCTAAAATGGGAGCACAGCCCACAATGCCCAAACATATTCCATTTCCAGAGCACGCAACAACATCCGAATGGCTGAGTGAATTAATAATGTGCGCTTTTACAATGGGTGCAGCGATTGTTCAATTTATAAATATTTATCGCACCAACTGGTGGCTTCCACAATTCCAAGCCCGGCACATGGTGGTGAGTAGCAAAAATTTGAATTGTGTATTCGTAAGATTCAAAATAAAGTTGTATTTATTTGGTTGCAGAACATTGAGCTGATTGATCCTTATTTGCGGTATCTCATACTCATTTTAAATACGCGACGCTTCCTCTACTGTATGCTGCTGGCCAAGTTGAAGAGCAATGATCGTCGCCTGGTGCGCATGGGCATCAAGTACGGATTTGGGGTATTCGTTCAATTGGCTCTCTGCTATTGCGCCTTTAAGCTATATCAGCAGCACACCTACATGTTACTCTTCTACCTAAGCTACCCGTAAGAAGACCTACTACTTTGCAGTATGTATGCATATATACAACATAACCTTATCCTTTTTAGGGTGGTTGTGTATCTAATCATCTTTGGCTTTCAATTGGAGCCGTTTCTTCGCTCAAGATTCGAGATACCCGGCGTCTATATTAACGATATGCCAGTGCACAGCTGCACTACGAATGCTGGCCAAATACGCGACGAGATTGAGACCCTTAGGCATGACTTTAACAAGCGCTTTAAGCAATTAATCTTCACTTGCATGCTGAACGCATATCTGGTGCTCATCCCATGTCTTCTAGCGCTAAGCGTTCAATATAATGTAATGCGTGCGGCCCAGCATTGCATCATTGTATGTCTGGGTGCGTTTAGTTTGTCCGCCGTTTTCCTATATCCGGCCAAGTACAGCGACACACTGCATCGAGCCACCTTGCATCTGGGTAGCTGGCAGCGAATGGATCGTGATCCGCAAGCGGCGCCCTCGCAACTTATTGTAGCGGCCAATGCACAGACCTGGTCCAAATACACAGTCTATGGACATGCCACTGTAGTGAAGCACAATGGAGCACTTTATCGGAGTCATGGACTAGTCACAGTAGCTACTCCAGGCAACGCTAGTCATTTGCGTTTCTATGTAAGTTTAAGTGATTATCGATGTTTGTGTTTTAAATTTGTTTTTTACAGAAACTGTTCCACAATCCGACTGTCATCTACTCGACGTTAGCATCTTTGCAGGCAGCCGTGCTTCTTGTGGAGATTGCCTCTTTGAGCGCTGCCAGCATTGAGTGGCATTTTGTACTGTCCGTTAGCTTTGTGGCATTTACAAGCATGGTAGCATTCTTCAAACTGGTGCGAGATTATTTAATTACCAAGCATCTTTACAAGGCAGAGGCACAGCCATTTACAATTAAATCAACAGCAAGCATTTAACATAATATATCCAATTCTTAGTAACAAGCCAAAAAGTCATTTATGTATAAAATCAATGAGAAATACATTAGTCCTTTCATATAACAAAAATAGACTTATATTTGTGTCTCCAAACAATTATTGTTGTAACACACAAAGCGTTTAGCCGCTGCTTGAGGCTTTGCTTTGCTGTTCACCAAAAGTCCAAGAGCTGCCCTGCTTGTGATCGCGCACCTGGAAGCCATGTTGTTTTAACATATCCCGCAGTTTATCACACACACCCAAAAGTTCCAAATTCTTGACATCACCACCACCGACTGCCTGGTCCCGCAGCTGACTGCGCATGGCCAGCACGTCGGCAACAAATGCATTTATGTTCACATGACTTGTTGCATCTATGGGTTGCAGTTGCTGTTGGGTGCCTGTTGCAGTTGCCATTGAAGTGATGCCAAAGTTTTGCATAGCATTGCTGATGAAGTTACCCGCTGCTAGCAGCAGATCCAAGCAGTATGCTGGCTCCTGTTGAGCATCGGCCTGCTGTTCGTTGATGCAGCGACTTATGCTGCTCATCTGATCCATTAGCACGCTGAGGGCGCGCGCCGTGTCAAAGTCATCACGCAGGCTATTGTCAAACTCGAGAGCCATGTGCTTCAGCTGGTCCTGCAGGGCGCCCTCATCCAGTAGTTTGAGTGGCTTTTGGAACTGCATGTAGGCACTGAGATCAGCATGAAAGTTTTTGAATTTGCGCAGCGTTTGGCGTGCCGTTATCATCAACTGGTCGCTGTAAGGCATAGCATTCCGATAGTTGGACAGAAGGCAGGCCATGCGGAACTCATCTGCAGTATAGTTTTTTAGCAAATCGTCGACGGATATGGTGTTGCCCAGTGACTTGGACATCTTCTGCTGATCACCAACTAAATGCAGCTGTCCCGTATGCAGCCAATAGTTGACCCATTGATCCGTTTTAAAATGTGCACAACATTGTGCCTCCTCGTTCTCGTGGTGGGGGAAACGCAAATCCAGGCCACCCGCATGGAAATCCAGTTTTCTGCCAAAAAACATGCCAGCAATGGCGCTGCACTCAATGTGCCAGCCGGGACGACCTTCGCCACCCCAGGATGCACTCCAACTGGGCTCGTCCATTTCCTTTTTGGCCTTCCACAGCGCAAAATCGGCTGCATCACGTTTTTCTCCGGCTTGCACTGGTTCTCGCTGTATATTCACCTTCTGCAGTTTGCCATAGCTGACACAGCTAAATACATCAAAATACACAGAATTATCCTTGGTCACATAGGCCTGTTTCGTGGCTAGGAGTTTCTCAATAAAACGCTTTATTGCTGGTATATTGGCGGAGACATGAGCACGCAGATTAGGTGGTTTCACATTTAGACGCTGCATATCCAGTTTAAATTCAGCATCGTAGGCCCGAGCAAGCTCCAGCCAGTTGCGTCCCGTCTCCCGGCTACGCTTTATAATCTTGTCATCCACATCTGTAATGTTCATGGCAGTCACCAGATTGTATTTAAAATAGTCACGCAATATGCGTTGTATTATGTCCACTTTCACATAGGTAGCAGCATGTCCTACATGTGTCTTGTCGTATACAGTTGGACCACAGGTGTACCATGTGACCATCTGGGGATTGCGCAGAACTAGTGGCACCTTTTCACGCACACTGTGATTATAGATATTTATGCCTGTGGGCTCGCCACATGGCCGTTGCCATCTATAGGTACCGGCCTCGGAATCCTGGTCAGCGCATTTGCTCAGCTTGCGTCGCAGACATTGTGAATTTCGTAGCTGCCTAGTGCATTCGTCTAGACGATAACTAATGATTGATAATATTTGATGAATGAAAGATTTGCATTGCAACGCACTTGAATAACTTACATTTTCAGCATATTTTGAATTGCTCTACAAAAATTTAAAAATCTATTTATTTACATACATACAAAATGTTGTTTTGTTTTAATTTTATCAACAGCTGACTGACTATTGACGATAGAAGCGTTATCGATAATTACACTTTTTTGTCGTTGTTATTTTTGTGCAGTCCCTGGTATTTTAATTTTTGCGCGTTTTTTTTAAACATGGACCTTCACCAGTGTTGAGAGCTTATTGGGGATGCCTGAATACGTCGAGCTTTGCGGTTTCAAAATACTCCATGCTCATACTAAAATACCTTCCAAAATTTAAACATCTCGTTATCTTGATCAAACCGATTTTAAAATGTTAATAAACTTTAATCGTGCCTTGATTTATAATAATTATAAAAATTTCATTTTGTTTTAAATACATTTTCATATGCCATGTTTTGGGGAAGTTTTCAACATTCGTTAACTGCCCACAATAGTCCCACACCAAAATTTCAAAAATTAATGTTTGAAGGTAATGTTACGCTAGTTAATCTCTTGGTTAAATTATTCAACTACAGAGCTCATTCTAATGTGCTAAGTCAATATAACAAAGCCATTGTTAATGTGCCAAAAAATATACGCATGTGCTTAATTCAAACCTTTTCCAAGGCGGCTTCAATGCGTAAGCAATAAAAAATAAAAAAACATTGAGGTCAAGGATATTGGGTAAACAGGTTGAGAAATTCAATGGGCTGTCGAGAAAAGTAGGCGAGTTTTTTTGGTAACTGTATTAAACGTGAGCTAAGCATTTGGTTCGCTTTGCTTGGCTTTGAGCAGCGATGTTAACTTAAATTGCAATCACATTACAAGAAAGTTACTTTATATACGACCTGGAATTCCCTTTGAAAATAGCGCATTGTGAAATCGTCGTTTTGCCGGTAATTAGAGTTTCGCAGCTTTTTTTTCTCATGGGCTTGGTCATCTTTGTTCGCTTATAAGCAATTGATATAAATTTATTGCCGCTCCAACCACGAGCATCGCGTGAAAACATTTGTTCTCGGCCAAACCAAAAACAAAGAAATTAGCATGAAGAACAACCAACTATCAGCTTGTTGCTACCAGTTAGTGCCCCACCTAAGTTGCAAGGTGCAGTTTCAAATAATAGAGATTAGATTAAAAGCTTGCCCAAAATCAAATTTGCTGACTTGGGTTTGCCTTACCCTTACTGATTAAGGTCAGCAGCACAAAGGAAACTTAGCCCTCCAAAAAAAGACCGAGCCGAGCACTAAAATCACTTTCAAATTTCCACAAAATTCAAATTGATTTGATTGTTAGCAAATCGCCTGACTGAGTGCTTAAAAATATTCCGGTCTGATTGGGTTTCCCCAATCCACGCAACAAATCTTGTCATGTTGAATTTCTCAGAACATTGTCTTGTACAATTTGTATGCCTTTATTTGAAATTTACTTTCAGATTTAAATTTAATTTTATAATTAGATAAAAATTGTATAATTTCAACTTTATTTGAATTAATTTTATGTCGACTGTTCCTGGTAAAATAAATAAATATGAATAAAAATAATTCAGATCTACAGTCCATAGAATGTCAGTCGTGCAACAACAGCAACAACAATATCAACAATCGAAACCGCCAGTGGCAAAGTTTTCATGTCCAAGGCGTATTTATGTCAACCGGAAGTAGGTTTACTGACCCACGTATACGTTTTAAGCGGCAGCGTTCACAAAGCCGACGACGGCGACGACTGCTGCTGCTGCTCCTGTGGCCACTTCGGCTGTACGGCTGGACATCAAGAAACCCAAAGCCAAGGGACCACGAAGACGAACGACAAAGTTTGTAGTATAAGAAGGCATTTTCTTTCAGCGGTTTAGTTTTCTAACGAACGGCGAGTGCATCGGATCGATGCAAATAAGCACGTTGTGCTGCCTCTTAGTTCGATTTTAAATAAGTGTATGTACAAAAATAACACAAACACACAAACTCGCATATAGTTCAAATCAAAAACAAACCCAAACAAAAAACTTAGTGAGTCAAATGACCAAAATAACCCAAAGTGTAAGCTTGAAAGCTTACATGACAAATCAAATAGTCAAAAAACTTGGTCAAAATATAAATAAAAACAAATTCCAAACGCATTGTTTTAATGTAACGAAACAAACAAGTCAACTATTCTAAAATATTATACAAAATATAACAAAATACATTGCAAATATTCAAGTATTTCAATTCTTAAAGCAGAGTTTCCAAACTGTATGGAAAAATTGCTATCACGACACTAACCAAGGATTTTCCGTTAGCGCCTTTGTATAACTGTGTGTGTGTGTTGCACATTAATAGACGACGTTGTTGTTTCTAGCGATTCTAGCCCTGCCTGCCTCTCATGTGGTTGCAACAGTGCGCCGGAGCCATGGCAAGTCGTTGGTCATTCAAGTGCCTGGTTGTTGACTTGTCGGCTGGCTCCACATAAGGCAATGTGTCTGTGTCTGTGTATAAAATTGTTGCTACTATTTTGACCCCCTTTTTAGTCCAAAGCCAAGGAGAATGCAGCTGAAAGCCGCTCAGTGCGCGTGAGTGTAAAGTCCTGAGCCAACCCAGTATGTGTATGTATGTATTAGAAATCGTTGGCTAACATTTTATGTCACTTTTTAAGACGAAAGTTTACAATGTATGTATGTGGGTTAATAAAATAGTTGGCACATTTGCTATAGATAACACATGTACGCATAAGGTATACAAAAACATAAAGATGTACATTGTATGTACATATACATCAATATGCAAATGTGTGTCTACTTAAGTTAATGCACATCGCGTGCTTTAGTCATAACAACAGGTGCCACGAGGCACCAAAAGGAAACAATGTCATAAGCACACGCTATTCAAGCGAAACTACTTCCTTGCTAAGATATGCGGCGAAAATCGGCGGCGAATTCACATTTATTACCTCCTATCAATGCATAAGTATTTGGGCAACTTTTGAGTGTCGTTCAAATCAATTACAACTTTCGATTTAACTTCGCCATGACACCTTTTGGCACTTTTTATATTTTCGTGCTCATTAATTTTATATAAGTTTAAGAAACTTCAAAAAAGTGCTTCAGTAAAATATATCTAAGACTTAGGGAACTTAAAGATTAATGTTTTGAATGACTTGAATTGAAAGATATATAAGTTCCACACTGTTAAATATATATACATACAAATACTGTATTGATAAAAAGACTTTCACTTATTAATAAGAAAATCTTTTTCAAAAAGATGAAAAATGTGTTTGCCTGTAAACATATACAGTTAAAGTCATTGCATATACATATGTTGGAAATGGTATTCAGTTCAGTGCAGCTTTAAGTGCAACATAAAGCACAACAATTTGCAACATGCAAGGCAATTCGTAGCCATAATCTAGACACGCACAAGTTATGCTCTCGTTAGCGAACAAATATAAGAAAGGCAATACAAAAACCAAATAGCTCGAAATTGAAACACCCTGTTGTGTGTGTTAAAGTGTTTTTGTGCATATACCCTACACACACACTCTTATATTGCAGGGTATACAAACTCGCTGAACTGTTAAGAGCTGTCTTTAGAAGCTTTATCAGTCTCAAGCAAATACTCACAGTGGCAATGGCAGTGAAATTGTGGAACACAACATACATATATTAGAAAATCCAAGAGATATAAAATTTAGTATAGTGTAGTAAATAATAATTACTATTTTCGCAACATTTTTACATCGTATATCGGCGTTTTTTGTTGCACATGGCCCCGGGCTTGGGGCTTGGGGCTTCCAGTCTTTTCAGTCGGTCCGCGGAGCTTCGCGTGTTTGGTGCACTGACTGACATTGCATTGGCCAGAAGGTCTTACTGACAGTCTAGTACTAGTTATTTGATATGTAAGTGCACCCCCTCATAACTGCTAGGTATTGTTGCGTTGCTTCGTGTCAATTGCTTTTAGTTCTTTGGCGTAGACCTTAAGGTATTTTAGATAGGCTTTCGTCAAATAAACATTAAATATTCCCTAAATATAGAATAAGATTCAAGGACCACTATAACCTTATGACACCTACATATTTTACTCTTTATGTCTTTCAGAGAATTAGGAACAATGGCACATCGTTTAGGAAACCAATTATTTTGAAACATAAAAAGTGCTTCCCACGCTGTGCTTCCTTCCCGTTGCCGTTCCCGTTCAAAGGATATTTTTCTGGTTTAGCCTAAGGAAGGAGAAAGAGCAGCACAAATGAAAAATCATGCAGCAAACATTATCATATTCATCATCGCCATCACCAACACTCATTTCGACGATAACTCAACCAATAAGATCGCCCTCACGATCACGACCACGTTCCACCACGGACACAGACACCGCCGTAGCGACAGTTACGCCAGCCATAATATCAGTCGATTATAGCTACGATCCCAGCAGCATTATGTCGCCATCGGCACATAGCAAAGGCAACTTTAGTTGCGAGCAGCGCAGTGCCGAGAAGCTGCATATGGAGAAGACATCACTTAATAATCAGCCATACAGTAGTCTCTTTGGTGATCCCGTGCCCCCACCGCAGCCAGAGGATTACTTTGGCACAGCTGCTTTTGAAACGATACGTGCCGCATCGATTGATATGCCCAGTTCTGAGGAAGACACCCTAGTTGCTGCAGTCGCTCTGAACACACTCATCGGCAATGACGATCGTCGACGAAGGCTCTTCTCCAATGTGCCCTATACTAATACCACAATTAGCACCTGCCGATCTCAGCCCATTCCTCGCCTACAACCACCTGATATTCAAATATTGCCCAATTCAAGCGGTGGCTCCAGTTCGGAGCAGCTGGACTCGCCCAATTTTATGCTTCTAGCTCCGCAAGATATTGTCAACAAGCCGGATGTCTATGAAAGTGAATTCGAGCAGACGACCCAAGTTTCCGAACAGGAACAGCTAAACAGGCACAGGTTAGTAGTATAAAGAGAGAGTGACCTAAGTTACCTTAGTAACCTGCCTACTTTTTCCAGACCCACGTCAGAATCGTATGCAAGCAGTGGCCTAGATTGGTATCGTCCAATATCGCAGCATTTTGCAGAGTTCAGTCGCATACCCAAGTTGCGGCCCAGTTCAAAAATGGTCATGTCCATGAAACACGAAGAGATGCCACTGTCTCCGCTGGCCACAATGCTGCAGGACTCTAATGGCTCAAGCAGCAGCGGCGAGGATCGGGATCAGTTCATAAGTCATGATAAGCAAATGCCCGAACGTTCTCCAGCATCCACTATGGATAGGAATATCATTCTTTCGCCCAAGCAATATCTACAGCAACAGCAAAGGGAACTGCTGCGGGAAATAAATGAGAGGCAGCTAATTGAGAGCATGAGGTCGTTTGGCCTGGAGACACCTATATTGGCTAGATCTCCCAGTGGTCGTCACAGTTTAGTTCCTGAATCCAGCATAGATATAGCAATGACAATGACACCACCATCAGAAGAGAAAGAAGAGGTGGAGTCTCAATTGCAGGCCATGTCACCAGTTGTTCTCAAAGACTCGGTCTCAACGGGCGGTGATTATCGGTAAGTTCATCAGCTTTTATAGCTTAGCACTTTAGTTCCTATCCTTTCTTCTTTTCTAGAGTTGGAGATACTCGACTGCACAAGAAGTCTTCATTCACCATATTATCCGTACGTTCACCAAAATCTTCGCTTAGCCACAGTCCAAGTGCTACACCAGTGGCTCAGCGACGGACCCGGGTGCTCGCTGGACGACATCCTTCCATACAGTCCACCACTACCTCGTCCACCGCAGCAGCTCAGGCTCAGCCTGCAGTAAGACCGCGTCGAAAATCGGTGACTGGTCCACGACTACCGCAGCTCCCACTGCCGCCTGCTCCAACGGATGACTCGCCACGTCCATCGGTACAATTCAATATGACTGGACGCTATAGTCCCAGCAAGCTGGCAATGCCCACAAAGGGTATACTGCAGCAAAGGGATTCACTCACCTCCTCGGTGGATACATACACGCCTCGTGTCCAGCGTCGTGGCTCCATTCCTATGAACTCAGCGTTTGGTCAGCGTATTAAAAGTATGGAAACGTTGCCGTTAATAACGGATCCCTATCGCAGCGCCATACCTCGTTTTTATAGATCTAGTACGGAACTGGACAAGGAAACTTCGATTATACCACCGGGCTCACTGCCGCGTCCTCTAAAGCCAAACCCAAATCCGACGCGCAAGCAGCGCGGACTGCTCGGAGTCATAAACAAGGAGGAGGAGGTCTTCTCTCGTATTCCACCCCGCTCCAATTGGATAAGCCTCGACGACTTGACCCTTGAGCAGCGTCTTAGAAAGTCCGCCCTTGGTCCAATGCGTTTGCAGGCGCGTCGGCGATCCAGCTCGACATCGCCAGAGCGTCGCAGTTCCACGCAGACGGCTTCAGATCGACGCAGTTCGAATTTAAGTAGCATTACAACCTCTGACTTCAGTTTCCGCCGACCCTCGCTTTCGACACTGCCAGCAACAACAACAACTGCGCAACGACGCAAATCCGTTTATCAACCACTAGAAAAGCTTAAAAGCCCCAGGCGCCAATCCTTCACGGGCATGGATTTAAAACAACCAAACAAGCGCGCAAAGATTGCCAAACCTACGACGCTGTCACCTATAATTGGTACCCCGAACAAGGACAGCGGCAAGGATAGTCCACTTCATGGAGATGCCTATGAGGCAGCTCACATGGATACCCCCTCGGAGCTCTCTTTGCGTCGCGACTCCACATCCCGTATTCCAGTGCGCAGTAGACTGGACTCGTATCCCGACAGTCGTTCTACTTCACCAAACAAAGACCTTGCCAATTTATCGACACTTTCCGGTCGAACCTCACGGGCAAGCAACAGTCGCTCCCCATCGCAGGCAACAGTTCGTAGCAGCATTGATGCACATGGCATGGACATAAGATTGACACCCAGTCGCCTCAGTATTAGTCCTGCACTTTCCCGCGGGCCTCCTTCTAGACCTAACTCACGCGTAGCGCAGGCACAGAACAACTCCCGGACTAACTCTCTAGCTGACTCACGAGCAAACTCCCGGGTCAACTCCCAGGCCAACTCTCGAGCAAACTCCAGAGCTGATTCCAGAACCCAATCGCGAGCTGACTCCCGATTAAGCGCAGTTTCCTCTTTGCGTTCTACGAGCATTTCACCAGCAACGACATCCCGCACTAGTCGTCGCGTGGACACAACCCCAGACCGTAGAAAATCGATTTCCACCAGTCCCAAACATCAAAAAGCAAAAGGAATACCAAGGCGAAAGATGTCACTGAGTCCAGTAGTCAAGCAGAGTAAGCAGACACCAAAACGTGTTGGTAAGGAGACGCCATCGGGAATTCAACGTCGCAACTCACGTTCCCGCATACCAACGAGCACAATTGTAAGTGCTACAAAGACTAGTTCTCCCAACAAGAAACAGGCGATAGTCAACAAATCAGCCGATAAGTCAAAAGCGTTGCAATCCTCCAAAGCAAAAAAGCCTGCACTAGTTCCAGCCAAATCAAGCCCAAAGGCAAAGTCTAGTAGCTCCAAAGCTGAAAGTGCCAAAAAAAAGATCATGTCCGTAAGTAAACTTGAACTAGCTACCAAGCGAACAGGAAGTAAAACACTGGCAAAAAAGCAAGAAACAACAACAAAAACGCCAGCAAAAACGCATAATCAGGAACAGGGCCAAAGCACAGGAAAAGCTGCTACTACTAAGGCCAATGGAAACAGTGGATTACCGAAACCGGTAGCACGCGTTGGATCACAGCAAAATGTAAAGAAACCCAATGAAAGTGAAGCAACAAAATCGAAGCAGTCCGTTTCATCGGAAAAGGTTGAGACTACCAAGGACACCACAGCAGATAGTATGAAGCCTTTAGCTGTCCATGTGGGAAATGCTGTTCTGCAAGCAGCCGAAGCTTTGCCGGCGGTGCGTAACGATGTCAATGCAACACCATCGAAGGGCAGTGGCGTTAAAAGGCAAGGTTCTAATATGTCTACACTCGTACGAATGGGTTCCCGCCTGAGCTTGATTAGCAACAAGAAACGAGGTGATTCTGCACAGAACCGCAAAGTTGCAACAGTGCCCGAACAGACACAGGAAGCCGAGGGTACGTCGTTCCTTTATGGCAAATGCTTAAGTCTTTTCTGTAACTCTTTATTCATTTTAGACGCTGCAGCAAAAGGTCCTGCGAGTTCCAGCAAAGGAGAAACAGCAACAAGTTCCGATTTAACTTTGGAGGGAAAACCCATTGGAGTGACGACGGGCATGACTGAGGCACAGAAAACGATTAATGATCATATAATTGACCCTAAAACGCACGATAACGAATCCAGACTTGCCCCACAAACAGACGCTTCGCCCACCACAAGCGGCGTCACAATAATGGCCAAGCCCTTTGACTCTGCCGCGCGTCTTGACACAGCCGACGGCAGTAATGCCCAAAGAAGCTCCCCCTCTGAGATGCAAAAGTCACCCCTGCCTCCAACCACACTGCCCATTGAAGCATCTATTTCGGTTGTCAACAATGCCGAGGCGGACTCTATTAGTCCACACGCCTTATCGGCCATGCCTGAAGCTGACAATGAAAGGGCCAATTCGGAAGAAGATCGTGCTGTGAACTTTGAACATGCAACGAATACGAATGGCAGCAGAGACGACTTTCAAGTAGATGACAAAAGACTTTCACCCGATGGGCAGGGCTCAACAGCGGGAAGTGGAGGTATTGCCAAGTAAGTTGCTAATTCGAAGAATTTCAATAAGTAATTTAAGTTTAAGTAATTAAGAAGTTAGATAATTAGTTGATTTTAAACATTTCGTGGGTTAGATTTTGTGACATGTCTGCGTGATGGATGGATAGTTCCCCAGTCAAAGAATATACAAAGTTTTGAAACAGAAAAAAACAAATACCAATTTGCCACATTTTTTTGCAAAGGTCTACTAACTTTTTGCCACGTCCTTAAATTTACCCAAGTAAAAACAATTGCAGGCCATATACCCCTTGGCCAGTAAATTAACATACCCGGAAACCCCCGAACAACAACAACAACAACAAGCACACGAGCCATTCGTACGGGTAAAACTTTAGACCGCCAAGTCACGTGAATATGTATGTACATACATATATAGGGGTATATAGTTGTAGATGTGGTGGCTTATGGGCCGCCAAGCCACTCATAAATGCGTCAATAAATTTTCGGCGGGATGGGATAGAAGTAAAGGGAACTATACGAAACGCCTTTAAGGAAATCCGCTTGCTGGCTTGTCGTCGTAAGCGCCGGCGTCCTTCAATGGATATATACAAATTTACGTGTATAGTATACATACGTATGTACGTATATATTGCAGAGTAGTGTGACCGACCAACCCAGTCAGTCAGGTCGAAGGAGGTGTGTGAACATACATATTACAAGCATACAACTGTGTATGGGAGCTGCTTACTTAGTTTTCGTGGCATGTCCAAAGTTTCATGCCGCAATAACAAATCAGTTTCAGCCGGACAATCGCGCCAAGCGCAGCACAAACCAAAATTTCACTTCTCGCAAAAAGAACTTCTAAGGAATTTCTAGTTATTTAACTAAACAAGTGATTTTCTGTTTCTGTTCATAATGTTGATTAAGAAGAAAAAGAATTCGGTCATCTTCAGCATTGATCTGCCGCAGAATTCTTTGATTGATGAAGACAAGTATTTTTATAGGTAATAAGTTCTAAAACAAATATTTACGATATTACCACGAAACTTTAAGACTGGCAAGCCATGTTAATTAAGTAGTTAATGCGCCAGACTTGAGAAAGTTGAAGTAAGCAAAACTTTAATTTCTTTTCGTTCACTTACGTTAAGTTCTCGACCTCCAAAACAAAGTTTGGTCGTTCGCTTCGTGGGGTAAAAGTCGTTGAAACCATATTTATTAGCGTGTAGGTTTCCTTTGGCACGTGGTCGAATGGAAAATTGTGTAAGTGAGAAAGTTGTATGTTGAAAAGGACTAATTTGTGTTTAGTAGTTAACAAACTATAATTGGCTATGATGTTACCCAACCAAAAAACCCAAAAAACAGCCCGACCTTGAACTTACTTTGGGATTTTTATAACCAAGCAATGCGTGTGCAAGCATATTAGAATCTAAATATTCTTTACGCATTCTGTGAATGAAATATACAAAATAAATCTGTTCTATCCATATAGTAACTAACGAACTTTTGACCTATACATATGCTAATAGTAGGCAGTAGGCGCTCTCGTGCAATTCATCTTTATCGTATTGAATGCAAAACTCATTTAATATGCTAATGACAATAATGGCAATGCACCGGTCCCGCAGGGCACGAAATCGATTTGCATAATAAAAGTGCTTCAATGCAAAATCTTGTAAGCTCTATGCAAATGTGCAAATTATTGCCATGATATCACACAAAAGGACAAGGTCTATGGTTATTACATACTGTAACTCTTCAAGCAGTTTTCTGCTAAGACAACTTATGCATACACTTGAAAAAAAGAATTCTCTAGATCAAATTCTCAATTTCAGCTTGTGACTTTTCTTTGTGTAAGATTTGTTAAGCTGTTATTTATCTATTTTGTATGCAATGTTTCTTTTAAAAACTATGAACACTATTTACGATTTCGATTACTACTCGAACAAAAGCTATAAACAAATATATCCGAATGCTTCGAAACGAATTTCCAGTTATTCGTTACGAAAAGCAAATCAAGTCGAATGCAGCAAGTAACGAATCCATGAGAAAAGAGTTCATTAAATTATTCACATATCACACATATTATCGTTTGTTGTTTATTAGAACTAGCAGTGAGGAGTTCCTTAAGGACGATGTGGACAAAAGAGGTTGCTGCCGTTGTTGCACCACGCTATGCATGCGTTTTCGTAGATCCCGTTGCATGCGTTGTTGTGGTCTACGTAAAGATCGCCTACATGACGCCGCTGAGGAGCAGCCTGTGCTCTTGAGTGCCAGGAGCAGCGCTTCAACAATAACAACACAACTGGAAGTTATAGACGAGTCAAAGGACAATAAGAATAAGAAAAAGTCGCGCTGCTGGCCAACATTGAACTGCTGCAAGAGTTGCAGAAAGAAACCAAAGCCAAGTGAAAGTTTTGATTTGAATAAGGAAACTAAAATGAGTGGTGCCGCAGAGGCAATTCATCAATCCGACGTTCCCATCCGACCCAAGCAGCAGCAAGGCAAATGTGGAATGTGTCTGAGAAAAGTTTTCTGCTGTCGTTCGGTTAACAAAGTCGATCCCATTACTGGCGATGAGACTGAACTAAGCAAATGTTGTTTTTGCATACCCTGTCGACGCAAGCGAGCCGCAGTTGCATCCAATGATCCCAAAGTGGCATGGCGTGATCCAGATCGTGATCCAGAGCTAGGCATTACTGCAACCGATGCAGCCGTTCTTGAGGGTTCCTCAGTGGCACCGTCCACAACAGTCGAACAAACCTCCAAAGTGTAAGTCGAACAGAATTAATTGATGGGACGAGGATTAATTTACAAAACTTTTTTAAGGGGCTGCTGCAAACGTTTTTGGCTCATGATGCTGTGTTGTCGAAAGAAGAAACCTCGTCGTGCCTCAGAAGCACGTCGACAAAGTATTGTCGCACCACCGAGTGAAGTAAGGCAACTCATAATTTATGATCTCAACTTATTGATCTTTTTATTATTATGTTAAAGGATACGCGTCGCAAGCTGCATAATGATCTGGTGGAATACACTTCAAAAATGAAGGGTGCTATTCCCGTGCTGCCTCTGTATCTCGCCTGGTTTTGCGCCTTTTGTAATGTCATCTTTCCAGGCTTAGGTACGTTTAAGCCATTTCTTCTATTTCTGAACGTTTCTGTTTAACGTTTTTTACCCAAACGTAGGTACACTGCTTTCCGGGCTATTCTGCTTGTGTGTCGGTATTCCACGGTTCTCGCAATTCGACAGCGCACGTGCACGGATTGGATCGTTTATCATAAATATCATTGTTGCTGTATCGCAATTCTTCTGTGTGCTTTTCTGCTTTGTTGGCTGGGGATGGTCAATCTGGTGGGGCACCATTATGCTCAAGTGTGCAAGTATGTTTCCATGTTGATACACACATATTATGGATTTTAATAACTTTTGGAACTTTCAGGGAAACTTAGCAAAATCAAGAAGGTGGAACGTCTCGAACTGGAGGAGGAACAGCGTCAAGCAGATCTGGCAGCTGCTGCAGGGACGGTTCGTGGAGATACTGAGACAGCGAAGACTTAAAAACCTTGCAGCAATACAAAAACCAAAATATATCGAGTTTGGTACAAAAACGCGTAGCTTCCAATAACTACAAACAAATGCACTTCCATTTGTACTTCCTTTTTAAAAAAGACGCGAGATGGGAGAGAATATTCCAAAATCGTCCAAACTTCCAAAAATAAAAGTTACGTAACGGAACAAATTAACAAAAATCACTTCCATTTGTACATATTATATATACAGACTTACATCTATTGTATAAATAAGAATTTATATAAACTTTCGCAAATAAGTAACCTTAACCATATTATATTAAAAGAGCAATCCAAAAAATAATAAATATAATAAAAATTTTATTTGTTAACGCAACTTTTGAATAGTTTTGTCAGCAACATGCGATATAAATAAACATTATTACCTCCATTCTTGAAACGCCATGCTAACATTTAACAGTAACAAAATTCTTGCAAAAGAACCGTTGTTTTTTAACATTTTCCTTAGCTGTATTCACAAAATATATCACAAAATAACACCAATTCCCGTTGATCAAAGTAATTTATTAATTTGTCGTTATTTAAGCTATTTTGCATGAAATGCCTTTAAGAAAACAAAGCACATTGCTAGTTTGAATTTAATAAACATAATCAAAACGCGAGCAGGCGGCGGCTAGCTTTAGTTAACAATTCTGTAAAATAATTTTGGTGCCAGGGCTTCAAAACTATCTGAACGACAGACAGTTCACTGAGTCGTTCCTTTGAACTTGTCCATATCTAGGAAAACAAGTCTAACATCGCCACGCGAATATTATTTCGTTTACTTTTCCGCATAAAATTTATAAATTGACGACTCTAACGCATTAATATTATAAAGATGGCACACTTGGTGAAAATGGAAAACGGGCAAAGTCAGACCATACAGGAAATGTTGGGCTGCATCGAGCGGTAAATTGCTTTCTTCTGCGCTCGCATTAATCAGCAGACAACAAATATACACACAAACATAACCTATCTATTTTTTACTATGCTCAGCTACAATCCGGATCATTTGAAAATTCTTGAATCCTATGTCCAGGATCAGGCCAAGAACAATACCTATGATTTGGAGGCAAATCTGGCCGTTCTCAAGCTGTACCAGTTCAATCCGCACATGCTCAACTTTGACATCACCTACACGATTTTGCTGAAGTCGTTGACGAATTTGCCGCACACGGATTTCGTTATGGCCAAGTGCTTATTGCTTCCGCAGCAGATGAAGGATGAGAATGTGCAGACTATCATCGATTTGGCCGACATACTGGAGCGTGCTGACTTCACTTTGTTTTGGCAGCGTGCTGAAGTAAATCGCACCATGTTCCGTCATATATCCGGCTTCTATGATTCCATACGCAAGTTCGTATCGCATGTTGTTGGTACCACGTTCCAGACAATCAAGAAGGATCTGCTCAAAGAGCTTCTTGGTGGCATTGAGGACTCGACTCTGGAAAGTTGGATGAAGCGCAATGGTTGGAAGCATCAGGGAAAAGATTTGATTGTTGTTGCCACGCAAGACGGTAAAATCAAGACCAAAAATATTACAGAGAAGATTGAGTTTGAGAACGTGGGTGCACTAATGGCGCAATGTCTTTAAGTTCTGTAAATTTTCGTAAGGTAAACATTTCATCAAGAATAACCAATAAAAACAAACGGCAATTACACATTATGAACACACATATACATCTATACAACTTAATAGTTTTATTTGGCGGTACCGATTCTGGTGCTCACACACACACAAACACATATCTTATTTGATCTATATCGACTTACAATTAGTCAACTTCAAGAGTCACTTAACGCTAAAGGGAGATAGACTAAAGCATATTAAGATTGCTTTTTAAACTTTTTCAATATGGGAAAGATCTTGTCGAAGGCATCGTATATCTCCTGTCTCACCTTGGCACCCGTCAACACCACCTTACCAGACACAAAGATCAGGAGTACAATACGCGGACGAACCATACGATAGATGAGACCAGGAAATAGCTCTGGCTCGTAGCTACTGAAGTTGCAATGCGTGAGAACGAGACCTTCCAATCGTATGGGAAACTTCACATCGCAAGAACCAACCATATTTTGTATCTTAAAGTCGAGGAACTTTGCCTGCAAGCAAAGAATAATAGGTGTCAGAAATGAAAGTTATTCTAGGTATATTTATTAACTAATTGCTTACCGGAAATCCCAATTTTTGTATAATACGCGCATATTTGCGAGCTGCCAGCCTGGAGTCATCCTCACTTTTGGCGCCTGTGCACACCATTTTGCCAGAGCTAAAGATTAGGGCGGTTGTGCGGGGCTCACGGATACGCATAATGACGGCAGCGAAGCGTTTTGGATTATACTCGGCGTTACGTGCATGAAGTGCAATCTTCTTTAGATCCAGTTTACAGCATAGGTTAACGGTGGACACAATGTTTTGCAGTTGTGGCACTATGCCCGGATCAGCTGATCCCGGCGTTGCTGGTGTCATGGGCGTTGATGGACCCATCGTCTGGTGTATGTTGCTCAGTGATCCTGTATCCCCTCCACTGTTTCCTAACCCTGTTGCACTTCTTTCCGTCATAGGCATCATGTGCGACATCATGCTTTGAGGCGTTTGTGGTTGCATGAGTGATTGCGGAGTGCCCCCACCACTGTTGATGTTCTGGCTCTGCTGCTGTTGCTGTTGTTGATACGATGAACTCGGCTGATAGCCTTGCATTTGTTTGTGGGCTAAGGGTAACGTGGGCTCGTGGCCAAACAATCCACTTCCATCTGCACCTGTTGATCCATTATTTCCATCAGGCTGCTGTTGCTGGACTGTTAAGGATGCTGTTGGAGTTGGATCTGGAGCAGGTGGGTGGTATACTTGGTGTGGTAGTGCCTCAATTTGCTGATCGGCGTCGAGGCTGTGGTGAATCGGTGTAGGTGCATGCCCAATGCTGGGTATGCTAAAGTTTGGGCTCAGCATGTCATCCATAGTTGAATTTCTAAACTGCGTACTTTGTGCTTATACAAAAGCGGTGAAAATTTGTCTTATTGTCTATGTAGCAACTCGTAAATGGAAAGCCGCGTCGTTCCTCAGGGTTGCGTTGGCTTAAAACGTATGTTTATGTATGCTGCATCAATTACGCGGAACAAGTTCTAGTGAACGAACATAATTTTTGGTTCCAGCTGACCTCATCGATACCAAAGAAGACATTAAAGGTAATATTTTCCGGCGGACCTTTATAGGGGTGGTGTGTTTTTTTTGATGGTTGTTATTTGGGGTGGGATTTACAGGCGATATCATGCGCGTAGAATATTTTATTATTACAGGTGATATTGTTCATTTTTTATTAAAACACAAAAATAATTTAAATTGCATATTTTATTTATTAATATATCAATGTGTTACATAATAAATTTTCATTAACATAAATAGATACAAACAAACATTAAAAAACATTTTAAACACCCAGGAATCATGATGTCAAGCTATCACACATCAAGTTCCGCGAAGCGTAAATAACATGATATATAGTTTATATACATTATTAGCAATTTCAATTGTACTAGCCAAAACTATAATCAAAATAACAACATAACAAATATATATTAAATACAACAACAATACACTATATTATATAAGGGTATCCAACACTAACATTGTCGTTCAACTATTCAACATGTCCTATTAAGTCAATAGTGTGCGTGTGTGTGTGTGATACAAAGACAAAACAGAACCCCACAAATAAAAATCACAATTCAGACCATCTACAGTCCAACGGGAGGGAGAAACAATAGAACTCAAACAACAACGGGTACTAATATTATTATGTACATATTTTTTTATATATCGAAAATAAACTATATATATATAAAAATAAGTTGAGTTTAATGACAGTATAAATACAAAGGGTATTTACTCGTCATTTGTGTGAGCACAGTTTTGTTATTTGAGTGGCGAGAAGAACGAATTTCGTTAACAAATCGTCATATCAAGTCGACTCATAGGTCATATCAAAAACCCCATACATAATGGCCTCCCGTGGTGTTCCCGGGTACCGATACTATATGTGATTCGGGAGCCAATAGGCCGATCATAGATTATAACAATGTTCATATGTATATATTTAATATTATTAACATAATTAATAATAAATAATGCCCACACCCCGCACCAGCATCAAATGTAGTACATGTAAAATCATATGAAGATGTGAGAAGGTCAGGTTTGCATTGACGGCCACCAGCAGATCAACAAAGCGCACACATGCATGCCAAATATATGTATATTCATGTCACCACCAGCGCATCAAACAAATCGTCTCCAGCCACTCCAAAATAACAAAACTAGCTTCAACACAAAACACGAAGTAAAAACCCGACCAATTTTCAATACAGTCAATTAAAACCAAATCTTATTTTATATATATAAGTTTATTTCGATATATAAAAAAAATATGTACAAAATAATATAAAGTATCACGTTTTGCTATCAAGTTTGACAAAGTCATATTAAGTTAACACCCCCCAAGTTGGACCATAAAGCAGATCAAGCGAAGTCAATGTGATTTATATTTTCGGCAGTTCTGTTTGCTTCTTGGAATACACACACCACACTAATGACTTAAATACGAACATTTAATAAAAAAACAGACAATGTAGTGTGGAACCCTTATATAATAAAGTCATGTGATATGTAATTAATAATATATTTGTTATAGTTGTATATTTGATTATAGTAATTGGCACTAAGCTAACAATTGAAAATCAATAAAGAAAAAACACATATATCAATGTTATTTACGCTTCGAGCGGCAAACGATAGTGACAAATAAGCTTTGTGGCATACAAAAAATTCATAGATTCCGGGGTTACACATTTGTGCTGGAAAAATGCTTATCTAAATGTATTGTTTATAGACAATTATATGTTAATAGAAAAAATTATTAGAATCATCAATCATAGATATAATTAAATAAATAAAAATATGCCAAAATTTAAAATTATTCATATGTGCTTTTAATAAACAAAGAAACTTAAAATAACACCAAAAAAAATAAAAATATCAAAAACACAGGTTCTGACCATTAATCAAAAGTGAGCCACACTTCAAGCGCTGTTCAAATTTAAAATCCCACCCCAAAAAAACAAAACCATCACCGCAAAAATAACAAACCATACACGCAAATCACACGCATATAAACAGCAGAGCGCGGGACCACCGTCCACGGCCCACCCGCAAAAAAAATTCGAGCAAGAAATCGAGACCCATCGGCGACCCCGGGCAGGGAGCCTCGAAAGTTTTTCACAAATGTCAGCCCATGAGTCCCAACAAGCCCGTAAAATCTCCTTAAAATTTTTCCTTGGTGTCGATACCTAAAGCAGCTATCGTTTAAATTAAAGTGTATCGATACTTACGCGCACTTTTCAACTGCAGCAATTCAACTTAAGTGCTAGAATTTGTTAATGTTAATGTTACACAGATATTATAAGATCAGTTGTAGATATGTACAAAGAATCAAACTGCTTCTAACGGCTTTATTTAAGTATTTTTAGACTTATAAAATAATTAACAGTTAAGATACAAATACATATTTAAGTTACCATAAGCAGCATTTACATATATATAAAAAAATATTAGTGTAAGACACATGTAGAATATCTTGATGCAGTAATACCAGAAAAAGAGTGTGTTTACATAAAGATTTAATTTTGTATGTTATTATAGTATTCTTAAAATATATATGCTTAAATTTTTCTATTTTTTTTGGCCCTTTTACACAAACACAAGCATAATTTGTTCCAGGATTTTTGCATTTACTGCATACTGCATGCCATAAATTCACAGAAGCTTCCTTAATTTCCCTCTGGTTTTGGCAAATTCGTGTCATAGGCTCGGATAACTATGGATTGCGAAACAGCACCGCCTTCCTCTTGAGAAAAAGCATAGCCATCTAAAGTAAATAATTAAGTGTGTTAAAAAACAAATACTATAATCCATATATAGGTATTCTTGTATTTACATATGTGTTGTGGAAGGGAATTTGATTTTAATGAATTAATGATGTGGTTGAAGTGTTTACAAAGTTTATCGTCCCTTTTTGGAAAACAAATGAAAAATCAATCAAATCAAATGTCAAAATGGCAATTACAACTTCAAATCTTCAATTAACCGTATCTCTAGTGCTGATAACCGCGTCGAGTATATATTATGTATGAACACGCTACATCGACTTATTACTAGCCCATTAAAAAGCACTGCCAACACCAGCTGGTCACTAAAAGCAAAATGTCCTTGGACATGTAAACAGGGGCACACACTGATTAGTTGGTTGGTTGGTAAATGGGTTGTACTCACGCGATAACTCTAGTTCCGTTTCGACTCTTGTGTTGGCACGACGGGTGAAAACATTACGTAGCAATCTCGCCGTTTCAGTAAATCTGTTGGATTAATTTTTTGTATTTTTGAAGAGTCGCACGGACTTTTAGTACTATAAGTGTGGGATTGCAATACAGTTACTTCTGCTTCAGGAGTTTTCATTTTGAATTGTTAGCATATAGATTCTAGTTACAGCCATTTGAAAATCATAAGTGAGCAGATCGCTAGATAATAGATGTTATACATAACCAAAGGTGACAAGTGAAATGGGATCATGCAAAATTTTCAATTTGTAGTATGAACTATAGAAAAATTTATAAAATATAGGCAACTCATAAGTTATGGCAGAATCTTCAAAGAAAATATATATAACATGCAATAGGTACATACTTGATAAGGGGCAAAACAAATTATATTAAATCCTTAAAGTACTAAAATACAGACAAATTTTCGCAGTGCTGTTGACTTTTCCCATTTAAGTAAAAATTATCACAAACTTTCAGACATTTTATTTGGATACCGAAATCCAGAGTGTTCCTTCTATATAGACCTAATGTATGACTGACTGTAAAATATGAAGTGATCTTCATGTGTGTGTGCGTGTGTGTGTGGTTTTATATATTTTACAGACATGTTAGTTTCAGTTTGTTGACAATTTATCGAGAATGATTTACTTACACCGAATAATTGATCCCAAGGCATACATAGTACTGCGCACACACATATACAAAGTTACGCAAAAGAAAATATTCATGAGAATTTTAAATACATAGTTTTAAAAAGTTTGTATTGAGTTTTATTTATATAGTAGTAGTAGTATTAGTAGTTGAAAAGTTGATAGTTCTTTTGTTTTTCTTGAATTCTTGCTGTGTATTCTTTTTGTTGCGTGTGAGGATAAGAAAACGATAAACAAACAGAACTTAGGTGCATTCTAATATTCAGCCATGTCAAAAATATGTTCCAAACTGTTCAGTTAGTGTTAGGCATGCAAACTAATACATACACCACCGAATGGTGATCTTACTCTCAATTATGAGGTAATAAATTTTAATGCACTTGCTTTAATTGTTATAAATTTATTCATATTAATATCCATTTCCAGATATTAATATTGAGATAAATATTTCTTTTGATAAGGTAAGGAATGTTTGGGAAACTTAAGGATGCCATACAAATATAAACTTAACATTATACATTTCATTATATAACAATAAATTAAAAACACTCTGCAACAATTAGATGAAAAAACATCAAGCATAATTAATGTTTCTTGTTAACTGGATTTTTGTACATTGATTTTCGTCCTTTTGCCATAGCGTTGGTATAGTTTCGATTGGAATGCTTGATTTTACAATATGATCGATTTGCTTAAATAGAATATAGAATAGCTTAAAAAATAAACAACATGTAATATGAAAATTAAAAATCTTTAAAACAGTTTGTCAATTGCGCACAATTTCAATTTTGTTACATTTGAATTCAATATCACAGTTGGACAAATTTGAAGACTTATAACATTAAAAGTATGTTTAATAGTTTATAATTCAATGTATATGGCTTTTGTACGCCCTGAGCACAAACAGTAAATATCAATTAGATAAACATTTATAAGATATACATACATATATGTAAATATATTTTTTTGAATTGTATGACATAGTATAAATAATATATTCAATTTTCTGTAGTTACATACATATGTACTATATATAGAAATATTTAGTGTGTACTGTTCTGTTGAAATATCCATCCTATATATGCAGGATTTCACTGCTGACTTCGGAACCACCGCGACCGCGCCAACGTTGATTGCGCCGATAAAATTGCTGATCAGCTGTATTCTCTTCCTCAAAGTCCAAGTGCTCTATGCGTAAACGTCTACCTGAGCTCGGCTCGGCAGCGCTTCGTCGATTCGTATTTGTCTTGGGTACGAGTAATTTACTGGATCGCACTAATTTGACCACATCATGCTTAAAACCAGAGTCGCTATTATATGCATTTGCAGTTTTTGAAGTCACGCAGTTTCAACATATTCATAAGAAGTTTGGCATGAGGAGTTAGGGGAAGTTGGATTACATTTTTGATATGCATTTTATATATTTAGGCATTAGTTAATGTGTTTAAATGCAGGTTGTTAATAATATTTGTCAATAAAGGATAGAGGATAGAGAAACTAACATTTATTTGTCTTGGATTTTGGGTTCAAGATGATTGTTGCTAATATAAGATAATGATTATAGAAACAACAACAATAGTAGCTAACTTGAGATAATATTTAATAACTAATCTCGCTTGCCATATTAACGGAATTGTGTTTGTTTTAATTTCAATGCATTTTGTTACTAAAAACACACAAATTACTATATAATATAGTATAAACATCAACTTAAATTATAACTAATTTTAATGGCTTGTTTTTGTACTATTTGCATGACTAAATAAATTTGTATTTAAATCCAAACAGTTTATTTTTCCTTCAATACACAATTACTAGTTGTAACATACTAATACTGATAACAAATCAAATTTAGTTTCCGTTCAATAATTATATACCTTGCTTGTGTGAGTGTAAAGATAAATCTTAGTAAAATTCTAGTGAAAAGTATCCTTTTTGAATTTAACCCGTGCCCGTAATTAGCTTTGTTTTCAACAATTCGTTTTCCTTATAAATAATTCAGACCTATGTATATATAGTATATTGTATGAAATTGTTGTTCTAAGTGGATAAGTATTAGTTTTCTACATTTCTAGACGGCAGTGATGTTATTTTGTTTTTATCAAATGTGAGTAAATTATTAATATTATATGGTACGTAAGCAATAACACATATGAAAGTTAAACAAACACAATTAAAACATTAACACAGGTGACTATAGTTTAATTATGTGTTTGGGGATAATGCAAAACGAAACTTTTAATACGAAATTGTGCAAATTCAAAAACAAAACGAAGAACGCAAAATATATACATAAAGCAGAAACCGCAAAGAAACTTAAGGAATCTAACAATGTATAGAAAAATGCACAACAATTCAAATTGAAAATGTATACTAGAACATTAAGTTTTTGTTTTTTCTCAAGTTTTTGATGCCAATAGTATAAGAAGTTAACCAATTAAAAGTAATACCCAGAAGTAATGCAAATACATCAATCATTTAACCGAATACTTACGAGGAACGTGACTCTTCCATAACCTGTGACGGATCATGGCGTTGAATTTCCGATTCACGCACCGCTTCGGTAAGTGTCTTGAAAACGGTATTGTGTACACTGCAAATAATCAAGAATATTATTTAAAAGGTATTCTTTGAACATTCAAAAGACATTTTGACTTACAGTTTACAGATGACATCGATGAGCAAACTGGCAATTGGTACCAAAACTAATCCCAACCAAAAGACAGGCGTTGACAGCAGCTGACCATCCATGCCAGCGAAATTGCTGGCAAACAGAACCGTTGGCCAAATGTGGCTATATATGACAACGAACAAAAACCAAAGCACAATTGATCCCCAAATGGCGGCATGCGTTAACCAGGTCCACGAACTTGTGATAAGACCCGCCTTCAAACAGACTGTTACAATAACATACTAATAATGAAAGAAATTATCAATTAAATGAGTTAGTATCATTAATCATTTAACAAAATTACCGTATAGACCATATTGCCGAGTAGCAGATAATCACTCGTTTTGCCATCCGACCAAATAACTTCATTTTGGAATGCCAACAGCGGCAACCAGAACAGAAACACCGAATGTAGCAAAGCATTAAATATCCAGATCCAAAATACTTTAACATTAAACAGTTTGGCATTTTGCGATGGTTTATACAAGAGCGGATATTTAAGCATTGTATCCGCCGTGCAAAACTTCTCAAAGAGTCCAATCGCAAACGGTGGCATGGCTGTAAAGACAACATTGTACAGACCAATTGTCCAGCGCTCGAACAGAATTTGTCCCGACCAGCCCGAGTAGACGGCGAACCAGAGCTCAATCACATACAAGCAGACATTTTTGTAGAAACTATAGAGGATTAGCTTGCTGATGCGCGCATAGTTCCATGCGCCATGGACAAGGATTAGGCGACGCAAATACCGAAACTGTGCAATTGAATAGTCTGAGGCGCAGGCTGCCTGCAAACCTTCCACACCCGAAATGCCAATGCCAACGCTTGCCTTTTGTATCATGGCCACATCGTTGGCTCCATCCCCTATAGCCAGGGTAACGGCCTTAGTGCTTTGGGTAACCATCTCGACTACTTCAGCTTTTTGCATGGGCGAGACGCGACAACAGATGACGACGCGACAGATGAGGCAGAGCTCCTGGAAGTCGCCGCGCAGGTCACAGGTCAATGCATACTTTAATGTCTTGCCATCGATGACGAGTGCCACATTTGCATCCTTGGCCATTGTGCTTCTAAATTCGCCACAGTGGCGCAAAATGGCATCGCGCGTAGCCTGCAAAAGTTGTTCAAACATTATTTAATGGTACTTCAATGGACTTCAATTCGAATTTCTACTTACATCCAAACTATCCTCGTTGAGAATGATAATGTCCATGGAGTTGGAGATTAGCTTGCAGGAGTAACCAATATTGATGGCCGTCTCCTGCTTATCGCCAGTTAGCACCCAAATATAAATGCCAGCCTCGAGCAGGGCAGCTATCGTTTCCGGTACGCCATCCTGCAGTTTATCCTCAATAGCCGTTGCACCCAGCAGTCGAAGATTCGTCTCAATCAGATTGGCGGCATCCTCGAGCTTGGTTTCGCGATACGATAGAGCCACCGATGCCTTGTGATACGTTTGAGACCATTCCTCATACACCTCGTCATCGATGTCGGCCACAGCCAGACACAATGTACGTAATCCCTCCGAAGCGAACTCCTCTAAATGCTGCAATGTCATAACCCGATACGTTTGCTGTCGCGGCGATAAACGCTCATATATTACCGAATCGGCGCCCTTGGTAAAGAGTTTAATGCGACCCTCGGGCGTACGCACAATGACCGACATCCGTTTGCGGGTCGATGTAAACTCGAGCACATTAAGTACTTGAAAACGCTTGCGCTCCCCCAAGGCATTAATCTCCACGTACTCGGGTGTGCGTGTATCGAAAATGTAGCCAAACTGTCGAGCTCCATCGACGAGAGCACGTTCATCGGGACTGGCGGCATGATAGATAATGGTGCCATCCTCCTTCTTCTCCGGTATTACTGTATGGCATACGGATAGCAGCACAAGAAACTCCTCAATATCCCTAAACGATTCATGTTTTCGCAATATGTTCTGCACCAGCTCGGATTCCTCGGGCGTACGTTCAGGCTGGTAGACCTGCGTTGCAATCGAACACTTCTTGAAGACCATCACATTGCGAGTCAGCGTGCCCGTTTTATCTGAGAATATGTACTTGATCAGGCCGAGCTCTTCGTTGAGATTTGAAGTACGCGCACTGGCCGGCATATTGGATTCCTCGTGGTACATCTCAATGTCGTAGTTGATGAAGATCGCCTGTAGAAAACGCACTAGCTCCAAAGTGACTTGCAGCGATATGGGTATCAGATTGTTGTACAAAATAAAGAACGTCAGCAGATTGAAACCGAGGCTCATGCTTATAAAATCCCCGATGCCCAGATACCAGTCCGTGTCGGAATGTTTTTGAGTCCAAAACAAATTGCACAGCCCGCTGGTTATGCACAGTGTAATCAGTATCATGAAAAGCATTAAAATCTGTGTATTTGTCAACTTGTCGACGGTGGAACGCTTTAACGGTGCACGAGTTGAGTTCTTCATAAGTTTCGTTTCGTGCCCAGAGTAAATGACAACGCCAAAGATCCATGCTGTGTTGCGTAGCATGGCACCACGTTGCAGCACCTGATCAGGACCAAGAGCAGCAGCACTGCAGAAAGATACTTCATTATTAAATTTTAAATAAATGTTTTATTGCGCAGTACTTACGGTTTTCCATATTCTTTGAGCACGCCATTAAACTCGTATAGTTGCCGATTGGGTAATTCACATTCGATTCTTCCCTCTAATTGCAGCAAGTCCTTTGTTTCCAACAGTTTGGCTGTTGATGGCAAACCCTGGCGAATCTTCAAGTTTGTCTCTCCATCTAAATTTGCTGTTTCAATGAAACACATGGCCTGAGGCTCACTACAAGATGAATGTAAAAAAAAAAAAAAAATTTTAAAATCAATAGTCTTCATTTTTTGGTTTAATATACAGTCTAAGACACTGACAAATAACGTAGCTTTCTAGTGGTAAATAATTTTCTATATCGGTTTAGTAGATCCCGAGAGTGCCCCTAACAATCTCACAAACTTAACCTCTTTTATAATATTTGTATAGACAAAGTAACAAGCTTACCTGGACGATAAAAGTATTAGATCGGCAGGAAAGAACGTATCGATGACCACCTTTATAATGTCGCCAACTGTCAGCTCAGACCAGCGTACAGTGGTCCAAGTGCCATTTTCCAAACGCTCTATTAAGCGATGATTAAGTTCATTATCAGCGCGATGTCGTTTCTTAAGAGATAGAACAAGTTTTTCGAAAGATGATATATAATTTTGGCATATATACTTACAACATCCTCAATGATCTCCTTGATGGCGCTTACGGAGAGTATAAAGAGTAGTGGTACCAGTGTTGTATAGCGACCCGTTGGCGACACATCCGGTATTTGTTGTAATATTGCAATAAGTAGGAAAAATATATTGGAATATCGCCGGAACTGCTCAAAGAGGAACGACGGTATAAACGTGATGACACTGGTTAATTACAAAAAGGAAATTGCCATTTATTTATCAATTTATCAATAAGTGATATAACCGGCAAACAAATGAATGCGTAATCAATATTAACTCACTTATATTTAGCCGTTGAAATACGATTGTTGCAGTATTTTATTGGCTGTGGCGGGTTCAGGGCTATGACACGTCTATCTCCGTCCTCTCCATCGTAATTGCTGAATTGTGGAATTTCGTCATCATCTAGAACATAAATAGGAAGTAGAACAAACATTTTTAAGTATGTACAATGAAAAACCATGTTTGTATTAACTATGCTAACAAGAAAGTCGAGAGTCCCCTACTGTCATACCAGCACTAGGGTAATGCATGATGAGTTCAATCTTTGATATTTTCGGATTTTCTCAACCGATTTCGATGAAAATTTTCAAGATTTCCATTGTTTTGAGTTATCAATAAATTGAAACCAACTTGTTCTGCGTATGGTATACAAGATTCCAAAATCTTAATTATTTATCTCTTATAAATTCCGGGTTCAGGGTATAAAAGGATCAAGTGTTGTGTATTTTATTAACTTTTTCATAACTTGCAAATTTAATTGTAGTAATTTGATAGGCCAAGGCCAAGCCCAACATCACTTAGTATAAATCATCATCTTCCCAATTGGCAATAAAGAAGTTCGAAGCTATGGGATTGCCGAGTGCATACTTTTTGGCAAATCTTTTAATGCTAAAACCTCGTCGCCCCTCATAACTATCTGCCGGAATGTAATTCTCATCAAAGTCTAGCTCACAATATTGCTGAAAGACTAGGAAAATGTAGCGATGCTGGCCAGTGTTGACCGGTGGACGACTGCCAATGTAGCCAGCTAGTTTTTGGCCATAAACTACATCGCAGCCAGGAATATTGCCCACCAGCCAGTGGAGCCACTCGCGAAATGTGGGCGTTTTACGACTTGGTGCATCCGGATCAATCATGGCCAAGGTGTAAAACTTGATTGGATCGGAGAGCCAGCGTATAATTGGTTCGTGTCTTACATTTAGTGGACTTAAATAATTGCCCAGCTGTACCTTTGTTTCGCAGGGATAAAGCACATTGATGACTAACTTCGGCTCACAGTTAATCACATCGGGTATTAATTTGTGCTCCTTTAAGAGTTTCCCCATTTCCTTGGCCGGATCAGGGATTACGCAAGTGAGAAACATAATTCCTGTCAAATTTTGTATATTCTATTGAATTCAGTTCTTTTAAGCACTCATGCTATAAACATATATCGACTCAATTTCGTTTACTACTACTGTGATTGAATGACACCAAATGCTTCGAAACTGATTTTAATGTTTCCGTTTAAAAAAAACAAGAACACACAAAATAGAAAACATGTCGAATAGAGTGCAGCAAACAACAAAGCCAAGCATTGCAATATAGAACCATATGTATGCATGTTTGTTATTTACCATATACATATGTATGTACTTTGTATGTATTGAAACGAGAACAGAGAGTTACAAGTGCTCAAAGAGAGTGAATGTGCTCAGTTGAAGGACATTGAAATAGGACCCTTCCCCTAAATGAGATTATTGCTGTAAGCATGATTTGGGTTTTGCAGCAATCAGTTTAATTTTGGGCTGAAAACTTACGAATCCAACGAAAACGAAGCGCTCTATAGACATTACAGAAATTCATTCTGGCGAAGCCTCTCAATTTGCACGGCCTATGTCTATGTCTGTGTTGTCTATGAGAACGATGATGACGCTTTGTCACGTTCTGTTTGGGATGCGAGTCGTCTAATTCGATATTGGCCATTAAAACCGTTGTGGCCGTTTCAACCGATTCCAGATCCGCTTCGTGTGCCTCCTTTGCCTCGTTAAGCCGCCTTGAGACTTCCTTTTCGTCGTCGTCGTCGTCGTCAATGCCAGAGCCGATTGCGTGAAATGCGATGCTCTCCCTGGCTGCTGCTGTCTGACGTCTGTTGAATATGCCCCCCAGGATGATTTACTGTTGGCCAAAGGACCCAGCCACAAGTGGGCGTAGCATTGGGCGTTCAAGGTGTTTCACAAAGCCAGCGCTTGCGCTTTCGGTTTTAGCCATATTTCGTTTGTATTCCATATTCTCTAATTGAATCAACTTTGACATTTTGCAAAAAATCCATCAAGTTTTTTTATTATAGAATTTTCTGCTTTCAACTTAATCACTTAACACACTCTTAATAACAACGAAAGGAACAACAATTGCAATTTTTTAAGGTTTATAAGTGCGTCAAAAGTGCGCATTATCGATTTGTCACACGTAGGTTTTTGGTGAAAAAATTCAACCATATATTTAGCACGCAACTAATTTTCCATCTAATGTCAACATAGTCAACAGTTAAATAGGAAATGGCTAACAGTACATAGTTGCCAATATTTGCACACACACTTAATAGTTAATTGAATTTATTTGGAGCTATTGTTTGCTCTACTTTGCTTGCTGATTGCTGCGTGTCGAGTGTTGTACTCTCCTGCAGCTAACTATTGTGACTGAAACAGTTATCTGTGCATGTGTGTGACACACTGTGTGTGTGAGTGTGTGGTGAGAACCGCTTGTATCGTTTATCACAGGGTGGTGTGGTAAATGCTAAGAGGTGAGCTCAATAAAGAGCAAAAAGTGCTTAAACACTTGAAGAAAATGTTAGTAATAAGCATGTTTATAACCGACATAGAATTTTATGTGCTGATAACAAGTTATTTGTATTTGAAGAGAAATAAAAAAATCGCACTTTAACAAAAACTAAAACATTCACCCGTTTATATCCCGTTATATCGTCTGTGTCTGATTTTATTTCTGAGTGTAGGCCGTCGGTCGTCAACAACAACAACAACAACGTACTGATTTGTGTCCTCTGGGGGTGTTTCGGCGCAGTCTTGTATACATACAGACATTTATATACAAACAGACATTAAATTCATACAGTTACATATGTGTTTTGGTTTTGTGTCGTATTTTGATATCAAACCGTTTTACTTTCATTCCCCTGGATAGCATTTAAAAAAAAAATGAGTGCGTTTTTAGCTTACCACACATGAGACCAATTTAAGAAAAGGTTAGTGGGATCGTCGAGGATTGAAAGATTTGAGGATTTACAGATTTTATCCGTACTTGGGGATGATATTTTTATACCCTGAGTATAACAATGGATAATGGTTTTGGAAAAATGTATGTTACAGGCAGAAGGAATTCCATATCTCCGACTCCGTAATGTATATATATTCCGGATTAGCAACAAAAATCGAGTCGTTATAGCCATGCCTATCTTTCTGTCGGTTTGTATGATCGCGTCGATCCCCGAGACTATACAAGCTAGAGACTTCAAAATAGAAATCCATATATCATTCCAATACCATAGGCAGAACAAGTTTTTTTCCATTTATCGACAAGTCATTCTTACTTAAAAAAAAAAAAAGCGTTTCATTCAACTGTTTAAACATGTCGATAAACTGTCATGGTTCACGATAAGATTGCAACGATGCAAGATATAACGTCGATATAAACTCGCGTATAGGTTCAAATATAATTTTAAAAAAATTAGCAAATATAAAAAATTGCATATACACCTTTGCATTCAGGCTTTCTCAAGTGCATTTTTTCCATTAGTTTGTGGCGAAAAGCTGTAAACTTGCTTGGCTTTGGCATGGGTTGACCTCTCCCGCTACGTTGGCTTTGAAGGCGTTGAGGTCGAATCTGGCCATCGACTTCATCGAACTCATAATCCATTCTGCTGACGCTGGTATCATCGTTATCTCCGGCTGGTCCTGTGTTCGTTCCTGCATTTGGGGGGCAAAGCGACTGGGCCCTGTTGTTGCCGTATGTCTCAATACTTGTCTTTTTATCTGCCGAGCACATTCTGTGCACCATTGTTGCACCTGCGCAATAACAGAGCCGGTGTGGGCGTTGGGCGTGGCGGCTGCACCGCTTGTTGAGGCAACTTGTGGATTTGTGCGATTTGTAGAGTTGCCATTGTGATTGTTATTGTTCCTTTTGTTTTTGTTGGGATCTGTCATGTTGACATCATTATCTTCTTTTTCCCCGTCTGTTGTTAATTTACTATAACTTTAACACTTCTTTTTATCAATTTTTAACTTAACTTTTGAATTTATTTATGTCTTGTCATTATTCAGTTTATGTTTACTACGATGCGACTAACTCACTTCACGCATTCCATATTGATTTTCATATTAAATAAGGTACAACGGAAATTCTTTAAAAGGAAATGTATAAAGATAAAAACAAATACCCATAATGGGTCAGTGAAGGGGGCGTGAATGTAAACAAGTCAACGACCTTATTATAACGGAAGTTTTTCTGTCCGATTGTCTGCCCACAAATCATATGTAAACATTTCAATTTGCGTGTTGTATAATAATATAATAGAGAAACTGTAAGGTATTCTAATTGAGGTTTTGGAACTTTCTGGTATTGTTTTTAGCGTGTTTACATTAACGATAGTAAACATAACCTGACCAAATAGACACTTTATTATAGCGATTGTCCTTTGTTATGAAGCACGCTTAAATACAACAAATAGGATAAGGGGAAAATCGCAGAAAATAATATAGTTTCTTCACAAGAGTATCTTAAATGGATACCACTTGTGGATAAAGGAAGAATAAGGCTTATATTAGTCAGCGATACATTCGATCCAAGGAAATTAGCTAAGAATTACAAATAATCCTATCAATACTAGAGAAGGTAGAAGTAGTAGGACAATGTTCCTATTGATGTGTATTTTTGTGTTTGGATTTTGATTGCATGTACTGCTTACTATATTGTTCGAAATTGTCCATAAATATTAAACGAGACGGTTTGGGTAATTACCAGACGACAAGTGAAGGGCCAATTACATGCATGTGTATTAAAGTTTTCTTAACATGTTAAGCCCAACAAAATTCACAACAATAACAACAACCACAACAAGCTATGGAGTCTGGCCAAAAGCAGGCCAATAGCGGCTAGACAGACAAATAAATATTTTCGAATCTATAAATAGGTTTCAGAATAATATTAATACCCAGATGTACAAAAATATCCATATGAATATATGTATGTACATATAAATTTTGGATTCATTCCAAAATGAGATTTACTTGCATATTTGTGGATTATGTTCAACAAAATAAGTTAACACAAAAATCGTTTTCCAGTGAAAATAGACTCGCAATTAAAAAAAAAGCTTATTTAGAATACAAATGTGTATTTGTACAGATGTAAAACGTCTAAAAAAGCTTCAAATTGACTCACACAACCAGTTAAGGCTTAAATATGTGACACATTTCTCGATAATATGTATGTACATATGTATTTGTACAGTCAACACTTTACGCAAACACTTAACACTAAGAAAAACGAAAACATCAACAAAACCAATGAGCACACCTACTTAAAATTTGTATGTACTTTGTATGTACATATGTAGGTATATGCTAATATTCGTTGTAACGCTCCATATATCGCATATGTATCACTGAAGTTTACAGAATACTTAATACAAACATATGTATGTACATGTATGGGTCAATCAACGTATTGCAGTAAAACACACACTTACATATGTACATATATGAATTCCATTTGTGACAGACTCTTAGAACATTTTAAAGTTTTTTTTATATACAAATCTGTGTACATATAAAAAAAAATTTAAATTCATTGTTGCATACGTATATGTATATGTACATATATATACTAGCTTGTGTGTCGTCAAAACTCAACTCAGTGAATTGGCAAGGTCCATAAGCAATAAAATCTAGTGAACAGATAGTAATTGTGAACATCGAATCAATACAAAATTACTGGGAATCGAACAATAAATGGCTACCGGCAACCAAACGGAAAACGAGAAGCAGTGAACGGGAACGATGCTTATCTTTTAAATGAACATAACCAAAAAAAATTCTCCATAAATGCAATTCACACTTAACGTCACCTTTGCAGAAAGAGAGCGAGAGAAATCAAAGAAAAAATTCTCTAACCAGTAGTAGAAACAGATGGGTATGGGTCAGAAAACACAGCTTCACAGCCGCCTTTAATGAATTATTCTACATTTACTTATTTTTTGTCTTCGCTATGATGACGTTTTATTTATTTTTGTTGAGAAAATAATATATGTATGTACATTCATATATGTGAATTTCAAAATTCGTACGTAACCGATATTTATATACATATGTATATACAATGTGACCTTTATAATAATATTTGGCAAGCAATATTATTTTAAATAATATAATTAAATTTGCATATATATTATTCCATGACATTTAGCCAACAAATATTTACTTTTATAATTTCGTCAAATTTTTACACAAATATTAAAATACAGCAAATTTACCTTCTGAGCTTAATCTGCGTTTTCTTAATGCACAATTTAAATTCAACATGGGAACGGTAAGAAATTAAAATCACCTTCTACAACTTGCTCATCATCAATAGCACTAAAATGCGCTACAGCGAAATAATTGCGATAAAACTGCAGACAAAAACAAAATACAAATGGAAACCAAAGCAGACCACTGATAAAAAGGGGGAGGATGTTGTATTTAAAAAAAAGAACCCGAAAAGAAACTAGTTTGAACAACAATTGTGTTCTCTTTGTATGCTTTACATATATGGATACACATATGTGTTTGTGTGTGGGAGAAACTACAATTACAATATTGCAACAATGGCAAAGAAACAAATGGCGAGAAATGCTTAGTATAACAAAAGCGGCAAATATCGTTGACAAATAAGAGAAAACGAGAGAGCAAGAGAAACAGATGTGATGGACAGAACAAAACAGAATTAGTGGAGAAGGCGCCAACACACACAGTCTCAAGATCTATGTAAACATGTTAAAGACATATATACAAACATGTGTTTGCTTATGAGTAAGGTGAATTGAATTAATATTAGACTGGTCATGGATTTAAATTATCACACAAATACAGAGAAACATTGCGTGTAAGAAACCACTATTGCACCGCAACTAGTATTTTGATACATATGTATGTATCTGTGTCATTGTTAAGACATGTCGCAAATTACTTTCGATTCTTAATAAATGTCACACGCGCGCACTTGATTGCATTGTTTCAAATCAATTGATTGCTTTTCCAAAAACATATGTATACGAAATAAGATGTGTTATTCACATCAATTAAATACGAAAAGTTCATTCAGGAAGCACTAACGCGATTCACCGACTTCGTGCGAGTGTGTTTAGAAACCAACTGAAAAAATGCCGCACAGGTTAACCTGTGCGTACCCGAGAGAGGAATACATGTGCAAGCAAACAAACTGTTGGAGAGCGCCACAATAGCGCAGACTTCACCAGTTGAGCACTTAATTCACCACTTACAAAACTGGCGCGAAAACAGAGATGTACTTTAGCAAGCAAACCCACCACAACAATTTCAGTCTTCTTCTGTTAAACTCAAAAGGCGCTGTTATTTATTATGAAAGTTTAGAAGAAAAAATCTGTTTCGTGCTTTAAGTCCTGTTTTATTTATTATCTTAATTAAATATGTGTGCGGGAATTAAAAATAAAATCAAAATATAAAATAATCTAAAATCGCCCCCGGGTGGACTCGAACCACCAACCTTTCGGTTAACAGCCGAACGCGCTAACCGATTGCGCCACGGAGGCACTTGTTGGAGCCGCTAGCATACTATTATTAAGTAAGATAGATGAAAACAAAATCACAATTTCACTTATTATTCCTTGAAAAGTTTTCATCCCAATCGTATGCTAAAACATATTCTTTTTCCACATTGCATATTCAAAAGTTGGAAGCGACCTATAAAATCTCCAGTAAACAAACAATAATTTAAATTTTAAAACAAAATTTGTTTTTGTAGAATGAATAAAACGAAAACAAATAGAAGCAAAAATATTTGTCAGAAGTGGGATTCGAACCCACGCCCTCAGAGAGGACCAGAACGCTCATACGAACCTCTGTTTGAAAGAGGCAAGATCTCTAAATCTTGAGTCTGGCGCCTTAGACCGCTCGGCCATCCTGACACTTGCTCACAGATTGGCACAAATTCAACATGAATCGTAACGACGCAACAATAGCACACTCTTATCACATAACACTAACAGCTTTCGAGTACAAAATAATTCCATTCTCACAAGAACATTTTCAATGCGTCGCTGTTCTGGCAAAACCACCTTTATGCTGCATTTGCACACTCAATCACAACGGCCCATTAGCTCAGCTGGTTAGAGCGTCGTGCTAATAACGCGAAGGTCGCGGGTTCGATCCCCCCATGGGCCATGATTACTTTTTTTTACATTTAAATTCTCTTTTCAAGGTACTATCTCAACCTGAGTGAAATTAATCGATTTTTTTATGAACAGCCTCAAGCACCAGGGCAAACCAGTTCGTTAATTTACAACTAACGCTTTCTACATAGATATTACACATACATACTATGTTTGGGCTAAAAAAACACAATTTCGAAACTTATTCCTTGAAAGGTTTTGATCCCAATCGTATGATAAAACATATTCTTTTCCCACATTGCATACACAAAAGTTGGTAACGACCTATAATATCTACAGTAAACAGTCACCAAACAAATGATAATTTTAAATAATTATTCATTCGTAGAAAAGATAGAGCATAAAATGATGTTGGCAATCAGTTCAATAAATTAATTCACGAAAACAAATAAAAATAGGTAATTGTCAGAAGTGGGATTCGAACCCACCGCCCTCAGAGAGGATCAGAACGCTCACACGAACCTCTCCTTAGTAGAGGCAAGAATTTTACATCTTGAGTCTGGCGCCTTCGACCGCTCCAGGTTTTTAATTAACGTCTAACGCTATCTACAAAGATATCACACATACTATATTTGGGCTAAAAAGCTTTTTGCAATGACTGAAAAATGTCAACCTGTCCGAGGGCACAACAATCAAAACACAAGTAAAGTATTCTTTCATGTCCAGCACATCAGTTGGATAAAGTCTTCTCCGCCCCTGCCATGATGACGACGATGATGAAGATGATGTCATGAGAACGAAGTAAAAGTAAAAGAAAATCCTAGGCAAGTACGTTTATGCTGAGACATCGATGATCTCAGAGGCAGTTGTCAGTTTAAGGCCGGCCACCCTCTCAGCCAAATGCCATTTAATTCTTTATCTACAAACATTGCTTGACTAAAAGGTTTTTACCTTCCTGTATGTATTTGTTTTAATAGTATATTTAAAATAAGTTTGTGTCAATTGAGACAGCTTAAATTAAGTCCCCTACTAAGTTGAAAAGGTTGCGAATGTAAAAAGGATTAGGGACTGGAATTTTAGAACGTGATGATTGGATTAGATTTTTACCCTTCCCAGTTACCATACCCAGTTGCGATAGTTTACCTGACAAGTCATTTTCTACAAAGGAAGTGACCCAAGGAATATGGTCGTAAAATGAATAACATAAACCGTGCAAGGACAGTAGCCGGAAGCTGGAAAATGTCCTTAATTTTGGCGTCGTGACATTTGACAATGATATTGATATTGAAATAACCAGCTTATATGGAAGAAATTTATTAGGAATATTGCAAACTGGTCAAAACAAATATGACAATTCATTTTTGCTATTTGATTTGCGATCTGAAATACCTTTTTAAGAACCATTTCCTTTTCTTTCGTTTTGCCAATCTATCAACTTTTCAATTACTTAAGCCAACAGCTGCATTTCTTTATAATATTTACAATAGGCAAAACCCCAAACGCACAAGCAGGGTGAAAGCTTGCCAATTGTTTAGATTATAATCAGTAAATCAAACTAGCTCAAAATTAGACAATAATAGTCCAATATAATATGCAGATAACTTTAAAGCTAGACACCTCAAATAAAAATGAGGATAAGGGCCTAAAAAAAAAAAAAAACCAAACAAAACAGAACCGTTGCTGATAGTAACACGATTATCATATGAAGTCTAAGACGTTCAGCTATAGTTATTTATTGTGCGGATAATAAATATTAAAACAGAGCGTGCGTCAAAGAAATTGCAGTCCGAATTGCAGGTTGGCTATAAAAGGCCAAAACAAATTTCAATTACAATTACAATTGCCAAGTTTCAAGACAAACGCAGAGAGTAAAAATGTTCAAGCAGTCAAAAGTTGTCGCTGTGATATTTTTGGGCATTTTGGCCAACACCTTTGGCGCCATAATACCAATTGTACCAACGACCAACTCATTGGATGGACGCATTGTTGGTGGCTCTCCTGCAGCAGCAGGATCATATCCTTGGCAAGTTTCCTTGCAGCGATACAGTTCACATTTTTGTGGCGGTAGCCTTATCTCACAGAACCTGGTTGTCACCGCTGCTCACTGTTTGGTTAGCTCAACGGGTGTCACGGTTAGCAATCTGCGAGTGCGTGCCGGTTCCACATACAAATACTCGGGTGGTACATTGAGCACGGTGACGGCATTTAAGGTACACGAAGGATACGAATCTACCGGAAAGATGAATGACATTGGAATTATTCGTTTGAAGACAAAGCTTAGGCTCACAGCAACCCTCAACATAATCCCATTGGCAATGAGTACACCGCAACACAATTCAGTTGCGACCTGCTCTGGCTGGGGTACTACTAGCTACAAGGGCATCTCCTCCTCCCGTCTCCTCTACATCAACACACGCATTGTGAGCCACACAGAATGCTCCAGTGCGCGCTATGGCTACGGCGCCAAGATCAAGCCAACCATGATTTGTGCAGCGTCAAGCAACAAGGATGCCTGCCAAGGTGACTCGGGTGGACCACTCGTATCCGGGGGCAAACTAGTCGGCATCGTATCCTGGGGTAGAAACTGTGCTATACCCAACTATCCGGGTGTCTATGCCAATGTGGCGGAACTCAGCGATTGGATTGCCCGGGCCGACAAAACCATTTAATATGGAATTCATGTACAATTTATTGCTTAAGTTAAGCAAAGTTTTAAAGAAGGGCAAATAAAACCATTCATTGAAAATTGTTCTAAAAGTCATAGTTTGGTTACTATTTCAAATATAAATCTACATACGGGTTGACATATGATTCATCTAAATACATAATTTAAATAATAAACAATAGTCATACAAGCATTAAACCAAAAAGAAAGTAAAAAGGTCTTCGTCGATAAAGCTCGACTCGAAGAAACGACATATGGTATATGTATTTTTTATATATAGAATCCAATCACTAACTAACCTTCATATTCTTTGCGTTTGCTGCGTAGGAATGAAGTTGTGATACGCAAGCCGCGTGCAGCATTCGATAAGATGGAGCCTCTGGAATCTTTGCGATTACGCGATTTGCGTCGCGAACTGTTGTCAGCTGCTGCAGCTCCTCCTCCTCCTCCTCCAGGTGGGCAGGAGGAGATTGTGCCGGCTATGGATTCAGATGCGGGCGTAATAGGCGTATTGGGCGTGTCGGAATCGATGAAACCCAAATTACTATTGGCACTATTTAGATGTATGCTCGTATGACTCTCGACAGGCAGTTTGCCACTCAATGAGGCAGCCAGCTGTTCATCCAAGCCATTCGTTGTCCTCTCATGCGCCAAGTGTTCCAATGATTCAAAGTCCCGATTGATAGCCGGCGGCATCGAGTGCCGAAACCACGACTCCTGACGTTGCTGTGCCGCTCTCTGCTGTCTGCGTCGGGATTGGGGATTGGAAGTGCACATCGTATTGGTACGATTGAGTTCCACATTAATGGTATTGCGGCTTTTATGCTCTGGACCCTGGAGTTCCAGACTCTGGCGTTCATAGCAGCCAGACATCTTCTTTTCTTTTAAGGCACTTTATTGTGTGTATATATATATATCTTAAGTATTTCATAGATCAAGGCACCTTTTTGTGTTTTTTTTTGATAAGGTTTATAAGAATATCATTTTAGTTATGTAAAGTCATTATCTTTCTGTGGGTGGGGGCACTGTTGTTGCGTGTAATGTGTTTGTATTAAAAAAAAAAAAAACTTTTTACTAACAATGCAAACAAGGTTTTTTCCACTACAAATTTGACTACCAAGGTAGTCGGTAGTTCGGTTTATGTATAGAGTATGACTCTTGTAAATAATGCGATTTTCTATTTGTAAAAGAATTTTCTAAATCGTTTCAGTATATCCAGATATTACCTCCGACAACCTCACAAACTAGGTATAGAAGTATAGATAATTGCTTTGAACTCAATATTTGTTGAGAATTTCAACAACTGACAGGCAGACAGACAGCTCTGCAAACCAAATACGTACTAGAATACATATATGTATATATCTTTACTAATACGTTGCAGTCAGAGACATCAAAAATTCAGAGCATATTCGAAAAACATTATTCTCGACACGCATATGCAGTCCGACGACAGCAAATACTATATGCATATGCACTCAATATATATGTATATATTTGTATTGAAACTGAATGTGTAGGGATAATGCCTGGAAATTGTTTAGGTAATCAACTAACTGTTGAGAGCTTTTCAATTTATGACTTCATAAATTCATCAATGGATATTTTTATGCACACCCAATTTAAAAGTCGCTTAAAAAGCCTTCAGATTATCGAACTGATTGTTGTTAGCGGGTTTTATTAGTTGCTTGCACTCCTCCCTTAACTTAATTGGTCTTAAGTATTAACTGCAATTAGAAACAGATCTAGCTAACTAAACACAAAACTATTTAAACATAATGATGCGTTGTGATTTATTCGCATTGGTTGTTTGTTAAAAATACAACTTTAATTCTTTAATGTGTTTTATAACTCCCACGCGACTCTCGACACTTCCACTCCAAATGCGCGTCCGCAACGTACAAAAGCCGAAAGCCAACTGGCAAAAAAAAGGACACACCACAGACAAAGCCTCGTCGCTAGACAATTTTATTCGTCCTTTTTCGTGCGGCACGAAGCCAAAGTGAAAGTTGTCAAGTCGTTGTACAGTACAATAAAAGTTGTAAGTGTTTATGGTTGACACACACAATTGCAATGAAGCGAGCGGACTCGACTTTTAAAAAATAACTAATATTCATTGTAATCATTTGGCGAACATTTTATATATGATTTTAATTCGCTCAGCGTCAGTTCGGCCCATTAGCTCAGCTGGTTAGAGCGTCGTGCTAATAACGCGAAGGTCGCGGGTTCGATCCCCCCATGGGCCATGAATTAACTTTTTGGAACTATTTTTTTTTTAATTTCCTACGACAATAGATTTTCTGACAATCTTATCGACTATGTTTGAGTTTAATACATGATTTCTAAATAAGAGACTTTTCATGTGAATCACGAAATGCGAAAATAAATAATGTATTCATTCATTCAGACGATAGAAAATCTTATGTGTGTGTTTAGTTGACTGTATCCACTTACTTGAATTTAGCAGCAGACCGGCAGATTCATAGCGGGAGCGGCGCTGTTGACATTGCGGGGGCTGTACCGCAGATGAGGTGGATTCCGCATCCTCTTCTTCTTGCAGCTTGTAACGGAACACCATGAATGGAAGGGTAAGGGTAAGTTGAAGGGCTGGAGGGCGAATCAGATGTTGACAGATAGTAGTAGGGCTGCAACTGGTGTAAAAAAAACACTCTCAACATACAAATCACAATCACGCGCGATGTGTGTACTAATACGAGTAACTAATGCACTTTTAGCTGTTGCTTTTATCTTTCACACTTATGGACATGGCATTATTATTTCACTCTTCCAGTTGATAAGCGCAAGAAAATTAAAAAAAATATATATACATATAATAACAAACACACAAGCCAACGCAAACAGACTGGGTAAATAAATAGACGGCACAACTTAACACTTTACCAAACTGTTATTAACAGCGAGCACATATAAGTGCTTGAAAAAGTGTTGCTAATTATTTTAAAACACCAACAAATTGCTCCTATTGAACTAACAAATAAATTTGCGCATCTAAGAGGTACAGTATTGCCAGATTAGCTTATTTCAGGCTAGAACAAGCATCTTTGAAATAGAAAAGTTTATAAAATTTACTTATATCATATAGGATCATAAAAGTATAGCTTATTTCTGGATAAGTCAACTGACATCAGTATGACTTATATACTTGGTAAATAGCTTATTTTAGCATATATTTTTCTTAGAATCTAGCCTATGCGGGCGCTCAACACCTGGCAACACTGGTGAGGTCGATAGTTTGATGCAATTTAAGTAAGGTTGCCTTCATCAAATAGAAAGCCGCTGCCTAACGACCAGAACAGATGTTTTTACATTGATAGCTTCGCAAAAGAAAGAAGTGAGGTTATGTTAATGAATCAACAAGTCGTTGAATAGAGAAAAATAATCAACAAGTGGTCGAAAAATATGTTTTAAAAACGTGTATCTTGTGGTTTTGAAGGTCTGGCAGCACTATTTGTTATAACATTTATAGACAGAGCTATCTGGTAGCGCCAAATACCAATTGTCCATTTAGACGTTACAGTTTAAAACGCTCAACTTTTAAAACGAACTATGAAGTGTATTTTATTCTATAATAATGGTACAAAACACTTAAATCTATTTAAATTTTCCGAAATAAAATTTTTACAGATTATACAAAAATTGTACAACACAATATAAATACAAAATTATAATATAATTTCAATATCCTTTCCGATTGTTAACTGAAAGCGAAAGTTTCATGGCAAATTTGGGAAGTAAAGAAACAATATATTAAATTATTATTTCAAGCAAAATATTTCAGTGTTAACTGTTTTTTTATTAGTGGTATCATAAAATTTGTTCGATATGGCAAAATGGCACTCGGCATTAGTCACAAACGGTTATTGCTAAGGATATATTTTGTTATCATACTGTTCAGAATTGTTTGTTGTTAGTTAATGCACTTAAAAAACTATTTATTTTCAAAAGGTCATTCAATATGAACGATTCTGGCTGGTTGGTTAGTACCAGTTAGGTTTAATTGGGTGGCATTTGAATCTTGCATTTGTTACATTATAATATATTTATTATTTTTATTATACACAGTCTTATGGAAATGCAAGTGGTATCAATTGTGCCTTATTTACAAGACATTTACAAAAAAAAAAAAAAATAATAATAATACGAGAAAACCATTTAAGGATTAGTAAAAACAATAAGTAAATTAAGATAAATGTGGATATGTGGTCCCATTTCCAAATCATTATAAGGAAATTGTTGTTGTTGATGATGATGATGTTATAACACGTTCTCCATATTCGAACGAACATTTCGTAGTACATTGTGCGTTTTAAGAATTTGATTCTTGATGTCTTTTGCGACTTGTGCTTTTGCTTTGTTAACCTCCAACAACTTGCGATATGTGTTTTCAAATGCTTGCTTCGTGTGTGTTAGTTTAATCCTCAAATCGGCATTTTCTTTCTCTACCTTGGCACAATCATGCAACGGAGGAGTCTGCCCAGCTTGAGCTTCAGCTTCATCAGTAGCAGCCTCCGTATCGGGTGAAATATCTTCTATAATAAATATTATTAAGTACATATTTAATAAACATGAACATGTATTTAATAACTCACCATCTGCAGCCAGCTCAACAGTCTTAAGCAATGTGCGCTGCACCGTTGATAGCTCCACGCTCAGAACACGACCCACATCACTCTCAATGCCCAGATCCGGTGATGGGTTATTAATACGACCGGCAGCATTTGCTGAGCATGTCGCTCTCACTGGCACCACCTCCTCAGATGTGTAGCCGGACTGTGAGATATCGCTGCTGTTAGTGCGTCGGCATTGATGCTGTTGTTGCTCCGCCTGCAGCAGTGTCAGCTGTTGTTTAAGCTCCTCCAGCTTGTGCTCCAGCTGCAGCTTGTCATTGTAGGCTTTGGTGCGCTCCGTTATGGCCTTGGATGCTTGCAGTGTGCTATGATCGAGTTCTTTTTTAAGCGAACGCGCCGCCAGCTCATTCTCTACAAGTGTCTGCTTTAGCTCCTTTTCACTCTCCTGGTAGAACTCGATCGAACGTTGTGTTTCGAGCAGCTGTGCCTTCAACTCCTCGTGCTTCGACACTGCCACCCAGTCACGTTTTAATGCCTCCTGCTGTCGCAGCTCTTGCTCCTCAAGACGTTGGGCAGCATCCAATCTAAATTGCGCCAATTCAGCTTGTGCCTCTTGCAGCGTCACTACGTGTTTCTCTTGCATATCGAACAATGTGCGCTGTGCCTCTTGCAGTTCCATCTCCATGATTTGTGAATCAGCAACAAGTGTATTGTGCGCTACATTTAGCTGTTCTAGCTGCTGCGTCTTCAATTCAATGGCAGCCCGCAATTCGGCAATTTCGTGATCATCCTGAGTGCCAATCACTCGCAGATCGGATTGCAGTGCCAGATTTTGTGCATGCAGCTGTTCCAGCTTTTGAGTTATCTCAATCACACGCAACTGCTCCTGTTTCCAACGATTGTCCGCATCGACCAGTTGGCATTGTGCTGCAAGCAAACGCTCATCTCGCTGTGCTATTAACGCCTCCAATTGATTAATGCGTTCGGTGTTACGAGTCCGTTCGCCCTGCTTCCGTACATGTCCCTCACTATCCGATTCGCTGAGAAGTTTCTCCATACCCATTACCATTCCACCCACCATGCTATTTGAGGTATCCTCAAGGCCAATGCGTGCCAACGAAACCTTGCGATCCGGCTCGGACCATGCTTCCGATTCACTCTGATTGTCTAGCTGTTGTTGGTGTTGATGTAGCAAGGGAAGCGAGCGACGTTCCTTTGATTTGGGTTTTTCTTTGTTCTCCATTTTGCCTTGCATAGCCTGCATATCCTCGTGCGAATTGTAAGTATGATTGCGCTCATCGGCCTCTGTGTACAAAAGCTCCGAGAGTTTGCTCAGCTGGGCCAGACTTTGATCGGCCAGTGAGACACCAGTAACGGACAAGGTCATATTTAAGCTCTTGGACAAATCTAAGCTACGATCAACAGCACGACGCATTGCATGGCGACGATCCGCAGCCAAAACACCAAGCACATCCTTGTTTTTAAGCAGTGAATTAAGAAAACCAGCCAGCTCTTCCAATCGATTGGTCAACACACTGCAAACATCCGCACATTCCAAACGCCACTTATTGGCGGTCTCCACATCTGCTTGCATGGCATGAATCTCGTCACGCAGCTGAGTGATTTGTTCAGTGTTCTGCTGCATTTCGTCCAAACGATGGAGCAGCACATTGACCTTGCGTTGCAGCAACTTGTTGCGCTTGACAGCCTTGGCAAATTCGGCCTCCGAATAGGATCCAACAGCAACTGAATCATCGCCTGAGGTTTCAACTAATTGTTTCTGCTGAGCGCTGACCAATTTGGTAAGACGCTCCACCTCACGATTCTTTTCCCACAGCTCCTTGTTGACGAGATTTTGCAAGTTTGCCGTCTTCTTTTTAACCTCTGCCTGCAATTGCTTTATTTGCTCATCCTGCTCAGCCAGCTGTTGCTCATAGCGTTGCTTCAAGCTGTGGGAAATATCTGCAGACATAATCTCGTTATCACTCAGCGAATGCTTGGCTGGAGGAGTTGTCGCAGTTGTCGTTGATGTCGCAATATTGTTCTACAAATAAACGGAATAATTTTTAATGTGTTATTTGTGATTTATGACACTTGAGTATTTTTAATGTTGTTTACCGATTGTTGCTGCGCCTGCTGTTGTTGCTGAAGTCTTTTGATATCCTTCTCTTGGCTGCTCACTTTTTGCATTAGTTTCTGTATGGTGCGGCAGGCTTGCTCGTACACACGTGCTCCTTCAATCACTTTCATTTCGGCTTGCTGCAGCTGCTCACTTGTCTTATCATCCAACTGTGGGTGAAGCTTTGGAGACGTCTGAAAGTATATATTTAAATTTGTAATCAAAATAATCTCAAACATTTGTGACACCTATTTATTTTATTTTTATTTTCTAGTGGGGTATACATGAAAATAAGTAATAACGTCAAAATTTTGCATAACTAACAATCGTTTTCGACAAGAACTTAGAACTGCAAGCCGCTTGTGCCACGCTGCATTCCTTGACAGTTTGCAGCTTAGTTGGCTTGCATGGGGCGTACGCGTAGGCGGCATAGAAATTGCCGCAGTCCAGGAAACGACAGCTGGGAATAATGATAAAAAGCCGTACTTGGTGCTGTGACCGATAATGGTGGCATTGTCAAAGCTTTGACTTGTTTCGTTTGATGGCGTTTACTTTCCAAATGATGTGGCAAAAAAATATTGACCTGCCTGATGGTTCGTGGAATTTCCTGAATGCCAAACAATATACTGATCGATGAGAAGTTTGTCTTGGCTGCTGGAGCAATAGAAATTCGTTCCCTATATTGCGACTTGTCGCGTCGCATTGTGTCAACGTCACAGATCTGTTCTCGTATGATGCATAAATGTTCGGTTAGCCGTATGTGCAGACGCCAATAAGCAAAAGCATTTTTGTTGTTCATATCCCTTAGCAACTTTATAGTTTTTCTTTGTTCATCCATGACGTTTGATGAATTTTCAATCCACTTATTCTGACGTTGCACTTTAAGCTTGATCGATTTCAGTTCACCATTGAAGTCATTTAGTTCCAGCCATTTATGGTTTATTTTTTGCTAAAGGTTCAAGCTACGCTACTTATCTATTCTCTACATTTTTTTATAATGCACAACTTGTACTTACATTTGCAAGCTGCTCTGCGTGTTGTTGTTTCTCCACCTTTTCCACGAGCTCGGCATTTATAATTGCCAGCTCGGAAATCTTTGCCTCGCATGCCGCCAGCGATTCCAGGCGATCCTCCAGATCTGCTGCTAAGACTTCTCGCTGTCGGCTTACATCGGCTTCCTTGAGGTTCGACTGTTGCAAAGCATTCTCCAATTTGAGCACCTTTTTAGGTATAACATACAGATAAACAGAGCATATAGAATTTGTATATGTATAACTAACCTCTGCTTCCAGAGTCTTTAATTTTTCAGTGCTTAAAGCATCAAATTTAGTCTCTCTCTGCTTCGCTGTTTCCTGCTCGTATGGAAATTGCAAGGTTTTTAGTTTTTAAATATACTCATGCAACGTTTTGTTTTGCAGCTTACCTCTAACTGATGTATGTAATGCTGCAATTGCTCAATCATCGCTTGACTCTCCATGTCGGCTTTTTTCTGCATATGCTCATGCTGCGATATGGCACGGGCCGCATCCTTCAACAGCTCGGTCTTCTCCTCAAGCTTCTTGCGCAAGACTTCAATCTCAATTTTTAAATCGATCAATTGCTTGGTGGGAGAATCGCTTGCATTGTTCACACCACGTGCGCCATGATGATTCTCCTCTAAAAAATAAATGCGCAGCTTTAAGTTGAAGTTTTCCTTGCGCAGTGCCGACATCTGCTCCTCCAGCTCCCTCACCGAACGTCCCTGCATCGGTGAATGCATGCCACCACCAGGCGGACGTGCAGCATCAAAGCTCGAATCTGTTGTTGGGATTGAAAGGAAAAATCATATGAAATTAGTTTTGAATACATAAGGCATAAATTTACAACCGTCGAAAAGTCTTGTTCCTCCCCTATTGCTGCTCATTTCTTGCTTATTTTAACAATTAATAAATAAAAAAGTAAAAAAAGCTCTACTGTAATAAGACGAAGCCGGGTAAGTGATCTGATTTTCGTGTTATAATATGTAAGTATTACCGGATGTGTTTCAAAACTAAGCTGTAAACATGTATATATTGTATGTAAGATGACATATTTAACAAAAACTAACATGTTATGAATAAGATTCTTTTTTGCATACTTACATGAATTTTCCAATGTTATATCTTGAAGAACGGCTGGACTGGTGCTGCATAAGGAAATCATAGAACATGATTAATAAGAAAGCAAAAAATACAAATTCAAAGTAAAGCACAATAAACAATAAACACACACAAAAATAGTTCGTAAAAGGTTTGTAATTTAATATCTTTCTTTAGAACTGTAGTACAAACAATGTTTCTGTTTGGGCAGTGTATAATATATCAGAAGAAGTATAAAGAAATATATTCAGTTCATTATATCCGTTGCGATAGTCGTACTATCCACCAAACTGTCTTCTGTGGTATCCAACTCAACAGAGTCCGGTTGAAAGCATTCTTGGGCGTCGGAGAGTTTCATTGTTTCATTGCAAAACTTCTCATAAACCGACCAAGCTGTCCAACCCTGTTGCTTTCTGATAAGACGAGCACAACGAATGGCTGCGGTGATATTGTTACTAAGTAAATCGGTGCAATTGACGTTGCAGCCGTTGAAGGCATGATAGGGCGTCACGTCTGGCGGGGCACACCAATAACGATCACTGATCTGAAAGATGCCATAGTCCCGGGAACCATCCGAGTTGCCATTGCCAATAACATGGGTATTGAAGCGACTCTCAAAGTCGGCTATGCACAGCCAGTGAGCTAGTTCCGCTTTGGGCACATCCAATATATACAGTTGACCGGCCAGCTCGCAACGATCTAGGCGAAGCGAAGTTACTAAAGCAACTAGCAGGCAACACATCCATATTCCCAGACTAAGATTATCCATTGTACAACTACTAAGCGGCGGCAGTGATCTGAACAAGCTTAAACAACAATTTTACTGAGAAACAATAATCGATGAATTCGAATACAGCTTCAACTAATAGCAGCCCACGGCATACATCAGAGATGGACATCATTAAGAGAAATCTTACGAGTTCCGGTTGCATCAATAACAAAAATCAGGCAATTTTTCTGCTAACACAATCTCATCATAATGCCAACTATTTTTTGGGCTCTTTCATTGGTATACATTTACAATTTAGTCACGCACACATCTCTAGCCTGGAGGTCAATTTAAACAGGTTTGAATTGCTCGAAGCAACTATTATAATTAACCGGTAGTTTATGACAATGAACTTAGCGTTTATACACAAGTATAAGTCTTAGAAAACTATTACTTAATCAAATATGAATCAATACAGGAAGCAGCGGGGGAGAAAGACAAAGTAACACTTCCGTTAAAATCAACTAAACTTCATCAAAATCCTTAGACCTTAAATTAATTATTGAGAATCGCGTAGAAAGACTTAAAGTAAAATCGCCTTGCTGCGTATACGTTGTGGAGATCAGAGATGTCTTCTACAGCGTATTTACGTAAATTTAAATTTTAGTGGGTTGACTCAAGTCTCGCTGGAGCTTTCAAAATTGGGGGTCTCAATTACTTACTAAAGCAAACTCAACGACAGTTAAATTTAAATAAAGGCAATTACACACGTTTGTATGTATTTAAATGTCTTTGTCTACAAATGTAGAACAATTTTTGGGTCTCGGGTTAAGTGAAGCGTTAAATCTTTTGTGTGGAGCAGATATGGCACACCCTTCTGCTTCTTTCATTCAACTCAATTGTGTTTTTGATGTCATTCCACTTGAATATAACATTAATTTAAAAAGTAAAATGTTTTGAGAACTTGGAATTTGTTAGCATACTAATCTCCATATATAGACATAGTTTTAAGAGACTTACCATAACGACGCGCCAGATCCCATACAAACTGAATAACGTTTGAATGACGATTTAGGGGATTCATTTGTGTTATGTAGAGAGTTTGTATGAAACATGGTTGCGATTGTCTTTGTATATACAGTTTTTAATGTATATATTTATGGGACACTAATGCCGCATTAGATTTAACGTATTGTACACTCCCGCACATTTATGAAACTGACCAAATAAATATGAATTACTTTCATTACAATCGATTCGACGAATGCGTCACACTCTCTCTGTTGTTGTTTGTTTTAAAGTTCTTGTTGTTGCTTATCCTAAATAGCTTTTGCGGCACACCAGTCTATAAATGCAACATTGGTGCAGGTATATAAGTACATTAGGGTTACACCACTTATACTCTATATATATATATAATGAGTCATTGGCGCGCCGACTTTGCTGCTAGCCAAGGCGCATGTTTTGGGAGGCAAATGTCCACGAAATCATTGCACATCACTCAGGAAGCTCTACACACACACACACACACACACACACATGCATACATACATCAATGTTTATCTGGGAAACAGCTTTGTTTTTGGGGACATTTGCTAAATCTTATGCTGCTAGGTTGCTTTTTCTGCATCTTGAATGGGCATCGTTTTCAGCACCAGACCCAGACCAATACCCGGACCCGGCGACGGACAACGACACATGTGGGCCACGCATTTTGGCGCACTCTTCACGCAAGCAGCAGAGTATATATATATATTACAAAACGCACGTCCGAATCTATGAATTATTTTTGGAAATGAGCAAAAACACAAATACGACATATGTAACAGATTTCTTGCCAACAAGTGTAAAAGTTGTGTTGTTGTTTTTTTTATTTAATTTGTTTTGACTCCGTTTCATAGCTATGGTTACGATATGGTTTCCAATGGTTGGTAACAACGAAACATATGTTCATAAGAAAGAGGACTAAAGGTTCATTTAAGGATACAACAGGTGTCGAAGTTGTGTGATCTACATAAGTATGAAAGTTTGCCTTAGATATTATAAAAGTTAAAATAAACTCGTTTCGGCACATCTGCTTCACATGCCCGGCAATGCTTTCTACTACCTGCAGCACCTAAATAGATCATTAGTCTAAAATTATTGCCAATCAGTCGTCAGTTTTAAGTTGTGTACAACAAAAAAGGTCATTCAAATAGTTAACAACTATTGTGACCATAACAACAACGAGAATGTAGTCTAAATCAAAACGAAAAACAAAAAACAGCCCCAACTATCACTTGGGGTTAGCATCGAATGTAATCAAGATACTTGTTTGTTTCGCTTGACCATAAATGAATGCATCTTTTCAATCGTAACTGAACTCATTAGTGCGCACAGTGCACTGAGAAAAAGCAGATATACAAATATATGAACACACACAAACATACACATGGTGCTGGGATAAGGGATAAAAGTAGCTGTAATAAAACAAACTGTACTATAAATGTGGTGGTGCAAAGGGGGAAATTTGAGTAGGGACAGAAGGAAAGTTGTCGTTGGTACGTGTGTATATAAGCTTTCTCGTATCCTTTTTGGCATATACATAAACATATATATTAACTCGATTTGAGGCGCATTATTATTATACATATCCATAAGATATTGCGCTATATTTTTAACAAAACTAAATTTAGACGCAGCAGCAGCTACAAAGGAAATCAACAACAAGATGAGACGCGCATTCGTAGTTTACATACTTACATACACATATTCATAAATACGTAAATATGTATCTGTAATTTATATAAGAACATTGGCTGTCTTCAACATTGATAGAGAGCATTCGATGATTTTATCTAGACACACACGGAGCACACAATCATTTAACAAAAACAAATTTAATTCGCACTTAAGTTGATGCATATTTGTAGAAATAAAGGCAAATGATGCATACATATGTATGTATTTATTTACTTTATTGCGACCCGCAACGATTGTTTGTATGTATGTATTGCGTAAAAAGAAAGATTGATAGGCGTTAAACGAAGCACAATCACAACAAACGAACAAAAATACAATGTCAATATACAAGAAAATTATTAGAGCCCTTCACAGAACATAGTTTGTAGTCTAATTGAACCGAACGTCAGAATAGAACTGAATGCTCAGAGCGAGATAACGAGAGAATACCCCAGCAGCGGCGCCGGCAGAGTCATCAGCATCATATCTATCCAGCCCAGCAGAGCGAGCCAAAAAGGAAAATGCGCTCAACACAGCACGCACACAAATGCATGGCAGATGTTGCGCTCATGTTTTCCGGAGCGCGCGCTTCTCTTGTCGTCGCCCACCATACGGTTCAGTGCTGTATGAGTTTGCTCTCACACGAAATGGGGTGGGTTATGTACACACAAACATAAATACAATCTTTCGCTGCCGTTTTGACTGAAGGGTGGGGTATTCACACACACACACACAAGCAATTGTGATCTGCTCCAATACAGCTGATGATCTTTTAACGCAGTTCTGTCAACTTCTGTGCTCGGAATAGGATGAATGATTATTAGCATAGGTTTATTTATCACATTGTGTGAGCTAGCAGAGAGGTGCTTCGTTCGCGTTTATAAATACAAATTTAGTCTTGGATCAAAGCCAAAGTGCGCGATGCACTTGCAAATATGCATTGCCAAAAGCAAACTTCAAAGGCACAGACACACGTATACATACATACATACGTACGTATGTACATATTTAAAATAAATCAACGGATGTACTCACTCATCTGTTTCGATGCGTTTAGAGAGTGCCTCGGCTAGGTTTTTCAAAACACTTGGATCGACTTCAGCAGCGCCGTTTTCCGCAAGAAAGCTAGTGACAGTTTCTATCAAGGAGATCTCCTTCAAGGACGACGTGCACATGCCGTCACTGCTGTCGCAATGGTCACGCGGCATTTGTTTAGAGATATCCGGTTCCATTTTGCACAACAAATAATTAATACAGGTAATTTAAACTTAAGTAATACACACAATTCAACTCAATAATTAAACAATTAGAAAATTTAAGCGGGCTCTCGTCAGATGTTTTCGGCGTCTATTTTATTTGGATGTTATCGAAAAGTCAAAGTAGTCGCCACAATTTATGGCAACTTTTTTACTGTGCTGCCAGAAATAAAAAAGTACCAAGGTGGCAAGCCTTACATTCACGTAGTGCTCTGAAGAAGAAGAAACGTATATAGACTGCAAATTTAAATAGATTTACATTTTATTGATAAGCATAAGTAAAATTAAAGCAATGATATAGAACACAAACCACCTCAACGCTGGTGTGCCGCATCGGAGTAAACTAAATACATAATTCCATTCCGCTTGAGCTGAAGTCGTCACTTGACAGATGACAACTGCCACACCAAAAATATGTTTGCAACGTTAAAAAATAAAATAAAGGAGGAAACTGGAGAAGATGTGTCCACGTCAGCACCCCAGGCACATTTACGGCACAACAACAACAACAACATCAATAATTATCGCATACGTAGTCGCCGAGTAAGCATTAATTCTAATGCCGCTGATGATGTGGGCGGTGGCGGAGGGCTTTACAATGAGGTGAAACGTCTATGCAAACATAACATATACACATATATTTATTTAACATCTGGTTTTTACATACATATGTATTTTTTGACTATTACTGCTTTTTAATAAATGTACGTACGCATCCAGTCTGAACAAGTGTGCCAGCTACGAAGTCAGTGCAATGAGCTTTCCGCCAGAGTGGCCAGCCTCAGCCAAAGTTTGCAACAACTGCAGGAGGAGAAGACAAGAGTGGATAAGACAAACGAGATTCTATTGGAAAGCGTACGAGTTGCTCAGACCCAAAAGGACATATATTGCGAGGAGCAAGAAAAGATTCAAAATTTGCAGCAAATCGAAATAGATAAGCTAAAAAACTTGATCGGTTTCCGTGAGCAGGAAGCCGTGGATCACATGAATTCCATACGTCAGTACCAACAGCAAATTGATAACTTTAACCAAGAACTGGATCGCTTACGCACAATCGAACCCATTGCTGAAGATCTGCGCGATGAACTCGAGCAGCTGCGTCATGCCACACAGCAGGAGAAAAGCCAACTAACCACAACACTTGCTGCTGTCCAGGAAGATAATCGTAACTTGAGAATGCGAATGCGTATTGTGGAGGAGGCACGACTGGAAGCGTTGGCAACACTCAATTCCGCGCAGCAGGTGCAGGCACTTGTACACGAGCACAAGCTGCTCGAACAGCACTTAGAGGAGGCACACTTACAACTATCCGACATTAAGAGCTCATGGAGTGGCCAAAATTTTGCGCTAGAGAATCAAGTCAGTCGCCTGTCCCAGCAGGTAGCAGAGGAGACCACCGAGAAGCGCAAGGCTCTCACAGCACGCGATGAAGCTATCGAAAGTCGAAAACAAGTCGCATTCGAGCTGGATAAAGCAAACTGTGAAATCAAACAACGAGATGATAAGGTAAGCTACAGTTTACCTTAATTAACTGTTATCTAACTCCGTTTTCAATACAGATAAAACTGTTGGTTGACGAAGTCGATGAGCTCAGTCTGGCATTGAAAGAGTGCCGCGAAGAGAACGAACAGCAAATTCTCTTTGAGCGCAATAAATCCGTGAGTATCACTTCTGATGTTGGCGGGTAAAACAGTGGTTCACAAAAAAAATCCACACACACATGTATTATTAACAAATTTTAGAACTAACAAAAAATATGTCTTATTAGCTAGTGCATTTTATTAACAACTTTATGGAATGTGTATTATACTTTATATTATTGCTTTTCTATACCCTTTTTTAACAATTTGTAATATCCAAAGCTGAACCTTTTTGTTTCCTATTAAATTGCTTTTAATGGTAAAAAAAAAAAAAAAAAAAAAAAATGTTACACCTCCTTATTTCAAACAAACTTTAAACTCAGGAAACGCTTGAAGCCGAAACAAAAGATCTTAAATTAAGACTTGCGACAGCTGATGAAAGGTTCAGCGAATATGTTAAAAACGCCGAGAAAATCGCTCAAAAGCTGCGCACACAAATTACCGAGAAACAGGATCAGTTGGGTGATACTCAAATGAAACTGGAGGTGGAGCGGGAGGAGAAACTGACTGCATTATTGCGAAATGCTGAAATTTCGCAGAGCGAGGAGCTGCTAAAGAAAGAGCTGCGAATGGAGCAAACCGAGACAAACGAACTTCATGACAAAAACAAGCAACTGGAGAAGGAGGTAGAAAAGGTTCGGCAATCATTGCAGCTACTCAATGATGCCGCACAACAAAATGTCAAAGATCAAGCAAAGTACGAGTTAACACAACGTGAAATTATGGAAAAGAATAAGGTGAGTCTTTTGTTATCAATGATACTAGATAGATGGACCTACTATAACCTATTTATATTCTATAGACAATAAAAACGTTAAATCAACGCTTAGGTGATCTAAAAAAAACGTTGCAAAAAGAATTTCGTAGCTCACAGACGGCAACTATAGATGTTGTAGATACGGATCAAGTTTTACCCGCCTTTCGAATCTCGAATGCACCGCTTGAGAACTTTCAGTCAAACAACAAAACCAATTGCATTATTATGGATGAAGTAAATTTTAAATATTTAAAGCATGTCATTGTCAAGTTTTTGACAAGTCGAGAGGTATACGACTTGCATACAATTTAAATCGAGAAATATTTTTTCTAAGAACTCTTAATTTATTTTGCTAGGTCGAGGCAAGACATCTTGTGAGAGCCGTATCAACTTTACTTCAGCTCTCGCAGGAAGAGGAGCAACTATTGCACGATACATTAAATTGGAAAATGAGTTGGTTTGGTGTGAAACCCAGCTAAATACTATGGCTAGCAACTCCTGGCATGTGCAATAATCAAGGATATAAATGCATTCACACATAAATATGTACAAATACACATACATTCCACTTTGAGATGTACATTTGGTTTGTCATTTGTGCTATGTACATGAACATTGTGTTTTAACAAAATTTTGGATAGAAAGAAATGTTGAATCTTAGATAAAATTACGCCGATCTATCCAAAAGCAGCTAGTTGTATTTTAAACTGTGTTAATTATGTTGTTGATTTATTTATCTTTTTGTTTATTAGTTTTATAAAATAAATTATTTTGCTAAATACAACTTACGCATCAATAGGTACACACATTTGTATATTTAACAATAGGGTTTGTGATGCACTGTCAAAAAAGCCTATTCCTTATCTCATTCAAAATAAAAGTTTTTTAATTAAATGCCGACCGCGTGAAATTGTTAACTATCGATAAGCTATCGATAAGCTTAATCTCCATCAAGTCGATACTTTTATGTAAAATTTAAGGCATTTTACTGTCATACTTTGCAGTCACACTGTGTTTGTATTGACAATGCCTCTTGGAAACGCTGGTCGAATCGGTGTTTGTTGGTTTGTACCATTGAATTTAAACACGTTGTAACATAAACTAAAATTGTGTGCTTAATAGGACTGTTTTAACCGTTGGTGGTGTCTACGCATTTGTCTTGTCAAAAAGGTCGGTTGAAGGGCGCAGATCCGAGACGTTACGTGTTCGAGACCGCATGAAAAAAGCAAACCACGGCGAATACGATCAAACTATTTCTGACAGACGCTTCGATTAGAAAAAAAAAACATCAATACAGATAATAACCAACAACTTACAGAAAATCACATAAAAAATACATCAAAAATGGCGATGCCACAAATAAGTTCGGCCGACCAGGCAAAATTGCAGCTGATGCAAGATATGGAAATTGAAATGATGTCTGATTTATATAATCGCATGACAAATGCTTGTCACAAAAAGTGTATTCCACCGCGCTATGGCGAATCCGAATTGGGTAAGTTCAATCTAATAAAAAATATATATTATGTATAATTTTTAATCTTATTTCATTATTATAACAGGCAAGGGCGAAATGGTGTGCATTGACAGATGTGTCGCCAAGTATTTGGACATTCACGAGAAAATTGGCAAAAAGCTGACAGCCATGTCAATGCAGGACGAGGAACTTATCAAGAAAATGTCCAGTTAAATTTTTGAAATTCAACGATTTGGTCATATTGACACAAATCCCTGTTTGATAGCTACTAATTGTGCTACAATCCAAAGCGCATTTCAATCGTTACGTTTACATACACACATACAAACAAGGAATAAACAAAATATGCAATAGATTTATTTTGATATCTGTATCTTAGAAAGTTGTAACGTATCGCGACATCTCTGGCAGCATTACACCAATATCCTCAATGGTATTCTCCAATGTGCTCTCATCGGAGCTATCCAATTGGCTGGTGCGTGCGCTGTTCTCCCAGTCTGATGATGATTCCTGCTCCTGATTTGCATTTGGCGCGTCTTCATGAAGTGTGTTGCGATTGTGAAATCTGGAATCAATGGAATCATGCAATGCCTCATCCATCATCTCAACGTAGATATTGGTTTGATTCTGTAAACGAAACAGTTTGATCAAGCAATTAAATAATTACAAAGGAAATTCCAACTTACCAGCGCCAGTTGCTGCAGCTCAGGCTGTGTGCTTATGGGATTCTTGGATAGGTTTAACATGCGCAGAAACTGCAGTTGCATCAATACCGCTTGAGCAGGTATTTGATCAATTCGGTTATCATTTAAAAATACGAACTTTAGCTTGGGCATTGAGATTAGCATGCAAGGTAGTTGATTTAATCGATTGCCCTTCAGATTTAGATGTACTAGATTGCGAAGCAATTTAAATGATTGTGGAAGGTCTCTTAGCTCGTTGCCCTCAACCGTTAACCAGCGTAGCTTGGACAGTTTACCCAGAGAATCTGGCAATGTTTTCAATCGATTTCCTCGAACTCCCAGCGTTTGAAGTCTTTCACAGTTGGCGATTTCGGCGGGCAGCCTCCTTAATCCAGTGTTGTTGCTCCAGAATGTCTCCAGAGCAGTCAGCTGTCCCAGTTCCGGCGGCAGGCTACGAATATTATTACAACTGATATTGAGGAACTTCAATCTCACCAGGTCACAGATGCACGCGGGGAATTCATCGAGCATGTTATAGTCTAATGCCAGAACTTGCAACCGTATCAAATTTCCCAAACTGTTAGGCACCTTCAATGGATATTCAAAGCACGTGTAATACATTTCTATCAGTCTACCTTACCTTTGTTAGTTTGTTTTGGTTAAGAAACAGTTTCATTAGGGTTTCACAGTGTTCGATGATACCGGGCAACTCGACCATTTGGTAATGGGAAAGATTCAAGGAGAATGCCTTCTTACTGATTGCATCCTCACAGTTGGCCAATATATAATTGGTGCGAAAAAAATGACAAACCGCTTCCATTTGCTGTTATTGTACAAGAATTACACAAATAGTATTCTCCCTGGCAGCTTTTAATTTCGTATGACAATTTTCCAAATGTTTAATTCATTTTCAGTGAGACAATCATCAGAGAAAAATGTCAAATAATTTTCTTTTTTGTATGCTTTAGGTACATTTAGTATATATGGCTATACTGCAAAAACCCTCTGGCATTTTTACAGCTCCTGGGTTTCTAAATTTAAAACAATCATTGCTAGCCAAAATTTTTAAAAGATAGATATTTAAAGGCTCCGAAGATTGTATACTCTTTAACCGCTTAAGACTATTTTGATTTCTTGGGACATATTGAATGAAATTAACGAACAATATTGATTATAGGGTATAAATATAATTTTTAATTAAATTTATTTGATTTTTCAACATTTCGTTTGTGCATCTTCAGTTTCCAAATAGTTAGGGTTAATTTATTGCTCAGTCTACCTCTAACCGGAATACTGTAAAAAATGGAATTTTATTAAGTATTATATATGTTTCAGATAAGAAATTTGAACACTTACACGTTGTGGACCACGTCCATTGGGACTGCCAGAGGTGATGACATTGCCGCTACTGTCTACAGTTACGGTGCGTCCATCGGGACGTTTCCATACAGAGACATCATCGTTCCAGATACCAGCCTGATCATCGCGTGCCACAAAGTTATCGCCTTGGACTCGGGCGCGTCTATGGCGAGAGTGGGCAACGGTGCGACCATCGCGGCCCTGGGCAATGAATCCATCCGGGCCATAGCTAACTGAACGTCCATCCGCGCGAGTCACGTGTGTGTCGCGACGACCACGTTGAACAACGAAGCTACCATCGCTGCCGTAGTCTACGGTGCGATCCGGACGAGAGACGTGAAAGTCACGACGATCGCGACGACCCACATAGGTGCCACCACCGCCAGATACAACCACACGATCCGGACGAGAGACGTATATGTCCCGACGACCACGTTGAACAACGAAGCTACCATCGCTGCCGTAGTCTACGGTGCGATCCGGACGAGAGACGTGAAAGTCACGACGATTGCGACGACCCACATAGGTGCCACCACCGCCAGATACAACCACTCGATCCGGACGACTGACGACAACGCCTCGACGTGGACGATATGTATTTGCTTGGGCAGGATTACTTGTCTGCCCACGCTGGGCAACTAGTCCAGGGCCACTTATGCTGTGTCCACCTGCGAGATGAAAACTTAATTAGTTTTGGGAGTAGTTGGAGAATACGAATTTTGGAATTTACCTGGTCTACCGGGACCTTTCTGTTGATGCACAAACGTATTGCCCTGCTCATCCGTATAGACGTGCTGTCCCTGAGCGGGTGCATTCTGGAATGTACCCGCCACACCGGGCACTTGGTAGGTGCCCTCATTTTGACCACGTATATACACTTGCTCTCCGGGCTTTCCAAAGACGTGAGGACCATTGCGTCCATCATATGTCTGCTGTGCATTAACGGCTGCTGTTCGTTTTAAAAATCAGAATATATTAATTGGTGAACATTAGAATTATAATATTATCCTCTTATTTACCAGCACATAGCAAGAGCAGAGCGCTCAATCCAAGTATTGTTTGTGTTCTCATGTTGTCGACTAGCTTGAATCGAATGCCTGCTCCAGTATATATAGCACTTGTTGCTGAAGCTGGTGGGAATCGTTTAAAAAATTTCCCCACACGACGCTGTTCGGTTTGATAAGCAACACAGTTCGGCAGCTTGGGGAAACTCAAAACCGTATGTTTACTGTTCGATTCACAAATGTACTAGTATAGCATCTATATCTATTACCATATGTGCCATTGAGATGCAAATTGCCTTACTTTTTGTGACATTTTAGAGCTATCTGCTAAATATGACATGGCCCAAAGACAAAACTGACACAAGTGTGACATCCTCCAACAAAATTCCGATCTCATGTACATACTATATACTTGTGTTTAAAAAAATATGCTTGTTTGTTTTCAATGAGCTTTGAAATGATTACACAATGTAATCAGACGGGCAATACCCAATGCGATCGAACAAGTTTAATTAATCTAGTCAGATCAAGTCATTAACTCATTGCACATAGCATGCATATAAGTATGTGTATGTATTTGTATTGTTGATTAAATTAAAAAAATCGTAAAACAAACATTTAGTAGCAATCTACTTCAGTTTAGTAGGAAATGAAAACTGGTTTTATAACAAGAGTTGATCCCTTTTGATATTCTCGTTAAGTTATAAATATGTACTAAGGAGACATAATGCAGTCTTGTATTAAAAATATATTAGTTTGATTTTATTGTGGGCATGTCAATCAAGATCGTGTGAAGCTTAGAAATAAATGGAATTCATTTCTTCAGTTACAAATTTAATTTTTCAGTGTACGTTTAGTCCTCTGGGACCTTCCATTGCAGCTGTTTGCCACGATCGTATAGGTTTTTCAGTGCATGTGTAAACTTCTTTTCCGCCTGCAGCTGCAAGTAATGCTTATAGAGTTGGAGTGTTGTGCGAGCATCCTCTATCGAATCATGCGTCTCCGATTGTATTTTTGTGCCTAACACAATTTAAACGATGTTATAACGTAAATTTTGGCTAATTGAAACGAAAACATACCCAAGAAGTGCCAGGCCAAAAAACGCAATGAAACCATTCGATGATGTGGCAAATGAAATAGATGCACAGTATCGATAATTTGCTCGGATGGTACATAGATATTAATAACCCTATAAGTGTAAAATATTAAACGAATTCAAGATCAAATTAAATTAATTGTATCACACCTGAAATCATTCTTTAAGCCATGACCCACAAAGATGACGCCAACGTCAACAAGAAACTTTAATTTCTGATACGAATACTTAAGCGCTGTCAAACGTTTATTGCTAAAGTTTGCATCCAAGTCACCCGGTTTAATGCCCGAAAATTGTGTTAGATAATCGACGACCTTCTCTTGTGTTGAAATGTAATCATCAATAAATGGAAAACCTTCATCCGGGCCTTGCCCACGAATGCAGGAAATACGCGCCACGCTCATATGGCAAGGTTTAATAGTGGCCGTTTTGCCATCTGGACGTATTTCGTTTTCCTCTGGATTCAATGTAACGAACTCTGCGTCCATTGCGATTAAATCACCTGCTTGGGGCATCTCATTTGCATGAAGCGGTTTTAATGTTGCATCTGTGCTTAGGTTGTTCGGTGTCGGGTTAAAAATGTCCTAGTGAATTAAGAATGGGCACATTAAACTTTAACCAGTTTTTCTTACAAAAAAAAAACTATTACCTGCAAGAATGGATTGGTTGGAGTACTGGTTGCATCACTACTTTTGGTTGGTGTTGGTGCTCGATCCTCGACATTGGAAGTATCTGTGTCAGCCGATTCTAGCTCATTCTCATCAAGGCTCCGATAGAATAGAACACAAGGAACCTTCCAGTCCAAGGTAAACCACACCGATTCCTGTGGTGCAACGGGTGAAATGCTGAAATCATTAAATATATACCACTGCTCTTGCGTCTCTTCAGTCGCATCCGACGTGGTCGCCTTCATTGTATGATACTTTTGTCGGACATTCACTAACGACACCAAATTCTTTTGGGTGCCATCGTCAATTTGACAGACAACAGCATGTAATGCATACATGCGCTGGTCTTGACTTTTGAATTCCGCTGGTTGCTCCGGTATCTGCTGCTCTTCATCATCATCCTCTTGATCTGATTTGGATGTGTGTGTGGGTGATTTTACGCTCAGTTCGCCTGTCTCACTGATGCCCATATTAAAGGATAAAGGGAACCACGATTTTTGTCGAGAACTGGGAGAACTGTTATTCGGTTGGTTTGTGTGCGATGGCGATTTGCTATTTAAAATAAAACAAACATGTTTGTAAATTTTTAAGTGCATTTCAAACGTGTAAACTAACCGATCTGGATGCATGAAGTGACAATCGCTGCGTGAACAGTTAATGCCATAACGACACGGTTTACTAGTGCTAAGCGATGCTGCCTCGGTTGTTGGCCTGTCGGTGGAACGATTTAGTTGGCGTCTCAAAAAGCTGATATCCTTTTCATTGTTCAGGCCACAATTGATTGACAGTACTTGCGGTAACGATGTTACCTAAAAACAGTAGAAATGAATAAGTGTTATAATAATAGTAATGAATACCTTAGAGATGTTACCTTTACGCTCTGATTGGTTGGCGAAAACTTCTTACAGCTTTCGCAAAAGGCTTGAATATTTTTTTCCGAGCTTAGAGACCTCTTTAGTATGCTCCCAAAATCAAAATGCTGCTCACTGTCTTTTATGTGTGTGGGATATGATAGATTGCAGGCGAGTAGAATGTTCTCCTTAGATTTCTGTAACAATTAACATGTTTTTAAGGATCACAGTTGTTACAATATATAATACCTCTGCCTGGCACTTGATGCATCTGTTTATGCAAATCTGTTTAGTACCAAAAATGAAACTTATATCAGTTTCTGCATTTATTTTGCAACGCTCACGTTCCTCATCTTTTGAGCTTTCGTCTGTGTAAGTCGAAAATATATTAAATTCAACATTTATATTATTTATTGATTTAATACTGACCAGAGATTGATTCAAACAATTCAGAGGGCGTTGAACTATCTGTTGTGCACATACTTTCTGCTGAAAAGTACATTTTTTATTATAATCTATTAAAAATAAAGGAAACAAATTAATAGTTACCGACTGATGATGAGTTCAGACTACCATTTAAGCACGAGTTTTTGCCTGAATCCAGAATTTCATAATGCATTTGATGCAAAATAAAGCGATTCCAGTTCTGCAATGTATGAAAATTCTCACTTGAATCATATAGAAGTTAACCAAATATATAGTTGCTTTTGCCAAAACTTGCCTGAATTAAGCTAATTAGATTCACGTTTGATGATCGATCAGTTAAAATTAAACCCAAAGCTGAAGCTTCAGGAACGGTACGAAACGAACGCAGAAAATTGCTGGCTTGGCACGGCGTCGAAGCTAAAATGAGTTTTTTGCGTACATCATCTTATACCCATTATATATGCGTATTCGTACAAAGAAAAACCAACCAGTGCTTTTGTCCAGCATGTGAAACAGGAAGCCCAGTTCGCAGGATAAGCAAAATTCCTTCGAGCATGTATGACCAATAAGCTTCATTCGCAGGGGATCCGTGAAGTACAGTATCTACAATAGGATTCTTTACTATAAGTTGAATATTATTAAGGTTTTCAAGCTTACCTGTAACATGGCATTGCAATACGAATTGGGTAAGGTTGCCTCAAGACCGGCAAAGCATGTCTGATTATGCTGCTCAAAATCGAAATCTTGTGTACCCAGCTTTGTATATTTTAATTCAACTTTACGATATCGTCGTGGAATAATTTTAACGCCGCTCTCGGTTTTTGTGGCTGTCGCATTACCATTGGCATTCGCATTACCCACACCACCCTGTCCCGGCTCAATAAGGGTGTACGGAATTTGGTTACGTCGAGCGGTCCTTGGATTGGACGAGTAGCCAATGGGTCCTTGCATTTTCATATTGTTAAGAACGTCAGCATCGATGGTTTTTGGACGATGATAGCCAAAACGCAACAGCTCTTCGGGCCAATCGGAAAACCAACGCGATCCAGTCGTCAAATGCGGCAACATAATCGAAGACAATGGAAAATTGGTATCCGTAAACGGTACCATGGGCAATTGTGGCACAACATCTGCAAACTCTGTGTTGCGCGAAAAGGCATTGAACTGAGGCTGTGGAGTTTGTACTGATGCTATGGTATTGATATGGCCTGATTGATCGCCAAAGGCCATAGCCTGTGATGATGAACTGATGTCAAAACTCAAGCACTGGCTGCCATTCGTATTTATTTGATACATGGAGACGCGAGGTTCGCTAAGCTCTACCGTGTCAACCAGCTGAAATTGTCCATAGCTCGAAACGACGGCGAGACGGGACGTGAGTGAGGGTAAAAACTTAAGCATTTGTGGGTCGATCAGGACTTGTATGGGTGAGATTAGACGCAGCATACGCAAATCGTAGACCATCAAGAAACGATCGATTGCCAAGTTATTCTGTCGTCCGCTATAGCCGCACGAAATAAGATAGTTGCCCTGCACATCAAAATCGGAGAGACTATTGGTGTGCGTTTTGATTGTGTGCTCCACACTCAGTGAATTTAAATCCCTCAAGGTGACGGTGCCAAATTGATCACCGGCAAATAGATAACGTGAGTTCTTGCGCAGCACCGTACACCCGGCTGATCCGACATGCTCCAATCTTGTTTCCTTCAGACTGCGCATATCAAAGTCAATAAGCTTCTCCTGCAGTCCAGCCATAACTAATCGGTGGGGAGATAGCTGCAGCATGCACACCATTTCCACCATGTTGTTGGATCTGTTTAAAAAATTTATTTGGATTACAAGAACTATTTATGTTTAACCTCTAACTCTTACTTATGCGTAAACTTTGGTAATCCTCGGCGAATCTGGTGGCGCAGTGATGTCTGCGTTAGTACCAGCACTCCCGAGTCGATCGTGATAATCTGTCGCACAATGTCGCTGGCGTGCACTTGAAACGATGTGTATTTTTGCAAAGAGCTGGTATAGTAAGAGGTGACATGTCCCTGTCGAAGTGTAGTACAATAAATAATTAAGAAAAAATACACTAATGCTTTGCTTTGGAGATTTAAAACAGCGTGCTTACACCTTGATTGCCCATCCAAAGAAGTTCTTCATAGTCATCAAAGGCCACCGTTGACACTCCAAAATTTTCTCCACCGTCAGCAAGAATTGGAATTGGGCTAGCGACATAGTCAGCATCGCTTGAGCCGATATTGAAACCGTTGAAACTTGGTGAATAATGATCAGAAGAGCGCGCAGGGCCTGCATCGTAAACACCTTAAGCAAACATATTTATTTACATATGTATGTATGTATTAATATGAAAACAAAAATGGAGAAAGTTTCTAAAAAACATGGATGTGTTGTGGCTGACGTACTTAAAATGTCCTCAGACGCACCGATTTGGTCGGTGCTTCCACAATAAACGTAGTCCATTTGCAAAATTACTATTTATCCAGTGTTTGTATTTCTTTTTATTGTTTGTACAAGTTGTCAATTATTTGCACTGGTTGTTGTGGCATATAGATATATCCTCACGAAACATCATCGGTTAGTATCGATATAAGCATTCCCAAGCGATAAGTTAATTATTTGATTTAAGGTATCGATACTGCACTGCATCCCTCGTCCGGGTAAAAATATGCTGCGTGCCACATGCAGAATTGCTATAAACTTAACTAGAGATCATATTAGAAGAAACATTAAAATGGAATCTTTGCAGCAAATTGCTGAAAATAACAAACGCGCGGAAATTCTCATTGACTCTATTAAATCAGAGGTACATTATGCATTTACGCAATCACTTAAGTTATTTGCTTATGTTAAATAATATTTTAGATGACGGAAATACAAAATGAAATTGAGGAGCGTCAAAAACAAGCACTGATTGTAGAAAACGAAGCGTTGAAAAAGGAAATTGAGTTAGCTCTCGCACAACTAATTGAACTGGAAGTACGCAATGGCAAAAAACAAATACCGCTTCCAGGCGGCGCTGCCACAGGTGCCCGTGGAATGTGTACCAGCTCACCCGGTTTAACTGAAAACACCGAAAAATCTGCTCCAATTGCTGCAGAATCGAAAGTCCCAGCAGCAGCACCTAAAGAGAAAAGAGTGAAGGAGAAGAAAACGGCCGCCGCAGAAAAGCCAAATTCTGTGCCTGAGGCTCCCGTTGATGTTGGTCGCTTGGACTTGCGCGTGGGCAAAATTATTGAGGTCGAGCGCCATCCGGATGCGGATAGCTTGTATATAGAGAAGGTCGATTGCGGCGAACCAACTCCACGTACTGTTGTCTCAGGCCTTGTTAAATTTGTGCCACTAGAAGAGATGCAGAATCGCATGGTTGTTATTCTCTGCAATCTGAAGCCAGCCAAAATGCGAGGCGTCACGTCTGAAGCAATGGTCATGTGTGCATCCACTCCCGACAAGGTTGAAGTACTTAGTCCCCCAGCTGGAGCCGTACCCGGTGACTTGGTGCATTGCGAGGGCTACATTCGCCAGCCAGACGCTCAATTGAATCCCAAAAAGAAAGTGTTTGAAACTTGCGCTCCTGATATGATGACCAATGCCGATCTGGTCGCATGCTTTAAGGGATCGCCACTGCATGTTCCAGGCAAAGGCACTGTTGTTTCACAATCCCTTAAGAATGTCCTCGTTAAATAGTTAAACTTAAATGAATAATTCATAATTATGTTACACTCAGATTTATTCAATAATATAACGACGATATTTTAGGACCAGTTCCTTAATGTACCATGCGGACATAATTGCTTACGTTGCTGTGTATGTCATATGATTTTTTTTTTTTAATTTGCATACATGCATATGTTGATGCATTGCCACAAGGATTGACTACTGTTGATGTGGTCGTTGTTGCATCTGACCAATTGCAGCGGGTTGAGCTTGATGATTCAGATCTGGGTTCGCCTCGACAACAATTGTTTTTGTGAATATATCATATGCTGTGCGATTGTTTTTAAAAAAGATCATAACAACACAAATGGGAAAAAGTAGCGTCATGGCCAGATTTTTTGCAAATGCACGCATTAGTGCACGCAGCAAACTGGGAACTTCAGCTGGGTAAAGTATAGCACGCATTGGCTCCCGTTGAGCTTGGAAAACGAATTGTGGCATAACAGGCGCCTGCAAGGGCAACACAGCCTCAACGTATAGTATGCGAATCTTCATTACGGATTTGCCTGGTGTGGCGCCATCGAAGTAGGTTGTCCACAAACATTCATAGGAGCACACCATTAGCTTGGTCAGCAGCTCAATTAGCAACAAATCGGACGACATCGAAAAAAAGTCCATGGCAAGATCCATAAAATTCACAAAGAGATCCTCATCGTCTAATGATTTACGCATTACCTCCTTGTCGAATTCCAGATCAAAAAGATGAAACAGTGCAAAGGTTGCAATTATTTTTAACAAAAACAATATAAACATATCTATGGCCTCGGCGACAAATCGTTTCCAAAATGGCGCAACAACCATCTCAGTGCCGCCGACCCTTCGAATAACATCCTGCTGCTGCACCTCGTCTAACATCCGAAAGCGATTAAAGGGGGGTACACCAGCTGGAGGCACATGCGCCTGCGCTGCCTGTGGCTGCAAGTTGGGACGATTTGGCATCAGGTGCTCATTATTTACTTGAGCTGGGAATGGCATTTGGGATTGTAACTGTTGCGGATAGCTGTAGTTGGCGAGCAGATAGTTGGGGAACATTTGGATGAGTGCTGCTTGTTTTGCCCATTCGGTGAGGCTCGCGAAATATGCCTCCTTCGTAGACAGCTCATTGTTTTTTTTTTCATCTTTGTCTACATCTGTTGCTTTTGATGTTGTTGTTGATTTACGTTCTCGAATTTCGTTGGGCTGTGACACCCCTGCGTCTTCGGTGCTTTCCATATCGCTTATGTATATTTTACTAAGAAATTTTCTTAAAGTTTTACGTTTTACATTTATTTGACTTTGTTGTTGAAGTTGACGTGTTAAAATGTGGGCGGAGGGGTGTGCGCAGTGAAGTCGGGCTGTATCTATTCCATTTTCAGGGCTGCATTAAAACAACAGAAACGCGCAATAAACCACAAGAGAGGAAAGCGTGCTCTGCAAATTTTTTGCTATCAAATCGTTGAGCGTTAACAGAGGCTCTTATCGTTTACTTTGAATATATCAGAAATAATATTGCATTTCAACGTTGAATGGGGCCTATTTGTAGTAAGTTTTACGGATTTTATTATTATGTGTATAGTTAATGAATATTTATTTATTAAAATTGTATCCACTTATAATTAAAAGTACATACGTATTTCGTACTGCGGATTTTCAATTAGGTATTGAAAGACATACATACTATATATAGTTCTGCTAAGGATAAAATATAACTTACAAGTACTCTTGCCAAAATCTTTCTCTCTCGGAATTGTTCGAGCGTAGTAAATACGTACGTACGTATGTATGGCTGGATGAATATAAGTACATATATTAATAATTATGGGTTTTTATTGGTAAATTTTAGTTATGTTTGTATATGCATATTGATCTATGTATATATGTATGTATGTGTGTATGTACTTATGTACATAGTTTGAATAACAAATTCGTAATTATATATGTACTCATTTAAGTCGGCAGCTCTTGACATATGTTGACAATTATTGTTTTATACAATGACTTACAAACAACAAAAAACAGGCCGCGAGGGAAGGGAGAAATACAGAATTTATCTATTTAATACATCTTTCAAAACACAAAACACTGGCTTGTCGGCAAGTAGGTACAAAAAGTTATACGTTTAACAATTATAACTTATCTCAGCACAATTTTGCATTTATTGCCAAACATTACCGATATTTAAATTACCAAATTGCTGATTTAAGTTGGATGTAACTGATGAGGCGGCGGTTGTTCCAGTCGCAGTTGCTGGGTATCCACTTGGCATTGGTTGCATAAGATTCATGCCGATTCCAAGCTGTTGTTGTTGTTGGTTCGACTGCGGTGCCGCTGTGGATCCACTAAAAAGCTGCATGCCACTGAGCAGATTTTGGTTTGTCTGCATTAGATTTGGGGATGTACCCTGTCCCTGACCCTGTACGCCTATGCTATTGCCTACCAAATAAGGGCTACCGCTGACATTCGGAAATTGACCGCTACCACCAAAGCCTCCCAGATTCATTGAGCCAGTTGGCGCATTGCTGAACGCATTTGGTGCAGCCATTACCGGTGCATTGTACATGCTCACGGAGTTTGGAGGTGTCATGAACTGATGATGATGGTGCGTCTGTTGGGGTACCTGCTGTTGCTGGTGATGCATGTATCCGCCGGGTGCCATGCCAGTGAAGCCACCAAAGCTCGGTTGTTGTTGTGGATTGTGTGTGGTAGGCGCATTGCCATAGAGTGCCAATATGCTGTCTTTGGACATTTTGCCAGATTGATCCTTATCGTTGCCACCCAAGGTACCCTGGCTGAAGAAGTCCTGCTCCTGCTGGGCTAACGAATTCGGCTGGCTGGGCAACGACAGCGACGAAGCATCTCCAACGTTTCCATTCGTCTTTTCGGGCGTTGTAATTGCACTCACATTACTGCTTGCACTTAGAAAGCTGGTAAAGCTATCGTTTTGGAGATCTTGAACACAACCAGCACTACCAATGCCACCGCCAACAATTGGCTTCGTAGGCGATGAGAGTCCCAAAAGGTCACTTTCCACGGCACTAATGTTGCTACTGTTGTGCACGCGATGTGAAGTCTTTGGACTGCAGCCACCAACCTGGTTGGGCTTTGGCTTAGGTAGTGGCGCTGGCAGTGGTGCGCTTTTTGCTCCTGTCGTCAAGGATCTCTTATCGGCACTTATGCCACTGGCGCTTGGGATGTTGCTGATGCCCAAACCGGTTTGAACCGATTTCTTTTTACGCTTCTGACGCTCCAGCTCCTCGTCAATCTCCTTGCCCCAATCAACTTTGGGCGGTGACGGCGGCACCCATTCACGGGCCAAATACTTTTTATGCTCGTACTTGGCCCTTATGAAATTCTCCAGCGCTGTATCCGTTTGGGGGCGTCTAAAACCATCGGGTAGCTGTGCCTCATAGACGGCACGGGCGCGAGAATTGCCCATTTGTTGCAGCGAGATCACCTGTTCTGGCGTCCATGCATCTAAATTAACACTTTTTACGCGAGATATGTGTACGCCTAAGTTTCGATGGATGCCAGCGCAGCGAATGCAAAGGAATACGCCCAAATTCCATGATGCCCAGCGTGGACCTAAGAAATTCGAAAAATTAAGTTAGTTCTCGCTTTGGAAAAAATATGCTTATCTGGTGACACTACTTATGTTGCTAAATTATATGAACATACATATGTACCTAAATTGATATGCGATATACATATGCATAGTAAATGTGGTTAACGGAACCACTCATATTATTCATACAAAGAGGTGGGGGAACGCTTTGAACCTTATGATAAAGTGCGCCGCCCTTAATTAAATAAAAGTGTGCTGTTATTCTCAAAAAGAAATACAAAAGCAGACATATGTATATATTTAAGTCGTCAGTTTCTTGACGAATAAGAAAATAAACATTTTTCTATTAATCATACATATACCGATATGTGTACATGCGTATGTTTGGATTTTACTTTTACTGTAAAGATTCGTACATATTTATATCTAAGTTCATGTATGCTTGTGTGTATACAATAATGCATTTACCTTTGGCATCACAATCAACACAATATTTATTGTCATCATCACGTAGCATTTGTGTTAGAAGTGTTTGACATTTTTCTTGCATCAATTTAGTACGTTCCGTTTCCTTACGGCTTGCATTTGACGTGCTCATATTTTTCGTGTCTTGCACTTCTGTCGTTGTGTACCCGCTGCACAGATTTCAACAAATTCTTGTATTGTGGCTCTCCGCTGTATAGGTTAGTTTGCTTGTTAGTTTGTGTGACGCAGACTGCTTGGTTTAAGTTATAAGCCGCTATTAGCTCGTTTCGCTTGGATACAAAATTAGTTTTTTTTTATGGATAAAGAATACTACAACTTTTGCTATCGAAAATAGTGTACGTCTGCGTCTGTACGTCAGACACTTTTCGAAAGTCTGGTAATACTACTGTCAAAATGCAAAATGGCAAACAGTGCTGCCAGACTTTTCGAACGACAAGCTGCACTTTTTTACACATTTCGACTACTCTTTTACAACACCACTTGTTGATTCATTTTCACTATTCAAACACTTGTTTGATTCATTCGATAAATGCAGCGCAAATGTCAGTAATGTTGTGTGCATTTTAATTTGCATGTGCCACAAGTGAAGTGAATATTATAATACTAAAATGCATTCGTTGAAAGTTAAACTGGTGTCATGTCTTCGACTATTAGATTGTGGTGAACCCAACCATTTTGGCGATATCAACTGGCTAAATGTAAAAATTATAGAGTTTGCTTATTTCTTATTTTTACTTATATGTATGCAATTTGTGTGTATCTCAAATTTACAGGATTTCTGTGCCGAATTTCTGGAATTTTTAAATACGATGCAAAAATATATATGTAATAAAATAGAACATGATTCTCTGGAAATTATCTGTTTGTGCCTTTCACAAATTATGATCTGTATAAGGCACTTGGAATACACCATACAAACTGAAGCCGCTAGCGGCTTAAAGATTCAGGTAATGCACAATAAAATCTTTTTACCATTATCGGTAACACATATCATTTCACATCAGGCTAGTCATCATCATTTTGTGGATCGCATAAGTGTTTGTTTGAAACGCCTTTGCGTTGCTCTGACATCCGTTGAAGCAGAGGGGACACAGAATAACACAACAGAAGGCGTTTCCTTCTTAAAGCTACTCGATTTTCTCCTGGATTCTTTGTCCGAGTTCACCATTGACAATGAGGAAAGAAGCAACAATTTCGATTCGCCGGCTGAAATGCTGGTCTTGTGCAAGCAAATAAAGATTCAAATAGATTTATTACTAGGCCAAGCATTGTCCTTTGCAAATGTGGCATTGCAACAGGACAAGAAAGCGTTGAGTGCGCTTTGTCAAAAGGTATTTTGGACAAGCGGCAAATGAATATTTAATATATGTACGCTTGTTTTATTTTTAAGGTAATGCGCGATTGCCGTGCATTTGAAGAGGAATGCCAATTAAATCCTACTTCGCCTCGGCATAATAACTCCAGTGAAAAACTAAGAGCCGTGACTTTAGAGCAGGCACTTCATCAACTGGAGGAGTACATGAATGAGGCATTGTTGCGTTTAGTTTACACTTGTTTTCTGGACTTTCAAAGGATATCCGTTGATAAAATACGCACTTTATTGCGTAGCACTTGCGCTGTGGAAGAAACAGAATCCGCAGCGGATGATCTTATTGCTGATTTTGATGTGAATTTGGATCGTGCCACACAGATTGGCATATTTGCGATTGCATTTGCACCGAGTCTGCAAAGTTTGTACAGCTTATTATTTGTGTTGCTATTTTTATTGTATGTATTTTTTTTTTTTTTTTTAGCTAAAACAACAGTCCGCAGCTGCCTTGCCTCGTTTGAGTATTTGGATACCAGTTTAATACCCTCGCTGTATGGGAACGCTGCAGATCTGCACTCGGAGCTGTTAGAGCAGCATTTTAAGGAAGAAATGTCAAAACTTAAGAAAGTGCTGCATGAAATAATGGACAGTCGTGCTTTTGTCGGCTGCTATTTGCAAATTCTAAACGTTGGCATCAACGCTGCGGAGAAAAAGTTTGACAAAAGTCAACTGGACGATTTGGTGCTAATGGGATTTTCGATTCTTGAACATTTTCAGCTGGATGTCAATCTGAAGGTTCTATTGGAAAAGAAAAGTACCGAACACTTGCAAAACTTTGTGCGAATATTGCGTGAATGCAAAGCAATCCTAATGTGTGCTGCCCAGGTTCAACCAGATCGCATTATCAAAAGATTTAAAATATTACGCACCATTTTGCGTAAGCTACATACTAGCATTATGGATGATCCAAATAAACCTAACACTGCTAACGAACATAGCCCCTTGCAAGAAGTAACAAATACTAGTTGTATTGATGAAGACAATCCAACAACATCCTTAATGGCATCTCCATCTCGTAGTATCCTTTACGGCTCGCGTAAAAATCGCAGTAAGACAGCGGAAATAGATAATGTCACAAGAGCTGAAAAGACTTTATTTAATTATCTTCAGCCGAAGAGGTTTAACTGTATACGTCGAAGTAAGTAATCAGATTGATTTCTTATTCATTAAATTTCACTACATTGAATTTATATTATTGCAGAGCAAAGTCTTCGCACCAATATGTTTAAGCGGCAAACAGTTGTTGAAAGTTTTAAAATGCAGTACTCAACTAATAGTCCATCCGCAAGCTTAGAAATCAGTGGTATGATGAATACGATTTTACATTAAAAAATAATAATACATACTACCATTTATTAATTTTTTTTTCTTCTCTTATAGAAATACTCGACCAATTAACATCTTTAACCTCAAGCTTTTCAAAGAGTTTGTCGGGTAGGATGTAGTTTGGATGATTATTCTGTTCATTGTGAATGAAAGTGCCGATACGCACTCACAAACACACTCAGACGCGTAACCGTATTCGTATTTGTAAAGCGCAGTATTATTATTTCAAACATCTTTAAAAGATTAAAAACATAGAAACCACTTTAAAAAAAAAAACACTTCAAATAAAACAATAAATTGCTCTACTTGACCTATTATTCTTAAAACACTGCTAGATTAATTAATTTTACAATGCGCAAAGTTGTCTTATCGATTTTTCCAAGCCAATGCGATGCTTGACTTGTAGATACATATTTTTGTGCGCATATTAAATTGATAGATTTTACTTCAAGTCAAGTTAAACTTGCTGGTGAAATGACAACCGAACCGAATGAAGAACATAGCTCTGGTGATAAAGCATATCAAAGCAAAACTTCAAACAAAAACAACAATCATCATGTGGTTTCTATAGGTGTTTTAATAATGCTATGCACTATATATCTAATGATTGCCGGATTACAAACCAATTTTACCTACTACTTCAAACCGAATGTTGCTGCCCACCAAATTAATGGTGAATCTCCGGAGCCATCTAAAACCAATTTAGATATTCAGCATCCGCCCCTTTGCAATCAAATTGAAGTTTTCACCAAGCAATCGTTAACCAGCAAGGAAGTCAATAGTCATCCGAAAACCTTTAACAGGCGAAAGCAATTTAGATCTACTAAAATATCTGGCAAACGGCATTCAAGAAATAGTAAAAGCAACGAGGCGAACAACAAAAAGAAAGATACTATCTCTAAGAAGTCAAATACAGCCGAACCCATTATATATTTATTTGCGCTAGTTTTTATATATCTATTGCTCAAAGCTGCATCTGATATTAATCAACATTATAAAACGGTAATATTCGGAAAATTATACTTTATTGAAAAATACAAATGTATAACATATTTTTTATTGCCTAACAGCAGAATAAAGGAGATAAACGATTGCGTCGATGCTCTTTACAATCCTATGCCCAGAGAGAACAGCGTGGTGGGGCTCACCTTGATCGGCGTGCTTCAAAAGGTATTTCAACAAAAAATTTGCCTAAATTTTGAGAGATGGAGGCTCCATGATAAATGTTACTGAATGCTTTCTTAATAGGGAACAAATCAATTATACAGAGATACAAAACCGTTGCTATCGTAATATATGTGTTGTGAACTAAATCTTCTAAATCAAACTTGATTTTCTACTTATATTGTATTTATGTATTTGTATTGATGTACTAAAAAACATATCTGTCTAAAATTAAATTTTCTACTCCAACTCACTTCCAATATCTATATGTATTACAAGTATTTTGATTCTTATTATATTTAATTTTAAGTGAATGTGCAAAATGAATGTCTTTGTGCCTATACTTATAAAAATCCTATAGAAATCTGTTAAACGTAAAATAAATGTTAAGAATAAATCTTTTCTCTGCACTCCTGTGATGATTTTACAAAGTATTATTTATCCGCATAGTACATATAAAAAAAAATTGTGTTTTATTTCCACTTACTTTTTTTTTTTATATACTAACGATCCGATCCTTGTAGATGCCCTGATGCAAAACAGGCACTATATATTTTCAGAGGGGCGATCTGTATCGCTAGATCGTTTTAAACGCCGCAATGAAATTGCAATCGAGCCAAAGGATCTGGTTAAGATCATGCGAACACCGACTTCGTCTTATCATCCAGTGTCTGGCAAAAATATGGGTAAAAGCAATACTTCGCCTTTAAGTTTCGTCTTGTTAGTAAAAAGAGATGTTTTATACCACTTTAGAGATGCGGATGGGTCGTCGGTTATCGGTTCCCGTCAGCATTAACTATCAAACTGTACAAGTGTCTACCGTTGTTGTGCATCCCGAATTGGGCAGACGAGGATCGGTTATTAATTTGGGAGAAATGTCGACGCTGCCTACGCCACTGATAGCTCCGACAACACAAATACACGACTTAAAGCGACGGGTTCGCATGATAAATCGCCATTAAACAATGTCGGTAACTCAACAGGATTCCAGATCTGATACTTTTTTAACTGCTGATACACTATCATCGAATTTATGAAAATGCAAAGCTCTTGCAAAGTTTAAATATATTCTTAATGGCTTTGTGTTTTGCTTTTAATTATTTAATAAGAATATGGTATAATTATATTATAAAGGCATTTTAAACTTACAAAAATACATTATTATTATTATTTCTATGCCCATGCAATTTTATTAAGAATATACAGAACTATACACACATTTAATAAATTGCACAGATGAGCAGCCGTATTACCAGAAACGTATATATTGTAATCTATCTACTTAAGGCAAGATTTAAAACAATCTTAGGCTAAATTAATGTTTCGCTTTGTTTGTTAAAAAAAATATATATAGAAACAGATAGATGAACAGTTAAATATGCAAATGATTTAAAGGTCTATTTTGGAAAACGTCAAAGTTTTCTTGCTACTACTTATACCATATAACTTATAGATAAAGATTGAGATAAAAAGAAGAAGTCTATGCAGGGTAAGAGTAATTGATCAGTATCAGGGCATAAGTTATTCTACATTTGTATGTATAAGTATATATGTGACAAATCTACAAAACTTTTATCGAATTTTTGTGCTAGTTATTTTTTCTCCTATATTCATTACAAATACAAAAAATAAATTACGTATTTTAATTGCGTAAGGCTTCTGTGGTATATATATACATATATATATATATATATCGGTCTTATGTTTTTTTTATATATTTTGTTTAACCTTAACTAAGCTCATTGCCTTCGTACAGACTTTCGCAGCTCTCCAGCAGACGCAGTACAGGCGATATATCGTAGGGATACAGTTGGCGTGACACAAGTCGAGATATTTGCAAGCGGAGACGTATTAGGACACCCATAGCCTCATCGAGCATGGCATTACCCATGCCAAAGCTATGACAGCTGTGAACAAACATTGTCCAGTTCATACGTATGTATTTGAGTAGACGCAACAAATACAATAGAAAGCAGGTCTCATTGCTGACAAGCAGATCGAGCAACAGATCTGAACTATTCGATGTCATTTTAAGAAACTCGAGGAAAGTATACACTGGATTGAGCATGGCGACAAGCTCCGGAAACGCATTGTTGCGAAACGAAATGCCCGATGTGACATCCAGGGTACAGACCATTGCTTCAATTAAATGATCATCCTGATCATCAAAGAGGTGGATTAAGATTTTACTAAAATGGCATTCCGGATGAAATTCCAGTGTTTGTTTGATAAACGTTTCCAGTTTACTAAGCACATCTCGTATGGATCGCTCGATTAGCAGTATATCCTGAAATGCATCGTAGTCGGTCGAATCAATGGATGAATCCGATGAATCGCTACGTATCTCCTTGACGGTCACCGCTATCGATTTCAAGACCAATAGCACCATTTTCTGCAGCACTGTCTTGTCCATTTCAATCAGGTCTAATGCTCCGCCGCTTGCCGCATCCTCACGTTGCTGCTGCATTGAAGAGACAAGCGAGCCATTCATATAGTTAACTGGCGCACCATTATAACCGATAAGGCCAACAATATTTTCTGGCTGGCGCCGTGGCAATGATTCCAGAATGCGCAAACTACGCACATGACAGACAATCTGATGTGCCAGCTTACAGGTTTCTTCCGGCAGCATATCCTGCAACGCTAGTGTGGAACCATAGCACAGTGCCTCATTGAATAGGCACAACATCTGCTTGTACACCGTGCATGACAGATTGTGATTGAGCAATAACTCAAACTTATCCAGCTGTGCATAGAAGGGTCGCGTTTCGTCTATGGAGAGATTTGCCTTTACCGAAATTATGTTCTCCCATAGCTGCAAGAAATTAAGTACACAGTGCTCTGTATCCTCCTTATTCTGATGCACGGGAGTCATTAGCTCCGACATGTTCTTTACAAGCGTTGGCCACTTATGTTCCAACTTCTGTATTGTCACACACTTTAGGTGCGTCGTATCGAAGCTCTCCGAGTCGGTGAGGGCGACAACATGACAACCATTCGGTGGTATATAGTTAGAGTGCGTATTACTGCTTCCTTCATTAAACTGTCGGCTGTCGTCCGCATCATTTGAGGCATCTGCCGCTGTATCACGAAATTGCAATGCAAAATAGTTATTTGCCAGCGGCTGATCCTGCACAGGAAAATGCATATAACTGACGGATGCATCCGCTGTTGAATTGTTGGACGCTACAGAGTTTGTTGCCGTGCTGTAGTCATCATCTAGTGGATGAAGCTCCACATCTTTCCATTCGACAATGCGTTTGATAATATCGAGGCTAAAGTGTATTTTCTGCACAGCACCATGATCAAGGAGCTCGAAGTTGAAGAGCTGATCGACAATCTTTTGCAGCCATTCATCGTTAAGCTCCTGCTTGGCAATAACTAAAAAGGCGGCCAGCACACGTCCAGCTAGAAATTGCACATACGGATTGTTATAGCCGGCCAGCACGATAATTTCATCGATTAGCTTGTGATCGTTTCGTATTAGAGCATCGCACACGTCCATTATGCGTGTGCAGATGTAACCCTTGGCATTTTGCTTCAAGTAGATATCAAAGAGTAGCTGCAGATTAGAGAGGAACTGAAGCAGCTTATTGGTGGGCCACTCTCGCAGGTAAGCAATACGCTTTTGGCCATTCGAGTCGTGTGAGTAGTGTGACTGAAATGGCTTCCTAAGCGTACGCTCCGATACACCACAAAGACACTGGCGAGTCAATGACTGCTCGAATTCCAGCATATCATCGATTGCCGTCAACGAGGAGGAAGAAGGACAGCCGCTGCCAGTAGCTGGAACAATGCTCTTTTGTGCTGCTGTCGCAGAAACCTCCTTGGTGGCAATTAACAATTCGGTTAGTTGAGACGCACGATCCACTTCATCCAGGGCGCTTCCAGCGCTGCTGCTTTCATTACTTTGTGGCAAGATTTTGTTGACTAAATTCTGTACGCCCCCCAGCAACTGAGCATAGGACGCAGCTCGTGAATTGCAGGGCGTCGTTGTGGGCGAAATATTTGTGCTGCCGCCAGAGAGCGAGTGTGTGGAACAAGATGAGGATAGGGATGAGCACAAGAGATGATGATTCTTATTGTTGCCATTGGCATCCATAACATCCGTGGCATCCACTATGTCCGGCGGCGATTTCGAGCTCACTAAACGTATTTGTTTATCGATCTTTTGCCTCTTTGTCTGCGGCTGTTCGTTGTGATGATTTGTTGTTGGCGTTGTAGTAACAACGCCAGCAACAGTTATGCTAGCCGTGGAGCATGGGCAGCCATTGCCAGTATTGCTGCTGCTGCTGTTACTGCTAGTAGAGCTGCCACCAGTTGTTGTTGTTGTGTCCATATTATATGTTTAGAATTGACGTACCCGACGTTCGCTTCTTTTTTTTTAAATTGATGGTATTCTTGCAGAATTTGTGTGTCTGCTGCAAAAAAATGTATAAGTAATATTAAAAACATACATTTCACCGAAAAAATTTCAACAACTACAACTGCCACAAGCCTTGCCACTGCGTTTGAGAGTGCTTCCGAATTACGCGTATTCACAAGGTTACGTGTGCAATGGTAAAGCCAGCGTTTGAAATTGATTTATTGTGGATAAACTGATTATATTTTTGCTTTATTAGTCGTACAAAACGTCGGTAAGCTGCGTTGTGTTATTATTTATCAGGATTTAATCACACACAATAAACGAATTACATTCGACCACTTGTTGCATACCTTTGTAATGTTTGTATTTGTTTCACTTCACTCTCTGTTTTTGCTTGTACATTTGTGCTGTACATTATGCATTTTTGTTGCATGCTAGTGTTGCATATTTTGTTTACATGACTTATTTCACTTTTTACTTTTCAGAAAAAAAAAAACAACTGGCACTGTTAATTAACAAGTAGCGAGCGCGTCGCCATCTTTGTAGTGTTGGGTTGTTCATAGGTTGTTCAGTGTCCATACACGATACGACCATAATGGCTAACACAGAGCGCACACGACACGACTGATTTATTCAGAACAAATGAACAACTTTTTCCAACTTCAGTAGTTTTCTAAACAGGTTAATAGCCATTCTATTAAATAAATAGAGATAAATTTAGGGACATATGTAAATACCTTCAGATTGGCAGCTCTCGAGTTGCAGTGTTGCCCCCTAGGTGAAGTAAATAAACAAGGATATGTTTTTATTTAAAACAAATGTCAAATGTAAACCTGTTTTTGACAAAATCAGATTAATTTGCTGTTGAGCAACCAGCATACAAATTTTTTTTTTTTTTTTTTATTGTATCAACTAAACTGCACAAAGTGGCAACACCGCCACTTGTTTTTCATTTGACATTGAAGGTGCACACAATTCCAGCTGGTGGTGGGTGGAAAAGGACTACTACCATTGCGGTACCATTAAGACAATTTTAGTATAACAACGGCGTGTTTGTGGAGCTACGCTGTGGGCCGTGCTGCCCACTTTCGATTATCACAAAACTTGTGCTCTTATAAGCAAGAAAACGTAACAATCACATTTAAGTAAAGTGTAGTGTTCATAGACTTTCGCAGTTAAACTTTGTCTTTGTTTGTGTCAACTTGTGTTAAAGAAACCTTCAATAGGAAAATGGCTGGTACGCTGCCCCCGCTAAACGAAGAGCCCATCTTCAAGAAAATTCAGGAGTACTATAATGCCCACAACAAGGATCTTGTCATCAAGGATCTGTTTGTAAATGACCCCAAACGCTTTCTCAAGTACAGGTAAGCGACGTTTTTTCACGATCGTCTATACTCGTCACACGCACATATGAATATCACAAATATACACATGCATATACACTATGTACATACATATGTATTTGAAAGGTACTTTCAATTGCATTCGTAAAAATATATATGTATGTATATATATATGTACACGCATACACATTTCCACTTTTTCACTCAAAGGTTAAGAATGTTTTAAGCGAATGTTTTAGTTGAATAACTAAAATTGATCGAGCAATAATTAATTTAAAATATGAAGTTGAATATTTTAATGCTTTTACCATAGTAGTTCTTTAGAGTTATTCGACTATCTTTGTCCTTGCAAAAGGTCAAAGCAACGACCTTTTCATGACGTTTTATTCGGTATCTATTGACAATTAAGGTCAATAAAGTTGATTTTTTCAATTATTGATTGCCAGCTTGCGTCTGCAAACGCCTACGGATGGTGAAATTCTGTTGGACTACTCCAAAAATCGCGTAAACGAGGATGTGTGGCCTTTGTTGTTGGAGCTGGCGAAAGCTCGACGAGTGGAGGCAGCTCGGGATGGTATGTTCTCCGGTCAGCATATCAACATTACTGAGAATCGTGCCGTCCTTCATACGGCGTTGCGCAATCGGGGACTGGAGCCGGTGATGGTGGATGGCAAGGATGTGATGCCAGATGTGCGCGCTGAGCTGCAGCATATGAAGGAGTTCACCAACAAGGTCATCTCTGGTGTGTGGCGTGGCTGTACCGGCAAACAAATCACCGATGTGGTCAACATTGGCATTGGTGGTTCGGATCTGGGTCCACTAATGGTCACCGAGGCGCTGAAGCCATACGGCAAGGGCTTGCATTCGCATTTTGTCTCCAATATTGATGGGACCCACATGGCCGAAGTCCTCAAGTCCGTATGCTATGAGACAACACTTTTTATCATTGCATCGAAGACATTTACAACGCAGGAGACGATCACCAATGCCACATCGGCCAAGACTTGGCTGCTCGAACACGCTAAGGACGTAAGTGAAGTGTTTTGTATTCACATCTATTGCGTACTAATGCATTATTTTAATGTGTCAGGATGAAGCCGTTGCCAAACATTTTGTGGCATTGTCCACCAACAAGGAGAAGGTGACAGCCTTTGGCATTGATAGTGCTAATATGTTTGGCTTTTGGGATTGGGTTGGCGGACGTTATTCCTTGTGGTCAGCCATTGGTTTGTCCATTTGCTTGTCTATTGGCTTCGAGAACTTTGAACAGCTCCTCGATGGCGCTCATTACATGGATAATCATTTTAAAACAGCACCACTAGCGAGAAATGTAAGTATAAAGGAAAATATTTAGGGTGTTTTTTACCTCTTCACATTTTAATTTGCAGGCACCTGTTATAATGGCTTTGCTTGGAATTTGGTATTCCAACTTTTACAAGGCCGAGACGCACGCACTTCTGCCGTACGATCAGTATATGCATCGATTTGCTGCATACTTTCAACAGGGCGATATGGAGAGCAATGGCAAATTTGTTAGTAAATCGGGCAAGAGAGTAGCTTATAGCACTGGTCCAATTGTTTGGGGCGAGCCGGGCACAAACGGCCAGCATGCATTCTACCAGCTCATTCATCAGGGCACACGTCTTATTCCGTGCGATTTTATTGCGCCTGCACAAACGCACAATCCAATTGCCGGTGGCAAGCATCACAAAATTTTATTGTCGAACTTCCTTGCTCAAACCGAAGCACTGATGATGGGCAAGACAACCGAACAAGCTAAAGATGAACTATCCAAGGCTGGCTTATGTGGCAATGAATTGGAGAATTTGTTGCCACACAAAGTGTTCGCTGGCAATAGGCCGACAAACTCGATTGTCGTAAAGAAGGTGTCACCGTTCATATTGGGCGCGTTGATTGGTAAGATGAGTTAAAACAGATAGCAAACAGTACAATTGACGTGCTTTTATTTTTACAGCAATGTACGAGCACAAGATCTTTGTTCAGGGCATCATTTGGGACATCAACTCATTCGATCAATGGGGCGTTGAGTTGGGAAAACAGCTGGCAAAGGCCATTGAACCGGAATTGGATCATTGCGAAGAAGTTTCCGGGCATGACAGCTCAACAAATGGTTTAATTAATTTCATTAAAGCCAATTGGAAGTAAAAAAATCTTTTAGGTCTTTTAGCTTTACTTGAACTTCAAATTATGTTCTTGGCAAAAAAGTCTATACTATATATTATCTTTGCATGCATATTGGAAATTATTCGTAAAAGCATTTGTTTTGCAAAAAATCTCACTATCGGTAGTTAAACACTATTACACATACTACTATATACTATGTTGTTGGATGTAGTTACTAGATGTAAAACAGTAAAAAAACGCATGAAGTCAAAGCATAAAATGTATTTGGAACAAAAAACAAATTGAAGTTATTCTTTATTTTTTGGGTGGGGCAGGGAACATTTTTTATTATTATTTTCAACGAAATTGAGCCTGATACTGTGCTGCTTTTCTTAACCTGCAGAGGAGTCTGTGTCCGTATTGTCTCCATCTTCATTTTCATCTGAAGAATTTTGTGTCATTATAATGTCCTCCTCATCGGCAGCCAAATCGTCATCGGCTTCCATTCCATCATCCAAAACGTGGTTTGAATTGATATTTGGTTCTTCCAAATCGCTCCAGTTATCCAATTGTTCGCCCAGTTGCGTGGAATCGCCATCATCTTACACAGAAAATTTTAAAATATAATGGTTTTGCATATTTATAAATAAATAAAACAATAATTACCTGGATCCTCGTCGACAAGTAAAACATTGTTTTCATTTAAATGTTTGTCCGAGTTACGCTTCATTTGATTTATAATCAAGTTAACTCGACCGGATACTCTGAAAAAAAAAACACAAATAAAAAAAAACTATTAAACTATTTAATTTAAAAAATTGTTTGTCGGTATAATGAAACGGCAATCTGAAGTACCATCTTCGGCTGAAGAAAACAATGCAGCTGATGTGAATAGCATGATTCCACCAAAAATTATATTCGAAAGCATGTCTGTACCCGATATGAATCATCTTATTGAATCCATTGCACTTTGCAAGAAACCCCTGTGCGATGATGCGGATATCGAGTGTGTCATGAATATGGTTGATGCCACAATTTGCGAAGCTGTTGCTATTATTGAATCTGATCCCCGTGGACTCTTTTGCTACCCGTACCCGAAGAATCAATATTTTTTTGGCGCTGACACCTTAAACTCAGAGCCTCCCATGGTGTTGACGGATAACTCGAACTCAAGTGATTTTGCGCTGCGTTGGGTTACAATTGATCAATTTGAGTATAGCAATGCGATTGCTATGATTCGCGACTATATCGGACTGTGGCAACTATCGCCAAATACTCAATGTGTGGTGTTAACAAATACTCGACAGCATGAGGTTGCACCCAAGGGCAACATACACTTTGTCGATGCGCACTTTTCTCGACCCAATCCGCGTTGCCCGAATCCACTGGCCGTTGCCAAGGTGCGTTTTATAATTACAGTCTCTAGTATTATGCAACGGCATTATCCAGTTATGATTACTTATCGCTTCGAAGGATATCGCACATTATATTATGCCTTGGGCGAACACGCAATCAAATCAAATTCATTTCAAAGGTTCTACATCGATTCCATTCTGCACAGCAAGCTTAGCTTCTTCGCTGAGCTGTGTGAATGCCGTCATGGCACTATCGCTAAGCCAAAGGATACTGTTAGTCCACCTTAGGTCTTATCAAAAACTTACTGAAGTGCTGCTGTGAGGCATTGCATCCTCTGTTCTGCAATCCCAAGGCAAACTCCAAGCTTATCACGCAGCTCTTCCTTATCTTCGGACATCATGATACTAGCATGTGTTGTAGCTAATCGTTGCAGCCAGCGCAAGGCACAATTAACACTATAAATATAATATTTCATGTTAGTTGCATGTTATTCGAAACGTCTATTCAAATTAAATACTTACTCTGTCGCTTTTCCCTGCAATAAGATCGACAATTCGGTTATCAAGGGGCTTATGTACTCAAGCGGCAAGCGGTCCAACGTTAACTGTACGGTATCTGCATCGTTTGTGCCTAAAACGGCATGCAGCATGCTTAAAAAAAAAAAAATTAAGGTGAATCTTATTTGCATGTTACATAAGTGAATATCATACGTTTGATCCTGACTGTGTAATGCCTGCATCAAAAGTTGTGTTTTACTTTGACTTTGCCATTTGCCACCGGGCAGTTTGCCCGCCTGAATAGACAATTTTTGTAGACGAGCTTCCATTGGCACCTCGTTCTTGACCTTTTTCTTGGAAATGGGCAAGGCACTGTTATATTCCACATCCTTTGTTTTAACGACAGGCGTATGCGTCTTGAGGGCAGCTGCAGTGCCGCTCTGCTCTCCACGCTGCTTTTTTGCGTACAGTTTCTTGGGATCTGTGCGAACGATAACATTTATTTTCTCAGCATAATTTGGCGTGTATTTCTCGAACTGCAATAAGCGATGGGTGCCATAGCCAAAGAGTATTTCGTGTGAGCGTTGCGCATCATAAACAAAGTGAGCGGCAACGGCATGAATTGGTTCTACGGTATCCGCTCCATCCGAAGCGATTTGCAACGAAACTTTTGGCTTGATGTACTTCTCAGCAGACAAGCTATGTATAAAGATGGATTGGTATAAATTCTGTAAGATATTAAATTTACTCAGCGTAAACTTACCTTGCCACATTAAGTAGGTATATATGTATATTTCCATTCCGTGTCACACTTGCGACACGCAACTGGCCATCTTCACGCACCTCACACGCTAAACTGTGTGCCACATCCTCCATTAATAGTGTGCTCATTGATGCCTTATTTCTGCCCTTTTTATCAATCTTCCAGAAGGAAATCACTCGCTCCATTTTTGCAGTGGTAAAAACGTATTCAACTTTACTATTTTTGCAGTTAAAACTGTTAATTGCGTTAATTTCACCCGAGTGTCCAGTGCACGTTTCCACCAGTTCCTTTGTGTCTACATCATAGATTTTGATTTGACGTGATGCCACTGCCAGTGAGCGACTTTTTGCCAAAAATACAATATTTAATGGTTTTTCCGGGCCAACGGACCACTCGCCAATGCAGCGCGAATCCTCTAGAGACCAAAGCAACGCTCGGCAGTCCATACCGACCGAATACAGACGTCCTTCTTGGGCGTCATAGGCAAGCGATGTGACTGCTCCATCGTGGCTATCATCGCTAAGCGTACGCTCAATCTGTAAACCATATTAACGTATGCTCTTTCTACACTAAAAGTCATATTACTGTTACTTACCTTTCCTTCTGCTAATGAATAAAGTAAAACGGCGCCTTTGAGGGTGCCCAAAGCTATATAATGTTGATCATCGCCTGTGGAAATTTGTTGTTGCTGCTGCTGCGATTTACGCGACTTCTTTGGACGCGGTGCAGCGATCATTATCCACGTGAGAGCTGTGCAGGGCCCAGATATTTGAAGATTTGGCGTATATTCCTGCTTTAACGTGCTCGTCTCGGTGTCCCATATTCGTAGAATTCCTTCGTCGTCAACCAAAGCAAACAGTTTCCCACCATTTGATGAGAATCCCAACACGTGCTTCTTGCCCAGCGACATAGTTTTAAAAAGTTTGGATTAAAGTCAGCACTAGCTAATTCCAGTGTTCGTCAACAACTCGTTGGTATGTTGGTTAAAATTTTTGGTAAAAATTTGCCATACATGTACAAAAAATCCTAAACATATATTAAGTATATTATCGTTTAAATAAAAGTCATTTTTAAACTATCTACAGTTCAAAGCACATTTAAACAATTATTATTAAAGCTGTTGTCGGTTGAAACATTTTGATTTTTGTCGATTTACTTACAAAAAATATTTTTGTGGTATTTTTGGCAAAACATTAACAGTATTTTCGCCTACAGCCAGTGTATGCCATCCAGAATATTCGTTTGCCCATTTTTGAGGTTAAGCGCATTACCGTCTGATTTCCTTGCTATAGCTGCTCTTCGTTTGTTAAATATCTGTGCATAAAAATGGCTTTATCTGTTCCAAAAGCACCCGGAGTGGCGCAAATGTTAAAGGATGGCGCCCGGGTAAGTGAAATATACATTATTTGTATAAATTAAATCACATTAACAGCAGTTGTCATTGAAATTAAATGAAAACCGGTGGTTCGCTGTCGAAGCGCGTGATTAGTCATAGCACATGAAAAGCATATGCACATATGTACATATACATATATGCATGTTATTTATAACGATAGATTTTATAAAAATCTTGTTTTTGCACAGATGTACAGCGGTCTCGAGGAGGCTGTCTACCGCAACATCAGTGCTTGCAAGGAGTTTTCACAGACAATGCGTTCTGCATACGGCCCCAATGGCATGAACAAAATGATCATTAATCACATCGAGAAACAGTTTGTGACGAGCGATGCTGGCACAATAATGCGCGAGCTAGATGTTGAACATCCAGCCGCCAAGCTCATTGTGATGGCAAGTCAAATGCAGGATGCTGAGGTCGGTGATGGCACCAATTTTGTGGTTGTTTTCGCTGGTGCGCTACTCGAAGAGGCTGAGGATCTGCTCCGCTTGGGCATAACCACATCTGAAATCGCTGATGGCTATGAGAAAGCTCTGAATAAGGCACTTGAAATCTTGCCGAAACTAGTATGCCACAAGATCGAAGACTATCGCGATGTTGAAAAGGTAAAGGAGGTGCTGCGTGCAGCTATCATGTCAAAGCAGTACGGTCAGGAGGATTTCCTTAATGATCTGTTAAGCAAGGCTTGTGTGTCGATCTTGCCCGATGAGGGCACCTTCAATGTGGACAATATTCGTATCTGCAAGATTCTAGGCAGCGGCTTATCCAAGTCTGAGGTAGTGCGTGGCATGGTATTCAAGCGTTTTGTCGAAGGCGATGTCACAATCGCTGAGAAGGCAAAGGTTGTCATATTCTCGTGCCCTGTTGATATTATACAGACAGAGACTAAGGGTACCGTGTTGATTAAGTCAGCCGATGAGCTACTGAACTTCTCATCTGGAGAGGAGGGTTTGCTGGAGGCGCAAATTAAAGCTATTGCTGATACGGGAGTCAAAGTAGTCGTCTCTGGTGGAAAAGTTGGTGATATGGCATTGCACTACTTGAACAAATATGGCCTGATGGCTGTGCGTTTGAACTCCAAATTCGATTTGCGTCGCCTTAGCCGTTCCGTTAATGCCACAGTGTTGCCCCGCATTACGACTCCTAGCCAGGAAGAATTGGGCTATTGCGACAAGGTCTGCGTTGAGGAGCTCGGCGATACCACTATTGTGGCATTCAGGTGTGTATCATATACCATAACTATTACACGCCAAATTTAAAAAACTTATTTTTGTGCTTTACAGAAATGAGGGCAAAGACTCGCGCGTTTCGACCATTGTAATTCGTGGTGCCACCGATAATTTCATGGATGATATTGAGCGCGCCTTGGACGATGGTGTCAACAACTTCAAATGCTTGACTCGTGATGGTCGTTATCTGCCAGGCGCAGGTGCTACTGAAATGGAATTGGCCTCACAATTGTCTGCTTATGCCGACACTTTGCCGGGTTTGGATCAGTATGCTGTGCGCAAGTTCGCTACGGCACTTGAAGTTTTCCCCAAGGCCTTGGCCGAAAACTCTGGCATCAATGGCACAGAGATTGTCAACCAGCTGTATCTGGCACACAATTCGGAGAAGGGCAAGAATATCGGTTTTGATATTGACGCGGAGAAACCCACAACAATCGATGTAACAGAAGCAAAACTGTTCGATTTGTATCAATCCAAATACTGGGGTCTCAAGTATGCTGTTGGTGCGGCTGCAACTATTTTGAAAGTCGACCAGATTATCATGGCCAAACGTGCCGGAGGTCCAAAACCACGTCAGGCAGCCGGCAGTGATGATGAAAGTTAAATAAAAAGCCAACTAAAATAACATTCGCTTTAAAATGTAATGCAAAAAAAATCCATTACATTTTTCACATAAGTCGTCACACAAGGAAATTAAAAATTTCATTAACAAACACAATTTCTCACCCACACACAGATTCTTGTATTAATAAACTAAACTTAAAAGAAAAACAATACTGAACGCCTTTTGAAGAATTTTTTTCTTCCGTTTTTTTACCAGAAATAAAACGCAGGTAAAGAAAAGGTTTTTTGTCTCCACTAGATAACTCATCTAAGCTTTATTTTTATTTTTTGGAATTCAAGCAAACGATTATTTGTTTGGAGAGTACATTACATACATATTTTCAAACGCGTATGCGTAGATACAATTGAATATTTGTTTCGAATAAAATTACGATATCGTTGTCGTTTGTCAAATTGAAGTTAATAAAGTTTTTAAAGTGTTTTATTTAAATTTTTTTTTAATGATATTTCGTGCTTTACTGTATCAATAGTTTTGTGTAATCTTTAGTAAGTTGTTGTAAATACATTATAGATTCAGATTTTACCAGACAACAACAAAAGAAGTTATCCGTGCTCCATTGGATAGTTCAATTGATTATCATCATCAGCAAACTTCATCTTTATTGAATAAAAAAAAAAGTCTAAGTAATATGAAATGTAAATTATATACTAAGATCCTGACATAAACTCTTTCAGCAAATCGAATATTGTTTTTATATAGAAAGAAGTACACTGAATTGAAATTATTAACCAACTGCAGTTTCGGTTTAAGGAGTTTAAAAGTCGAATACTTGTAATTTTGAACAATTTTCTGCTGAATGCTCACGACAGCAGAACAGTGTTCAAAATCTGTATGGAATATATCAAAATTTATTTTAAAATTTTGGTAAAAACGTGTGATTCTTCTACTTCGACGAAATCGAAAACTGATTTAAATGTAACAATGGAAGAACCGATTTGAAATTTGCTATGTCGACAAGGATTAGGGTGTATAATCTTAATGCAATGATTTAACTTTAATGGAAGTGGATACATGATCATTTGAATAACAAATTTGGTATTCCTTCACCTTAATGGAAGAACCGTTTTTATATCATTCCAATACCATACGAATATGCCCTTTACCATTGTACGAGTGTAAAAAAATAACTCGGCTTTATTATACTATAAGTATATAAACTTTGCCACTCATGCCAATAACATTTTTAGTTCATCTTATTCTTTACAAAAATATAGGCTCAACCGCTGACAAATTATTTAATCTTTGTATGCTGGTTTGGGTTTAGATATCACTTGGTTCACATTGTGGACATAGCTCTTATTTATGAGTTTATTGTTTGTTTTTTTAATGTTAAATACAGAATCACACATTTTTAAAAATATTATTTCTTCTTGAAACAATCTTTCGATTTACATATAGTTTCACAACTCATAAAATAAATTATCGTTCAAAATAGCATCGTTCGTATTGCATAATATTTATGGTTATTTATCAAAAAGGACGAAAACTACGTAAGATATATAAGTATAGTATATATAATTGCATTTATATATTTTTTGTTGCGTTACTGCAACGAGATTTAATATTTTGCTAAGAAGAAAACTTGGATATAATAAACACACTAAGGTTTAACTAGCTTGTTATGGCTGCATTATTCCTGCCTGAATTTAAAGCTTTTTAAGTAATCATATAGTATGTATGTAGTTTGAATCCACTTAGTTGGGATTTTTATAATGTGTACTTTATATTTTTTGTCTTGAATATAATGCATACATAATTAAGTATGCTTAACAACGTGAACAGTTTTTTTTTAAATAAGAAGGCAAAATGAGTGTATCGGTTAGGTATTGGTATTGTATTTTTTGGGTTGTTTTTATTTATGTGTATTTTAAACAAATATAGTATTGGATTTGATATATATATAGATATAGATTTCATAGTCAAGGTAGATGTTGCAATAGTCCGCAGAATAATTGTCCTTAAGGTTGGGATATTCGTGTACTTTAGATGCTTGTAGAAAAAACAAAGTTTTGGTGATATTTCCGAATAAATGCCAAAAACGTTTTGCTGAAGAACTTTAAATTTTAACATTAGCGATATTATTGTGTTTGTTGCTTTCGTTATAAATATATTTCATTGCCCACTCATTTTTGGTACACATTGGGCTCACTATTTTTATTCTATTAATTTTTTTTCTTCTTCAAAATATTGCTTTTGTTATATATAATTCCTTGTGTATATGTATATATATATATATTCCACAATATGTTTTCTTTTATGCTGGTGGTGCCGACTCATGTTATTGTTATTGTTCAATTTTATTCATCTCAATTTAAGTGGGTGCTTTTATAAATTGAACTTAATTACCAAAAATCATACATCTCCATTGTCGATCAACTCCTTAAAGAGCAGTGCACGAGGATTTCTCGCGGAAGGGGTTAACCTTTTGGCTGGTAAAACCAGTCAATAGGTAATCTTCCTGCTCGTGCTCCGATATATATTTCTTCATCTTATCGCACGACATCGAGACCGTTTGCCGATCGATGGATGCCTCCCGGCGCAGCTGCTCGACGACATTGCGCTGTTGTTGTAGAGATGATGACATTACGTCCATTACGGCTGTCTCGGAAAGGCCTATGGTTGAAAATTTTCTCAAATACGGATACGATAAAGTAAATACAGAACTAAGTAATGGTGGTTGTGTGCTCTTTGTTTCTGGTAAATACTTGGTAAATATTTTAAAATTTTTCTTGTTTCAAAAGAATGTTGTTTTTGGAACTGTTAAACAGGGCGCAGCTGTAAATGTAGAAAAAAGGAGCAAAAAATTGCAACAAAGTATTGGTTTTAAACAATTGCTTTTAAACTTTCGCGTTCTCGTTAATGGACTGAAAGAAGGACATTTTTATTAAAACGACGACATAGAGGAGATACAAAGAAGAGATTACAGCTTGAAAGGAAGTAGTTTAAGATTTCTAGATAGGAGTGTGTTAGGTAGATCATAAGAAAATAATTGTTTATTCGTCTAGTTAAGTTTTCTACTTTCTAAATGCCTGGGTAGCCAATCAATCTAAGCAACGTTTCACATTTACGTGTAAGTTTGTGTGTGTATGCATGAACATATGCATGCAAATAAGAAAAATCGCACAAAATACTACATATGTATGTACATATGTATGTATATTGGGCGCAATAAAATATTGTAATTTTATTGGCGTCAAGTGAGTCATTTTAAAGCATGGGTAAAACTTTTAATCGTGTACTGGTGCTTACTAGGTTTCATTTGTAATCTTCCGCACCAGATAGAAATTAAGTTTATTATATTTTCGGGCTTTTTTTCGATTCACAATTGATTTTATTTTGCCTGTGCAAAAGTGCATTTGAGCACACTTACATAGTAGATACATACTAACATATATACGAACACGTCTATTTAACACCAAAACTTCAGCAATTAGTACACACACAAGCACAACTACATGGTAGTATTATGTATTCTCAATTATTTACCAGCTTCTTAATCAATGTTTTGTTGATATTTCCGAAAAAATTAACCTCTTAGTTCTCGTGACTTTAACAAAATGATACACACCCGAACCAATAAAACGAGAACATGGCTGTGAGTAGAATTATAAAAGTTATCGAAATCGGTATTTGATAACAAAATATCGGTGAATTACATGCGGGTATGTTAGACAGTATCCCTGGATGCCAGACTCAAGTGCAAAAAAGATGGCTAAGGACGAATGGTCAGCGGAAGAGGAGCTGCAACTCTTCCATGCTATGGAAGGCCTACGTCCAGTTGGCATAAACAAGCACTTTTACATGTCTTGCATTTCGGAAAGACTTTCAAAGTCCTTAAACCGGGAAATGCCCAGTGAACTGATTTGGAAACACCTAAGCACAATGTACAAACTAAAAGAACTGGATGATCTCGAGAGCTTGCCATTTCCAAATGAAGAGAGGGAGTTTAGTTTGCCAGAGCAGGATTATGCTACTTTAAAAAGTAAAAAAACTGTTGGCCTTAACACTGCCGACGAGATATTAGATACTGCACCAGCTCCATTTGTTGTTGTTTCGGAAATCACCAGCAAAGGTAAAGTATTAAAAGCATATTAAAACATAGAATAGCTCTATTATTGAAAAACAATATTTCCAGGCTCAAAGTTGTCGGCGCAAACAAACGCTGGCAAAGACAGCGAAAAGAAGGCTCCGACTAAAAACTTAGACTTGCCTAAGCGTCCAGCAAAACGTACTCGCGGTTCCATGTCGAATGAATCAATTAGTCCTTCAACTACACCTCCACCAATGCAGAGCAACAAGCGTCGTCGAATTTAAGAAACAATTAAGGCATCGCAATAGTGCTCTATTAACAAGTTGTTTTTATTTGTTAGTCGTTTATAAACCATGACCAAAACTTTTGACTTTAACATACAAATATATATGTATATAAAAAAAATCTCAATCTTCAAAGTCACTAGCGCCTGATTCAGTTGAAGTTGACTCATTTTGTGCGTCAGTTGCCGATTTCATTGAGTCCAGCAATGATTTTAGCAAGCGCTTATTCAGATGATCCGTTTGGGTTAGCTCGCGAACAGGCTGGACCTGGTGTTCGTCCTCAGCTTCCGCCGGTGGCGCTGGTGGAGTATTTACAGCCAAGTCATCAATATTCTCCAAAAGTGGCATTTTTATTTTTTTTTATAATCGCACCGCACCTTTATCGTTTGTTTTCTTTGCTATGTAGCACAGCTGTAAGGGCTACGGTAAATTGTACTTATTCTACTCCCTGGTAAAAAAAACATCCCTGTTCGCTTGCGCTGTGCAGTTTTGAGTCGCGCCCGAATTCAATTTCTTTAAGCAAATAATAATGTTTATGCCCGAGACAGAGGATATGTTGCCACGAGCCGCTCCTAGGCCAAGTGCATCAGTACCGCTAGGCCATAGCGACGAGATTATAAAGCCAACTGTGCCTGAAGTCTCCATACTGTTTGGGGATCCGCCACAGCAACAAGCTCACATTCAACAACAACAACAGCAGCACCAACAACAACAATCGGCGTCGGTGCAGCGTCCCGTAAACAGTTTCGCCTCATGGAAGAAACAAATACTGCCTCGTGTCAACTTTGCTCCAGTTCTTACTACCGAATTAGGACCTAGGTCGCCACCTGCCACTTCGCCTGTTCTCAGCTGCAATAATTATAACTATCTTCCAAGGACTCGAGCTTTTGATGCCGATCGATCCACGCCCCCCAGTCATTCGAATGTTGGGTACACAGTTTCTGGAAATTCGCAATATCCCCAAGAAACGTATGCCATAGATCACATGATGCCAGCATCGCGCTTGCACAATTCCAATGCAGCTACAAATGATGTCCTCACAATTTGTGCAAGCACCCAAACTGAACCAGAAACTTTATTATCTAAAAGAGATTATAGTATCGATCTTAACAATTTGGCCGATAAAACAGACATCAGGGAAGTGCTTACTCTACTGGAACTTATGCGCCAGGAACAGCAGCAATTGAGACGCCTTTGCGAGTCTCTCGCTCAGCAGCAACAAAAGCAAGAATTGACAAGCTCAAAGACATTCAAGGAGACAGCTTCTCAGTGTGCAATTGTAGTGACAAATAAATGTAAGTTCATTATACAACAGGCAATGCAAAGAGCTCAAAGTATTAAACTTCTTCTATAAGTAGGTAATGCTGCAGTTAAGCCAATAAAGCCTATAGTGCAGGATTACATAGTGGAAGAAGATGAGCAAATGCCGGCATATAAGGCTCCATTGAGAGTCACACCAAAATTCGAATCGCCACGCGCTGTGCCACCGATTGCACAATCCACTGGTTACCGAAATAACACGCCACAGGGCAAAACAGGATTGTTGTCACCAGCTTCCAATGTGCTCACTGTGCTACCCAAGCCCAGCACAGAAAAGAGCATGGCTATGAATGAGCTGGCTCTTAAGTACCTGCCGCAGCGTCAAATCAACGAATTGATGGACGAACTGCACGTGTCGCCAAAAACAACTAACGATGTTGTTGCAAACACAACGCCACTGCGCCAAATTGACAACTTCACGCCGAGCCCGAGCAACATGTCCAACGCCTCTTACAAATATCTGAAAAAGTATCGCTTGCTGCCCGAAGAGCACTTGCAATTGGGTTTTAATCATCATGTGTTATCAACATCACCGCAGGGAATGCATAAAATGCCACGTTCGCCTGCAGTTGCATCACCACAATGCCAGGAGCAGATGCTGGACTTGGATAATATACGTAATCAGCCAAAGCTTATATAAAAATAATTGTTTTATTTTGTATATTTTAGTATGAATATATGTTTTATATGTTGTAGCTTTTGAAATAAATTTCAGTACAAGGATTACATATAAATTTAATTGCAACTTACGAAAACAGAACAAACAGAAACGGGAATTAGAGTTGCACACACAATAATCGTAACGGAAACTAGCGCAAAACCAAATGCATCTCGGCTGCCGATTGTAGCAATACCTTCAAACCTTGCATAAAACCCGCACACTGAGCAAAATCCGTGCCAAAAGCAATCCTTGTGTGCGCTTCAAGGGCATTAGTATAGTCGGCTATTTGAATGTATTGCACTATTTGATTCAAATACTGTACCGTTGTGACTGTGAGCTGTTCAACAAAGATTTTGGGTATTTATATTTTATATTTATCTATATGTATTCATAAAGCTTACCTTGCCATCTCGCAAGCAATCATAGAGATTTTCCAATCGTTTAACAACATCGACAAATTTACGTTTTGTGCGCTGAAATTTAAAGATGATTTAACTCAATTTTATGATTTAGATGGTGACATCTGTTCTTACTGGATCATTAGTAGCACTCAAGCATTGATTCTTCAGCTCCTCCAGAACAGTTTGCAAATAAATATATTCCTCCGGCAGTGGTGGCTTCTCCTTGGTTGGCTCTGGCTGGCGTTGTTCCTGTATTGGTGCTGGTTGTTCAGTATATCCAAACGTTTGCTGTTGCTGCTGCTGGCCTGGCCAGTATTGTTGTTGCTGTTGTTGATTGGGCATCATCTGCTGTTGCTGTGTAAAGCCTTGGGGATTGTTATTGGCTGTTGGATTGTAATACGAGCTACCAGCCGCTGGCGGCATGTTTTGATATTGATTGGGATCCATGTAGCTATTCTGATTTTGATTCGGGTCGACGCCATATAATGGATGTAGAATCGCTGCGGTAGGCTCCGCCGATGGCTTCGGTTTCGGCTGCAAAAAAGCGTGTTATCGAATAGACTCGAAAAAAGCAGTGAAATGCAAGGTCTTACCACTCGTGAGGATTTCAAAGCTGGTGGATCGTTCCAGCCGGGTGGCGGCGTGGGATTTCGTTGTATATTCTGTACGAGAGGTGTCGGTGCCGCTGGCATTGGCATTGTTTCAATTGGCGCTATGCCAGGTAAGTAATTGTTTTGTGGAGCACCGATAAAAGGTGTTGTTGGATTGTATTGCTGAGCTGTCGATATGGGATTCGTATTAAATGCATTAGCACTATATGTTTGAGGCACACTCGAAGGCTGGGCTGCAGGGGTAACTGCACCAGCGAAGGGAACTGTCGATGGTGCTGGAGCTGGATTATATGCCATGCCATATGCACTGCTGGTAGGTGCTGCCACCGAAGGATCTAAAACGTATTTGGAGCGCGAATGAAGACCAGACCCAGCAGTCGCCGCCACTGGCTGTCCACCCGAGGAGCTCGCATTGCTGTGTGGTCGTGGCGGATGTGTAAGTGATTCGGCCTTCATTTGAGGCGGATTAAAAATCTGTGTAGGTGGCATAGGAGCTGCCTGGCATACTGCTCCCTGCTGCCAGCTACCATTAATCGGGGCTGGGTTATATTGATTGAGCGGCTGTCCGAACGCTGGCTTTGAGAAGGAACCACGCGGCTCCATTTGTCGCATATATCCGGTCATGGGAGCTGCTGTTGCAGCAGCCGACGTTTTGATACGATCCACATTTACAGCATTACTGATACGCTCGCGAAGTTCATTAAGATCCTCGCTCTCTGCATTTTCTTTGCTTAATGTGGTTATATATTGGAGAGCAGCGGTCAGGGCGCCCTGGGATGCCAGCAGTCCACTGTATTCAGATATGAAACCAGCAAAGCGACCCGCAAGATCAACAGCAATCCCCTGCTGTTCCAATGACTTGGTCAGCAGCATTACCACCTCAGCTAGCTCCTGCAGTTCCGCGGTGTTGAGCTTATAGTTATGATTTTGTTGCTCTAGTTGCTTCAACTTATACCAGGCGGTCACCAACTTATCAATGCTGCCGGAACAAATATAGCAGAGCATGGCATTTCGGGTTAACTCGATGCTGTTCGTGGACTCATTCAATAGGCGATCGCCGAGTCTCTCACAGATATCCACCAATTTGCGTTCGCTGTGCTTAAGTGCAGCTACGAGCGCTTCCTTCCAGGAGTCCACCGTACAGCGATTAACAAAATCAAGCCAATCTCGTGTTACCAATGCCGAGATTACATTAGACAGCTCATTCTTCTGCTGCAACAAGTAACGAGTTTGGATACGCGTAAGTGTCTCGATGCCCGCTGTCGAAGCTATGATAAGTGCCTCGGGTATGCGTTGCGCTTCCAGGCAAAGTTCCACGGCAGCCTCCGTGTTGCCCGTGAGAATGGCTTCCGTAATCAAACTGTCAGTGTCTAGAATTAATTTAGAGTTTTAGCAAAAAATCAAATAAATAAATTAACTGTTTTATAACTTACGATCTCCGCTTGGTATTTTAAATTGAGGTTTCGGAGCCGCTTGATATTCGTCTTGTATATCATTTGACGAACCATCATAGATGTTTTTGTTTTCGTTAGTTTGCTGGTAAAAAGCAGAAATGTTATTTACATTATCATGATTTCACTATGGGTACAATTTTGTAAGTTCAAGTTTGTCATTGCCTCAAGTTAAAAATGTTTTGGTGTGCATCCGATTTCTTACCGAAATTTCGGGGCTTGAAATGATGCTTTGGTCGCACTCAACTTCCGAAGAGTCGCTCTACTCAGAAAACAAAGCCCGAATGTTTGGCAAGCAAGCATGAGAAATGGTTATCAGAAAAATATAAACATACAAGCAAAGATGAACTCAAACCAAAGCTGATAACGCATAACACGACACATATGTTTTGATGTTTTCCTTTCGAGATAAGAGCTCAACAAAAATGAAAACATTGAACAGAAACTCACATGCGTTAGAGTTGATATACGGGTCGTGAGTGTATCCACATCAGATTGTGAGTTGCCCTCGAACTCTTTGATGAACTTTGAAAACTTGCCATCGATGTCATCCTTATTGTAACCTGACAAAAAATTGAAAGACTTAGATTTGCTTGCAATTTATGTTACATGTTTGCTTACCCAATAGATTGAGCATCTCTTCTTTGGGATTAAGCTCAAAGCTCGCCTTAATGAAATACCAAATGTAGCGGCCATGCTGATCAATAGATTTATCTGCCCGTTGACGACAATAATCCGCATAATTGTTATCAGCCAATGAAAGCTCCAATGCATTTGCACGCTCTACAAGCCCCGGCTCGGTTGTCAGCTGCGATACCTGCACAGTCTTTGAGTTTTTAGTAAAACTAACCAGTTTGCCACCAAACTATAAATACAGACAGGCATAAATTAATTTTGTACGGTTAGGAGTATTATTTAAATACTTACACCAAAGGCAACGCCACAAGGTCGCTTCATCCATTTGGGAGCGCGTGTCAGATCGTGGTAAACAACTTGAGTTGCCTGCTGGGGGAGAGGAGCCTGCGCAAATTGATCCATGCCTGGGAATGAGTCGGCAATCTTCTCAGATGTGTGCACCAAATGATGGGTACCGCCATTAAGTGAATAGATGGAGACAGCACCCTCTAAGCTGGCACTGGCAACCAGTGCTGGATTACGCGGGCAGAATTGCACATCTGAATACCAGGATGCTGTGGTGGCTACCTCTGAGAGGATTTCACCCTCAGGTATTTTGGTATTGGGGTTCCAGCAGTAAATACGATTATCCTTGCCACAGGAGACCATCAAGTCGGGATCCTGCAGGCACCACGACATGCCCAAAACTCCGCGATCGTGTATCTGATAGGTCTTTGCCGGAGCGGTGGCATATCGCAAGTCCCACAGCTGCACAACCGGTGCCTGATCGTCCTCCGATGCCAACCAGACCTGGGTGGCGACCTCTGGATGCCACTCGATTGCGTGCCATCGAACGCGCGATTGCGTGTCTGAAAGCTTAATTATCTGCTGGCTTTTACGCAAATCCCAGATGACACAGCGTGTGCTGAACACAGATGCCAGAATGTGTTGCACTTGCCGGTTCCATGCCACATTCTTTACATCCTCCAGCGGCTGAGTCTTTGCACCCGGGTTGAGTGGACTGACGGGATTGTTCAGGTCCCAGATATAAATCTCCGACTCCGATGCGCACGATGCAAGCAAATTGTTCAAAAACGGATTAAAATCCAAGCCACTAACGGCACCAGTGTGCTTGTCCTGTCGTGCCAACAGCGACTCCTCGTTAGCCAACAATTTCGATGCGGAATACACACTAATATGCCCGGCTTCGCAGCCACCCACAATCAAACCATTTGAATACGCTCCATTTATACCATGAGGGCTCCAGATCAGCTTCTGAAATCTTTCAATATTTTTTTTGACATTGAAATTAATTGTTTATCATTTTATAAATTATGCCATCCCACTCACTTGTAATCGCTGGCCACACTGGCCTTTAGCTCCAGATCGTAGCTAGCATCGCCAATGCTCGGTGAGTATATTTCTAATGTAGCATTTGCATTCGAATCAAATTGCTGCGCTGCCGTACCGGCGGCCAGCAGTATTTGTTGCTGCTGTACTGGCGACCAGGCAATGTTCACCGTCTTTTGTAGCTCTTTAATTTTCATTTTGTACTGCTTAAGCCGAGTTCTGAAATACAATCAGGAACAATAGTTTTAGGGCTTGAATTGAATTTTAACAGCAATTGGATTTTAAATTAAATTATCACACGTCCAATTGGAGAGAGCCCCGTCATCACTTTTTTTTCGGTCACTATAAACATTGGCGTGGCCATATAATGCGGCATTAAATATTATTTAGTTTTTATGTATTAACTGCCACTTACACACGCAATGGTTTTTTGTACAAAACAGTATATTTTATGATTTAATGAATTTAGTACGAAAATATATCTTTTATTATTTTTTTAAGCACTGAGAGCTGTGGCACAATCGATGGTGCTATCGAAGGCAGCGAACGAGTTCGATAACTAAACATACATAATAAATATCGATGAATCGATTGATATGAATGTATTGTTTGAAATAGATTTATTTGTGCGCTATAAAAATAGCTAATTTATGATTTCAACGATTAAATAATGACTTTCAAGTTAGTAGACAACTGGGACCTGCGCATAATAATTAAAAATTTATTATCATTAGCTGGTTTAGAAATACAAATAAATATATTCACGTACAGTTATATGAATTCTGGGTATGTATGTGCTAGATATTTGTTATATTATATTATTTAGCGCTGGAAATGGCCTCAACGCGTTGATCTACTTTAGCCATTTTAATGTTGATCGTCTCCAGGTTCTGAGCAAATGTTTCCTGTACGGAATGTAGCAATTCCTTGTTGTTTACCAGGCTGCTGGTGATAGTGCCTTGTTTTTGTTCGATTTCTGCGATGATTTTAGCAAAATTGTTTGCTGCAAAAACAATAAGAAATAACAATAAACAATAAAACTGTAGTTAATGAAAAAAGTAACAAGATGTGTCAATATATCACTACCATATTTGTGCAATGATTCCAAAGCCTGCATGCGTTCAATGACATGCGGCAAGATTTCTGCAACTGGTTCAGTACGTTTGGCTATATCATAAAGCTCAGAGATCTTTTGGTCGCGTTTCGCATCCTGTGAGCTACCGCTGGACTTTTCTGCTATTGCGTCCATTTTGCCGGCCAATGATGTTAAACGCTGCTCAATGGCGTCCACTTTATCTGGTTGCAACAGTGCTGCCTTGGTACTCAAATGACGTACAGCCTCAAGCACATTGTATGTGTTGGTAACGGATGTAAGCCGGCTAAGCTTTTCGGACTGCGGACCCACGACTTTTTCCAGCTGATGCAAACGCTGCTCGAGTTGCGCCACACGAGCTGTAGCGGCGAGATCTGTGCCCGGAATTGGCAGTGCTGTAAGGACACCAGACTGTTTAAATTCCTCCACCTGGGCGACAAGCTCTTTGATCTGCTTATCATTGGGCATTTGTTCCTTGCCCAGCACTTGTTCGAGTTTTAGTGTTTCCAATACCCGCTTTGCAGTACTGATTACAGTGGCAACGGCATCGTAAGATTGCTTCTCTTCATCAGCAATCTTGCGATCGACTTGCAATGCGGCTACTTCATTAAGCAGCTCGTTCATTTCAATCTGCAAGCGCTGGCACTTTTGTACGGGTGTTTCCTTTTCGCCCTGACCTACCAGCTCATACTCGCCGCCACGTACATCGTATCCGCGGCACAGGTGGCGACCGATGCGATCCGTAAAATCGACATTTCCCTCGAGAGAAGCGCTTTTGAATCGTTTGTAGGCAACGCTTGGTGAGATGTGCATACGCTCAATGGCCTCGTTTTCTGGCTCCTCTTCGTAATAGTCAGAGGTGTCCACCTCCGGGTCATCGGCAGTCTCGTAGACATCCGGCTGGTCATAAGCCTATTGATGAATGTATGTACATAAAAAAGTGTAGTGTAAATTGAAAAGTGACTTTCTTTTCGTGTGGACTTACAATGCCAGGTAGGTTTTGGAATTTCGGGTCGGCCATAACGTTGGGCGTTGCGAGACTTGGATGGGGAGCTCGTTTCAACTTTGTAAAGTGTTTGTCGGATTGGCGAAAACTGTTGCAACGCTTTTGCAAAACAAAAGTGGACAGCAAAGAAATGAAACAAACGCACTGATGTCATAGACACAAGTCTGACCAGTTCATATAAATCTAAAAAGCATCCACAAAACCTCAGAACAGCTGTGTGTAAGAAAAAATACTAGCTCTCTAAAAGTTTAACTAACGTTACTTTTAAGCTCTATTTCAAAGTAACTTTGGTGGATAAGTAGTTGCTGGCAAAATTAAAACTGACATTGTGTCTTATAATTATTTACATTGGGGAACATCGCTGTTAACATTTTTGAGCAAACGGTAATTTACAGGATGTGCAATACGGCCGCACTGATTGAATAGTTTAGTTGGGTTCGTGGGAAGGCGCATTTGGGTTTATATTTGGTGTTCCACTTTTTCTATAAAAGTTAAATCAGCTTCATGAACATAGAAAGAATGTCGTCCCTGGATTACTGTCTACACAGTTATAGTAATCTACCTTTAGAAGTGAGTCAAACCTACAATAAAAAAAAAAACACTCGTGATCACAAGTCAGCTGATGGCAATAATTTGAATAATGTACGATTCTTTTACATAGATTGTGCTGCACATATACAAGTATCTAGGCTACACAGATCTATTAGCAGCTGGCAGCACTTGTCACCTTTGGAGAAGCGCCCTATATAAAACTGAGTTTATTGAGCGAACGCGTGTCCACTTCTGTAAAGTTGTCCTCTCGGATCAGCATAGTCCAGCTGTTGATTTGATACATTGCGAAAGACGATTCCGACACTTTTTGTTTGAAGATGTTACCCTGGGACATGTGCAGGAGCTGATGTCCTTCATTGGACAGTCGGCGCATTCTCTTAGCCTAGACAATGTCGACTTAAACGATAAACAATTCTATGGCATATTACGCCTTCTGCCTCATCTGCAGTGCCTCGCCGTTACCCGTTGCCTGCCATTGTTTATGTCAGCGACTTTTTTGGACACAAATACGTGCGATCTAAACGAAATATCAACGCACTTGGCCAACATACGACAGCTGACAATATGCAAGAATCAATATCTAACTGATGCTATTTTATTGCGTCTCACTGCGCTGATGCCCAATTTGGAATTGCTCAATATGTCTGGCTGTCAAATATCGTTCCACAATGCGATCTATCGGCGCTTCTATCCCAATGAGATAAGCACTCCAAGTGAGTCGGTGCTGACATTCAAGCATATCTTAAACGTAATCATTCAGCAACGAAAGTCCCTGCGCACTTTGGACTTCTCACACACACTCATCGGACACTCACTGCAGGCATTGTGTGATCTCAGCAAGGCTGATAGTGAGAACAATGGCCAGCCTGAGCAACTGCAACTGCAACGCCTATATTTAGCCGGATGCGTGCAGTTGAATGTGGCAACTATCAAAAGCTTCCTTAGCACGCAACCACAATTAAGTGTGTTGGATTTGTCGGGAACGATGTGTCTGAATGATGATTGTCTGGCAACAATTGTTCAGGCCAATCCACAGCTGATAGATCTAAGAATAAACGCTTGTGGTGGCGTAACTAGCGTGGGTGCCGCAAAGTTGAGGCATTTGTCGCGCTTGCGTCTGCTGGATATTTCAAATTGCAAAGGCATCAATGGCAATGGCATCATGGAGGGCGTTGCAAGTGAGGAAAACACCGTTTTAATGGAGCTGAACGTTTCGTATCTGGCGATCTGTGAGGACTCTATCAAGTCAATAGCCAAAAATTTACGTGCTTTGCGCACATTGCGCTTAAATTACTGTGTCAATGGCGTTACGGATGAAGTCGTTCAAATTATCATCGGAGAGTTACGCTGGCTACGTGAACTTTCACTCGAAAGTTGTCGAAGAGTATGTGTATATAGATAAAATAGTTTATAATAAATTTAATTCGTTTTTTTTTTGTAGCTCACTGATTCCGCACTGACTGGTATTAATTTATCCAAACTGGAACTAAAAGGAAATGACTGTCCACCATCGGTTGGTGGTCTCTCTGGCAACACCGGATCTTTGCAGTCCGTAAGAATATCATTGCGCAGCAAAGCTGAGGAAGAAATTGTGAGGGATGCTAAGCGCAAGCAGGCCATGTTTGCGGTCTACGAAATGAATCTAATCAATGAGGAGGATTTTGAAGGGCATAACATACAAGAGCTGCGCGGTCTGCGCTCTCTTAATCTGCGTGGCTGCGATAAAATTAGCGATGTATCCCTAAAATATGGCCTAAAGCATATCGAGCTGAATAAGCTGCTGCTCGCGAATTGCCAACAGATATCGCTGTTGGGCATGGAGGCCCTAGTCAACAACTGTCCAGCCTTGGAGATACTAGACCTATCCGATTGCTACAACATAAATGATCAGGGCATTAAGTTAATTACGGAAAAGCTTAAGCGACTGCGTTGCCTGGACATAAGCGGCTGCAGTCAATTGACAGATCACACAATCGATGCTATCATTGTCAACTGTGCCTGCTTGGAGACACTATCCATTTATAGGTGTCGCCGCATGTACACGGACATCGAGGATCGTCTATCAAGCGTGCACACTTTACGCAACTTGCATATGGATAATGTCAATACCATCGACAATGCCGAGCTTTTTCGCGTGAAGAAACGTCTCGATTGCTGATATTTTGTGGCGATTTTAGTTGTATTTGTACTATATTATTTTCAATTGTACAGTTTTCGCTAGTCCTTCGACACTGACGGAAATAAGATAACTTATTATATGAATAAGTATATTCATATGCTACATGCTCAGTATACTCAGTCCATCAAGAAAAGAATATAGTTATTTGTAAGATAGCCAAATTCAGAAAGTAGACATAAGTAGCTGTGATTAGTGATAAATTTTAGATTTTACTGGGTGTTACGTGAATTGTTTAATGCGACTATTTAATAATTGTTAATGTTGTCAACTATGTCCTTAATAAAAACTAACCATGACTGTTGTAAATTGCCTTCGGTATAAATAAATCGATGTCTATTTTTATTTATTTTTTTTGTGAAGTTAAGAACATTCTATAGAATCGTCATTGTCATTATTTATGGAAAAGGTCCATTCATCATTACATATACATAAGCACTTCTTATACTAATTTAAAATTATCGACTAGAAAAAGAATTCAAACATGTAGCATTATCAACCAAATCAACTGAGCATTACAAAGCTTGCATGTGTTGAAAAAAAAAAATGAGAGCCTAGACTGAGTGGGATCTAGCCTCCGCCACCACCACCGCCGCCGCCAGAGAGTTCGTCCTCATACTGCTTGCGGAAGCAATCACCGACAGGGAAAAAGTCCCAGCTACGCTGTTGGTACATATTCCAAACGTACGTTTCCTGACCAGTGTACTCCGTGTCCGGTTTATTAATCAAATGCATCAGGAAGAACATATAATTGGCTAGATTGTGCTCCTTTTGCACATGGGTATCGAAGCCATGCGGCACTATGTCAAAGAAATCCTTGCCCATGCCGCATATAAAGCAATTGGACTCCATATTATCTTTGACCGATTCCAATTGATCACGCAGCTCACCGAATGCGTCAATAATCAAACCCTGAATGATAGCCAATAGGATAACAATGACGAAAAAGAAGAACGTGATGTCGAATATTATGCGATACACCTCATAATCATCGCCAACCGGATCACCAATCTCATCACCAATACCACCGCCAGCTCGTACGCCCTTGTACAAATGGAATACGAAGCAGGTCAACATATCGTGACACTTCTTGTCCACCTCCTCATCCTCTTCTTGTATATAGAACTTGCGGAAGAAGTTGAAAGCAATCACCGTATAGATGTACACAATGATCGTAAGGAGCATGACCGTGAGTATGAGCTGTTTGCCATTGTGGGTTACCGACTGCAAGATGGTGCGTAAGGTCTTGAATCCAACGGCAACATCCAGTAAATGGGCCGCAAAGAAGAAATTGTTAAAGTTGCCCATTACGGAGAAGCTGAAATACCACAGGGAGTAGAGAAAGGCGTTGTCCGTAAAGGTGACGCCGGCCTTCCAAACCTGATAGCGCCAATCGATGCTCATGATGTACTTTAAAATTCCGGTTTCTTCGCTCTCCTGTGCCGCAAAGGCACTTTTTTCCATGCCCAATAAATTGGAGATTGAGTCAAAGTCGTAAGTTTCACTGTACTTTTGGCGTACTTTCTTCTTAACAAACTTATCCCAATAGTTGACCGGAAAGCTTTTAGCCGAGATCACCAGTTTGTCCCAATGCGACTTGAAGTCATCATCCTCCGGCTGTTCAGCAATAAAGAGACCATCGAATTCCAATCGGCGAGCGATCTCCTTCTCCCGTTTAAATATTGCCAACGGCACCTTCAAATGGTAATAGGCGATCAGCATGGCCAACGACACGAGGGAGTGAAGGCATGCAGCTATGCGTAAAACATGTTCCATATAGAAGAAATCCTCATTAACATGTACCAGCTCCGGAATCTCATCAGCTTCGAAATCACCATCGCCAGAGCCACCGTCACCTGATCCACCCATACCAGAACCACCAATGTCTGCGCCAGCACCTGAACCCGAGCCCAAGATTAATTCTTCCTCACCCGAGCCATCGGTTTCCTCAGGAAACGATGTTACCTTATAGAAGAGAAGCATAAAATTTATGCTAAAAGCCAAGACCAGAGCAACATATTTCAAATTATAAAAGTTTCTGGCCAAAAAGCTGACGGCGCGATGGGTGTACTGCGAAAAGTCGATCTGATGGACAGCCGGAGTCTCCTGTGGTGCCGCCGATGATTTCTTGGCTTCCGCCTCAATGGATGCCATGGCAGCCTCCTGAGCCTTCTGTGCCTCCTGACGCTCCTGAGCTGCCTTCTTTGCTGCGTCACCACCCAGTATGTCCACTATAGAGATGGGTTCCTGGTATGGCTCGCCCTCAATCAGTTCAGCAGTAGCTGCAGCGCCATCTTCTGGACTCGATTCACCGCCCTCTTCAACAGAAGAGTTCGCTGGCGAATCGTGAACCACAACCTTATACATGCCATTCTCCTCCTTGTTAATGTCCAGCCCAAATGCCTGAACAGTGCCCGGTGGCTCTTCCAATGGCAACGGCGGCAGAGCCCGTCCAAATGTTTCCTCTTCGACAACTGGTAGTTCATCTTCCTGCTCTGGGGCCGGGCCACGCATCAGATTCAACAGTATACCAAAGATATAACGGACCACACAGTAATGCGCGTATCCAGTGTAGTAAAACATATAGAATATGATTTTAAAGAATCCGACTATCAGCTCTGGGATCGATTTCGTTTGCATGACTCCAATTTGATGCTTGATGTTCGCTGGACTCAACATGTGTACGCCAAATTTAAGGCCCTCCTTTACTGCGGTGATTGTTCGTCGAATGGGATCTCGAGCGGCACGTTCCTCTTCCTCTTCGCTCATATACGAGCTGTAGGCGGTGTCTCGTTTTACATTGCCACCGCCATCATCGGTTGCCATTAGACCGGAGGCGTGCGTCATCTCAAAGATTGCGTCCTCGCAGAAGTTAACAAAGGCCTCAAGTTTCTCCTTATCGCCACCCTCAGTGACAATGGAATAGAAGAAGGCACGTTTCGATTCACGGATCTGGGGCTTCTCCCATTGCTCGATGTTCGAGTCCTTGATCTCAAAGTAGACGCGCTCTATACGCTTTGAGCTGCCCAAAATTTCAATGCGACCCAAGAACGGTTCAAAGTAGTTCAACACAGAACCGGCGGTTTCCAAGAATCGCGCCAATCGTGGCTCATTGGGCATGTGTTCACTTAAATTGGTCAGCAGCACAGCCAGGTTGAAACCGATCTCCTTTGATGGCTCGTGGAAACGTTCTACGAAGGCTCTGTAATCGATTTTACCTTCGTGATTGCGTTCACAGCAAGCCAAAAGGAAATCCATTTCTTCCCTATTGATTGAAAGATAACAGCGTTAAGAGTGGTATGCATTTTTATATTCGATTTATATTTGTACTTACGGTGTGTAGTTTTTGGACTGCTCCATTTTTTCTTTGAAATCCTTGGGTATTACCCAACCCTCGTTCTTCATATCGATCTCATGGAAACTGGGCGAGTCAATGAGGTCGGCCAATTTCAGGAACATATCAAAATACTTGAGAATCAGTTCGACATTGCCAGCCGATTCGACAAGGGTGTCCACCATCTGCTTGCCAATAGTACCTTAAAAAAAAAAAATAATAATAATATAAATTAAGATGCGTGAATTTATCTACAAGTACTTTCTAAAATACTGTGTATCAACTTTTTCTATTGCGTACGACTTGTCCATAAGTCCTGAGTTTAAATATAGGGCCGGTGACATACCGTTTACAACATTGCCCTCCAGCATGGATAACATCATGGTGATCATATCCTTTTGAAGGTTAAGCAGCTCCTTCAGCAAATCCACTTGGCTTGAATGCTTGGAAAGCTTGTCCTGCATGTGCGAAAACAAAAATAGGAAACCGCCGACTGCATCCCACAAACGGGAATGAGCCAGGGCTTGCTGATTCAAAGTACATGGACCCTGGATGACCTCGGTAAGTGTGTTAAATACTTGACTTGCAACACCGATGGCCTTGAAAAAGTTCGATTTTCCAGCCGGATCAATAATCTCCTTGCTAGAGTAGTGCCAATAAAAGTCCATGATCGATTCCTGCAGACGCAACAGATAATCCACTGTGCAAATAACTACATTAACAGTTGTTGTATTTCCCGCCTGAGTACGTAAATAGTTTTGCCATTCTATGAATGAAACTCATTAGAGGAATATAAAAGGATTATTGGTAAGATACTACTTACCCAGATTATGACCTTCACAGGTAAGTTGTATGAACCGGAAAAGAGCACATGTGAATTCAGCATCGTGCATATTCTTCTCACCCGCTGCACCCTCGGAGCCGACACCAAGACCTGCACCCGCACTTGGAATATACTCTTTGTTGTGTTGTTGCAAAGTTTTGGTTGGGTTTTTGTACAACGATATAGTGGGGAACGAGCAGTACATACATTTTCGGGATGGTGATAACATGCGAGTATTGATTGGGTGAGATATGGTTGGGGAAAGTAGTCGGAGTAAGGAAAGACGAAATCAATAATTGAACTCAGAAATAAGGCATGAGATAGACAGTGGTGCGGTGGTGCCAATAATCAATCACAATAAATTAAAAGGCCAGCAAAAAAAATTCACGATATACTATTTCTAAAGTTAAGGATTTAATACTACTTACATTACATACATGTTTACTTTATAGGATTAACACTTAAAGCGTACAACTTTCAGTCGTCAAGCAACAACTTACCCTCGGCTTTTGTGTTACGTTCAAATGCATCCAAATCGAGAACACTGCATGAGCTCATTAGGCCCGCAATGGATGTAAAGAAACCCACATCCTTCTTCTCCTTTAGATGATTGAGCATGCCCATTTGAATATCAATGTTACCACCTCGCAATATGGCGATGCCCAAATTGAGTGTTGTCATGACCATCTCCGAAGGTATACCTTTGGAGGCGGAAATGTGCAACAGCACCATTTCGGCAACGCCACGATTCGATAGTCGTGCCTGATGGAAGAGCAGCTTCTGTTTCTCCATTTCTTGTTCCTGTTTGATGGTTAAAAATCAATATCATATTATTTATTTTTTCTTATTTTTATAGAGCAGATAGGTTATTAGTGAGCAGATTTTTTAAGGAAGTTATTAAATAGTTACCATTAGTTGGGATATGCGCCACTTTCAATCGAAATCGATTGATTGGGAAAGCACAATTGGGTTAATAGTTGGTTTAGATTAATTCAGCATTTTTAATTATAAAGTAATAATCGCTTAGCTTACATGAATACTTGTGCCTTCGCCCTCTTCACCACCTTCGCCGCCCTCACCACCTTCATCACCACCCTCCTCCTCTTCCTCGCCGCAGGACTTTGCCGCAATTTGGGCATACGACATATACAATAAATCCTCTTGGAGCGCACCACTGCGCTCTGTCATAGCACCACGACAGAAAGTGGTTACCAATTGGGTCAATGGATCTGGCTTACCCTCTGCCTCCACCTCGTCCTTCTTTGACTTCTCAGATTCCTCGAATGTCTGTGTAAGATCCTCGATCATGATTTCCTGGCCCACGTTCTCCTCCTGCAGCCATTGCTCGTGATAGGTGCGTGCAAAAATGTTGCAAGCACGATGTCTGCGAATGGGTGTACACAATATAATAGATTAATTTTTAACATTATATTTGAATAACTGTAATTGTTAATTACCATGCGTTTAGTATATTAGGTTAGTTTCATTTATTTTGTACTTATAATAATTAAAATACTACAAAATCAAAAACTATTTCTTTTCGGTGTACCAAAAATTATTTGTGACACTTCAAGATCTCATTTATTACTTTAAAAAGAAAAGTAGATATCATAAGTCTTTCAAATGTTGTACTAGTATGTAAGTAAAGGTATATTAGTAATTCACATGACTACCACCTGCTCAAACGATATAGATGCTTGGCGCGTAAACTTGAAATAATTGCCTGGCGACGCGTGGCCGAAATTTTTGAACTCCAACGTTTCGTTTTGTTCTTTTCGCCGGATGCCTATATGGAGCGTACATATACAATGATAGCAATCAAGAGCATAAAAATACATATACATTTAAAATAGTACAAAAGGGTTAATAGACTATGGTCACACTAACTGGTATTGCGTTTTAGTACATTTTAGTTGAAAAAACAGGTGGCCAATGAAAAAAAAACTTTGCGAAACGTGAAATTGAAATAAATACGTGTGTACATAACATTAAGTCAAATAAATATATGTACAAAATTAGTCCCACGTGTGTGTCTGTGTAAGTATTGCAAACAACTTAAATATTTCCAATCTATGTATTTCGTGCCGATCTTGCTTAAGTTACGCGCCTTTGTTACGAATGAAAGAGTAATATGCAGCTAATAGCAATTCGGTAATAACCTGGGTAAAGAATGAAGCGATGTTTGACGGAAACATGCGATTACAGCACGCTTCCTTTGGATCGATACAACACTCCTGTAGACATTTTTGCTCTGCTGTTGTGGATGGTCGATCTATTATTGTTTCGTTCACGGTTTCGATCGTCAGCATTTGGTCGAAAATGATTTTGTTGTGTAGTTTTGCAGTACGTTGAAAGGTACAAATATATATTGTTGTAGAGTTTTAAATCGAAAAGAAAAGTTTAAATGTGCAAAGTTAAAAAAGTATATAAATCAATTGAAAAAGATTTGAAAAAAAGTAAATATAAAAGAGAGAAAGATACTAGTTTAACAAGTTAACGTAGTATATGCAATACCAAACATTTTAGCTTTTTTTCAAATAAACTCATTGGACTTACCATGTGCAGGCCAAATAGAACCTTGGCCATAGCCACAATTCGATCAACAGTCTCCTGCGTCTTGTCTTTACCCTTCTCGTTTGCATTGGCGTTAACCTTTTCCAAAGCCTGCTCAAACATGGGCTCTTCGGTTTTACCGAGTTTCGAGTATAGATAGTGCTGCCAGGACATCTCATCCGAGGGATCCAGTTTGTCGGGTAACGTCAATTGATTGCGCGCAAATTCGATGACATCATATTCGTTCATCTTCTTTAAGTATCTGTCCTTACAGTGCTGCACCAACTCCTGTTCTCGACCAGCAAACAGATTCAGTCCGACGGGCAGCAGACGCTTCAGACAGGCGACCATTAAGCTTGCCTGGACTTCCTTGTCCTTGTCGCGTTTCTTATCTCTGTTCTTCTTCTTCTTTTTGACTTTACCACCCACGGCTGGCGCTCCCTCCGAAATGGCCGAACGGCGTGTAGCTGTTGGCATGATTAAGGCCATGTTATCGATTTCGTTTGCCGATATAAAGTTTTGCTCCTCTTTCAAGAAGTATTGACTCTTTGACCAGATATTGAAGATCTCTGCGACATGATTGTAAAGCTCCTCGGCCTCGGGAATGTTATCCTTAAGCCAATGATTGCGCTGCAGGTCCACGTATTTGATGAGCAACGGGTAAAACGAGTATATGTCGCGCACGAGCAGATTCCAATCCTCCTGTAGCTGCGTCTCCACTTGCGAAGTATCATCGGTGGCCGACTTAATAAAGCCCCGCATGCTTTCCTCCTTGTGGAGCATATTCTCTGTGCGCTTCTTGACGCGTTCAGCCAGCGGCAGGAATGGGTCCTTTAGCAGTTCCTCCGATGTGTTGATTATGATCTGCTGGGTGTAAGCCGCAATCCTTGTCATCCAGGGAGCATTATCATTGCCGATGTTCTTTTTAATCATTTTTAATACGTTGCGCAACAGAGAATTCATGTGATCTGCAGTAACCATTGTCACATGGTTGCCACTTGTTGGACTGACGTTATCAGGTCCCTGGGACCACCAAAAGGGCAGGTAGGCGCAGAGCAGTGGCAGAATAACATCAATGATATGCGGTGCATCATTATAGGTTTTATCCGACTCGACAAATTGATCCACTTCACTGAGGATCGCTTCCAAATTGGGCATACAGCTCTCCATTTTAACCATAATATCCTGTGCCTCCAGCGAATGATCTGCAATGCGGTTAAGTAACGAGTACTGGTTGTGCTTGTTAAGATGCGGTTCTAGATAGGCCACCGGGAAACAAGAGCTGTAGGCTCCCAGACACGAACCCAACGCGGGCCGATGCCGCTCGATTTCCGTTTTCAGATACTTTCGATCGTGTGTCAAAGTACCATCGGTTCCCAAATGGTATAGTGCAGCTAGGATCTTGTAGGAGGCCACTTGAATCTCATCCAACAAAAGATCACTGCCATAGTCACAAGCTGCCAGATGGTCAAACATCGCTGTCAACACCGGCAGCACCACCTGATTGACATATCCCAGTGATGTGGAAGTTTTCAAATGTGTTCCACGCAAATGGCTGTACTTTCCATCCTGTAGATTAAGGATGGTGTTGCCCAGATCGTCGGACGTTTGATTGAAAAACGTCAGCATGGACGTGCGAATAAATTCAGGACAGTTTTTGGTCAATGTTCTGGCATCGATGCCCTTAACGAGCACTTGCAGGCAGCGAACGGTGATCCGAACATCGGGGCCAAAGGCACTCAAGCGATTGCGCAATAGAGCGGCGAGCTTGCAGAATATGGATGCAACCATTTCCTTTTCCTTAAGCGAGGCAGCACCCACGTTGTTGGTGGCCGTCGCAATGGCAATAAAGTAATTTCGATGAGTCGAGAAGTACTTCTCCATCAATGGCAGCACCACCTTCGAAAAGAATTTAATATCCCGCGACGCAGTTTTAAACGATGTTCGTCGACTAAAAGTTGTCGATGGTTTTAGCAGTTTCATGTTGATTGTAGCACGGTCGAGATACTGAATGAGTTTCTCCAGAAGCGAATATGAAAAGCGCAGCTCAACAGCTGCTTGTGTGGCGCCTCCTTCTTCAACAGCACCACCCTTGGAGGGTCTATAAAAAAGTTGATCAGAAAGACAGATAAGATAGAGATAGAGACAGAAAGAGAAAGAGAGAGAGAGAGAGAGATGGATACTTACTTGTGCAATTTGTATCCCTGATACTGCATGTATTTAAGGAACTCCTGTGAACGCTCACGATCCTTCTTTTTCTCTTTATCGGTTAGCAAATCATACGGAACCAACTGTGCATGAATTACACCTCCACAGCCATTTAACTCTTCGTTCTTCTTTTTTGCCCATATATCATGGGAGTTTTCAGCCAAACGCTCAGCCATGTTCTGCATTTCTCTGCTGAGGGTCAAATTGCTCATGTCCACAGGATGTGGATTGTAGTTAAAAGGACTGCCCTCATTCTGAAATTCATTCTACGGTTTTAGCGCCAGAGTTTTTAAAATATCATGTGGGCAAGTGAAGTACAGATAGTTCAGGCCAATTATGTGTTAGGGATTTTCCATTGGAAGCGGAAAAAAATGTTAGGAGAGGTTTGTTAATTAAATATGGGTTGGGATACATACAATTTGAGGCTTTGATTGGCGTCGCGTCGAGCCACGATGATTCAGTGGCAAATCCATTTCGGAGTGTTCAACGGTCCACCCGATGGCCAAGAGACCCTTTAGGCATTCACGAACCGGATCACGGTAACGCTCACGTTCCTGTGAAAAAAAAAAAATGTCAGTAAGATGGATGGATAATGATTTAAAATTGGATTTAGTGCACATTATGCATATGATTGCGGTTAAACGATGAGTAAGTATGCCCTTAAGAACGATTTGCTCGAGATGATTGTTATTTAGTACTACGTACGTATTCAGTGAGCATATTGTAGGGCTTTAAGCGCGGATGTTTTCGATCGTTTTCTGATCGAATGTCGCCATATGTCCAACTGCCTTCCAACCGGCGACTGGCCCAAGCATCGTGATAGTGTTCGCTGAACTTTTGAACCAACGAATTTAAATCATTGTCCAAATGTACATTGTTGGTATCGATGGGATTGGGTACATATTGCGGCTGATCAGGTGCCCCCATTTGTCTACCGTAGTAATCTTCGTCGGTGTTCTTCGATAAACTGTAATCGGGTGGCAGGGCACAGCCGATGGCAGTTAGACAGGGGAGGGCTTTACCGAACAGTTCCGGGTCATAGTCCATGTTGCTCAGCGAGTCAAAAATGTTCGAGAACAGAAGCATTGTCAGGCGCTTCTCCTCATCTGACGAAGCTCCATACGAGCCCTGACCTTGAGTCGAGCCATAGTACTTAGCGCATCGATCGAAGTGCAGTGTGAGCAGCTAAAGAAAACAATGTTCTTTAAGTAAACTCAACCTTAACTGCAATGAATTAATCAAACTTACCCTGAGAGCTACCGTCGTATATTCGGATAGCTTGGATACATCAACTGTCAACTTGCGCAATAGCTTAAGAAGCATGGCAGGTTGCATTTGTGATGTCAATGCTACAAGGAAATCGGATACTGCCTCACGTTGCCCCTTGGTTAGCATACGATTCTTGGACAACCTATAAACCGTGTGCAGTGTTGCATCCAAGAGGCTTGCATAGTTTTCGGCCTCATTATAAAACTTAGAGTGCTTTATTAGCAGTGGCAAGATTGAGTTACCTATGTAACGATTCATGGCTAGAGCCATATCACTTTCAGAGCCATCACTTTTATCTAAAATGGTCGCAGTACGCAGATCGGGTAGAAATGCATCTTCAAGCAATCGATAGAAGAGATCCTGCGTTTCAATGCCATACACACGTTCTAGGAATAATACTATGCTCTGCTTATTATTGGGTAAGAGGCCAGATGGCATATCCGATTTCGGTCTCTCCTCGCCGGGAGCAGTTTGTGTAAGTGTAAACTTTAGGCTGAGTACACCTTGAAGGTCCTCCAGTGGCACAAGAGATCTCAAAATAGCTCTAGCTCTCAGTGATTCGTTTTTGCCTTGCTCGATGACTGAGACGTCGGGGGCACATCTGCCCAGAAGGTCAACAAGTGTACAATAGAAATTCAATATGGCGGCGCCAGTATCGATATAGTCCTCGTCCACATCGCCTTCCGGAAGGGGATGTGTAAAATTTAGTCCGGTTATAGTGCCTTCGGCTTCGTCTTGCATTTTGCAGCGATCCGAAATGCGCTCCGACATACGATTGGCCTCGACGATTGCACGGAAGAGACCTTCTCCTTCTCCTCTTAGGGCCGGTCCCAAGCATTCTGGACGACGGATAAGAAGACGAATGACAAGGTTTGCATTCTCCTCGACACTCTCGCCGTTAACCCAAACGCAATAGCGCAAAAAGTCCAGATATCTTTCCCCCTCTGTGGGATCCCAGCCCAAATCAGGGTATCCCTTCTCAACAAGCTCAGAATTGCTTTGAAGGCCACATCTGGATAGGTAAACGGCTATCTTCTCCAAATAGTGCTCCCTAAGTGCCAGAGCTAATTCTGTGTTCTCCATTAAACTCGAATATGCCACATCCAATGGTGTAGAACCACGCAGACTGGGCCTGGCCAACAATATATTTGCGTTATCCAGCAGAAAATCAAAATGATCAAACATAGCCTTTTGGTTTTGTCGGCCAGTACGGCAAAAGTAACATAAAAAGCGACAACAGGCCACAACCATCTCATGGGAAGTATCCTTCTCCTTCGAGGGCACTCCTTCGGCTCCCTCCGTCTGGGCGGGAGCATCACTTTGTGCCTGTGCACGACGGCCTAGAGTATTCATCATTACGGCCATTACGTTCTCGTGAACGCGCAGTATGCGTATTAAATCTGGATGCTGGAAAAATGTGGCGTTGTTGACTAATTTCCAAAGCCGCTTGCGCATAAGCTCCTCCTCTTCCTGACTCATTTGAACAGGCAGCAAGGCGCGTATCTGGCTTAAGCCAACCCACATCTCAGCGACATCATTTCGTGCTCGATCGTTGATAACATAGGTTTTCTCTAGAGCCCGCACTAGTTCGCCAACTGTATCGTATTGTCGCACAAGTAAACTAAACATTTCACGCACCAACTTTGGATTCTCTATTTGCGCTTCTTCAGCCCAGCTGACAATGGTTTTGATAAGGACCTTCCGGAAAACCTCTTCAGGTGTTTTTTTCTCAGGCTCCTCCACTTCCTTGGGTCCCTCTTCAAGCTCCTTGACGGTATTGATAAAATTGAAAATTTTGGTTATGGGGCCCGTTTTAATTTCTTCGATTGCAATACTCTCGGTACCATCCGGCTCCTGCAGCGCATTAAGCGAAACCTTTTGCATTAGAAGATCGTGGAATTCGCTCAAGCGACTGCGCAACTCAAGACCACAGGTGCAATTATCCTGATCGTCAGTCTCGAGATTCTTAAAGCATAGAATTTGGTTCATTTGCTCTCTAGGTGGGCAACGGAACTCCTTTGTCTTTTTGGCCGCAACAGCACTTGGCAAATCGGACTGTTTAATCTCGATATAACGGCGTAACTGATCGGTTTGTAAATCGCCCACGAAATCATGGGAGAACGAAATAATGCTTTCCACCCGATGGCGTAGCTGAGTGTCATACAGATGGTGCAACAGGTAGCACATTTGAAGCTTGGCTCCTTCAGCCATTTTCATTGTAAGCAGACCCTTTCGATGCTCGTCTTTTCCTTCTGAAATTTTTCGTTAAAACATTTAAGATTCAGGGTTGACAAATGATATTTGATATTTGTTGTATGTTTCTTTGGCTTATCCGTTCCCACCTTTCGTAAAAGTGACATCCCAAGTCTCTGGATCGACCATTACTAAAAGTTTCTGTACATCCTCGTCGGTAAGGACGCCCACTAACAGTAGACGATCCGTTAACTTAATAAGTGGTCTACAATAAATTGATATATCTGGTATTAACTGTTTAATTTCTTAACATACAACAGTACACTTACAAAAATAGGTTTTCGTTTGTCCAACCGATGGGATCACGGTTATGAACTTGATTTATTTCGACAGCATCCTTGAGAGCTTCCATTACAAATTCTCTGACTACTTCTAATGGGAACTTCGGGGAGTACAACTGATCGATGTCGGGTATTGGATCGCTAGAAACACTTGGCATACTAGATGTTGCAATCACAGTGGGTCTGGACGGGGTTGAGTTGTTGTTGTTGTTGTTGTTTTGGTGGTGATCGGTTTCGGTTTCGGTTGATGGTGCATTGAGTGTTGGATCAGAGCAAGTTTATTGGAAATAGTAAAATGAGTAATGAGCAAACAAACAAACATTCCATACCACGGATGCATTATTTCGCTGAATGTTAAAGGTATGTGCGGTACAGTGTAGCAACACAGGAAACATATCTAAGGGCCGTTAGAGTACTGGGGCAATTGGATCGACTTAACTTACGTGATTTCCGTCATACGAAGCTGAGGGCGCACAGACTCTGTTACTAGGGAACGGAGCGAGTGGCGCATTTCATCGTCAGCGTACAGTTCCTTAAGATCGGCTCCCAGTGGTGTTATATACTCATTCTTGCATACCTCCATAGTGGTGGCATGCGACTCTAAGTGTAAAGCAATCAGTAAATCATAAAAACCCTGACGCAACGGTCCACTCATGTACTCTGACCGTATAGCATACAACAGTTGCTTTTGATCCACGTGCTGACAGAGAGCATGAGCGGCTCGATAGTTAGACTGATAGCACAATGCGGCATAGAGTGTGAGGGTATGGGCATGGAATGAGAGCAGTTTATCCATTTCGATCAGCTCAAGTATGTCAATACATCGGTCTTCTTCGGGAATATGCAGGGCAAGCATGGATACGGGATCTTCGCAAAGCATCGACCATCCACGTATATCCGAGAGCTTGAGAGCGTGCACCTGAAGGGATGTGTTGGGAACACGGGCCCACTGATGCGGACGCAGGCATTGAACCTTTAGGCGCGGTGGTGACTGAGGATTAATGTGCTTGTCACTTGTGGGCAGCACCGCCGCTGATAATGGCAGAGTTGTCGGTGTTCGGCCGAGCTCAATTTGTAAGATCTCCTTACTGGTGGCCTCCACGAAGATAGCTGGAAACAGTTTGGTATCTGGTTCCATCATCCAACGATGTGATGTGTCCTTTCCCTCGCAAGTGAAACGAATGATGCCAGTCGCTGTATCCACAAAACAGCCTACGAACATGCCCTGCGAGGCACCCTTGCCCGAAGCATCTTGGGTCACCTCATTGAACAGCTCGTCGGCACGTACAACGTAGCAACTCTGACGATCAATGCGCTCAATGGGTACCTCATAGTAGTCCTCAATGTAGACCGATCCTCGTCGTACCTTGTTCTTGTTAAACTCGAGACTGTGCAGTTGATATTGGGTGGTCACCCAGCCCACATATACATGCGTGGGATCTTGACCGGGAAAGATGCGCACACCATAAAAGTACTCATTGATTAGTTTAAGGCACTCCCCATCGAACATCTCGTTTCCGGAAGATTCCACGTTAGGCTGACCCAAGTTCGTAGAGCTCAGCTGCTTCGGACCCTGTGGTACAGGGCTGGGTGGTATCTCAGCCTGAAAATTTTAAGATTTTTATATGATAAACATCAATTTTCAAATCTTTTATTTCCACTTACATTGTTCAGTCTCAGCGCTGGTGTCCTGGTTGTCACCTGTTGATTGACCACATTCCTGCCATGAGCTACCGTATTTCGGCGTTCCAACGAGGTGTCGGCCGTTCTTGCACCGTTTTTCTCGCGGCTCTGATCGCGTGATTTTTTTGAGAAGAACTTGAATGGGCTGCGGCCACGTTTCTTCTTGTCATCCACATCTTCACCCAGGCCATTCATATCTAGTACCGAAGATGATCGTTGCATCTCATCTAAGGCGGCTGTCATATCTGACTCGAAAGTTATGTTACGGGTCAGAGAACCTTTGCGTGGGGGCTTATTGGGTCCACGCATCATATGCTCTGCTTCGGCTTCAGTGTGGTCATCAAAGTTTCGTGTTAATCCTTTTATGTCGTTCATATTAAATCCACCCTTCAGCATGTGATCCATATGTGCTGCATTTTGTGTTTGTTGGATTTGGGCTGCTGCCTCCTGAGCTTCTCGCATCAGACGATACTGGCGTATCTTGATCTCTTCCCAGCGTCTCGCCTTTTCCTGCTCACTGATGAAGTCACTCATGCAGGTGACAGGCAGGGAGAGACGCAGGAATTCCCAGTTCGCCTTCTCCATCGTCTCAAATGTATTGTGTGAGATCTTTAAATGTGGCGGAGTATCAGCGCCGCCAGGAATACGTGTGACATCGATGCGACAATCTGGCATCTCTTCTGTATTCTCAAAGATCGGCTGATCCTTGGTATACCAATGTGTAACAGGTCGCCTCATATTTCTGTGAATACATAATATATCATTGATGCGTGAATCGGAACATATCGTATGGCTACAAATACTTACACACAGAATGGCTCGTAACCCTCTTGCAGGCCACAAGTCGTAAAGAACTTCAGGGAGTCCACATCTTGTCCATAAATAAGACGTGCTTTCTGCCCCACACCCAGTGTACAGGCGGGCACAAAGCCAACGCCTTCTGCGGTTACATCGGCAAATGTAGTCTCGCCTCCCAAAGCATCCATAAGCAGTTCTCCATTAAGTGAAAAGCCTGTGCGGGTATTTTAATATTTAGATTCCAACTAGCGCAAAGCCTTTATGGATTACTGCATAAATATCTAAAGGAAGCAGCTTTTAAATAAATTAAGAGTTCTAGTCAGGCCAAAATCTTTGCAGAGTCATCGACCGTATTTATAGAAATCAGAATTCACAAAAAAGTCGCATCGCAATAGAAAAACAATAAAATCCTATACAAAATTCGTGCATATTAGAAGTTTGCTTACAATTTTCTTTGCAGTTTTTATATTTGGTTATGGTTTTCAGAAAAAAGCAGATTAATCTGGTTCAGCTGTTAGCTATCATGCCAAAATTTGAATATTATATTAGTAGCCAGAATGACACAAAAACAAATACTAAGAAATTTTGCAGTATTTAGTTTCGTTTTCATTCGCAATATTTAATTGCAATTTTAACTTAACACTATGTGTGTAATAACAGGCAATGCAACTAAGTACTAATAAGCTTTTCGTATGAGCTGATGTGTCACCTTTTGCTCAGGTAGTCCTTCAATATTATGCGGTTGTTAGGCTTTGTGTACAAGGTAACAAAAATCAGGTGTTAGGGCATGGGACTTTTGTTGGACGTGACAACAAAAAATAAATGTTTATATTGGGGTGAAAAGAAATTGACTATAAAATGTCACTAAAAATGAATTAATTTTTGTATATAACAAGAATCGAATTGGTATGTATGATATCCCGATACGAGACTTATATCGACTATATATTTGCAGAGCACATAGTAGACTATTGTCGGTCGTTGTGTTTGCGTGTGTGTTTTTTTTTTTTTACTTATCTTTCGTTAATCAGGGACCCTTAGGTTAAACGTTTAACGGTTGAAATATGGCTGGTTGACATTTAGTAGATATCAAAAGCACGGATGTACAAAATTTTGTTGGGGTTTTACATTACAACAAACGAGCATGTATAAGCGATTCTTACTAATTGTATGATCGGCTAGATCTAAAAAGACTCCGACTATATCCCCAGGTCCACACTGTTTCCCGAAGGATTCACTGTTGCCACCGTAGACTTTCTCTTCCTAAAAAGTTGCAATAGGTTTAATGTTCAAATTCAGAGAGATGTCTATGGATCTAAGGGGAAATATGTATATGTACGTATGTATCTACATATATGACCTTTGAATTTGTCGATTCTCGGTTTTTTTTTTGGGTTAATGATCAGATATGAGAGTATAGCTAAATTAACAATAATAAAGATTAGAGAAAAACGTAATTATTGAATAAATAGAGAAGAGTTAAACAAAATGCGTTCGATCAAAACGAAATATTCATTAAGTAAAATAACGTGTTGCAACGTTGTAGTGCATCTAGGGTCCTTACTGATTGTTTGCTCCTTAACATCGATGAAACAACCAATGACGTCACCAGCCTCATAGCGCACACCAAAGTGCTCAATTGTTCCGGCGTGCATTTTAGTTACCTATAATATCATGTGGGTGGGATTGAATCTGAGTTTTGAGCTTTAAGCGCACCTATCGATATAACAACATTACCCTTACAACAGAGTGAGGACCCTTAATCCCAATATGTTACCGTTAAATTTCGTAAGGAGACAACCCCTGTATACTTACATTGTGACCATCAAACGCCCAGCTGGTGTCCTCACTACCCAACATGGCACCCGGATAGCAGTCGGCACGTGCCCAACCGACCCTCATCGGACCAGCTGTCAGGACCTCAAACTCGAAATACCATTTTCCGGAAGTGACAGCGTAGTTGCGCTCCACTCGATAAGTACGGAACCCGGCAAACTTTAAACGCTGCGCCTCAGCCAGCAATGCCTCGGTGCCCTCTCCAGTGGGTGGATCCAGAACGTAGCCGTAGACCAGAAGAGTACGAACTGTTTCGGAGGCAGTGTCGCGATTCGCCTTCTTGATCGCTTCATCAACTTTAGAATAGGGCACCAGATGTGGACTGCGATGATTTTCCGAGTCTTCGTTAAGTCCGTAAGTCCATCCCTGCTGGATTCTCTCACGTGCCCACAAATTGTGAGTATTCTCGGCCAACTGATCGACCAGCTCCTCGAGCTTGGGCGTCAGCGTCACAGCGCTTAGGTCAAGCGGTGCTGGCTTATAGCCGTTGGCCTGCATAAATATCTCGTTGGGCAAGCGGACGGGGCGAATACGTGCCGGTGGCTTGTCCATTGTTATATAGTAACCCAATGAAATAATTGTCCTGTTGAACAAAGAAAGAGAGTTGATATTGAGAACATTGAATTTTGGAGTTCATAGAGTGCTGACTTTAATGTTTGGACAGCTAGTTGATTGTCGTAGCGCTTCTCAGCAGCTGGCAACTTCTCGAACTGTGTGAGGCATGGGTGTATACGATGATAGTCATCTCGATGTTCGCCCCAAGACCAGCCAGCGTCGATTTTATTCAAGGCCCACATCTCGTGTATATTCTCTGCAAGTTTCTCCTTTATTTGATCCACTGAACTGGGCAGGGAAACACCGGTAGTGTCCACAGGCTTGGGCACAAACGGGGTGTCATCCTCGATAAGCCAAGGACCAGCCAATACGTTTTTGCTTAGGTTGCCAAAGTAGAAGCAAGGATCCAAACTCAAAATCTGATGTGGCATCAGGCATTGTACTAGCGCCGAGAAGCCAACAGGTGGTGCATATTTCAAGCGTCCATGATCGCCGCCAAACAGGAAGCGACAACTGAGTTTTGAGGAACAGCTCATCACCGGGAAGAACATGCCATCCAAATTGAAGTCTCTGAAGCAACCGCGCACTTTGGCGCCATTAAAGGTGAACGTTATGACTGGTACGGAGAGATCGATGGCCACACCAATAACATCACCCTTCCTAATGTATGGCTCCTCTGGTAGTGCATCCACAACAAGTGATTTCCGTCCACCGGTCCACAAAAATGCACCATCAAAGCCAAAGGAGTAAAGATCATCACCCACCCCATTGCCGCCCCACTTCTTGCCACCGCCGGGATAGGGCACATAGCCAGAAGTATTGGCCCAGCCAATGCGCAAATGTGGCATTATGTGTGTGGTCTGCTCAATATGGTCCATGGTCACCTCAAAGTACCACTTTTGGTACATCGAAGAGCCATCGACACGTCCAACAAAGATATTGGGGCGAATGCTGGCAACATGGTCCACGAGCAGAGTTTGTAGCAAAAGATTCTTGCCGGGCAGCAGAAAGTCGCAGATGTTGTTTTGCGAGGAGCGCACTGCAACGCCGTTTCCCACACAGAGTGAGCACAGGACATCGAGCACCTTGGGATCACGTCCGTGCTTCTCCAGCAGTGATATAATAACTTTAATGTGCTCATCCCGCATCATGTTCAGCGCTTCCGGTGAGTCTATAAGTACACAATGCAGCACATCCAACATGCCGGACCCTTCACTGGATGCCTGTGAGCCGAGGCGGGAGAAAAGCCAGTTGAGACGATTGCTGTTGGCAAACTGAGCGCAATTGGTGTGGTTTCCTTTGATTATGGCGGCAAGTAGTTGATATAAGTATGTTGAGATTAGATCCCAGCTCTGTCCTGTTTCATCGCCAGCCAAAAAGCTGGCCAGGAAGCCCTGTGACGTAATAATATTTATTTTGTCAATAGCCTCAAGTATCAGATTGAGCACGCCCTCTTCCTGGAAGAGATCCTGTCGATTACGTAAGGCACGGAAACGGTTTTGCTTCTCCTCGTGTTCTAAAAAGGCATCAGATGCGAACTATTAAGTATCAACTGTTATTGAAACTTTTTAACTTACCCATATCATCTTCGGGCTGCGAGAAGTAATTGATTAAGTCTTCCAGGCACATGACCATCTCATTTAAGTTAACCTTTTGGAAAAATATTGAATGCCGACGATTCGATTGCAAGGTTTCTAAGGCTCTAAAATGGGAAATATGTAAAAGTTTAAAATAGCAAAATCGGTCAACTAGTAATGTTAAAACTTACGTAATAAACTGAGTAAAGAGACTGCTGCATTTTCGGATGACACGTGCCGTCTTTGATTCCTCCTCTTGCGAGCGCGAGAAGTCCAGGCAATCGTCCATCTTACCTTCCTCGTGCAATATAGCCTGTTTCTCCTCCACCTTGCCAACGCCCTTCTTTTTTGTTTCGTAGCTCTTGTAACTGAGCCACAAGCTTGATTCGCAATGCTGTACTATGACGGTGGTATCACCGTATTTAATGATCGGCGAACCGATAATTTCTAAGTCCTTGTCCTCGAGCACTTTCTTTTCGTCATCCTTTTCTTGCCTCAGGCAGAAAGTCGTCGTTGCAATCGAGGCCTCCTCTTTCTTCACAAGAATTAGCTCGTTGCTATCGTTGACGCCCAAATAGCGTCCCGTTGTTATGTGTCGTATACGCATCGGATGATACCAATTTATAAATCCACCAGTCCACTTGGTGCGTGCCAACTCCAGACGCCACAGAGAACGTGCTTGTGCCATTACCACGCCCCCTTCGTATATGACAATGCTGTTGGAAAAGATTGATATATAGTTATAGTTGTTATATGCATACAATGTAATTGGAATATTAATTCGTCACATACTTTTGACCTGCCTCACGGCCCCAAGTGCTGGGTATGGTCAGGCACTCGTCGCCACCATGAAAGAAACGCAAAACATCCCCTCCAAATACATAGCCGACATATTTCATGCGTGAAATACCCGTTCCGTAGGGCTGAACCGACCAGTGTGTTACGTGAAAGCTGGCATTCACAATAGACTGCTCGTTCTCCTTGGTCGTGTGCAGATATCGCTCGGTGGCAACTGACACCAGAATCAGATCATCACCTACACGAACCTTTTCACCCTCGGAACGTTGCTTGCTGGCTGGATGGACTGTCCACCAACAGGCCTCACCCTGGCTATGCTCCTGCAGACCCACATCGAATGAGAGCTTGTCATTCGACGATGATGTGGATAGGCAAGCCAGGTACTAATAGCCAAGAACACATTGAATCAGTGAGTTTGGTAATTCAAAATTTCCTAAAGGCCTAACTCACCATATCGCTGTTGTGATGCCTTAGAAGTATGGCGTTGCCATATAGTAGTGTCCTATGGCCAGATCCAGTGCCTTTACCCTAAAAATTAAAAAACGAATTAGTGAATGCTTGCCCTACATAATCCTCGGACATATAATAATGGATTGCAGGGGTTATCGATACTACTACAATCAATGTGAGGAAATAATGAAGTAGTTAAAATGTATGATTCAAAGTTTTGCTTGTATTTGTTATTTATTGAGAATGCAAGGATAAGTTAGATTAGAAAATCCAAAGCATATTTAGTTCTTTGAAAGTGTGGCAATGATATATATATTCATGCAGTTGATTTGTCTTTGATAACTAAATCCACAGCATGGTTTTATTTTCAGAAATAGTTGAAAAAAAATAAGTGGAAACGTTGCAGTCGGATGCATCCGACTGCGGTATACTCGTTACCAGTATTAAAACCGGTAAAAACAGGCCTGATTGCAAAGGGTACGGTTGCGGCAGGGGTGCAGATGGGGATGCAGATGGGGATGCAGATGGGGATGCCACCTGCTATCTTCCTTCCAAATTTGGTGACTCATGCTCAAAGTTTGCAAAAGGTGGGGGAAGGGGGGGTTGGGGTTTTTTGGGGTTTGCTAGTAGCTATCTTCTTACCAAATTTGGTAGTTCTAGCTGTAAGGATGTGCGAAATATGTGGATTTATCGGTTTTCAGTTATCGAATTTATCGATTTTCCAGCCCCCCAGTTATCGTATAACCCCAATCTTGACACTTTAGCTGTCCCGGCCATAGATAAAGATATTTGGAAAGTTTCAAGTCTCTAGCTTGAAGGGTGTGGAAAAAAGTTGCGTTCATACAGACGGACGGACATACGGACAGACATCATGACGGACATTGCACAAACCCAATATACTCTTTACCTTCGGTAACGAGTATAAAAAACCATTTACAAAGAGCGACAGATAGAGAAAGGGAGAGAGATATAGTTTCATATTTTAAGTAAAACCACTAAGCATGTATGGTTAAAACACTTATTGCTTAGACTAGCTGAAACCTGCTGCTTGACAGAGACAGAAAGCAGAAATAGCGGTTATAGCATTATATAAACGGCAACATTAGTCCAAACGAGTGAGAAAGAGAAAACAGCAATAGATAATAAAGATAATAGAAAAAGATAGAGAGAAAGAAGTGCGATTTTATTGAGAAATACCAAAATACTAGTAAAGAACATTCTGAATACTTACAAGTTGACTATCCTGTTGTGGGTTTTATTTATTTTTTTTTAGAAAAGTTTAGCAAAATAACGAGAAATTTATAGATTACAAATCGTGTGATATAGAAATGGAAATTGAAGAGGAGCATTTGATAGAGAAAGAGGAAAGAGGATACAAATGAAAGGTGATTGCTTCTTTATTGCTATCCCCAAAATGTAGGAATAGTTTGATCATTATTTAGAGTACATACGTAATGTTTGTGGTAGTTGGATTATGGATAGAAATGTGCGGAAGTAGCGTACAACAATAGGTACAATGTTTAGAGAAATGACAATATATTATGGAATCGCTTATCTTTTCTTTTTTGTGAACTCATTGCACATGCAATGCAATGAGTATAGTAAAATTAAAGTTAATTAATTAAAGACTTACGGTTTCCGATCCAGCTGCTGTCACTAGCTCCTGAAGAGCACGCACCGACAGAGCCTGTTCAATGACAAAAACACATTGAGACAGGTCAGGTGGCACATTTTTATCGGCAATGTTTTCGAGGAAACAATGCCGGTTACCAAATCCCTCAGCGGCCAAACAGACACGTTCTCCAGTTGCTGTGCAGGAGAGCGTGACCATATCTTCCTGTGAATGTTATAGAAGAGATCATATTATTAATCACACTGTATTTATGTCAACTTCGTTTCAATTGTATTATTTCATCTAAATACCATTTACCAATTGTCACATTCACTCCTCACCTCACCCTTAACTATCTTTCTCATTGACCGGTCAACCAAAAGCTATGCACACGCAAAACGAGACAACAACAAGGCAATGAATCGATGAAAAGGGTCGGTCCGCTTGGGTGAGGGTGTTTGTGTCGAATTTTAAGGCATCATCCTCGACCACAAGCCCGACACCAACACCAAAATCGACCTCGATTCGAACCTGCACTCGTTGCCAAGTCAGATGGGATTGTGGCCAGAATTGTTGTGTGTAGTCGAAGTTAAATGAACGGTAATGGATTTCGAATCGAGCAATTTACATAATTTAAATGGAAATGGAAGCAAAATGATGAATCCTGATACAGCATCATTGCCAGCTGGCTAGCTGACTAGCTGGCTTTGGGCGTACAACTTAATATGCAAGCCTGTATATATATATGTAGTATATACATACATTAACACTCGGAATTAGAGCATCTAAAGTGACTATTAAGTCACATGTGGGTCTTCTATTGATGTTTTGCCAATTGACAACAAACTTTTGTCTAATAAAGTACATTATTCCATATGTGGTCAGCCAGGTAGTATATTTTAAGCCATATCTATAAATTCTTAAGAACTTGCGTTTAGTCTAATTTGACGGCAAACAACTAATAGGAAAAAAAATATTACAAGTGCTCACTTGACGTAACTGTCCCGGGAAAACATAGGAAAATTTAGATACATATATAAATCGTTAATAGAGGTGAAAAAGAGGAAAAAGGAGACACAGATATGTTATGATATGTCCTGCATCAACAAAGCAGGAACAGAAATAGACACGGTCATCATCATATCGAAATCGCCTGTGGGTACAAAAAACGCAAAACAAACTCGAATGTTTATTTATTGCAGCAAAGTGCCAATGCTGACCTCCTTGCCACTAGGGGATAGACCTTGAAAGATTAAGGACGGTTCGATAGCCGGTGGGTTACCATTTGCTATTTATTTATTTTTACGAGATATATTACTTACTATACATATTTACACATAATGACTGTCATTTTGGGACGCCAGGTGTAGGCATTGATATATGTTATCTCATCGGTGCATTTGTCAGCTGATATGTTCATCCGGTTCTTTTTTGACCTCCCCAAACTCTGTATGTTATGTAAAATGAGATAACAAATCTGCCACAAACTTTAAACTGTACGTGATGAAGCTGCAGTGATTGAAAGTGTGCATGGACCTGACTTTCAAATTTATTGCTAGCTATAAAGAAAGTTAGCGATGTGTCTGTGAACCAGCATCCATAAATAAATGCACAACATTCTTATATTCCTTCATTGTATCTTTACTTGGATCCTGTACGTGTGTGTGTGTGTGTTTATGTGGGTGCTTTATGGCATCAATTGTGTGAAATCCCCGTTATTCTTTATTGAGTGAATGTAATTGATTTTAGGTTTTGTTGAATGATTTCTAGCTTTGTCCATATTATTATAATACATATGCACATGTGTGTTTGTGCATACTTACCGTTCTCAGGAATGAAACATCATCCTGCTCGGAACCACCTTCCGCTTCAGCCATTTTGCTGTTTAACGCAACGACTGCAGCGTCCAATCAGAATAATATGCTCTTGTATATTGTATTTCGATTATCTTAATTTTTTTTTCCCGGTTCCCTAAGTGTTTGACATATAAAAGAATGAACAAATTTAATTTTAACCATTTATAAACATATGTTTATGTTTTCTTTATGTATTTATATTCATATACTATGTATGTTTATGTTCGTTCATTCATTCTATTTTCATCTCAAAAATTTTTTTTAAAATTCGAAAATATTTGGTATGTTAAGAAGCTCTTTAAATAGATAGACTCTCACGAGAGTGCCTATGTATAATGTCTCTCTTTTTTGTCTCTACTCTTTGTCCCTCTCCCGACCGCAGTCTCTCTCTCTCTCCCACTCTCACAGAATTAGAGGGCTCGTCTTTTGATTTTCAAATACGCTTTTGCTTGCCAAGTTGGCAAAACAGCTGTTTAGCCGGTGTTTTTGTCGTTTTGTTTTGCTGTCACATTTGTGTGTCATTTGTCATTTTGTTGAGCATTCAATTCGCGTGGCTTTCGCTCGATTTATGTGCGCCTCATTCAAATGTTATGTGTATATAATAAGTATGCCTAATTGTATAAAAAGGTGGATTATGCTCTCATTTGGGATCTTGCCAAGTTTACTGTCGAATTATACTTGTTGCCAATATAATATATTCATTTGGACGTTATGTATAGAAAACATGTGTATCAAAATATTCGACATTCAGATACTAGATAAAGAATTCTTTGGCAATCGGAATGAATGTAGCATATATTTATATTTGGAATCTCAATATAGTTGTCCGAATCGTGATAGTGCACACTTATTTTTTTTATTTAGTAATTATTAAACCGTATATTGTCGTTGGTTTTTTTTGTGATCAGGAATTTGACGAGGATCCACAGTATATAGTATTCTACTGGCAGTTTATTTCACTATGGCGCTCCCACCGCGGTCAATCAGTAATCCAGGGTCTGATTGACAAGCAATGAACGCAGCGTTGAATTTTCATTGTATATTTATATATGTATATGTACATATATGTATGTTGGAATGTACCCGGCACTAAAAGCACATCGACATCTAGTATTTTGTCTAGAGATTTCAATATGTGCCAGCACTTCTTTCGATGCTCAGTTTTTGGGAGCAGACATTTTGGTTAGCAGCACTGTCGTGTGTTTATTTTTGGTTTCATCGCCGCACGAACGCGCACCGAACAACTGACGAGCGCACACATATCCAAAAATATCACACGCAAAGCCCTGGGCAGCACTAAAAACTAGCACAGAATCGGAATTTTCTTCAAATTGTTCATATTTTTTCCCGTTATTTAATTACATTTCTTATGCAATTATAAAATTTTTCACAAATTATAAAACACACGCGCTGGAATCCATTGTGGCGCGTTGAATCACGCATAGATTTTCCATGTTTTCCATGAGTTTCGTGTAAGTATATGTGCGCATATACTATATATCTTTCTTTATATATATACTATATATATACTCGATGCTGCTGTCGGCCAACGGACCCACAGCTAACTTACTTTTCGTGTCGATATTACTCTCTAGACTGACGAGCACGGGGCAACAGCGACTACGAAAATGCCGATTGCCAAATGCCGAGCACAGAATATTGCGGCACGCAGCATGCGGCAGCCATTCAGAGCAAAATGTATCTCTCACTGCACAGTGATTTGGGTATGCACAATAATTTAATAAATCATTTTAAACAAAAAAAAAAAAAACCTCAACTCAAGCTAAACGGCGGCTAAGCCCAACAATTGCTTATATAAAAATATCTGACGAAGGATGTTGAACTCAATAAAAAGTTTTTTTCTTATTTGTGCCTCAAAATTACGTTTTGCACTGTGCCGAATGCTAAGCTTTGCTTTTAAAGTTTATCTTACCTACTACAAACTCGCGTATCACGAAGTATCTTAACGCATTGATATAGTACTAGACGCCTTTTCTACCTTATTTGTTTTTTTGGGGTGCAATTTGGTACACTGTGCCACAAAGGCAATAAGCCATTTTCTCGCTCTCTCGCCGGCACAGTGAGTTGATGAGTCGTAGAATGGGAGTGGAGTGTAGGGCGTGAAATGGACGGCACTTGGCTTGTTAGCAGCTTGTTGCTTGTTGGCCTCTCTCAATCGCTGTAGGCTCTCTATATATGTATGTATACAATATGTATGTACAGTATTTAGCTTCTGCCTGGCCAAAGTGTTTGAAGCAGCTGTTCTGTGTGTTCTGAAAACGTGCGTCCAAGCAAAAAATAAAAAATAATATAAACATTTCGCAACTACTGGTATTCTTGTCTTATTTGTAAACTTATTTTTAAGTACTTTCCGCCATTGATTGTTGAATGGTTGCCAAGACTGAGTGCCCATGATATTTATATATATAAAGAAATTTGTAAAAGATTTGGTAAAAATACATATTATTGCGCGTATATGTTGTATATGTATAGAATATAATATAGGACACATGTGTTTCATTCAACTTGAACTTGCCAAAAATCATCATCATTAGTGAATGAATGAATGAAATCACACTGCGTCCAAGGAACACACTCGAAGGTCGCTTGTGAAAATGAGTGAGTCAGCAAGTAGCCTTTGAATTCAATTGAAATGTGTTCAGTTGGAAGTTGGCTTAATATCTATAAGTTTCATGCAAGTTAGTTTCATTCCGAGTGCCAGGATGGGTAATGTGAATTATTGTGCATTTCATTGCAAATCCTTTCGAGCGGGTTGATTTGGCCCACATCACACTCCCACCCACCAACTGTAAAGATAAACAGTGAGCCAACTTTCAGCATAAATTAGTCATGTGTGTGTGTGTGTGAGTGTGTGTGCAGCCGAAGGATTTGAGTGGGTGGGTGCAATAACCACTGCAGTGCAGCGATAAAGTGCTGCATATTAAAATCTTCTATGCCTCAAAATGAATTTTGCGTATATACAATAAACAAAAGAGTCAGCACTGACTAAACAGGCTAAACAGAGAACAGCAAGAGAGTGAGAGAAAGATTGAGAGAGAAAGAGAGAGAGAGATAGAAAGAGGGTATGGTATGGATGTTGCTATGAGATTCTCGCTAGTTGTGTGTGGTGCAGCTTAGCCGCTATAAAGGATTTTGCGATGCGTGTTTGCTTGGCGGACTTTGTTTCGGTTTTCCATTTCTGCCGGAACAAAAGCTAATGCGAATGCGTTACTCCCGTTTCCAGTTGTTGGCTAATGCAAAGATACTGCTCATAAATAGTATAACAAATTGCTTATGCAAGCGAAATGTAATTTCATTACGTTTGACTGGATATGTGGGTAAAGCTGATGCTTTATAGTTTTAAGCCTGTCTCACAATCTATTCAATTAATCAAATCTAATTCATATTTTAGTTGGAGCTGCAAAGAGTGCAAGCATAAGTGAGGCAAAATGTTTGTTTATACAACATAACACAAGCTTTTAAAGCCACATCTCTGAAACTAATAAAAATGCATAAAACAGCGTTATTTTTGTTTTTGAAAATATGTATGAATGCTGTGCAATAACTTCAAAAATACGCAAATCAATGATTTGTTGTTTTGATTTCATATATTATCTAAATAGAATTGGTTTTTTGCGACTCAAGCACATCAATAACCAGCAAGGATTTGGCCAAGCTGGGTATTTTTCTCGTCGCCAGTGTGCCCCTTGAGTTATAACTCACATTTTCTTTGCTCAGATAAATGTAGCCAATGCAGCAACCTTATTTATGCCACCGGTGCGTGTATATGCTTATATTAACAGTAGTTTAAAAAGACAACGATTTAAGTTGACCATTCTTCTTGCCCTACCAAAGACTGAAATCGTTATTAATGTACTAATTATTTCATTAGTTATTTAGTTAGTAACAAATAGTTCACAACTTATTGTTTGTTTCTTTTAGATATCAAGGGCAAAGATATGCTGCTTCGACAACTTTAACCTCCAGCCTAGAATGACATTCCCAGGACAAATCAAAACGGCTGAGACAAAATAAAATTGATATCTTCACGCATCTTATGTGCACTTTATATAACCTTAGTAAAATATTATTTAATTAAATTTGCAATTATTAAATTATCTCTGTTTTTTACTTCGTTCATTTTCAAATACTTTTCGCTCCAACAGTGCAGCCTTGCAGCTATTGCTCTGTTGACCTATGCAATGATTTTTATATTTAACTACAAAAGTATGCAGTACAATTTATTCTTTCATGTATAGAAGCCAGCGTAAGAGTATGCAACTATATTTGTGACGCGCAGCATGTAGAAAAAAAAAAATGGGAGCTAAGTCCCGTTATTGGCAATGCGCTTGGAATATACAAGCGCTAGACAAGGGCAAACGGCTCTATGCAGAATGTGAGAAATACCAGGAGAGGCAGAACTGGCGCCACCTACTACTGACTTCTGTTCGCCTGGTACTTTAGCTGGAATTGCTGCTGGTTTTACCCATTTTGCCACGCATAAAACATACAAACATACTAGCATACAAACATACAAATTTGCAAACATACAAACTTACAAACACACAGACATACATACAGGTTAATCTAAGAAAAGCGTTTAATAATATAACTCAAAAATCAGCTTGCTCTAGGGCTTTAGCTTAAGCGCCTGTTTGCATGTATGTATGTAAGTATTTATGTTTGTGTGTTTTATGCGTGGCAAAATGGGTAAAACCAGCAGCAATACCAGCTAAAGTACCAGGCGAACAGAAATCAGTAGCAGGTGGCGCCAGTTCTGCCTCTCCTGGTATTTCTCACAATCTGCATATATACGTTTGCCCTTGTCTAGCGCTTGTATATTCCAAGCGCATCACCTATAACGGGGCTTTACTCCCATTGTTCTTCTGAATGCTGCGCGTCAAACTTATATTCAACCAATAAGAATGTGTAAATTCTCATTGATACAGCTACGAAAATGTAAATAGCATCAATTAGCAACTTATGTCTGCTGTGCATGGAATATTATATAGTCAGATGCAAGTAATGTCGTTATGAATGGTAGAAATAAGCTTAAAACAAGGCTCAAAATAATTTTCAACAATAAATAATACTGAAATTAATCGCATCTGACCATAAAATGTTCCACCGCGCATAGTAAACACAATTTGCTAAGTGACGCTATTTTCATTATTGCAGCTGTATATAAGTGAGACGCGCAGAGTATAGAAAAACAATGAGAGTAAAGCCCCGTTATAGATGATGCGCTTGGAATATACCAGCGCTAGACAAGGGCAAACGTATATATGCAGAATGTGAGAAATACCAGGAGAGGCAGAACTGGCGCCACCTGCTACTGATTTCTGTTCGCCTGGTACTTTAGCTGGTATTGCTGCTGGTTTTACCCATTTTGCCACGCATAAAACACACAAACATAAATACTTACATACATACATGCAAACAGGCGCTTAAGCTAAAGCCCTAGAGCAAGCTGATTTTTGAGTTATATTATTAAATGCTTTTCTTAGATTAACCTGTATGTATGTCTGTGTGTTTGTAAGTTTGTATGTTTGCAAATTTGTATGTTTGTATGCTAGTATGTTTGTATGTTTGTATGTTTTATGCGTGGCAAAATGGGTAAAACCAGCAGCAATTCCAGCTAAAGTACCAGGCGAACAGAAGTCAGTAGTAGGTGGCGCTAGTTCTGCCTCTCCTGGTATTTCTCACATTCTGCATATATACGTTTGCCCTTGTCTAGCGCTTGTATATTCCAAGCGCATCACCTATAACGGGGCTTTACTCCCATTGTTCTTCTGCATGCTGCGCGTCAAACTTATATTCAACCAATAAGAATGTGTAAATTCTCATTGATACAGCTACGAAAATGTAAATAGCATCAATTAGCAACTTATTTCTGCTATGCATGGAATATTATGTAGTCAGATGCAAGTAATGTCGTTATGAATGGGAGAAATAAGCTTAAGAAAAGGCTCAAAATAATTTTCAACAATAAATAATACCGAACTTAATCGCATCTGACCATAAAATGTTCCACCGCGCATAGAAAACACAATTTGCTAAGTGACGCTATTTTCATTATTGCAGCTGTATATAAGTGAGACGCGCAGAGTATAGAAAAACAATGAGAGTAAAGCCCCGTTATAGATGATGCGCTTGGAATATACCAGCGCTAGACAAGGGCAAACGTATATATGCAGAATGTGAGAAATACTAGGAGAGGCAGAAGAGGCGGCACCTGCTACTGATTTCTGTTCGCCTGGTACTTTAGCTGGTATTGCTGCTGGTTTTACCCATTTTGCCACGCATAAAACACACAAACATAAATACTTACATACATACATGCAAACAGGCGCTTAAGCTAAAGCCCTAGAGCAAGCTGATTTTTGAGTTATATTATTAAACGCTTTTCTTAAATTAACCTGTATGTATGTATGTCTGTGTGTTTGTAAGTTTGTATGTTTGTAATTTTGTATGTTTGTATGCTAGTATGTTTGTATGTTTGTGTGTTTTATGCGTGGCAAAATGGGTAAAACCAGCAGCAATTCCAGCTAAAGTACCAGGCGAACAGAAGTCAGTAGTAGGTGGCGCCAGTTCTGCCTCTCCTGGTATTTCTCACATTCTGCATATATACGTTTGCCCTTGTCTAGCGCTTGTATATTCCAAGCGCATCACCTATAACGGGGCTTTACTCCCATTGTTTTTCTGCATGCTGCGCGTCAAACTTATATTCAACCAATAAGAATGTGTAAATTCTCATTGATACAGCTACGAAAATGTAAATAGCATCAATTAGCAACTTATTTCTGCTATGCATGGAATATTATATAGTCAGATGCAAGTAATGTCGTTATGAATGGTAGAAATAAGCTTAAGAAAAGGCTCAAAATAATTTTCAACAATAAATAATACCGAACTTAATCGCATCTGACCATAAAATGTTCCACCGCGCATAGTAAACACAATTTGCTAAGTGATGCTATTTTCATTATTGCAGCTGTATATAAGTGAGACGCGCAGAGTATAGAAAAACAATGAGAGTAAAGCCCCGTTATAGATGATGCGCTTGGAATATACCAGCGCTAGACAAGGGCAAACGTATATATGCAGAATGTGAGAAATACCAGGAGAGGCAGAACTGGCGCCACCTGCTACTGATTTCTGTTCGCCTGGTACTTTAGCTGGTATTGCTGCTGGTTTTACCCATTTTGCCACGCATAAAACACACAAACATAAATACTTACATACATACATGCAAACAGGCGCTTAAGCTAAAGCCCTAGAGCAAGCTGATTTTTGAGTTATATTATTAAACGCTTTTCTTAGATTAACCTGTATGTATGTCTGTGTGTTTGTAAGTTTGTATGTTTGCAAATTTGTATGTTTGTATGCTAGTATGTTTGTATGTTTGTGTGTTTTATGCGTGGCAAAATGGGTAAAACCAGCAGCAATACCAGCTAAAGTACCAGGCGAACAGAAGTCATTAGCAGGTGGCGCAAGTTCTGCCTCTCCTGGTATTTCTCACATTCTGCATATATACGTTTGCCCTTGTCTAGCGCTTGTATATTCCAAGCGCATCACCTATAACGGGGCTTTACTCCCATTGTTTTTCTGCATGCTGCGCGTCAAACTTATATTCAACCAATAAGAATGTGTAAATTCTCATTGATACAGCTACGAAAATGTAAATAGCATCAATTAGCAACTTATGTCTGCTATGCATGGAATATTATGTAGTCAGATGCAAGTAATGTCGTTATGAATGGTAGAAATAAGCTTAAGAAAAGGCTCAAAATAATTTTCAACAATAAATAATACCGAACTTAATCGCATCTGACCATAAAATGTTCCACCGCGCATAGTAAACACAATTTGCTAAGTGATGCTATTTTCATTATTGCAGCTGTATATAAGTGAGACGCGCAGAGTATAGAAAAACAATGAGAGTAAAGCCCCGTTATAGATGATGCGCTTGGAATATACCAGCGCTAGACAAGGGCAAACGTATATATGCCGAATGTGAGAAATACCAGGAGAGGCACAGCTGGCGCCACCTGCTACTGACTTCTGTTCGCCTGGTACTTTGGCTAGAATTGCTGCTGGATTTTACCCATTTTACAACGCTCAAACATGAAAACATAGAATTATGACAACATGCAAACATACTTATGTATATATTTACATACAAACATACATAAAAAAAGCGTTTTAAAATATAATTTTAGGCTTAGCTTTGCACTCTTATATTTCGCCCTTACTTCATAATCTTCTCTTGTGCCCTGTTTGGTTGTTCTAACCCAAAAAAATCACCTACTGCTGACTTCTGTTTGCCTGGTACATTAGCTAGAATTTCCACTGGTTTTTACCCATTTTACCACGCTCGGAGACTGGTAACTTTAAGAGCGGGAATGCGTGTATCTTTTACATATTTTTAGCTGGAGTCACCAAAATTTTTGGCAATAAATTGGTGACATCCCCAAAAGTTAAGCTTCAATCAATCCTGGAACACCCCTGCCGCATCCGTACCCCTTTGCAATCAGGCCTCTAGATACCAATTTTAAAACAGGTATCGAGTGTGCCGCAGTCGGCTGCGACCGACTGCAACGTTTCCACTTGTTTTAATTTTTTTCTTTGGCAAAATGAAGTCACAGCTGAAATTGTGAACAATGAATGCAAATCGTAACTGCCGGTTTCTTAAAGTACATCTCATGGCCTGACCTTAACGGCTGTGCGAGGGGAACGCGACTGATAATTTGCAAATTTCTCCGTCAATGGCCGTGACAATTATTATCCTCCACAAAAAAGTTTTCTATCGCCATGGCAAAATGCTTTTGTTGCATGCCCTGCCGTGATTTTCACCAGCTGCAACGAATCCTTAGGTTTCATCTTCTTTTCTTTTTATATTTTTTTTTGTCTCTACTTGCCGGATAAAGTTTTTGGCCAAGGTGGAGTGGTGGTAGTACTAACAAAACTTTTCCATTTACTCGACCAGATGAACTGACTGCGTTTCTAAGGCAAACTGAGAGTTTTGCTTTTAGGTGCGTTAATCTCTTTACTGCTACTGCGACTGCGACAGTCTCGATTAATAAATAAAAACAATGCCTTTGGCTTTCAACTGTTGCGAGTTTGTATAAAAAAGGCCATAATAAAGTCAGCTTCCTTTTTCATTTTACCAGCTATTTATTGAAAAAGCATCAAAGGCAGATTTCCTTAGCTCACAGTCTGCCGTCGATGGCCGAGAAGTATGTACTAACACAATGGGCAGAGTTCGCTGGCATGCTTTATTTGGCTGTTTGGCGAAACTAATTAAGTTCAATTTAAATGAAATACGAGCTGTGATTTGGGCGCATCGAGAATGAGCATCATAAAGTCAGCGGGAGTAAAAATAATGGTTCGAGAGTAGTACACAGCAGCGCACACATCACAGCTCGCATCGACTCATATCCAATGGGCCCTAACGCAATCTGAAGCGTTACTCGATGAAGGTCGAGGCCAAGCGAACTTACTGGCTAGGCTGAAGCTGGAGCTATTAAATTAATGCCTGCTCGTAAGTTTTACAAGGAATTCAATTTTTTGTGCCACACCAAGCAAGACGGATAGTAGATACTCTCTTGGGGCGTCGCTTGCTCACACCTACATACATAGTACATATAAACATCACCAACCCCAATCCCAAATCCAACTTACAACTTCAGCTCTAGCTTCCGTGCGCACACACGCTTGGCAATCTCTCAAACGTCCGTTGTGTCGTCTTCTCTTGGCTCTTCTTTTGGCTAGTTGAACCATTCGCTTCTTTGCTTCGCTTTGTTTCACCGTACTCTCGTATTATTTTCTTTGCTCGCCTTACTCGATGGAAATTGATTCGAAAGTTTTGCCATTAAATTGTCTTTTGTCGTAATCTTGCATTTTACGTCACTCACTCACTTCGATGTCTGGTCGATGTTGAATCTCGGCCACATTCGATGACATTTAATTGTACTTTTATGAAACAGTGTTTATAATAAATTTGTTTATTTTCTTTTTGTTTTTATTCATTTATTAACAGATTTCTTAAAAATGCAATAAGTTTCATATGCATATTTACCATCTTCTTCAAATTAATTTATACAATGCGTTTTTTGTCTTTAATCTATGCGGTTTTAGCAAATAAACTTACATTAAATTTGTTTTTTTTTTTGTTTATTGTTTTGCTGTAATCTCATGCTTCTTTCTGTACATTGCAGAGCTGTTTATTCTGCATTTATAATTCTAGTATATGCATATACATTAATTAACTTAAATCATCATAAAAAACATTCACAATAGCAGATTTTCTGTTTGGTTATTTATTAATTTTATTTTTTTTTTCATCTTTGCCTATAAATGTATGTATGTTTGTGTGTACCTGTTGCCTTCTAGTTACGTTGCTTGAGAATGAATTACCATTAATTTATGTATGTTTTAATTATTCAGTAATCAAGTCTTGTTTGTCGTTTGTTTTAACATCGCTCCTTTGACTATTATAACATATTACATATGAGTATTAACAAGAGAACTTTGATTTTTGTGTGTGTTTGCGGCCTACATATGTTTGTAATTAAAGATCTTTGTTTGTGTTTATCAAAATGATGAAATCATACAAGGCAATTGAGAATTAACAGTTAATTGCTGCAAATAATTATTTTCTTTGTTAACAAATCTCTTTGGCCATGCTTTAAATACATATAAATATGTATGATAATAATAATATATATTAAACTTATTTCATTTTGCAATAATGTAACACAATAATTAAAGTTTAGTCTTATTTAATTTCCCCCATTTCATATGTTAGCATTACAAACTAAATAAATACATATACCATAGCTAAGTATATGAAAATTATTATTAAAATTCAACTTAATAGTATCATATTTAATATTTATACCCATATCTTGTTTTCTGTACCCAACAAAAAAGTATTCTTTATGATGCGGGGAAGACATTTTAGTTTTGTATCAAAAATCGATTTCATTCAACAATCATTCAACTCTTTCACACTCACATTCATACTTCATATTTAATCAAGATATATTCGTAGAGTGCAAGGAGATATAGTTATCTTTAAAAACAGCAAGATAGTATGTAAATATAGTATATATTTGCATTGGGGAGACACTGATAGACTGATTTGTTAGTAATTCACACACTCATGGGTCACTCACTTCTTTGACAGGTAGTATTCGTCACTTACAAAGAAGAGTATATAAAACACTGTGTTATAAGTACAAGATGCGAACTTTAATCTACATATTTAATCTATTATTATTTGTTGTTGATTTTGTTTGTTGTTATACATGTATGACTGTCTCTCTTTTCTATATATATGTACCTGCATTTGTCCTTTTTTTTATTATTAGTTATTTTTGCGTCTTCTTCTTCAAGTTTCCCTCTTATTGTACAAATTGAATTTGGCATATTGATTGAGTAGATCTAAATACGCATTATCGCATTCCTCGCATTCTTTGCATCCATCGCATTATTTTAGCCAGCGCGTCGTTTATTATTTCACTAAATTAGTACATTTCTCTCGCTAGAGGTTTTAATTAGTTTGGCTTAGCTACTTACGCCTAGAATTTATATTAAACGCTCTTTATGCAATTTTGGCAGCACTATGTGAGTATAAGCTTTACATAGGTATGTATGTTTGTATGTATGTATGTCAATAAACGATTTTAACTTAAATGATAATCGTATTAAGATACACAGCAACAACGTTCTATGCCCTTACTCAATTAACTTGTATTTGAAATGTATTGAAATTTTATTGTCTTTAGCAAAATAATCGGATAGTTTTGCCAATTTTGAGCTAGGCTAAGTCCGGAATTGATTAATTATTAACTACTGAAGCTTCAACTAAGTACTGAATAAATATAAATGTAAATACACACACATGTATATATGTATTTATATAACGTGTCCTGCTGCTGCTGCTGGCCTCTTGTGGCATTTAAGCGCCATTATAATTTTCCTTATTTTCCTGCTCATTTAACTTTTATCTCTGAACAGCAATCACAATTATTCAATAGCGGAAATCCCAGCGACACGCACATACACACACACGAACACAAACCCATTTCAGGCGTGACAATGTGCGGGCGTAAGGAATGTTGAATGGAGTCCTGCAAAGGCATTTTAAATTGATAAATACACATCGTCTCGTCTGTGTTGCATGTGTAAGGATGTGCACAGACATACAAACACACACACACATACGCAAGTGATTGCGTTTATCCTTTTTCCTTAATTTCGGTTTTGGTTTCCCCTAGCTCCGCGCTTCGGCTCCATAAAATTCACTTCCTTTCTCCTTGTGTATTTGGTTTTGCGTGCGTTAATTTCAAATATATATATTTAATTTAATTTTTAATTACTTTGCTCAGTCAGTTCGTCAGCTCAGTCAGTCAACTCAAGTGGAAGCCTGCAGTTCCTATTTCGCATCCTTAGGCAAGGAGCAACAAATGCTCATTTTTTATTGATGCTCAAACTTGATGCAGCGATTGCGACTATCCCTGAACTGCAGCAAAGAGACGAAAGAAGCGAAATGGAAGAGGAATGGCAATGGCAGCTGCTATGCGATGCGATGCGACTTGGCAATTACAGCTCGATGAATATTAATTAACGTACACATACATACATACATATATGCACATACTTTAATATACATATACATATGCATAAGCGTTGCTTCCTTGAATTTGTCGACTAGTTTTGCCTTTGGTTGGGTGGGCCGCAATGTAAAAAAAAAATGGCAAGATGAGTTGAGAGTTAAGTTGAGCGTGTGTTTTACATAGCATTGATGTGGTACGGTACAGTACATAACAGAATTGTCATGACGTGCTTCAGCGCGGCCAGCAACAGAAGTTAATGGCGTCCCCAAGATGAGCATGTCACGCTCGCTGGTCTGTGACGAGCACCAATTTGTGCGGCAAGCACAAAGAGAGAGAGAGAGAGCGAAAGGTGGAGCCATCATAGATCGCAATCGGAGCTGGGCGCGAATGCCTCTATGCTATGCCACGCCCACAGCTGATACTCAAAAGCGAGCGGAGCAACAAATGTGTGCTGGCTGGGAAACAAAAATACAAATGCTGAATTGGTTATCCCCTTGCTACTCCCCTTGGCACACTAATTTTCAGGCACATAAGCAACAGGATGGGGCAAACAACTAATCGCGCGCCGTAACTTCCTGCTGCTGTCAACTGTTTCAACTTGTTTTTTGTTATGTGCCACGCCCAGTGCGCCCAGCGCAATCACGTGCCCATCGACTTGAAGCCGGAGCACGCCCCAGGGAGCTGTCAAACGGCAGCGCGTTTACGTTGCTTCTGCTACCGCTCCTACTCCTGCTCCTGCTTCTGCTTCTAGTGTTCGTTCCACAGAGCTAATTTCCAAAAATGTTGACCGCTTTTCGCTTTCTCGACTACCGCGACAGGCACAAAGTTTTTGGCTATGGCTGTTGTTGTTGTTGTTGTTATGGCTGCTGCTATCCAGCTAATTAGGAAAACGCAAATCCTCACAAGCCAGCGAGTTGGTCATCCCTGCTCTGCTCTGTCTCTCTCCATGCCAATGGCCAAGCAATGAGATCGTTGCGTTTGTTATCTAAATAAACAAACAGTCCAATGAAGTATTATGGGGAGTGAGTTTTGCTTTTTTCGAAATTTACATAAACTAATTCTGTAGCTGATTTGAATAAGGTAATGGGCAATGTTGTTGTTGTTGTTGTTGCTGCTGCGTGCTCAGTAGACGTCTAGGATACATACATACAAACACATACACACGCTGAACAGTGAGAGAGAGAGAAAGCTAAGAGGAGTCGAGTCGAGTGAAGTACATTTAGTAGGTAGATACTTGTTTTGTATGTATGCATGTATATGTTATGTATGTGTGTATGTAGTTACCATATTGAAGAAATACACTCTTATTTAATACCGAGGCTCTGTTGCTGTTGTTGTTGCCCCAGTCTCCGCCTACAGCTATACGAGATGTCCATCTGCGTCTGTATAGGCGACCGAGACACCCGGTATTCCGCTGCCACCGTTAAAGGTGCTGAGTGATGCTGACGCCGGGTCATAGGTGGCACTCGTTGTCATTAGCAGGTTGCTGCCCAATCCCGCACTGCTTACGGGTAGATTCAGGATCTGTAGGCTGCCCATAGGCGGCGCTGAGACGGGCACACCCACAAAACTAGCATTAAGCAGTTGTTGCTGCTGTTGCTGTTGTTGCTTGTTGCGATTGGGATCCTTGAGGATGCCGTGCGGCTGGCGCGGAAGCGTTGATGTTGCTAATGGCAGCGCCGTTGTCATGCTGCCATTGAGCGTTGTGCTCGTCGTCAGCGTTGTGGCGCTCAAATTGATCGGATGCAAATCATGCAGCATCTGCATTTGCATCGGCATCGGCATTGGCATTTGCATGGGACTACCGCTGCCGGCTGTTGTATGATGCGTCACATCAGGCGGCGGTCCACCCACAACGCCACGCAAAATGCCGCGTCTCAACGTACCTGTTGTTGTGTTGGTACCTGCGCTGCCATTGCCAATCAGTGTGGCTGCTCCATTGCTGCTGCTGCTGCTGCTATTGGCAGCAAGCATCGCCGCCTGTGACGTCACTGTGATGGGCATCGGCTGCAGATGCGTCAATGGCACCGGTAGCGGCAATGGCGGCGTACTGAAATCCAACGCAGCCGGATATTCCTGCAGATAGAGCAAAATGTGAATTAATGTTATTGTTATGGTTATTGCAGGCTCGAAAAAGGTTTTTAGCTTTAAGTTTTGAACTTCTGTTTTAACGGCAATCGGCTTAACGCCAGTTGAAATGTAAAACTTTTCTCATTTAAATATGAAAAACAGTAGCCCAACCAAAAGAGAAGAGAGAGAAGAAGATGGAGAGAGCTCAAGTTCTAAGCACGCCGGCTTTTGTTACCATATTTTTGTTCTTGTATACTTTACAATGATATTCTACCTGATTTATATCTTGCCACATTTGTAAAGAACTTGCTTTGAGTTAGGACTATAGCTGAAGCTTTATAAAGCTAAGATTTTAGTTTCTTTCTGCGAGTTCTTGCCTCTAACAATGTCGTAATTATATATTTTGCAGCTTAAAATGTTGCACCAAGAATTGACAAACGTATTTTAACCTTTTTTCTCTGCTTTTTTTTTTACTGATGCAATTGTTGCATTGAATACGATTCGAGTGTTCGAGAGTGTGTGTGTTTGTGAGCGAATGTATACATGTACAAAAGTTGCGGACAAGTTGCAAGTTTGGTAAAAATGTGATGCATTTTTCGTTGCTGCTGTTGCTTGTTTGGCTGTTGCAGCAAGTTGCCTTAGTTAGAAATATTATCTTCTACTTCGATTGACATGACACTTTGTGTCAGTTTGAAAATTGTTTCGCTGCATGCTGCAGTTTAACCTTCCGCTCGCTCCGCGCAAAAGTATTTTCACTAGCTGGACCAAGTTTAACGCCCAGCCCTCCCAACCAGCAAAAAAAAAAATAACACCGGTAGAGAGGTCGGAGCGACAACTTTTCGAAAAGACGTAGAAAAACTTAAAGTTTGCACGAAGAGTTGCGTGCCTAATTGGAATATCAGAATGGACCAGGCCGAAGTAGGTGCACTGCATCCAGGCCAAGGGGACAATCACGATTTTATTGAATATTTTGTAATATCGGCGAATGATAAGGACTTATCCTTCTTCCTGTGCTAGCCAGCTGAAAGAGTTGTTACCAACACGTTCGCTTAAAGAGCATTCGAAAAGACATTAGCGCAGACACACATTTTAAGGGGAGTGGAGACTAAGGCGGTGGCAAAGGGAATACACACGCGCTTGGTTGCTGGCACTGATTAACAAGAAACAAGGAAGACAGCCAGAAGGAGGAGCCAGAGTCTGGGCCAGAGTCTGGGCCTGGGCCTGGTAGTTTAGGATAAAAGGACTTAAGTATACCAAGGCGGACATTTTGTATCAGTTTACAAAGTTAAATTGTCTTTAACGAAAACTTCGAGCCGAGTTTCGGGCGTTGAATGTTGGCCCTGTCCAACAGCCAGCAATTTGTTGCACAAGAGAGTAACAGCAACAGCAACAGAAACAGAAACAGTGAAACGGCATTTTGGTGAACGTAGCAAAAAGGGGTTACGAGTCTTGGGCAGACTTAAAAAACTTTTTTAGCTTGTACGCGCTTGGCTTTTGCCACTTAAAGGGTCTTTGTTGTTGTGTGTGTGTGTGTGTGTGGGTTGTGTGGGGCACGTCGTTTCTAAGCTGGCGCTAATTCTGTTGTGTTAGATTGGGACGGAGGCTGGCTCTCATTATTGTCGTTATTGTTAAAGTTGCCAGGCAAAAGGCAGGCAAACGGCAGGCAAGCAGAGTTCATTTTACTTAAATAGAATATCAAATGTAGTCTGACTACCCCAAGGACTACTTCTACCCCGCTTTTATAGCCATCAAACTTTACACATTTAATTCGATGGCGCGATGCGGCGCCGGCAGGATGCCTCCAACTGGACGAGTTGGCTGTTCTGACTGCCTGCCTGCCTGCCTGCCTGCTACAAAATTAAATTATGGACACTAGTGTAGGAAGTGTATTGGGTTATTTATTTAATCGACATCAGCTGCTCTGGGCCTTGAATTTTAAACGCAAGAAGAGTGCACAGTGCGTATGCGCAATATAAAATATATTGCAGAAAAAGCGAAAATACTTGTAACTGCCTAGCTGACTTTCGAACTGTCTCCGACAGGCCAGACAGGCCGACAACTTTGAGCAACCAAATAGAGAGACAATACCAAGAGTGTGCCCCAAAGCCCGCACAAAACTAATTGAATTTCAAACTGTGCACAACTCGCTTGCTAACAAAGTCAGGCATAGTTAAGTTGGACGACGACGACGACGACGACGACGAAGACAACGCCACTTTGCACATGCACGTACTACTCTCCTCTATGTACCGAACCCATCGCTGCACAACTTGGACGCATATCTAAATGGGACAGCAGCACAGCTCAAAACACAGCCAGCATTTAACTTATCAACTATGGTTGCTGGGTGGGCCGAGGGATGGTGTAGCCACGGGGGGCAGTGAAACTTATTTGTTTTTCTTGTTGTTGTTGGTGGTGTCAAAATGGACATGCAGAACGCAATTGGCAATAAAATACAAATTGCCGCTTAAATAGTTACATGGTTTTTGCAACTCCGAAACTACAGCGCCAAAGCCCCAAACTCGGGTCCACAACTTTAACAGTAAACTGTATACATACGTACGAATGTATGTGTGTTTGTATTTTTGTCTTAATGTCTGTATATATGTATCAAAAGCTGGCTTTGCGAATTCATAAAGCTCATAGCTTTAACACGGATTGCTGGCAAACACAAAAAATAAAAGGAATAAACCAATCTTCGGCACTTCTTCTAATGAGACATTTCGCATTTCGCGAGATTCTCAAATTACGTATGCGCAGCGTGGTCTACGCTGATGACCCAGGAGCCGGTCGCAATCTGTGCTGCATACCTAAAAGAGACTGAAAGGGAAGGGGGGAGGGGGGGGTGAGAGGGGCAATCAAGTTGACGCCCAACTTTTGAACAAGTGAGTGTCAGTATCTACGCGTTGCCTGTCGCCGCAATTGTCGTTTCTCTTTCGGTTCTAAGCGTTTCGATTTGGTTTGGGTTTGTGGACAGCTAAACGGCGTATCGTGTATGTATGTATGTATGTATATAGTATGGGTATGGGATAAATGAATGAATCTTTTTTTGTTTTGTGTCAAGCATTCGATTGAAATTTAATTTGATTTAATACTATAAATTGTTTTTACTCATTTCATTTCGATTCGTTTCGTTTCGATTGGATTTTGTTTGTTAAGGCCGGCTAACTCCCCAACGTCTGTACACTAAAAACGTTATTTAGTGCTGGCCAAATGTTTTAGAACAAACCACAGCTGACACAATATGTTGTCTCTCTACCCACACCCAGCTTTACCCCTCTCTCCCTGCCTCGTGATTTGTTGACGCGTTTTCCACACATATATACAGACATATACAATATACAATATACATTTATATATAAATGTTTGTAATTTTTCTAATGATGTTTATCAAATAATTCAATTTGGCTCCACAAAACATTTCTTATGTGACCGAGAAGAGGCTCGCTAGGGGCGAGGCAAGGAGAGAAGGAAGGTGTACACACACACACATACGCATACATGCACATATGTGTACACATACACAATTGCCATTGTTGGCCAACTAAACCGAAATTGAATTTTTCTCCCTCGTTGACTAAAAACCGCAAACAAAAGGTTTGTGTCCCATGTTGAATGACTAACATGTGCAATGGCACACAGTTGATTCGAAGCCGGAGCCATAGTAGCAGCAGCAGCAGCAGCTCGGGAGTTAAGAAGGAGCAGCTGCTTTTCCTGATACAACAGTGGATATCTCTCTAGTGGCAACTCTGTCATTTAGCTGTTATCCAGAGTAAAGAAGCCAACAGCCAACGATGACGACGCCAGCAACAAAACTGAACTGAATTGAGTAACTGGTCAAATCGCATAAGGCATAATAAAGCCCATAAAAATGGTCAACAGCTAGTAGCATAAATATTATTACATTAGCAAACCATTAGGAGCACACAAATGCATACATGGATGTGTGTGTGTGCGTGCCACATGCAGCCCTTTATGGTTTCGACAAGCGTTGTTGTCTCTAACTAACTGCATTTCGTTCACATCTTTAATTTATACAATTATTGGCCTGGCAACGCCATAAAATGCCAGATGACAGGCGTTTGATACAGAAAATGAGGGTGAGGGTTGTAGGGTCCGTCGGGGCCGTCGGGGGTCGTTTGTCAGTCGCATTGAGTGTCGTCTTAACTTGTCACATTTACACCCCTTTAGCAGTAGCAGCAGTTGTCGTCAGTTAAAGGCATCGATAATAAAAATACATATACCATACATATAAACGTATATCGTCTCAACTAAAATACAAAAATAAAAAGTTTGGGGACGAGGATAATAAATTTCGAAAATTGATTTTCTCATGTTTTGTTGTGAATTTGTGGAATTTATATTGGGTTACCAATGCGACAAACAGTCAAAGCTTTCTGGCATCTGTTCTGCCATTTTGCTTTGGTTCAGGTCAGCACAGAATGTGGCATGCCAGCCAAATCTGGTAATAGCAGCGAATGAGTGTGTATAAGTATAAGTGGAGGCAACACTTTGGTTGCCTTGTCGCATATTTGAAAATCAGAAGCAGAGGATCAGAAAGGAAAGGAGAGGAGGAGGAGCTTACCAAGCTGCTGCTCTCCCACTTTATGTGAGTGATGCGGCGCAAAAACTTTGTTGAATGTAATGAAGCGAAGACACACACTCACACACACATACACAAAAGCGCGCTGTGGTGAAGCACATGGGATAAATGGTAGATGCTACGATGTGGATGTTGTCGTCATAAACGTCGTCATCTTTGTCCTTGCTGCTAACGCTGGTGCTGCTCAGCGCGCTGCGTATGTGTAATATTAAATTGTTGTCTTGAGAAAATAATGTTTACTTTAGCAAGTACAAACAACGGCAGCAGCATCAGCGCAAATAACAACAATGACAACAGAGCAAATGCAGCACACACCCACCCCCCCATCCACCATCCACCATCCCATCAGTTTCCCAATTTGCCAGCTAGCTCCTAGCTATCCCAAGCATCACCCCAGCTGTTGGTTGACTGGCTGCAGCTTAATGCTTTTGAGTTTGTCATTTGTCTTTACAGCGTTGCATGCGGCACGCGGATTATAAAAGTCGAACCGAGTTAACTGGCAGCCATTCTGCTCAGCTCAGAACATTGGCAGCTGTCAGCTGTACAGATGGCACTTTGCCACTATCCCCCCCTTTTCCGCTGAACGTCTGATCGAGTGTACATACTAAAGGGTATAGATGTGTGTATGTATGCTCCCTTAGCTCCCTTTCGACGGTCGGTCGGTTGGTCACATTACGCTGCAAATGCGATGCAAATGGAGTAGGATTTGCTGCCATCGTGGCATCGTGCATAAAACTTCAACTAATTGCACGAACTAATCCTTGGCCGTGACTAGCCATAAGCGACAGAGACAGAAACAGAAACATAGAGAGAACCAGAGAGATGGCGACTAAAAACGAAGCTGATTACTTGAGTCGCGATATTAGGGATCAAAGGAATGTTGGCAATTAACATCGCATTGCATCTAGTATTAAGCGATGGCGGCTCTTAAAGGAATCAGCCAGGCGTGACTTTGCAAGTATAATGCAGCTAAAAAGGGGAGATAGCTCCTTTTTGAGTGTAGCACTTACCATTGGTGGATAGGAAAGATATCTCTCACTATTCATGTTGTAGTAGGAGCCATCTGGCGGTGGTGCTGGCGACGGGGACGGTATATAGACGCCCTTGCTGATTAGCATCTGATCGTCGCGCGTCATGTGACCAGCGGCAATGGCTGCAGCATGTCCATTGTTGTGCCTCGGATGTGGCAACGTACAAGCATTAACTGAAATCGAAAAATGAGAGAAGAAGTATAGTTGATTAAATATGCATGCATATAGATTTTTCTTAAGTCACAAGAAATGAATGGAATCGAATGATTCACAACATTCGAATGTCTTAGGCTGAGTCAAAGTTTGTAATGCAGGTTTGAGTAAAGTCATGCAGCTGTTTAGTTTGGATATAGTTGCAATATGTTTTGATATGATTGGGTTGCAGCTGTGTAATGGACGAGCAGGTCAGCATTTCAATTTATGACTTATGACCAAGTTGGCTCTTTTTTCCTATGGTGCTTCTTGATCGCATTTTATTGCCCTCCGTTTATGCATGAATTTATGACAATTTTAATGGCTGGCCAGAGTTCCGTTTTTCCGTTCCGTTCTGTTCCGTTCTTCTGGCACGTACAACACATTGAGGTCTATTGATTTTATTTTGCTTTCTTCAAACTGCGCTTAAGCTTCGAATGTTGTTGTTGATGTGGGGAAAAGGGTAAAAATAAGCGCCTTTCCTGGCTCTTGGACAAAACCAAACCGCAGACGGCCTGCAGCACAATTTCAATTTGGAAACTGCAAATGACACATTTATAGCCACATTTGAAAGAACGAAAAAGCCAAAAGCCAAAAGACTTTCACCTCACACACACAAGCAGGCAAACACATACAAATGATTGCTGCACATGCACACGTATGCAGCAGCTCAATTGACTATTCGAATGTTGCACTTGCTACTTGCATCGCTACTTGCTACTTGGCACTTGGCAGGCGTGCGTGGCGCCCACGTAGGTGCAACATTTTGCTGCTGCTTTCTGGTTCATTTGATGTGCAAACGTTTGGAAGTGAATAAAACGAGTGCCATTAATTGCAACGATTGCCCAGGACAGGCAGGTGATAAGCTGACTGCCTAGATGTCTTGTGTTGCATGCCCCATACACAGGTGGTACACACTTGTAATAGCGATAAGCTTCGATAGGCAAATCAGTTCAACACACAACACGCAACAACAAACAAAACAAGTCTCTTTGCCGCCTATTTAGCATAAAAAGACAAATGGTTTGGCATTTTGTCACAGCCACAGTAAGGATATTTCTAAAAAGAATCAACCACATAACCACTGAACCACTCAACCCACCCACCCGCACCCATCCACGCAACGACTTCAATTCGCTGTCATTCGTAAATGCGTGAAAGCCGCAAACGTAACAAATTTGTAATTTTCCAAAATAGACTTAAGACACTGAAACATACATACAAACACACACACATGAGACCACTTCAATAAAAGATGCAAACGTGTGGCCTTCGAGTTCCTTTAGTTCGAGGCGTGCGCTCAAATGTAGGCAACAATAATTTTGTTAAGAAACTTGAAGAAGCTGCGGCTGCGGTGACAAGAACATCAAGAACGGAAACAACAAGGAGACAAATCGAAGACTTTCGCCCCAAAGAAGAAGCATGACACATTCTGCAGAAGGAGGAAACGGAAAAGCTGTAGCTGTAGCTGTATCTGAGCTGCTTACCGGTGGTGCCCCCATGTTCATTTTGTGGCTTGTTTACTTTGCATATGCGTACATTGTGTATGCATTGTATGTTGTATATAGTATTTTGTATGTTGAACAATGTGTACTGCGAAAAAGACGAATGGGAAAAGAGAATGGGTAAGAAGCGAACGTTTTCTGATGAATTATTGATTTTCCGATCAGCAAACAGAGCTTGCAGTACTTAATTCGAATTAAGAGTCCAGCAAAAACAAAACAACAAGCAACAATCCATCATTGTACATATGTAATGTGTGCGTAATTGGCCAAATCCTTGGTCATAGGAACGGTTCATATTGCTTTTTGGCATGAAAAGCAAGGCTGATATGTATTTCTTGGAAAATAAAGTAAATGCACTTTCTGGAGAAATTTGCAACTTAGTAGTAATTGGTTAGATGTTTCTTGGACTTGTTTTTAAATTAATGGGTGAAAAAAAACGCCTGTTTGCAGCTTGCATTTAATCTGGCCAAGGCCTTTCAACTTGGTCAAAGCATGGCATTCCATGGAATGTTTTGTTTGTGTTGTGTTGTGTTGCGTTGTGTGACAGTTGTAGTTGGTAAATCGCCTGTGCAGAGGGGCATGTTCATGAGGCATGTGCTCATTAACAGGGTGGCATGTTGAATAGTATCTCATTAAAAATGCGCCTCGCAGTTTGCTTTTGGCTTAAATGCATAAAACTATAGCTATAGGGGCTAAATGGGGTAGTGAGCGGACTGTCATCATCAAAGTGTTGTTGTTGTTGTTGTTGATGTTGCTGCTGCTGCTGCTCATCTATTATTTGATCTCAACTAAGCCAGCAGCAGGTGGCAGCAACTAACAACAAGAATATGTGACGCGCCATCAGCGACAAATATACATACATGTATATACAGATGTACATATGTATTTACTTTTATCTATCTTTTGCTGTACGCTGCTCTTCGCTCTGTACGGGGAATAACACGGCCTTGGGCGCTCTTGTTTGAAATTCAGCTTCCGGCAAGCATTTTAATTTTGATGCCTCGAGGGATTTTTGTTTCACATCTTTTTATTTCGTTCGTTCTTTCATTCATTCGTTCTTGTGCTGCCCATCTTTTGCTGTTGTTTGGGTTTTATTTTGTGCATTTATTTTTTTTCTTACCACGCCGCCGCATACATAATTACGCGCACTGGGGACGTCTTCCCGTTTATCTGTGGCAAGCCGTTGGTGGCAGCGACAAATGCTATCAAACGTTTTGTTGTTGTTGTTGTTGCAATGGCTGCTACTTTTGAAGTATGCTCCACTTGCCAAATTCGTTGACATAAGGTAATTGTATTTTACTTTCAGCCCCAGCCAAGTTAAAAAATAAGAGAAGTGACAAGGCAATAAGACAGACAGAAAGACGACGAAGAAAAGGCCAAAAGTTTGCAGCTAATGTATTTTTATTATTTTTACGCTTTGCATTTCAAATGCAGCTGCTGGCATTGACTGTTCCACAAGTAGCAATGCTTTCAGCGCAATGTCTTCCAATGTTATTATAATACTGCTGCTATTGTCTTTTCCCCTACTTACATACTTTCTTTTAGCCTTCTGCTTCCCGCTGCCCGCTTCCCGCTTACTATTCCAATTCGGAGCGAGTTATTATTATTTTTCCATTTTCATACGACTTGCTTGTTAGTAATTTGTTGCCAGACAGATATTCTTAAATAGTTTGTGCGTCTGATGTAAACGCATTCTTAAATTAGCGCTGCATCCCGGAACGTGATTTGGTTTCGAGTGTTCGAAGATTCGAAGTGGGAGGAGCTGGCTGGCGTCTGCGGTCGCTTTTGGAAAGTGGATGCACACATGACTCAATTGAAAATCAAGACTTGCAAAAACTTTGCTGCTCAATTACAATTAAGATGCGAGATGTTGCGCACTCAAATTGAATTTTCAGCTGCCGCGGCGTACTTGGTTTTAGTTGCTGCTCTTTGTGTACATTTTGCCGATTTCCGTTTTTACATCGCTTTTATTTTTAGCTTTGATTGCAATCATGGCATAAAATCAGGCAACAACGAGTGCATCGAGTAGACAAGAATAACAGTGAAACTTAGGAGAAGGGGCAAGTAGAAGGAAATGCAACACGAAACGGGTGCCTGACGTGCTGACAGGATTCGTGGCACTCGGAGAGCTTGAAAGTTTGTTTGTTGGCCAAAAGTTAATTATCTAAAATGCTTTTTATGTGCTCGGTTTTTTTTTTGTTGTTGTCTGTTTTTGTGTTTTTTTTTTTTAGGACGTTCATTATGTTGCTGGTGAGAGACTGTGGTATCTGGTTAGCCAGATCTCGACTTACCCATATTATTCGGATATAATGTTGGCAAGGTGCCATCCTTTTGGTACCTTGGTGGTGGCATGTCCGCACTCTCCACCAAATATGTCGATGCAGCCTTCTTTCTCGCCTCATCCTGAAAGCATGAAAAATTAAAAAAACCATCAGAGATATCCAATCGCATTCGCATATCCCGTTTTATCCGACTGACACCGAAACTGAGACTGCAACTGAGACTGTAAACTGTAACAGACCCTGAACCGGTTCGCCACGAACTTCAAGTGTTGCCATAATTACACTGTACTTAAGGTTTTGTTTTGGGAGGCGCGTAATTGACAGCGGCAATGACAACAGCGATGACAGGGACCTCAACACCTGTTGAGGCGGCCCACGTTGCGTATACGCAATGTCGATTAATAGTACGCCTTATAGGCATGTAGCCGCCAGAGTTGAGAGTTTACAGGGTTTTTCAGTAAACAGTCAACGATAGGAAGATTGCGCTGGGTAATAAATGATTTTAATAATTTGATACGATTTGTTTGGCATATCGTAGCTGTTGCCGTCGCCGTTGTCCTTGGCTTGGTATGGTTCAGTTCACTTTTGGTTTGGTTTGCACTCACGCTTATTATTAGCATCATCATCATCAGTAGGGCGTAATTAATCACGACGTCTTAGCATGCTGCTGTTACTGCTGCTTCCGGCATCCAGTTCCGGTGCCCTCGATGCCAACAGTCCCTTACCCCATGCACCACCCCCTAAGCCAAGCTCCTAGTTATAACTTAAGGCAGCCAGCCCACATTAATTTTGTTTTGTTATACTACCTCAACTGCCTAAATGTTTGTTACAGTCTCTCTCTTCTCTAGGATCAGACGACAGTTTTGCTACCCATTCTCATTTACAAATTGCATATTCATGCACAAAAACAAAAAACAGTGAAGTGTAACTAAAAATTGAGTTCGTTCGTTGTGTGTGTGTGTTATACTCACAATATATTCCGGTTGACTGCCCTCATTGGAGTAGGACTCGCTCTTCTCCGACACGCTGGACAGTGTCTCGCCAGTAACGGTGTCATTGTACGAGCTGGGCGCGTACATTTCGATGCTCGCCGTTTTGCCTGGTTGATTTGTAGTTTCCGCCACTGAATGCGACAATGTAAAGAACACAGAGTAAGAGAAAAGAAGAGAGGGAGAGAGAGGGCGAGAGAATAGCAGGGTCACAGGACGAACAAAAAAAAAGAATGGGTAGAAAGTATTCGGCGCAAATATTGAAAAGGTGTAATTGGCAGTGACATGCCGAAAATTGATTGGGCGGCGGCGGCGGCGCAGTGCGCCAGTCATTTGGAACACCGCACGGGCGGAGCATTGGGCCGGATATGGACAGGATTGTTGTTGTTATGCCATAGGCATGTGTGTATATGAGGGCGTGTGGGGTGTGAGCATAGTTTCAGGCAATGCAAATCAAATGCAAATAGCAAAGATTGTCAAAGTGCAGAGCAAGCAAATGTTGGCCAGCGGGACAATGTGGACGATGGTGAGCGGAAAGAGAGCGGAGAGAGAGAGAGAGAGATTTTGGGCATTGTGTTAAATTATTCACATTTGGTGCATTGCCATTGACGTCGTCGTCGTTGTTGTTGTTCATTTTTATGCCAACGCATTTTTGGTTGATGGTGGTCAAGGGTTAAAATCAATGCACGATGTTCAGTTCGGCGATGCGTAGCGTTCCATTCCGTTGCATTGAGAGGCGGGAGAGAAGGGCGGTTGGATGCAAGAGCGAGAGAAAAAGAGAGAAGAGTAAAAATTCAATTAAATTTGTATATAAAATGCCATTAAATGATTCATGGCACATTTTCACAAATGGCAACGACAAAATGACCGCGCCACATGGTTAACACGTGTTTTCCACAAAGTCAAAGTGCGGTGTGTGTGTGTGTGTGTGTTTGAGTGTTCGTTGAGTGCATTTGTTTTGTTGTTTCCATATTCGCACGATATGCAGCATTGGGTGATGAGTGATGCGATCAGGTCAGGATTCAGGATCCATTATAAAAGAAAAAAATATATAGAAAATACAAAAAAATTATTATAGATTATTTGCAATATAAATATAAATATCTTAAGCTAAAATTATGCACGCGTTGTTATTGTTGCTATTGCATTACTAGAAAGTTTGCATTGAGTTCAACGATCAAGAGCTAATATTCTGCACATAGTATTTAACATTAAAGTTTTATCAAATGTCGAGTGTTCTCAACTGCAGTCCGCAGTCGACACCGTCATGTGCTTATTGTGAGTTTTATCGTAAATTGTAAATAAAACATATTGTCGTCAAAGTAGCAGCAGTCGGATATGTTATGCGAATGCATTTTTAGTTTAGTGAATAAAATATATTTTTTTTTATTTTTTTGTTTTGCATTTGTCACATACTTTATTTGCGTTGACACGTGCCAGTAACAGAAACAGCAAAGCCAGACCGAGAGCCGAGAGACGAGAACCACAATCAAGTTACAAAAGGTTATATGGCTGTACAAACAGCATGGAAAAGTATGTAATCAATATGTATATATCAAATTAAAATGGCACCACCAAGGATATAAATAGAGATCCATTAAAAGCAATGCCAAAGGTAAATTCAACTTTTTGACAACCAACAAAATGACTTGCCAATGTTAGGATAGACGGAATTAAAGGTTAGCAGCACTCGGCAAGCTTATCGCTGTCAAAAGTCCATATAGAACTTGGTAGTGGGGTTGAGCAATGAGGTGTTAGTATGCTGCCCACACCACAAATAACTAAGCTCGATTCTGAAGTCGCTTAGTGGGGGGTAAGGAACGCTTTTTTATTTTTTGTTGATTTCCCTTCTTGCTGCACTTTATGCCCAACACAGAGATTACAAATTTTGCACTTATGCCACGACAACCCAAAAATCTGGTGCCGAGTGGACGAACAGACAGGCGAGCGAACGGATTTGTTCCGCTTTTTGCACGGCTGCCAATATATGTAAGTGTGTTTGTATGAATGTATGTATGTAGATGACACGGCTTAGACAGCTTTTGCGGTCGTCAGTACAGTTAATGACGTCGCTGTTGACGGTTGAACGTCTGCTTTGAAGGTTTTTCTCTTAATCTCTGCTGAACTCTGCTGTTTGCATCACAGGCAAAAAGTACCTGCCAGTTATTCTCTGACTTTGCCTTTGACTTTTTTGACAGCCTTAATGCTTGGGACAAGTGTTGGGTTCAAAGTTCTTCTTCCTTCTTTTTAAGTTCTTCAGCTAAAGCTGACATGCACTCTTTTTTATTCAGTATATACAAATAGCGAATGGCGAGCGAAGAGTTTGAACTAGTATAAATACATATAATATATTTAAGTAGCATGTGGGAGAACAATTTTTGAAGCTTTCAATTTAGGAAAGCTAACCTAAGCAGCAAACTTTTCAACTTTCAACATTCGGACATTGGCGCAATGGCGCCAAACTCTTTGACAGCCTCTGTGTGTATGTGCTTATCTTAACAGATTCGATAGCCAGACGCCTCTGGCTAGAGCATACTCACAGCCAAAGCCAAAGCCAGGGTCTGAGCTCGAGTATAGTAGTCAATTGTTTAAGGAGTGTCAAAGTCAAGTGGTTTTCAAAGGATTTCGTTTGTTTTCTTGCTTTGCGCTTATCGTTTATTGCTTGTGCCAACGTTGGCACAAAACTTTTCACGAGTGTCGCTTTCCCCCTTTCTCAGTTTCTCTACCTTACTATTAGTATCTGTATCTGTCAATGCTCTTTGGAATTTCTTTTGGGTGTCTGCTAACAACGAGCCATCAATAACTATATTTTTTATTGACTATCCGTAAACTGATACAAAAAACTTTGCAAAAAATACTTAATACATACTTATAACCATCATTAAATCAAACCAAATAGATGAAGTGTACTTGTAATTTCCATTTAGGCATTTCCCTTAACACACTTCATATCTATGGATGGTCATAGACTCTCATAAGGATATGTATGTTTGTCTGAATGTATCTATGAGTGCGCGCCCAGCAATGTCCAAAGGAGTCAATGACCTAGGCAACAGCCGAAAAGCCGAATTGCCGAACCGCCAACCAGCTGCCAACCGCAGACTTTTGGCATAGTTTATCGGGAAAATGCAACGACAACGACAACGACAACTGAAACTGGCGAAAGCTTCTTAGCCATGTCCGTGTCTATGTCCGCTGCGGTACAGTTCGGATGACTTCCTTTTGGGGGGTTTTGAGGCTGGCGGCGGGTGATTTTATTTTCCGTCATGCGGCATTTTGACACAAAAGCCCAAATGCACATTAAAAATGCATATCTAAAGGGCCAACACAACAAACAGCAAGCAGCAGCAGCAGCCCACAAGTCAAGTTTTTGCTAGCTAGCGAAAACATTGAAATATGCACAGATATCTTCAGGCTGAAAGCTGTCCAGTTGTCTCTAGTCCTTTCTCCGTTTTCCCTTTTTTCTTGTCCCACTACCCATTCCACTCTGGGCTTTTTCCAACCGCTGTCATTCTGGCCAACGAACGCACCAGTTTCCCTGACAACTCCTTTATTACCGAAAAGAAAAAAAAATAAAAAATAAATGCTTTTGGGCATTGTCAGTTATCGGCTTATGGAACCGCCACAGTGGCAGCCAAAACGAGCCGAACATTGTCATAAAAAATGTTGTTGCAAAAACAGAATTTTCTTGTATTATTATTCTTAGTTAAAGCAACTAAAGGAGCTGTAGCCTCCTAGCACGCTTAACGGTTCTTGTAACAAGCGACTGTTAAGACTGAAATATGCATTTCTTTTGTCGTGCTAGGGTGAGTCAAGAGAGATAGAGAGACAAAGAGAGAGAGTGGAATGAGGATGGAGAGAGTTTCGTTTTTGGTTCTTGCATCCCATATTCAAGCGCGTCATTTGTTCAAATACAACCATGCAACGTGGACTGAAAATAAAATAGAATTTGCCAGTACTTGTACTTATACCAATTCCCGTTCCTATTCCCAAATTCAGTCTCCCGTGTTCCGTAATAAAGCAAACTGAGTTCTAAGAAAAAATATATCTGAGTTATATCCTGCGGCTGTGTTTTATGCATCGTTAAAGAAAAGAGTGCCTCGCTTCACGCTTATAATGTCAAAAATCTTGGCCTACATTTCACGCAGACTGATTTGAAGGAGAAGGAGGAGGCATAGAATGGAATAATGTATAGTCATGCTCGAAGAAATTCACTAGTCTATTCTTTATTTATATAAGAAGGTGGATACATACTAGTTAAAGATACTTCATTCGGTGCCTTTTTGTAAAATTCGAACCATTAAGCCGTCAAAAGTTGAACTGGCAAAACGAAAAAGTCAGATAAGTTAACCAACTCATAAGTCAAATGTTTGCCGAAAGTACTATTCGTATATGTATATATGTATGTATATATATGAGCATACATTACAACTGCAAATATGCAACGAAGCATATACATGTATGTTCTTTGGTATGTGTGTTTGCATGTATGTGCACAATTGTGCAAACTGTTGCCAAGGACAGATTGCAGTTGGAATGCTGATTTCTGTGGGTGAGTCAGGAGGAGCAGGAGGATGTTTTCTCATCTGGCTCACGTACAGAATGCGTATGCATAATTTTGGTACGCTGCATTGGGAAATTTGGGTCTGATTGAGAAAATGCTTCTGTGGTTCTGCGTGTCAAACCACTAAATTTGGCTCAATGAAAAATAATTTGGTTAGCACACGTCTGGCCAAAACGTTGGCTCATCTCTGGCCAAAGAAGAATTTTTATGGCCTGGCATTTGCTTTGCAGCGTTTTAAGTTGTTTGCCTCGTTTTGTGCTAACACTTTCTGCACGTTCTGGTTCTGGTTTGGCTTCTTGAGACCTGACTTGCCAAGAAATGTCTGCAATTTTCTGTCAGTCGGTCGGTCAGTCGGTCGGTTAGACAACGGACGGGTAGAGGATAAGATTAGTCATTTCAGTCGCTTGGCCTGTTGAAATATATAATACCATATTAATAAACCATCTGCCAGCATCAGCTGCAAATTGAGAAAAAGGCAGGACTCGAAATAGGAGAGGTGCTCTATGCTCTATGCTCTATCCTCAGTGCTATCTGTATGCCTGTCTGTTGTCTTTAGATTGAGAAGAAGCAATCTGATTTCCGAAAGATTGTGCGTTCAGCTAAGAAAACGATGCACATTTGTCTTAGCCGAAGGGGGCAAACTGGGCAACCGGACGGCGATGTCTGCCAACATCGTTGTTCAATAAACAGTTGCACTTGGCATGGCCCCGGGTCGTCGTCGTCGTCATCGTCGTCGCTGCTGCTGCCCGCTGCCAGGATGCATCATTATTTTCTGTCATCATTATATTCTTGTTGACTGCTCTGAGCGGTTTGCTTGCCTTTTAGACTTTCAGCTTTTCCCCTTGGCCTTTGCCCATGCTGTTTCCTTGCCACGCTCCTGGCTCTGGTTTTCTCGCGGAAATTACAAGAAGCGCACATTGCGCATATATGATTTCCAGACAGATATATATTTATTTTAATACATATATTCCCCGACAGCCATGAACGCTGCTTTCTCTCTATCCACCTTTGTACTTGCATATATCTATATATGTATATATCATCTATGTAGATGCAGGAAATTGTTTAGTGAGCATCATAAAGTGAGCAGACAACGCGTCGACGTCGACGTCGGCGTCTATGTCTTAGTCTCTGTCCGTTGGGAGCATCGGAAGTTGCACAACGCGCTTGCTTCCTGTGGTGATGCGGAAGTGGTCCGAGAGCCACGAAGTGGCAGCTGCTCGACTTACTGAGTCAAAGACAACGCCAAGGATAAGAGTTTTTTATGATTTGATACTAAATCAAATACGCAAATAATGCCTTAACAAATATATGCTTTCAGCAATAACTCAGATATTGTTACTTAACCTAGCAATAAAACGTTATATACAAAAAAAAATAGAATAAATAGATGTCATCGAACCTTTAGTGCGCCGCTGATGCACAAAAAACCAAGCAACTAGCGCGGCATTGACCAAAAGAAATCCAAATGCGGCCAGAGATATAGCAATTATGATCAGATTCGGTGTATTGCTGGAATCCTCCGTTAACTCAACTGGCATCATTTCAAGTCCTGCTCCATGACGATGTCCCGCCAAATAAACCAAAGCAAAACGAAACGAATCGAATCGAAACGAAACGACAACATGAAAATAAAAACAGAAAAATATGGTTGCAACAATAAAATAATAAATAAATTCGAAACGAAACGATATGAGAAACTGTAATAAAAAATGACGCAGCATCGCCATGAAGCAGCTCGGTGTTCGGTGCGTCCTACTTTCATTTCCATTTCCACATTCAGTCTGGGTAGAAAACCAAAATGCAAGTGACGCAAATCACGTTGCCATGGAGTCACAGTGGCGAACGTGGACTCTCGCTCGAATGCGACCGCGAAACTTAGCCTCAACGTTGTGACATGAGGCAAATTAAATTAGCGACGCTCCTGATGCTGACCACACGGTACGTGTGGCTTCAGCAAGAACAGAGACTAACAGGCAACAGCTTCTACTAGGCTTATAAATTCAAATTATACGATGCTGATCTGTGACTGGGAAAGCCGCAGCAAGAACAATTGCAACAATAACAATAACAATAACAACGGCGTGTTGTGTTTCTCTGTTATAATGTGTACCTCGCTTTAAACGCTTCTCGTTGCGCTTGTGCAGGCAACAGCCGATAACAAAGATGTTGAGTAACACAACCGTAATGCCCGAAGCCACGCCGACCAGCAGCATGCCCGATGTGCCGCCCAGCGGCGTCTGGCTAGTGGTTGGTGGTCCTCCACCCAAAGAGGATGCTGGCTGCGAGGGCGGTGGCGCTTCTGCTTCGTTTGTATATCCAATTCCAATTAAGTGCAGCAAATTCGAGCAGGAGACAGAAAGAGTGTTGGAGAGGGAGAGATCATTGAGTTGAGAGTGAAGTTTCTCTTGGTAGTCGTCGTACACATCAGTTGAAGTCCATAAATGCAAAATTATGTTCGTATAAATCAAACCAACATCCCAGCCGCAGTGATTGCTAATTTCAATATTTTACGATGCGCGAACTTAAAATCTGTACTTACCTTTGGTCTGTGCACGCGTCAAATCCGGCAGATAGGTGCTCTGCCCCAAATCATTCCACGCCATGACCGAAAACAGATACAGCGTATTCATCCGCAGGCCGGCAATGGTCAGCTTGTGACTATTGGGCAGCCCATCAATGTATTTGTACTGCTCGCGGTCAGCCATGCTGCAACAAGAGAGAGAGAGACAGAGGGATAGAGAGATACGAGGGATATAAGAAGAAGTGGATGCAACAGACGGAGTGGGAGTAGGTGAGGGTGAGGTACAAGCCACATGCTTCTGGCTGAGCTGGCAATTTCATTAGTGCGCGTGACATTTGCCGCAATTGCAATGGAATGAACCTGAGCATGCATATAGAGAGATGGGTTGTGCTGGGGTGTTGAGAATAAAGGATAGAGGATATGGTAACGTACCGATATCGCACTCGGTAAGAGGCCTTTAGGCCACCATCGAAACTTGGTGTCCACGCCACTGTCACCGTATCATGAGTGACATTCAGTATATTGAGACTGAGTGGTGGCTCTGGTGGGGACGTAATGTCCAAACGGACAGTTTCGACATCCTCGCCGAGTTCATTGCGGGCAATGCACTCGTAGGCTCCGTAGTCAGCAGGCGCCACCTTTTCGACAATCAATGTGGATTCGTAGGTAAGTGAGTCAATCTTGCGCTCTTCCACATCGTACTTAAACGTATGGTTAATGGGCAGATCTTTGCTCTCCTGACGCCAAATGAACTGTGGTTTCGGTGATGCCTGAGCCCGACACGGCAGGCGTCCCCGCTCACCCGTTCCACTCGCTGCTCGCAGCATTGTCGGCGCCTTGGCAATCTCGGGAGCAACTGCAAGAATATAACAAAGGGAATAGAGTACATAATAATGTCTAATCTATCTAACACTTACACTTGACAATAAGGAGAACATCTCGATTGGTGGGATTGGCAACATGGTTGTCGGCAACGCAACGAAAGTTGCCAACATCATCGCGCTGTGCGTTCTTAATGTGCAGATAGGCAGTTCCATTAGTGAAGGTCGTTGTGGTCTTCTCCTTCATATCATAGCCAACACGCTCCCACTTGACATGATCGTTTTCGAGTGGTTTTCCTTCTACACTGCACGATAGCATTGCATCCTCGCCGGGACTCACAATGATATTATCCGAGACGGATTTGATAGTGGTGCCATCTATGCACAGAGAGATAGAGAGAGAGAGAGAGAGAGAGAGAGAGCAGCTGGTAAGCATAATCTTTCGAGTTTAACAATGCACTTGTTCAACTTACATTCGACGACAACGGTTATGTTAATGGTCGCCTTGCCCTGAGAGTTGCTGGCGGTGCATGAGTAGACACCAGAATCCTCGCGATGCAGCTTGGTGAAGTTTAGAGCGGCACCATCCGCAAAGATGCGATGCTCTCCGGCTGAGACACTGCTACTGGTGTCCTGCGGAATGGGCATACCATTCTTCGTCCACGTGTAGGTGATTAGTTCAGGATTCGCATTCGCCTGTAGCGGCACCTGCAAAGACTCGCCCTCCAAACCCACTGAGGTAGATGATGGCGGCGGCACAAACTTGGGACGGTCTAAGAGAGAGAGAGAGAGAGAGTTGGGGCCATATGGAATTGCAATTGAAATTTCAATTCAAATTTTTAATTGAGAGTTGAGATTCAGACTGGGTCTAATTGCTCAATTAGTAGACAGATGAACGAGCAGGCAACCATATGAACAGTTGAACAGATGAACAGATGAACTACTTACACAGCACATTTAGGCTGGTTGCCTCGTGGACGCTGCGTTGCAATGCCTCGTTGGCGCTTTGGCAAGTGTAGACCACACCGTTCATTTCCTGGGTGATGTTTAGCCTGAACTCGAGTGTGGAGACTGTGCCGCCCCACAGACCTGGCTTGGACGTATTATTAATGCCTGTTATAGACACAAGTTCAGCAGAGGGACAGGATGAGAGGGAGAGAGAAAAGTATGGGCGTGATTTTATATTTTACAGAACTGGACGTTGGCTGAGTTTGGCCGGTTGACTGACTCAATGCCTGGCAACCAAACCAAACTGAACCGAACCGAACTAAACCGGATGTTGTCGTGGAAACGCCTTAAAAAAAAGCAGCGACTATGGATGCAGCAGCCATTTTGACAACGGCGCCGCCAAGTCCATGTCTGTGCCGCCAGCTGGGCAATGTTCCAATTCTATGGTGCTTACGTACGTACCTTCAATGGGTATGCCATCCTTCCACCAGGATAGCTTTGCCGGCGGATTGCTCGAGCTCGAGTCACAAATGATGGTTGCCTCCATGCCAGGTCGCAGTTCTTCCGGTTCAATGCGTATTTTTACCGTCTCTGGCGCAACTGTAAGCACACACACACACGTAAGGCATTCGGATAATAATGGCATGAGCTCTGTCTTCAACGGCTGCTTAGCCAACAACAACAACTGGGACAACTACTTACAATGCACGCTGAGCGTAGTGGACTCAAAAAGCGGTATTTCAGTGGCGCTGTTCGAGGCCTCGCAACGATATTGCGCCTGGTTGTCGGTGACGTTGGCCAAAATAGTTATTTCAGCTGAAACAGATTTGTCGGCAGCCCGAATGACCGAGTTGATCTGGAAAACAGAAGTACAAACAGGCAAAAAGGTAAATACATTCTCACGGCTGTGCCAAAAATTAGCTTATGCACCTTTCGAAAATAGGAAAAAAATTACAGGTCACTTAAGCCTGCACAAAAATAAATTCACTTACATATATTGAAAACTCCTACTTAACAAGTTGATGAGCAAAATAGTTGTTCATGTCATCAGTCTTAAAATAAGCACTTACTATGTCTAATATTTTCAAAGATGTATCCAATAATACGAAATACAGCCATCTGTTAGGGTATATAACACACACTTTTCAACACTGGGTGAGAAATGTGCTTTGGGGCAAAACAATTGACGGTAATGTGCTGCATATGCAAAGAGAGACAGTCAACAGTAGCAGCTGGCTAGCACTGAGCACAAAACATAGAGCATTTTAATTTTGTTGTTGATAAAATATCATTTAATCTGAGCGCACAGATGAGCACTTGCGCCCAGGAGCCCCAAGGCAAACGGCTGGCGAAGAGTTGGTAGCAGCGTGTTGTAGTGTTGGAGGCGGATAGAAAACAACCGCAAACGACGGCGATAAAGATGGCTGGATAGCACGGCGTGTAGCAGTTGGTTGTTTCCGTTCCTGTGACAGAAACCAGCAGCAGCGGTGGCCACTTGGCGTTTGTTGTAGTATATCAACTTACCAGCTGATGCTGCTGCTGCTGCTATACAACATCTCTACAGCAGCGACAGGAAGTTGCCTCCATAAGTATGCAACAGAAACAGAAACAGAATCAGCAACAGCAACTGAGCTAAGCAACTGTGGCTCACTTCCGTTGATGGCATTTAGTGATGCGAGTCGAGTTGTGGCAAACGATTTAATTCGTATTTCTGTGAAAAGCTGAGAGAACAACTAAGACAATTTCCAGATATCCCAACTATCTATCAACTTGGAGGTGTAAAAACGGACCGATGCAAAATCTGGACCTTACAGTCGTCAGGTTGGCTTATTAGCACTTTAAGCCCATTAAACGGAAACGGAAACGGTCAAGAAAAGCGTCATTATTGTTTTGCGCATATTTGTTGTCTGTTGTTGATAGCATTACGAGTTCTCTTCGTTTATCTATGTTTTTCTATGTCTCTGTTACTCTATGTTTTTTTTTTTTATCTATGGAGTGCTGCATATCGTGTGGTGCAAATGATGAAAAAAAAACTCACCCGCTTGTCGTTTTTATACCACGTTAACGTTGCCAACGGATTGCCGCCCGAAGAGACACAAAGCAGTTTTTGCACCGACCCAGCTGGTATAATTTGTCCTTCTATATAGCCCGAAATTAATGGCGGCGCGGGTGGATCTGCAAAAAGATAGAGAAAAACGTGTTCAACGTCAGCGCATACCGTAGAAAGAGACCTAAAAACAAAGAAAGAAAAGAAAAAAAACCAAAAGCAAAAAAAAGAAGAAAGAATAAGCTGTTGGCCCAAAAACTTAGCAACGAGGCTAGCCAACAAATTATGGCCTACTAACAGCCAAGCAATCCCACCAGCAATACCAACTGCTGTGACGTCGAGTCGTTCTCGTTGCCAACAAAACCCTGGCCTAACAATAAAAATTAAAATTATTTAATTTGCCGCGCATAAAGTAAATGTAAAGTATCTGAAGGGCATCCCTTGGGCTACCACCGAACGTACTATGCATACAATCATATAAGACACACACAGCGGCCTTGAACATTTCTAAATTTTTTCTACCGAAGGCTACGAAAGAATGGGCCAAAGAATTTGCCCTGCCCACTGGCAGCTGCAGCGTGTCAGCACAAAGCGAGCCCTGTCATTGGGTTTAATATGGAAAAGGGAAATGGGTTGGAATTTGGGGGGGGGGGGGGCGGTCTTAGGGGGTCTTGGAGGAGATACGCTCATTACCCCGAGGTCTCTGTTAGCCATTTTGTGCGGTATGGGTAATAAATGTAAATCTCACAGTCGAGTTTCGTTTCGTTTTGTTTCTGCTGCTGCCCCGCTGCTTGGTGTTCTGTGATGCTGGTCAGAAAAATTAATTAGCGCTGCAGGAGTGCACATAAAGGACGCGTGGACAACAGCTAAAACGGCTGCCTCCACCCCCTCCACCAGCAGGGCCTTCAAGTGCCCAAGCACAGCTGGTTTTATTCAAAGTTTTTTTTTTTTTTTTTTTGCTGCTGGCGGATAAGTCAAAGCTGAAACTACTAAAAATCTGTCTAGTGAACGCACAATTATTAATAAGCCTGTCACGGCAAAGGCAGTGTTTCTGAGCTATCTTGTTATCAAGGAGTGACAGCTACTAGCTCTCTGAATCTCTGCACTGTACTCAATCCGCAGTCCTTTGTCCTTGTCTGCGTTCTGTTGTGCTTTCGCTTACCGTTCACCACCAGCAACACTTATAATTGAGGCAAATTAAGAGTGACATCGGACATGGAATAATGGAGTCGAAGACACCTTCGTTTGCTACATGGCGTATATAGAGTTGAGATGACGCTGGCCATCGATCGATTCAGGGAACGTACGTGTTCTGTGTGGTGTGGTGTTATATTTTTTGGGCAGGTTGACAGCCACACCGCGACTGATTGGACTTTTATTTGGCAAGCCAAGATGAGGCAATGACAGTCAGACAACAAAAAAGAGACAGTAAATATTTTCTATACACAACTTATTGACATACTTGGAATTAACTTGTTTATCCATTTGAAAATCAGATGTTTACACTTGAATTTGAAGTTGAAATTTAGTTTTCTCCTGTTTAATTTTAATGCCAAAACATCTACTAAGGCATTGGTATAATCTTCGAATTCTGCATATGTAATCTCTTTCGACTTTCATAACTTCGGCAAAACTGACCCGATTTAAATCTTTCGACTTCCATAACTTCGTCAAAACTGACCCGATTTTCAAAAGCAATATCTTAAAAGTCATGGTTTGACCCCTAGAATAAAACTGCATTTAAAGTTAACAAAGCGATTTTTGGTCGAAATGCATGTTAAAATTTTTATGCCAAAAAATCGACTTCTGCATATGTAAAATCTTTCGACATCCATAACTTCGTCAAAACTGACCCGATTTTCAAAAGCAATATCTTAAAAGTCATGATTTGACCCCTAGAATAAAACTGCATTTAAAGTTAACAAAGCGATTTTTGGTCGAAATGCATGTTAAAATTTTATGCCAAAAAATCGACTTCTGCAAATGTAAAATCTTTCGACATCCATAACTTCGTCAAAACTGACCCGATTTTCAAAAGCAATATCTTAAAAGTCATGGTTTGACCCCTAGAATAAAACTGCATTTAAAGTTAACAAAGCGATTTTTGGTCGAAATGCATGTTAAAATTTTATGCCAAAAAATCGACTTCTGCAAATGTAAAATCTTTCGACATCCATAACTTCGTCAAAACTGACCCGATTTTCAAAAGCAATATCTTAAAAGTCATGATTTGACCCCTAGAATAAAACTGCATTTAAAGTTAACAAAGCGATTTTTGGTCGAAATGCATGTTAAAATTTTATGCCAAAAAATCGACTTCTGCAAATGTAAAATCTTTCGACATCCATAACTTCGTCAAAACTGACCCGATTTTCAAAAGCAATATCTTAAAAGTCATGGTTTGACCCCTAGAATAAAACTGCATTTAAAGTTAACAAAGCGATTTTTGGTCGAAATGCATGTTAAAATTTTATGCCAAAAAATCGACTTCTGCAAATGTAAAATCTTTCGACATCCATAACTTCGTCAAAACTGACCCGATTTTCAAAAGCAATATCTTAAAAGTCATGGTTTGACCCCTAGAATAAAACTGCATTTAAAGTTAACAAAGCGATTTTTGGTCGAAATGCATGTTAAAATTTTATGCCAAAAAATCGACTTCTGCAAATGTAAAATCTTTCGACATCCATAACTTCGTCAAAACTGACCCGATTTTCAAAAGCAATATCTTAAAAGTCATGGTTTGACCCCTAGAATAAAACTGCATTTAAAGTTAACAAAGCGATTTTTGGTCGAAATGCATGTTAAAATTTTATGCCAAAAAAATCGACTTCTGCAAATGTAAAATCTTTCGACATCCATAACTTCGTCAAAACTGACCCGATTTTCAAAAGCAATATCTTAAAAGTCATGGTTTGACCCCTAGAATAAAACTGCATTTAAAGTTAACAAAGCGATTTTTGGTCGAAATGCATGTTAAAATTTTATGCCAAAAAATCGACTTCTGCAAATGTAAAATCTTTCGACATCCATAACTTCGTCAAAACTGACCCGATTTTCAAAAGCAATATCTTAAAAGTCATGGTTTGACCCCTAGAATAAAACTGCATTTAAAGTTAACAAAGCGATTTTTGGTCGAAATGCATGTTAAAATTTTATGCCAAAAAATCGACTTCTGCAAATGTAAAATCTTTCGACATCCATAACTTCGTCAAAACTGACCCGATTTTCAAAAGCAATATCTTAAAAGTCATGGTTTGACCCCTAGAATAAAACTGCATTTAAAGTTAACAAAGCGATTTTTGGTCGAAATGCATGTTAAAATTTTATGCCAAAAAATCGACTTCTGCAATTTTATGCCAAAATCGACTTCTCAATGTAAAATCTTTCGACATCCATAACTTCGTCAAAACTGACCCGATTTTCAAAAGCAATATCTTAAAAGTCATGGTTTGACCCCTAGAATAAAACTGCATTTAAAGTTAACAAAGCGATTTTTGGTCGAAATGCATGTTAAAATTTTATGCCAAAAAATCGACTTCTGCAAATGTAAAATCTTTCGACATCCATAACTTCGTCAAAACTGACCCGATTTTCAAAAGCAATATCTTAAAAGTCATGGTTTGACCCCTAGAATAAAACTGCATTTAAAGTTAACAAAGCGATTTTTGGTCGAAATGCATGTTAAAATTTTATGCCAAAAAAATCGACTTCTGCAAATGTAAAATCTTTCGACATCCATAACTTCGTCAAAACTGACCCGATTTTCAAAAGCAATATCTTAAAAGTCATGGTTTGACCCCTAGAATAAAACTGCATTTAAAGTTAACAAAGCGATTTTTGGTCGAAATGCATGTTAAAATTTTATGCCAAAAAATCGACTTCTGCAAATGTAAAATCTTTCGACATCCATAACTTCGTCAAAACTGACCCGATTTTCAAAAGCAATATCTTAAAAGTCATGGTTTGACCCCTAGAATAAAACTGCATTTAAAGTTAACAAAGCGATTTTTGGTCGAAATGCATGTTAAAAATTTTATGCCAAAAAATCGACTTCTGCATATGTAAAAATCTTTCGACATCCATAACTTCGTCAAAACTGACCCGATTTTCAAAAGCGCAATATCTTAAAAGTCATGGTTTGACCCCTAGAATAAAACTGCATTTAAAGTTAACAAAGCGATTTTGGTCGAAATGCATGTTAAAATTTTATGCCAAAAAATCGACTTCTGCAAATGTAAAATCTTTCGACATCCATAACTTCGTCAAAACTGACCCGATTTTCAAAAGCAATATCTTAAAAGTCATGGTTTGACCCCTAGAATAAAACTGCATTTAAAGTTAACAAAGCGATTTTGGTCGAAATGCATGTTAAAATTTTATGCCAAAAAATCGACTTCTGCAAATGTAAAATCTTTCGACATCCATAACTTCGTCAAAACTGACCCGATTTTCAAAAGCAATATCTTAAAAGTCATGGTTTGACCCCTAGAATAAAACTGCATTTAAAGTTAACAAAGCGATTTTGGTCGAAATGCATGTTAAAATTTTATGCCAAAAAATCGACTTCTGCAAATGTAAAATCTTTCGACATCCATAACTTCGTCAAAACTGACCCGATTTTCAAAAGCAATATCTTAAAAGTCATGGTTTGACCCCTAGAATAAAACTGCATTTAAAGTTAACAAAGCGATTTTTGGTCGAAATGCATGTTAAAATTTTATGCCAAAAAATCGACTTCTGCAAATGTAAAATCTTTCGACATCCATAACTTCGTCAAAACTGACCCGATTTTCAAAAGCAATATCTTAAAAGTCATGGTTTGACCCCTAGAATAAAACTGCATTTAAAGTTAACAAAGCGATTTTTGGTCGAAATGCATGTTAAAATTTTATGCCAAAAAATCGACTGCTGCATATGTAAAATCTTTCGACATCCATAACTTCGTCAAAACTGACCCGATTTTCAAAAGCAATATCTTAAAAGTCATGGTTTGACCCCTAGAATAAAACTGCATTTAAAGTTAACAAAGCGATTTTTGGTCGAAATGCATGTTAAAATTTTATGCCAAAAAATCGACTTCTGCATATGTAAAATCTTTCGACATCCATAACTTCGTCAAAACTGACCCGATTTTCAAAAGCAATATCTTAAAAGTCATGGTTTGACCCCTAGAATAAAACTGCATTTAAAGTTAACAAAGCGATTTTTGGTCGAAATGCATGTTAAAATTTTATGCCAAAAAATCGACTTCTGCAAATGTAAAATCTTTCGACATCCATAACTTCGTCAAAACTGACCCGATTTTCAAAAGCAATATCTTAAAAGTCATGGTTTGACCCCTAGAATAAAACTGCATTTAAAGTTAACAAAGCGATTTTTGGTCGAAATGCATGTTAAAATTTTATGCCAAAAAATCGACTTCTGCAAATGTAAAATCTTTCGACATCCATAACTTCGTCAAAACTGACCCGATTTTCAAAAGCAATATCTTAAAAGTCATGGTTTGACCCCTAGAATAAAACTGCATTTAAAGTTAACAAAGCGATTTTTGGTCGAAATGCATGTTAAAATTTTATGCCAAAAATCGACTTCTGCAATTTTATGCCAAAAATCGACTTCTGCAAATGTAAAATCTTTCGACATCCATAACTTCGTCAAAACTGACCCGATTTTCAAAAGCAATATCTTAAAAGTCATGGTTTGACCCCTAGAATAAAACTGCATTTAAAGTTAACAAAGCGATTTTTGGTCGAAATGCATGTTAAAATTTTATGCCAAAAAATCGACTTCTGCAAATGTAAAATCTTTCGACATCCATAACTTCGTCAAAACTGACCCGATTTTCAAAAGCAATATCTTAAAAGTCATGGTTTGACCCCTAGAATAAAACTGCATTTAAAGTTAACAAAGCGATTTTTGGTCGAAATGCATGTTAAAATTTTATGCCAAAAAATCGACTTCTGCAAATGTAAAATCTTTCGACATCCATAACTTCGTCAAAACTGACCCGATTTTCAAAAGCAATATCTTAAAAGTCATGGTTTGACCCCTAGAATAAAACTGCATTTAAAGTTAACAAAGCGATTTTTGGTCGAAATGCATGTTAAAATTTTATGCCAAAAAATCGACTTCTGCAAATGTAAAATCTTTCGACATCCATAACTTCGTCAAAACTGACCCGATTTTCAAAAGCAATATCTTAAAAGTCATGGTTTGACCCCTAGAATAAAACTGCATTTAAAGTTAACAAAGCGATTTTTGGTCGAAATGCATGTTAAAATTTTATGCCAAAAAATCGACTTCTGCAAATGTAAAATCTTTCGACATCCATAACTTCGTCAAAACTGACCCGATTTTCAAAAGCAATATCTTAAAAGTCATGGTTTGACCCCTAGAATAAAACTGCATTTAAAGTTAACAAAGCGATTTTTGGTCGAAATGCATGTTAAAATTTTATGCCAAAAAATCGACTTCTGCAAATGTAAAATCTTTCGACATCCATAACTTCGTCAAAACTGACCCGATTTTCAAAAGCAATATCTTAAAAGTCATGGTTTGACCCCTAGAATAAAACTGCATTTAAAGTTAACAAAGCGATTTTTGGTCGAAATGCATGTTAAAATTTTATGCCAAAAAATCGACTTCTGCAAATGTAAAATCTTTCGACATCCATAACTTCGTCAAAACTGACCCGATTTTCAAAAGCAATATCTTAAAAGTCATGGTTTGACCCCTAGAATAAAACTGCATTTAAAGTTAACAAAGCGATTTTTGGTCGAAATGCATGTTAAAATTTTATGCCAAAAAATCGACTTCTGCAAATGTAAAATCTTTCGACATCCATAACTTCGTCAAAACTGACCCGATTTTCAAAAGCAAAATCTTAAAAGTCATGGTTTGACCCCTAGAATAAAACTGCGTTTAAAGTTAACAAAGCGATTTTTGGTAGAAATGCATGTTAAAATTTTATGCCAAAAAAATCGACTTCTGCAAATGTAAAATCTTTCGACATCCATAACTTCGTCAAAACTGACCCGATTTTCAAAAGCAATATCTTAAAAGTCATGGTTTGACCCCTAGAATAAAACTGCATTTAAAGTTAACAAAGCGATTTTTGGTCGAAATGCATGTTAAAATTTTATGCCAAAAAATCGACTTCTGCATATGTAAAATCTTTCGACATCCATAACTTCGTCAAAACTGACCCGATTTTCAAAAGCAATATCTTAAAAGTCATGGTTTGACCCCTAGAATAAAACTGCATTTAAAGTTAACAAAGCGATTTTTGGTCGAAATGCATGTTAAAATTTTATGCCAAAAAATCGACTTCTGCATATGTAAAATCTTTCGACATCCATAACTTCGTCAAAACTGACCCGATTTTCAAAAGCAATATCTTAAAAGTCATGGTTTGACCCCTAGAATAAAACTGCATTTAAAGTTAACAAAGCGATTTTTGGTCGAAATGCATGTTAAAATTTTATGCCAAAAAATCGACTTCTGCAAATGTAAAATCTTTCGACATCCATAACTTCGTCAAAACTGACCCGATTTTCAAAAGCAATATCTTAAAAGTCATGGTTTGACCCCTAGAATAAAACTGCATTTAAAGTTAACAAAGCGATTTTTGGTCGAAATGCATGTTAAAATTTTATGCCAAAAAATCGACTTCTGCATATGTAAAATCTTTCGACATCCATAACTTCGTCAAAACTGACCCGATTTTCAAAAGCAATATCTTAAAAGTCATGGTTTGACCCCTAGAATAAAACTGCATTTAAAGTTAACAAAGCGATTTTTGGTCGAAATGCATGTTAAAATTTTATGCCAAAAAATCGACTTCTGCAAATGTAAAATCTTTCGACATCCATAACTTCGTCAAAACTGACCCGATTTTCAAAAGCAATATCTTAAAAGTCATGGTTTGACCCCTAGAATAAAACTGCATTTAAAGTTAACAAAGCGATTTTTGGTCGAAATGCATGTTAAAATTTTATGCCAAAAAATCGACTTCTGCAAATGTAAAATGTAAAATCTTTCGACATCCATAACTTCGTCAAAACTGACCCGATTTTCAAAAGCAATATCTTAAAAGTCATGGTTTGACCCCTAGAATAAAACTGCATTTAAAGTTAACAAAGCGATTTTTGGTCGAAATGCATGTTAAAATTTTATGCCAAAAAATCGACTTCTGCAAATGTAAAATCTTTCGACATCCATAACTTCGTCAAAACTGACCCGATTTTCAAAAGCAATATCTTAAAAGTCATGGTTTGACCCCTAGAATAAAACTGCATTTAAAGTTAACAAAGCGATTTTTGGTCGAAATGCATGTTAAAATTTTATGCCAAAAAATCGACTTCTGCAAATGTAAAATCTTTCGACATCCATAACTTCGTCAAAACTGACCCGATTTTCAAAAGCAATATCTTAAAAGTCATGGTTTGACCCCTAGAATAAAACTGCATTTAAAGTTAACAAAGCGATTTTTGGTCGAAATGCATGTTAAAATTTTATGCCAAAAAATCGACTTCTGCAAATGTAAAATCTTTCGACATCCATAACTTCGTCAAAACTGACCCGATTTTCAAAAGCAATATCTTAAAAGTCATGGTTTGACCCCTAGAATAAAACTGCATTTAAAGTTAACAAAGCGATTTTTGGTCGAAATGCATGTTAAAATTTTATGCCAAAAAATCGACTTCTGCATATGTAAAATCTTTCGACATCCATAACTTCGTCAAAACTGACCCGATTTTCAAAAGCAATATCTTAAAAGTCATGGTTTGACCCCTAGAATAAAACTGCATTTAAAGTTAACAAAGCGATTTTTGGTCGAAATGCATGTTAAAATTTTATGCCAAAAAATCGACTTCTGCAAATGTAAAATCTTTCGACATCCATAACTTCGTCAAAACTGACCCGATTTTCAAAAGCAATATCTTAAAAGTCATGGTTTGACCCCTAGAATAAAACTGCATTTAAAGTTAACAAAGCGATTTTTGGTCGAAATGCATGTTAAAATTTTATGCCAAAAAATCGACTTCTGCAAATGTAAAATCTTTCGACATCCATAACTTCGTCAAAACTGACCCGATTTTCAAAAGCAATATCTTAAAAGTCATGGTTTGACCCCTAGAATAAAACTGCATTTAAAGTTAACAAAGCGATTTTTGGTCGAAATGCATGTTAAAATTTTATGCCAAAAAATCGACTGCTGCATATGTAAAATCTTTCGACATCCATAACTTCGTCAAAACTGACCCGATTTTCAAAAGCAATATCTTAAAAGTCATGGTTTGACCCCTAGAATAAAACTGCATTTAAAGTTAACAAAGCGATTTTTGGTCGAAATGCATGTTAAAATTTTATGCCAAAAAATCGACTTCTGCAAATGTAAAATCTTTCGACATCCATAACTTCGTCAAAACTGACCCGATTTTCAAAAGCAATATCTTAAAAGTCATGGTTTGACCCCTAGAATAAAACTGCATTTAAAGTTAACAAAGCGATTTTTGGTCGAAATGCATGTTAAAATTTTATGCCAAAAAATCGACTTCTGCAAATGTAAAATCTTTCGACATCCATAACTTCGTCAAAACTGACCCGATTTTCAAAAGCAATATCTTAAAAGTCATGGTTTGACCCCTAGAATAAAACTGCATTTAAAGTTAACAAAGCGATTTTTGGTCGAAATGCATGTTAAAATTTTATGCCAAAAAATCGACTGCTGCATATGTAAAATCTTTCGACATCCATAACTTCGTCAAAACTGACCCGATTTTCAAAAGCAATATCTTAAAAGTCATGGTTTGACCCCTAGAATAAAACTGCATTTAAAGTTAACAAAGCGATTTTTGGTCGAAATGCATGTTAAAATTTTATGCCAAAAAATCGACTGCAGCATATGTAAAATCTTTCGACATCCATAACTTCGTCAAAACTGACCCGATTTTCAAAAGCAATATCTTAAAAGTCATGGTTTGACCCCTAGAATAGAACTGCATTTAAAGTTAACAAAGCGATTTTTGGTCGAAATGCATGTTAAAATTTTATGCCAAAAAATCGACTTCTGCAAATGTAAAATCTTTCGACATCCATAACTTCGTCAAAACTGACCCGATTTTCAAAAGCAATATCTTAAAAGTCATGGTTTGACCCCTAGAATAAAACTGCATTTAAAGTTAACAAAGCGATTTTTGGTCGAAATGCATGTTAAAATTTTATGCCAAAAAATCGACTTCTGCAAATGTAAAATCTTTCGACATCCATAACTTCGTCAAAACTGACCCGATTTTCAAAAGCAATATCTTAAAAGTCATGGTTTGACCCCTAGAATAAAACTGCATTTAAAGTTAACAAAGCGATTTTTGGTCGAAATGCATGTTAAAATTTTATGCCAAAAAATCGACTTCTGCAAATGTAAAATCTTTCGACATCCATAACTTCGTCAAAACTGACCCGATTTTCAAAAGCAATATCTTAAAAGTCATGGTTTGACCCCTAGAATAAAACTGCATTTAAAGTTAACAAAGCGATTTTTGGTCGAAATGCATGTTAAAATTTTATGCCAAAAAATCGACTTCTGCAATTTTATGCCAAAAAATCGACTTCTGCAAATGTAAAATTTTTCGACATCCATAACTTCGTCAAAACTGACCCGATTTTCAAAAGCAATATCTTAAAAGTCATGGTTTGACCCCTAGAATAAAACTGCATTTAAAGTTAACAAAGCGATTTTTGGTCGAAATGCATGTTAAAATTTTATGCCAAAAAATCGACTTCTGCAAATGTAAAATCTTTCGACATCCATAACTTCGTCAAAACTGACCCGATTTTCAAAAGCAATATCTTAAAAGTCATGGTTTGACCCCTAGAATAAAACTGCATTTAAAGTTAACAAAGCGATTTTTGGTCGAAATGCATGTTAAAATTTTATGCCAAAAAAATCGACTTCTGCAAATGTAAAATCTTTCGACATCCATAACTTCGTCAAAACTGACCCGATTTTCAAAAGCAATATCTTAAAAGTCATGGTTTGACCCCTAGAATAAAACTGCATTTAAAGTTAACAAAGCGATTTTTGGTCGAAATGCATGTTAAAATTTTATGCCAAAAAATCGACTTCTGCAAATGTAAAATCTTTCGACATCCATAACTTCGTCAAAACTGACCCGATTTTCAAAAGCAATATCTTAAAAGTCATGGTTTGACCCCTAGAATAAAACTGCATTTAAAGTTAACAAAGCGATTTTTGGTCGAAATGCATGTTAAAATTTTATGCCAAAAAATCGACTTCTGCATATGTAAAATCTTTCGACATCCATAACTTCGTCAAAACTGACCCGATTTTCAAAAGCAATATCTTAAAAGTCATGGTTTGACCCCTAGAATAAAACTGCATTTAAAGTTAACAAAGCGATTTTTGGTCGAAATGCATGTTAAAATTTTATGCCAAAAAATCGACTTCTGCAAATGTAAAATCTTTCGACATCCATAACTTCGTCAAAACTGACCCGATTTTCAAAAGCAATATCTTAAAAGTCATGGTTTGACCCCTAGAATAAAACTGCATTTAAAGTTAACAAAGCGATTTTTGGTCGAAATGCATGTTAAAATTTTATGCCAAAAAATCGACTTCTGCAAATGTAAAATCTTTCGACATCCATAACTTCGTCAAAACTGACCCGATTTTCAAAAGCAATATCTTAAAAGTCATGGTTTGACCCCTAGAATAAAACTGCATTTAAAGTTAACAAAGCGATTTTTGGTCGAAATGCATGTTAAAATTTTATGCCAAAAAATCGACTGCTGCATATGTAAAATCTTTCGACATCCATAACTTCGTCAAAACTGACCCGATTTTCAAAAGCAATATCTTAAAAGTCATGGTTTGACCCCTAGAATAAAACTGCATTTAAAGTTAACAAAGCGATTTTTGGTCGAAATGCATGTTAAAATTTTATGCCAAAAAATCGACTTCTGCAAATGTAAAATCTTTCGACATCCATAACTTCGTCAAAACTGACCCGATTTTCAAAAGCAATATCTTAAAAGTCATGGTTTGACCCCTAGAATAAAACTGCATTTAAAGTTAACAAAGCGATTTTTGGTCGAAATGCATGTTAAAATTTTATGCCAAAAAATCGACTTCTGCAAATGTAAAATCTTTCGACATCCATAACTTCGTCAAAACTGACCCGATTTTCAAAAGCAATATCTTAAAAGTCATGGTTTGACCCCTAGAATAAAACTGCATTTAAAGTTAACAAAGCGATTTTTGGTCGAAATGCATGTTAAAATTTTATGCCAAAAAATCGACTTCTGCATATGTAAAATCTTTCGACATCCATAACTTCGTCAAAACTGACCCGATTTTCAAAAGCAATATCTTAAAAGTCATGGTTTGACCCCTAGAATAAAACTGCATTTAAAGTTAACAAAGCGATTTTTGGTCGAAATGCATGTTAAAATTTTATGCCAAAAAATCGACTTCTGCATATGTAAAATCTTTCGACATCCATAACTTCGTCAAAACTGACCCGATTTTCAAAAGCAATATCTTAAAAGTCATGGTTTGACCCCTAGAATAAAACTGCATTTAAAGTTAACAAAGCGATTTTTGGTCGAAATGCATGTTAAAATTTTATGCCAAAAAATCGACTTCTGCAAATGTAAAATCTTTCGACATCCATAACTTCGTCAAAACTGACCCGATTTTCAAAAGCAATATCTTAAAAGTCATGGTTTGACCCCTAGAATAAAACTGCATTTAAAGTTAACAAAGCGATTTTTGGTCGAAATGCATGTTAAAATTTTATGCCAAAAAATCGACTTCTGCAAATGTAAAATCTTTCGACATCCATAACTTCGTCAAAACTGACCCGATTTTCAAAAGCAATATCTTAAAAGTCATGGTTTGACCCCTAGAATAAAACTGCATTTAAAGTTAACAAAGCGATTTTTGGTCGAAATGCATGTTAAAATTTTATGCCAAAAAATCGACTTCTGCAAATGTAAAATCTTTCGACATCCATAACTTCGTCAAAACTGACCCGATTTTCAAAAGCAATATCTTAAAAGTCATGGTTTGACCCCTAGAATAAAACTGCATTTAAAGTTAACAAAGCGATTTTTGGTCGAAATGCATGTTAAAATTTTATGCCAAAAAATCGACTTCTGCAAATGTAAAATCTTTCGACATCCATAACTTCGTCAAAACTGACCCGATTTTCAAAAGCAATATCTTAAAAGTCATGGTTTGACCCCTAGAATAAAACTGCATTTAAAGTTAACAAAGCGATTTTTGGTCGAAATGCATGTTAAAATTTTATGCCAAAAAATCGACTTCTGCATATGTAAAATCTTTCGACATCCATAACTTCGTCAAAACTGACCCGATTTTCAAAAGCAATATCTTAAAAGTCATGGTTTGACCCCTAGAATAAAACTGCATTTAAAGTTAACAAAGCGATTTTTGGTCGAAATGCATGTTAAAATTTTATGCCAAAAATCGACTTCTGCATATGTAAAATCTTTCGACATCCATAACTTCGTCAAAACTGACCCGATTTTCAAAAGCAATATCTTAAAAGTCATGGTTTGACCCCTAGAATAAAACTGCATTTAAAGTTAACAAAGCGATTTTTGGTCGAAATGCATGTTAAAATTTTATGCCAAAAAATCGACTTCTGCAAATGTAAAATCTTTCGACATCCATAACTTCGTCAAAACTGACCCGATTTTCAAAAGCAATATCTTAAAAGTCATGGTTTGACCCCTAGAATAAAACTGCATTTAAAGTTAACAAAGCGATTTTTGGTCGAAATGCATGTTAAAATTTTATGCCAAAAAATCGACTTCTGCAAATGTAAAATCTTTCGACATCCATAACTTCGTCAAAACTGACCCGATTTTCAAAAGCAATATCTTAAAAGTCATGGTTTGACCCCTAGAATAAAACTGCATTTAAAGTTAACAAAGCGATTTTTGGTCGAAATGCATGTTAAAATTTTATGCCAAAAAATCGACTTCTGCAAATGTAAAATCTTTCGACTTCCATAACTTCGTCAAAACTGACCCGATTTTCAAAAGCAATATCTTAAAAGTCATGGTTTGACCCCTAGAATAAAACTGCATTTAAAGTTAACAAAGCGATTTTTGGTCGAAATGCATGTTAAAATTTTATGCCAAAAAATCGACTTCTGCAAATGTAAAATCTTTCGACATCCATAACTTCGTCAAAACTGACCCGATTTTCAAAAGCAATATCTTAAAAGTCATGGTTTGACCCCTAAAATAAAACTGCATTTAAAGTTAACAAAGCGATTTTTGGTCGAAATGCATGTTAAAATTTTATGCCAAAAAATCGACTGCTGCATATGTAAAATCTTTCGACATCCATAACTTCGTCAAAACTGACCCGATTTTCAAAAGCAATATCTTAAAAGTCATGGTTTGACCCCTAGAATAAAACTGCATTTAAAGTTAACAAAGCGATTTTTGGTCGAAATGCATGTTAAAATTTTATGCCAAAAAATCGACTTCTGCAAATGTAAAATCTTTCGACATCCATAACTTCGTCAAAACTGACCCGATTTTCAAAAGCAATATCTTAAAAGTCATGGTTTGACCCCTAGAATAAAACTGCATTTAAAGTTAACAAAGCGATTTTTGGTCGAAATGCATGTTAAAATTTTATGCCAAAAAATCGACTTCTGCAAATGTAAAATCTTTCGACATCCATAACTTCGTCAAAACTGACCCGATTTTCAAAAGCAATATCTTAAAAGTCATGGTTTGACCCCTAGAATAAAACTGCATTTAAAGTTAACAAAGCGATTTTTGGTCGAAATGCATGTTAAAATTTTATGCCAAAAAATCGACTTCTGCAAATGTAAAATCTTTCGACATCCATAACTTCGTCAAAACTGACCCGATTTTCAAAAGCAATATCTTAAAAGTCATGGTTTGACCCCTAGAATAAAACTGCATTTAAAGTTAACAAAGCGATTTTTGGTCGAAATGCATGTTAAAATTTTATGCCAAAAAATCGACTTCTGCAAATGTAAAATCTTTCGACATCCATAACTTCGTCAAAACTGACCCGATTTTCAAAAGCAATATCTTAAAAGTCATGGTTTGACCCCTAGAATAAAACTGCATTTAAAGTTAACAAAGCGATTTTTGGTCGAAATGCATGTTAAAATTTTATGCCAAAAAATCGACTGCTGCATATGTAAAATCTTTCGACATCCATAACTTCGTCAAAACTGACCCGATTTTCAAAAGCAATATCTTAAAAGTCATGGTTTGACCCCTAGAATAAAACTGCATTTAAAGTTAACAAAGCGATTTTTGGTCGAAATGCATGTTAAAATTTTATGCCAAAAAATCGACTTCTGCAAATGTAAAATCTTTCGACATCCATAACTTCGTCAAAACTGACCCGATTTTCAAAAGCAATATCTTAAAAGTCATGGTTTGACCCCTAGAATAAAACTGCATTTAAAGTTAACAAAGCGATTTTTGGTCGAAATGCATGTTAAAATTTTATGCCAAAAAATCGACTTCTGCAAATGTAAAATCTTTCGACATCCATAACTTCGTCAAAACTGACCCGATTTTCAAAAGCAATATCTTAAAAGTCATGGTTTGACCCCTAGAATAAAACTGCATTTAAAGTTAACAAAGCGATTTTTGGTCGAAATGCATGTTAAAATTTTATGCCAAAAAATCGACTTCTGCAAATGTAAAATCTTTCGACATCCATAACTTCGTCAAAACTGACCCGATTTTCAAAAGCAATATCTTAAAAGTCATGGTTTGACCCCTAGAATAAAACTGCATTTAAAGTTAACAAAGCGATTTTTGGTCGAAATGCATGTTAAAATTTTATGCCAAAAAATCGACTTCTGCAAATGTAAAATCTTTCGACATCCATAACTTCGTCAAAACTGACCCGATTTTCAAAAGCAATATCTTAAAAGTCATGGTTTGACCCCTAGAATAGAACTGCATTTAAAGTTAACAAAGCGATTTTTGGTCGAAATGCATGTTAAAATTTTATGCCAAAAAATCGACTTCTGCAAATGTAAAATCTTTCGACATCCATAACTTCGTCAAAACTGACCCGATTTTCAAAAGCAATATCTTAAAAGTCATGGTTTGACCCCTAGAATAAAACTGCATTTAAAGTTAACAAAGCGATTTTGGTCGAAATGCGTGTTAAAATTTTATGCCAAAAAAATCGACTGCTGCATATGTAAAATCTTTCGACATCCATAAATTCGTCAAAACTGACCCGATTTTCAAAAGCAATATCTTAAAAGTCATGGTTTGACCCCTAGAATAAAACTGCATTTAAAGTTAACAAAGCGATTTTTGGTCGAAATGCATGTTAAAATTTTATGCCAAAAAATCGACTTCTGCAAATGTAAAATCTTTCGACATCCATAACTTCGTCAAAACTGACCCGATTTTCAAAAGCAATATCTTAAAAGTCATGGTTTGACCCCTAGAATAAAACTGCATTTAAAGTTAACAAAGCGATTTTTGGTCGAAATGCATGTTAAAATTTTATGCCAAAAAATCGACTTCTGCAAATGTAAAATCTTTCGACTTCCATAACTTCGTCAAAACTGACCCGATTTTCAAAAGCAATATCTTAAAAGTCATGGTTTGACCCCTAGAATAAAACTGCATTTAAAGTTAACAAAGCGATTTTTGGTCGAAATGCATGTTAAAATTTTATGCCAAAAAATCGACTTCTGCATATGTAAAATCTTTCGACTTCCATAACTTCGTCAAAACTGACCCGATTTTCAAAAGCAATATCTTAAAAGTCATGGTTTGACCCCTAGAATAAAACTGCATTTAAAGTTAACAAAGCGATTTTTGGTCGAAATGCATGTTAAAATTTTATGCCAAAAAATCGACTTCTGCATATGTAAAATCTTTCGACTTCCATAACTTCGTCAAAACTGACCCGATTTTCAAAAGCAATATCTTAAAAGTCATGGTTTGACCCCTAGAATAATCCTGCATTTAAAGTTAAATATTTCAAAACAAGTTTAGTTGAGGGTAACCACCAAGCATTGTTTTGCGTTATGTTGAATAGATCAGCTTGTTTCTTAGTTCACGTTAACTTGAGTTCGGGTAACTGAGCCTTAACTGAGCCTTCAGTCGGCTACTTCTCTGTGTCTAAGTGCAAACAATTCGAATACAAAGCAATGCTGTCATAATTTTTCGAGCAAAAAAAGATAGGCAAAATATAACGCTATAGCTATAGGATAGCTCTAACCCTATTAATTTAATTACACAATTATCAGATGACTCAACCAGAAAGAAGCTTTGTTTTGATGGTCGTGTGTAACATATGAAAGTTTTCCTCGCAATCGCGTTTTAAAAACAGTCAGTTCTAGCGGGAAAAAATGACAGTACTGACATGTACATACATCGTGTTATGTTCGTTAGCTTACGAGTAGCAAGACTTCGTTTTTTTACAAAAACACTAATGCAATGGCAAATACACCTATTTGATCTTACTCTAAAGTAAGATTCGTTGTTTGTATTAAAACATGGTTTTTGCCCCCCGAGCCTAAAGATGTTTGCACATAAAAAAAAATAAATAAATAAACAATATATTAATATATGTAATTATATAAATTATAGTAAGCCGCAACTGGTAAAGATGAGACTCCGACTGAGCTTTCCATTCTTGGTGCCATAGCTCTGAAGGCATTCGAGTATTTTGCCGCCTTTGACCACACGACCGAAACCAACACGGGAGCCATTCACAACGCTCAACGGTTTAAACGAGATAGAAAAGGACAATTGGTTTCGAAATCCCTTCAAATGTTCCTTGCTAAACGACAGCACATTAGTAAAAGCACCGTGATCAATGATCTTGGCATCGTATTCCAAAGGCTTATGCAGTTCAGCAGTGCCATCCTCCTGCAGAGCCACATCCAGCCATAAATCGGGGAATAACCTTTGAATCACAAGCTTTTTATGCTTGTTGCAGAAGCAGGCGCGCACCAGTTGCACGACCACCACTGGCGCTGCCTCCGTGAACAGCTGGACAACAATGCGTCCAAGAGGACGTGTATCCTTAAGATAGATGTCAAAGTAAATGTGTGGACGTAGGAGGTGCCAACGATCTGTGTCTGTTTCGGGCATTGCAATATTGTACTTCCCGTATTTGGCCAAACCCTTTTTAGGCATGATGAAAGGCTGCTCGGTCAGACGTGTCTTCTTTCGCTCTTTGCGGTGAATTGATTTGGATTTGAGGCCCGAGTCCACCTCGCTGACCACTTCCAAAATACGTTTAGCAAGCTCCTGATTGCCCTGGTCGATGCGATCAAGTTTTTTAAGAGCCATAGGTATCGAGGACATCTGGTAGACGCGCTCATAGCGAAACGGATTTATTACACCGTGAGTGCGCATCACTTTCGATATCCCGACCAGCATCTGGATGTTCTCTGTGGTGCGCTCCATGTAGGACTGGGCATTTTGGCGCAACGAAAGAACGCCAGTTATAAGGGATGCCTGCATGCCTGGCGGCTTTGCATTAAGCTTGCTTTTAGCATTTAACACTCTAACGCGATGATCTTGAAACATAATCGTTTGTCTCAAAAGAGGGGATTTCTTCATCTTTTTTGATTTTATTTTTAATGCCTTTGGCTTTTGCACTTTTGATTGAACATCTGGAGGGAAAGTAATGTGTGGAGGGAAATCGTTCAATCCTTCCGACACACATTGCGGAGTTTCCATTTGCGCCATTTAAACAAACAATTTGAAATAATAGTATAAAAAAAAATATTTAAAAAAAAATATATATATGTACCGAAAATTTTACAATATTTTTTTTATCATATTACGAAAAGCTTGTTAAAATACACTAAAGTAAAAATCACAGCACGTACAGTTACATAATTTTCTCGACTACTTTTCTTTAACTTCGAATTGGTTCCACTGATTCGTGAAATATTAAAGGACGCCACAGTTGGTGAAGAGGATGCCACGAGTGAGTGTGCCATTCTTGGTGCCATAGCTCTGGAGACATTCAAAGATCTTGCTGCCCTTGATGACACGCCCGAATCCGACTCGCGAGCCATTTACCACATTTAGGGGCTTGAAGGACACAGAGAAAGACAAGCAGTCGCGAAAGCCTTTCAGGTGTGTTTTGCTGAAGGAAAGCACATAGCTTGAAGCTCCATGATCGATGACCTTACCATCGTACTCCAAGGATTGATGCAGCGGCGAATTATCATCTACAGGCAACTCCACATCCAGCCAGAGGTCGGGAAAGAGACGTTTGATCATAAACTTGTTGTGCATGTTGCACATACAGGCGCGCACCAGCTGAAGGACAACTACAGGCGCGGCCTCCGTATACAGCTGAACGACAAAACGTCCGAGGGGACGAGTATCTTTGATATATATGTCGAAGTAGATACGGGGACGAAAGACTTGCCAGCGCTCCTTGTCTGTTGCAGGTAGCTTGATGTCAAATGGCTTGTACTTGGCCAGCGCCTCGTCGGGCATTGTGAATGGTTCAGTGGGTGACTGGGCACCATCGATGTCCTTGGGCTTAAGTCCGGAATCCACCTCGCTGGTTATCTCTAAAATGCGCTTGCCCAAATCCCTGTTATCGCGTTCTATGCGCTCCATATTGGTGATAATTTGTGGCACAGAGGACATTACAAAGGGTGACTCGTATCGAAAGGGATTAATGGCGCCATGGGTGCGCATTGTCTGCGTTAATCCAACAAGCATCTGAATGTTTTCCTTCGTGCGTTTCATAAAGCTATCGGCGTTTTCACGCAATAAGTTCACACCGGTCAGACGCACGGCTTGGAACCCGGGAGGCGAATCGTTCAGATCACTCACCGTTTCGAGAAGCCGCTGGCGATGCTCACGCCACATCAAAACACGACCTGCTTGCACGGGATTCATGTTTTTCAAGTTGTCCTTTGGCACTGTTTGTTTCTTTTTTTTTTTAATTTTCAATTCACGCTTCTCTTCTGCAGGCGGATGAGTTGGTTGCCCAAGAGAATCATACGAAACACATACCGGAAACTTCGTCATTGAATACGATTTGGTTATAAAAAAAAAATGCAGCTAAGAAAAACAATCGTTACGAATTGGAATGTAAGCTTAGAATTTGATTGAAATATCACAAAGCAGATGGATATATTTTATGGATTGATGGACCCGACAACTCTAAGATAGCAAAGCCTGCTTTATATATAAATATGTATGCAGATGTTTTTAATGTCTTTGTACTCACATAGAACATTGATCGTGTGTGTGGCGACAACATTTTCCGTCAGCTGCATGTTAAGACCGTGACAGATGACAACCAGAGAACGCTTATTGGGCTCCACAATGGTGGTAAAATTTGAGCTGGTCGTCCAGCCGCCTGAAATGATAAATGGAAAATGGCACAATGATAAGCAATTCGATGAGCTATATGCATGTAAAATTCACACTCACCTTCTGGACTGATGGCTGTCTTGGTGGTGGCGTTGCGTATCTGACGTCCACCCACCATCCATTTGATCTCAGCGGGCGGATTCGATGGAGCTGTGACACACGTCAGTGGCACAACATCACCGACTCGCGCCTCCGTCGGGCCCGTCACTGTGACTTGCGAAGGTGCGACTGAAGATGGTGATGAAAAGAAAGAAAGAGGGCAAAGGAGGCGAAAGTTCAGTTAACATGGAGCCAAGTTATTTTGCTGTGCATTAATATTTAATAAGCCAGCGGCCTGCCTCACTTGTGGCACGCCGCACGTATTGCTGTTGCGTATCGCTCATTTTTCTCCAACTGGCTAGCTAGCTGCCTGCTGCATGCAAATTATGACTGAGTGAATGAGTGACAGGCGTCTGCCGTCTCCGTCTTCGTCTACTTGCCAAGCTATTACCTAATGCCAGCGACAAGCAGCAGCTGCCTTCTTTCTTTCTTCCTATATTTGCCTTGATGGATAAGTGCAGGCAGTAGCTGTAGATCTAACAGAAGTGGAAGCAGTAGCAAGTAGGAGCAGCTGTGCATATATTACGCATACGCCGCGTTATGTTTGGGTATGCAACCGGGGAATATAAGAGTTCGACTCGATATGTTTCGCATATAAATAAACATTATGAATTCTTAACTTCTCGCATCTTTTGCCATACATCTTCATTCCGCTCACACACACACACACACACACACACACAGTAACTTCGTGTGAATGGGTGGGTGAATTCTCAATGTATTCCTGCTACGTCTTCATTTTTGTGTGCCACATTTCGTTATACATAAATAATGCGTGCTGCTCTAGCTAAAACGAGCACAGCTGAATCAAATGTGTGTATACGAGTGTGTGCGTGTGTGTGTGAAATGGCCACTCAATGTGGCATATTTTTTGGGGGCAAAACAAGGTAAACAAAAAGAAAGAAAGCTTACGAATGAGCAGCAAGTAAGTGCTGGCAAAACAAGAGCTACTAGTTTGATTGGTACTCGTCCATTAAGTTGGACAAGTTGGCCACGTGCCACCAAAATTGGGATTAGTTAAGAGTCCAAGTATGATCCCTTCATAATTGTTATGCAGGCAGCAGTTTTAGGAATCGCTAAACAGCGACAATTTCCCAGTTGCGACCACTCTGGCACTTGAAATTTGAATATATCACGCATACGCAGTGTATGCCCTCAAGTTGCCAATTTGCATGCTAGACACACACACACACTCACCCACATCTATATAAAAAGATGGAGGAGAGTGGCCAAGCTGCATGCAAATGCTTTCGACGTTAACGACGTTTTTGGGTGCAGGCGTCGCGTCGCTACGCTCTTCTTTTTAAAACTGCAACTGCAACGCCTGCCGACTGAGTCTGGGCCTGAGTCTTGATTGCAATTGTTGTAGCTTTAACAAACTGCAGCAAGTAAAAGGGAAGCAAGGTGACGGGGAAGCAACGCTATTTGGCACTTGAAAAGAATTTGCATTGCTTGATTTGACAAAGCCAAGTGCGGCTGTAGAGTGGGCTGTTCCCAGAGTGCAAACTTAAGCTTAATTGCAAAAGAAAGCAACAGCCGGAGAAAGCAAGACAGCGGAACAGAAAGAGTGAGAGTGAGAGAAAAAGTTATCAGGCTTATTTTCGCTTTGTGTCGCGTGCCAAGTGGCAGCTCTCTGTGTGAATGCAAAAGGACGACTGTTGACACAATCCAGCTCGTAATCTGAGTGTGTGTGTGTGTGTGTGTGTGTGTGGTGTGTTAGTAAGCGTGTGTGTCTAAGAGTGTGCAAATATGAAAATTAACGAAATACAATTAGGCAAACATGCAAAGGAGACGACTTTCGAGTGGCAGGCAGGCGGGCAGCGGCTTCCAGGCAAATTGCCTCCGTCTGCATAACGAGCACCCTCTGACTCTTGCCCCGGCTATAGGACACAGGGCAAATTATCTGGCTGCAGCTAATGCACACAGCATATGCAAGATGTTCAAGTGCTCAGGCCTCGCTTTGATGATGGGACTGAAATGTAGGAGAGAGCAAAGGGGTAGTTGTGAAAGGTGGGCTTACATAGGACAGTCAGATCAACTTCCGCCTTGAGCGGCGTCTGGGACATCACATTGCTCGCCTCGCAACGGAAGCTCGCCTTGTTGTCGCTCGCCTCCACAGTGAATGTGTAAATGTTTTCCGACAACCGACCCGCGGTCCTGCAAGCATAAGTTAGATAAAATTTCAGTGAAGTGCAGTTAAGAAGACGAGCTCAAGCTACGACCAATACTTTAATATGTACTGCTTACCTGTAGGCCATGCGTATTTGCGAGTTGTTCTTATACCAGATGAGCTGCGCAGGAGGATTGCCCCCGCGGCTGCGACAACTCAACTCTACAGTCTGTCCACGGCGCAGGGTGTCGCCAGGCGAGTAGCCCTCAATATAGGGTGGTCCGGGTGGATCTGTGATAGACAAAAATAAACAAAATGAAACCAAAACAGGATAGTTAAACAGTGAAGTTGTGTTGTTGTGTCGGATAATGCACACACAGTTTTTGTGCGTGTTTATAGCGCGTGCATATTTAATTGCAGTGACTGCCGCAAATAAATTCAATTTACACTAAAACAAATGTGGCCAGTTGGCCAACTGTCCGGCTAGTCAACCAACCAACCAACCAAACAGCCATCCGAAAAGCCAGCCATATGCAAAAGAATACAGAACATTTTTGCACGATTTTTAATTGAAGTGTTTGCATGCAAATCGTTTATGTGGTCAAACGCATTATTTTCCGTTTTCCCCCGTTCGCCCTCTTTTGGTTGTGATACTTTTTTATTATTCACATGCTGCTGCTGTTGTTGTTGTTATTGTACTTTATTTACAAAAACAGCACTTTTGGGCTTTACAAGGGCAGGCGACCAGTCCGACCTGTTCAAATGTTCATCTATCTGCAATGCAATGCATTTGGTTGAAATTGTGTGCTGGCTTTAGCTCTTGGTCTAGCTGTCTGGTAATTTGTCGTGTTGTGTTGTGTGGGCGGGCTTAATAACATTGTAAATACCACAAACAGTAAACAATGAAACTTGTTAAAAGTGGTCATAAAGCAATTAAAAATCGATCTGACAATCGAATTAAACCGTACATATATATAATTTAACTACTTATATAGTTTTATTGTAAGAAACTCAAGATGCGTATACGTAATATCTGAACAATGTGACGTAATACATGCCGCCACACACACAAATACACGTATGTACCTAGCAGGCAGGTGAACCGTAAAATAACTAGCAGCCATACAGAGCCAGAGGATAAAACGAGGCGAGGCGAGACGAGGCGGGTCGAGTCGAATCGAGTCGAGTCGAGGCACAAAAATTAAATTAAAATCACTTAAAATATTGTACGAGTATCGGCTGTGTTCAGGCTTTGCTTATGCAATGAACATATACATATATATACACATGAACAGCATGGAGCTAAATGAATCCGATTATAGCCCGGACCAGTCCATTTGCAAATGACAGGGCTTGAACGTTACAGGGAGAAGAAGGGTAGGGTGCAATAATAGCGCATAATTAAACGCCGCAAAGCCAGCCAGGGTCAGAGGCCAAAGCAACAAAGGTAGAGAGGGAACAGTCTGATAATTGAGAGTCGGTGGAGAATGTACTAAATATTCCAACTATAGCATACAGATACGACTAAGTGTAGCCGCAATTAAGATATATAAATATTTATGGCATAAACACATGCAGAACTACGCACACACACACACACACTTAAACACGTTAATATCTGATGGCTGTGACAACAATTTTTTTAGATTGTATTTTAAATTTGGTTACCCAATGAGAAGTAGGCAATGAATATAAAATAGTGCGATATGAATTGAACTGACTATTCAATCTATTATGTCAACGAAGCAAAAAGCACGAAATGGCTAAATGAGTGTGTGTGTGTGTGTGTGTTGGTGTGCCTTGTGGCAAACAGTGCCGATAGCTTTGCAGCTGCAACTTTAGCTCCTCTCTCTCTCTCTCTCTCTTTATGCCTATGCATAAATAACGAAACATAATTAATTTGCATATGCGGCACGTAATGTGAAGGAAACAGAGAGGGTAGAGGGGTGGGTGGAACAGGTAAGCTGTTGAGGTTGGTCACGAGGAGAGACCCAGTTGCAGCTCCTCCACCAGCAATCAATAACAGAAAGTTTGAAATTTCCTAAATGCTACGCGCAAAGTTCGTTCCTGTTTCCCAAGCTTCCTCCCTCCGCTTGTGACCCCACACGAAGCTGAGGTGGTCGTTGCGTGTGATGCGTGGCAGCAGCTGGGCGTCGTATTTGAATTTAAAAACTAATTAATAAGCGCGCCAATTGCGCAATTAGCGGCCGTGGAGAGGCCATGACAGGCAACGGTTGTGGCCATCGCTCTCTGGCTTGCCTCTCTGGTCATGTTTGCGGGTCAGGAACGGACCGACTTCTCCCGGAGAGGAGGAGGAAAAGCTAATGCGTTGGTAGGGAAAGGGCACTGAGCATAAACGCGAGGCTAGCATTTCAATTGTATTGCAAACTTGGCCATTCGAGGCTGGCTAATGAGGTCGGCATTTGGCATTTGGCATTTGCCATTTCGCATACATATTGACAATGATGGCGTTCCATTGGGCTTGAAATGGATTGGAATCTAGAGCTCTACTCACACAACACGGACAGTTGCACGGTCGCACGCATGGGCATGTCCGGCGATAGGGCCTTATGCTTGGCCTGGCAGGTATATTCCGTATAATCATCATTTGCGCCCGGCTTTAGTTTCAGGCTTGATGTAGTCGTAAAGCGTTTCGGTGTCGACTCCTCCACTTTATCTTCGCGCTTTTCTGTAAATAGATATTTAGAAAATAATAAAATGATTAGTTATTTATATCACAACATTTTCAAAGGAAACTTTAAACTATTGTGTTGCGAATTTATGAGGACAAATTTAAAAAGTCTTGTGTAGGTGCAGTTTATTTTCTTTAAGTGTACAATTGCTTAGATTTTATGGCTCATTTGTCTGTCGTCTGCAGTTACTTTTATGCTATGCTATATGCATGTGAATGGGGGGCCAGCACTTGCATTGTCATAAATAATGACGCAACAAGCGAACTTCCCCAAAAATGCAGCTGCGCATGCTAGTCTATCCGTGTGTGTGTGTGTGTGTGCGTGTGTTATAAATTCTTGTGCGCTGCGTTAAATGTCTGCGATTTATCATAATAACAACAACAAAACATCAACAGCAGCTCTCCGGCATGCTCAACACAAAGAAAATTAAAATGGCGGGTGTGTTGTTGTCTGTCTCTGTGTGGGTTTATGGTGTATGTGTGTGTATGTGTTGGTTGCTATTGCAAAATTTGCACGCCATTTTCGCGTACGTGCAACTCGCCTATCCACAAACCTCAAACGCCCTCTGCATCCCCACACCCACCACCCACCTAAGTCGTTGTCATAAAGTTTAACGCATATTTTATGAAGTTTTGTCTCCCTCTCTCTCCCCCCCCTCTCTCTCACTCTCTCGCTCTCTCGCATTGTCTGTTATTCACGCTGTGTGTGAGCCTCCATTCAGCGACCCATGGAATTCATTTGAAGGCGCATAGTTTGTGTTATATTTGCTAGCAACAACAACAACGAAAATCTCATCAAGCAACATTTTGTGACATAATTTTGAGTCATAAATTGTCATTGACTCGTTGTTGTTGTTTTTGAAGAGCTCCTCCAGCTGCAGAAATATCTGCAGAGACTATATAAGGCTTAAAATGTTGTTTTAACTATTGTCGAGTTGAGAATAAAAAAACAAAAATATAAATATGTATACATGTATTTAACATGACAGCGGCGGGATAATGAGAAGGCTGCTCGCCTTGTGCCTTAAACTGGCATTAAACGTCATTTACGCGACCGCCATATACGTACATTATATCACCCGACACACACACACATACACACACACATACGAACACTCAAACACACTGACGACCCTGAGCCACTGAGCCAGTAAACCATTGGAGCAGTGAGCCACATAGCCACAGAGTCAGCGCTACTGACAGCTTGCAAATGATCCTACAGAATGCAGACTCCGTTCGCTGTCCCCATTGTCGTAAAGTCTTCGTTTCACGGAGCGGGACATTGAGCGGGCGTCACGAGCTGTGCTTCGAGCCGTGCCCTGCAAACAGTCCAGCCGCAACATATTGTGTCGTAAACATAATTCATCATGCCGCTCTGCTTCAGTCCAGCACTTCCTTTAGTTCTCATCCTGTGGACACACATTTCCTTGCGGATTTTCCTACATTTTACGCCGTTTTGTGAAATTTTTCTTATATTTTTTTGTTGGTTGTTTTTTGTGCTTTGTTTTTTTCTTCTTTTTTTTTGTGTTTACCCAAAAATTCCATCATCATCGTTGCTATCGCCATCGCCATTGCCATTGCCATCTTCATCTCCATCACCATAGCTGCTGTGCGTTTCACATTTTAAGCATTTTTAACGCGCCAGTTGTGTTAAAATGATTTCGTTAGCCGCCAAATGACAACCCCACAGAGTCCACCAGAGAATGAACCAACACCCTAACCAATCCCCAACCAACCATCAAACACACACCCAGCCAGACATTCATCCATCCCACCCACTGACACCCACCCCACACTCCCACAAAGCACCTAAATATTTATATATGTATGTATATGCTGCATATCATAATCATTATGAAAATTAAATGTCGTGAAGGCGACTAAGCGCCGTGTGATGTTCTTGCCCATCTACTCCATTTGCATGGTCACAGGACCATCTCTGATCCTGCTCGTACAGCGTTTTACATTTGCATTTTTCCATATTTTTCTACAGCGTCCACCACGGACCCGTTTTCCAATTTAGCTGACTGACTGGCTGGGCTGGGACAGAATGACAAGGCACAAACAACAACATACAGGACCAACAAAGATAAGGGGAAAAAAGTCAGCATCAAAACATCGGCATCAGCATCGGCATCGGCAGCTAACAGACAGACAGAGAAGCGACCGTTTTGTTAGGGTATAAAATTATTATTTAAGCACCGTCATCAAGCAGAAAGTCAACGGGCGGCTCCTCTCACATGTGCCCCAGCACAACTGGTTGACAGTCAAAGGGCTCCCTCCTCAACGCCTTTGGCAACCAAAACCCATTTACACTTTTTGTTTTTATTTTTTTATTTTTTTGGCAAGAGTAGATCAGCATCGTCGCGGTAGCCGGTACGGTTCAGTCTATACAACCAAAAGGGATGAAGAATCGGTGTGAGCGGTTTGTGGAAAGGGAGGGAGTGAAGGACGGCCATTAGAAGACACAAGCGTTGGTTACGGGTGTTTCGGGCGGCTGCTGAATGTTGCTGTCTAAGTGGACATTAAATTTGATGGCTTAGTGTTGTGACACTTGTCACGAGCTGTGCGAGAAAGTGTGTGTGGGTTTGATGTTGATTGTGCTTGCCTTCCATTACACATTAGTACATTACATGTATATACGTAAGTATAAAGTACTTTGCTACGAACACTAACCTGGCTTGTATTCAACATTGCCGCGATACCAAACGATTTGCGCTTCCGGCTTCGAATTCGCCACAATGCATTTGAGAGTTAGATCCTGATTCTCACGCACCTCTACCTTGGAGTTGTGATTGTAGCCTTTGATCTCGATCGATGATGGTGGCGCTGTTAAGAGAGGGAGAGAGAGAAAAAGAAAGAGAGTGATTAGACAGACGACGTTTATTGTCAAATCCTCGAATACAACAGTTTAGCCGAAGGCGAGGTAGAACAAAACAATAGACGAGCCTACGACAAAAACAAGAGCTAACAGCAGCTAACGCAACAACAGCTAGCTTTACTCATTATGCGACAATGCAGTACGTTCGCCAGCTAGGAGAAGGTATGGGAGGGCATGGCGTGGCAAACATTGTTGTACTGTTGTGGCAGGTTGAATGGCCGCCAAAGTAGTGAATGTGAATGTGAATGCGCAATGGATTGCACGTCGGCCTGCAGGCTGATGTCTAGCTAGCACCTACCGGCAACACTCCGACTCTCCCCTGTGTGCCCCTTTGGCCAACTGCCGTTAATGTGCTCAAGTATGAGTCTCAATATTTGTGCAGCAGCAGCAGCCAAACACAATGCAGCAAGAGAGTTGTGGAAACAGCAGCAGTAGAATTGCGAAGCACAAACGCACACACACACAAACAAACAAACAATTGTGGATAAAGTTAAGTGCACGTGTGCATTATTTTAATGCCACCTGAAAGAGTATGTAGGAGGCAGCCATCTTGCGTCTTGCGTTGCAATTGTTGCAGCAACCACACACAACCAACGCACACATACACACACACACACAAACAGTTCCCTTGTGCAGTTGAGCAGACGCCAGACTGAAGGTTTTTGAAGTAAATACTCATGCTTTTCCATGTGTTGTACTAAAAGTAGTGTAGAAACGAGAAAGAAATAAGAAAAAACGAGAAGGTGGTGGGTTGGGTGGAGTGCATTTGACATGCAACATATGTTGCCTGCTGCTGTTGTGTGTGCGAGCTATAGAAGTTGTTGCATGCGAAATGAATGCTTAATACTCGTGGCAACACTGCCAAGGATGATGTTACCACCGCACCCAGAAGAAAACAAGGACATGACAAAAGAGAGAGAGAGAGAGAGTTTGGGCTTGCTGAAGATGATGAAAAAAATGCAGAAGCGGCATCTAAGCCGCGTCGTTTCGTCGAGGTAATTGCTTTTGTTGTTGCTAGCACCAAATGAAATCAACACCGGCTACAGTCCTGTTGTGTTCTGTTCTGTTCTGTTCCCCATTTGATACAAAGGTGAATGCTGTCGAGAGTTCTGCTTTCTGCCAGCCAACCTCTGCTGTCGCCTGCTGATGCCTCCAAGGTGCCAGGTTGTTTGTGAATTTTATTTGCATAGCTCTGGGCGCATTAAATTATTATGCACAAATCAAATACACAAACACCAAATCCCGCGACGTTCTCACACACACACACAAGGGCGTCAACACGGCATTATATACGTATGTATATGCGTGTACATACATTTGATGTATGCCTGGCAGGGTTTATGGCATTAAATTAAGTCTCTCCCTCTTACAATCCCAACTTAACGAAAGCATTTTCACTTGCTTGCCATAATGGCTGCCTATACTCGTTGCACGCTGCGTATAAGAAATCTCATAGCTTGCCCTAAAAAGTAGGCAATGATTTAGTGTTAAAAGTTCTTACGTCGAATTAAAATTGGGATTGTTTTAATTGCATTTAACTAAAACAATGTCTGACTTTGGAGCAGATGCTTTCATACAAATTCATGTGTTGCAAGGACATCTCAATTATCATTGGATATATTTGCAATATTTGACTCTGTGATTGATAATATTGACACTTTACACTTTACCTTGCGCCCCCTTCAGATAAAGGATATTGAAGATAAATTTTATGATTTCGCTTGTTCGCAATCGCGGCTCAAAATGCAGTTCGAGTTAAACATGGGAAAGTTGGTGGTGGGGGAGGGTGTGTGAAGAATGTGTGTGCATTGTTGATTGGTATGCAAATTGTATTTGATTATTGACATGTGTGTGTTTGTGTGTGCGAATCGCATTCACGACGATCAATCAACAACAAACGTTCTCCAGATTGGTGGAAGAATAATGTTGAAGGTTGTTGATGTTGTTGTTGTTATTGTTCTTGTAGTCACAATTGGCGTTACATGCGATTATGAACGAGCTGCTTTCGAGGCACAGGTGCAGTTGCAACCCTTTTGTACTAGCCCCTTCCCCCTCACACCGAAATCCAAACATACGAGAGTTGCTCTCGCAGCGATTCGTTGATTAAATTTTATGCACTAGCCCAAACAAGGCAAGCTGGGGTGTTGGAAAAGGAGTAGCTGGATGGGTGGGTGGATGGCTGGGTTAGCTGCAAATAATTTATGCAGCCATTGTTGGGCTGCTACTACTGCTAGTGCTGGTATTGCGGCGCTGGGTGTACAAAGTGCAATTTGCCATGAATTCAGGCGGAGCTGGTGAAGCTTTTGTAGCCCCAGCAATCCCCGCTAACCCACTAATAGTACGCCTCATAAAAGTTTTATGCGCTGAAATATTTCTCGACTCTTTTCTTATATTTTCATCTTATATTTTCTTTTTTTTACTTTTTTCATAGCGGGCGGGATAAGAAAAAAAGCAAGAATTGCCAATTTTTTCCATTTGACGTCAACTGCTTCGCTGGGGAGACTGAGAATAGAGAGAGGAGGGTTTGCCAAGTAAAACCTTCCTAAGGCACAGACTCAATATTGCTCACATCTCTGCCATGACAGCGACTCCCCTCCAAGTGGATGGATGGATAGGTGGGTGTGTGCTGTGACTTTAAGGTCACAAAACAAATGTGTGGCCATAACTCACAAGGTCTTGCTCCTATGTTTAGATGCGAGTTGCAAACTTTGATCATTTGCACTACAATTACGAGGCGATTACTTGAGTCAAATGAGCGGAAATTGGATAAAATTCCTGACCATTTGAAAATCATTAAAGCACATTTATTGGCTGCCGGCCATACTCAAAAGAACTAACAGAGAGAAAAGATGGAACTAAGCTTGAGTTTGAGTTTGTGCATTCGGCAGCCATCGCGATGGCAACCTCGTTTTCCGATTTTCCCATTTTTCCATTTTTCCCAGCTGGAGTGCAGCCGGCATTGCATAATAGGAAAAAAAAAAATATTTCTGCTCCTTTTTTCTTTCAATTTTGCAATGCTGCTTTGTATTCAAAATTTATAAAGGCAGCTCTGGTTTTTTGGTCGTGCATGCCTTGAATTCCATTGTGCCCGGAGCCTCGAGCAGCTGAATCGCCATTGCCCAGACCCAGACCCAGACTCAAGCCCAAACATAAACCGAATCCCAGGCCAGTTTAGGTTTCAGTTTAGGTTTCAGGTCCCTGTGTGTGGCAGCACAAAGTTTTGAACCCAGTCGCCTGCGGCATATGTGTTTTTTGGCAGCGTTTTTAAAAATTAATGGCATGCGAACATTTTCTAAATTTCCATAAATTTGCACGTGGACTTTTGTGTGTGCAAAAGTTCTTTACTACTATTTTACCAACTTATAATCTAATTGCGTCCTCACGTGTATGTATCTGAGAGTGTGTTTAGTTGGGTCCATGAAAGTTTTTTAGCCAAGCGGGCAGTGTTGTACGTTTGAAATTAGTTGCCAAAGAACTTTGCATCTGGCTTGGCTCGTTGGCGTGTTTTTAAATTAAATTTGTAAATGACAAAGGTTTGTTCATTAGGTTTAAGCGTTGCAGTGCATATGCTAGTTTTTAATTATAGCAATACACATAGAGACTGAGAGGTGGAGACACAAAGAGATGTCAATCAAGTGTTTCTATTTGCACATAATAAATCTCCCAATTGAGAGGGTCCTGCATCGATTAGGCATGTCACATAGACATTAATCATTATCGTCAATGGCGGGGGCGGGGGCAGGGGCAGAAATTAGATTAATAAATAGAACAAATAAATTGTTGCTTGAACTTAATGGAATTATTACACATTTGTCTACATTTTGCCAAGGCTAATTGCTGCAATAATGTCGCACGTGGCTATATGTTGGATGCCTACGGGACATACCTCTACATGCATGCACATACATATACCCTACCAACATATTTGAGTAATTCAGTATAAAAGAGTATATTTCATTACACAACAAAGAAGAGAGAGAGAGAGAGTGCAGAAAGAGGGAGACGAAATGAACTCACAAGTACCCGACAATTATGACAAACATTTCTTTATGGGGCTACTGCTACAGCTGCTACTGCTGATGCTGTATTCAGCTAGAGGACGACCTTTAGCCGCAACAACAACAACAACAACACCAACAACAATATCAACCATAACTAACGAGCTTATATGAATGTGAGCCGGGGAAGCAACCGGGATATTCTTTCTTTGAGTTTTTCTAAGGCTCCTCGGTACACACACATACACCATCATTGTCACAGCTCATGGCGCGTAATTAACTAAACAAACGTCATTAGGCATGCGCATATATGAGTGTGTGTGTGTGTGTGTGTGTAGGTCTGGGTGTTTGAGTGTTTGTGAGCCTTGGGCAAGACAGCATCTCGTTGTCGCTAGCAAGCATGTTTGTTGCTAGGGCATGTCATAGAAGTGGGCCGAAAGGTGGGCGAGAAGTGGGCAGAGAAGAATAAAAGGAAGATGGCAGGCGGCTGCCAACGAACGAAGCAAAGGAAATGAAAATCGCTGTCATCAAATGTAGCGCAATTTCTTGAGTGATTACAACAACAGCAGCTGTAGAAGCAGCATCACAAGCAACAGCAACAGGAATACTCACACACACACACATTCAAAGTGATTACTCGACAGCAGAAATAACAATGCAACGGCAAACAACACTCTCTGACACATACATACACTAAAAAACAAAAATAAATTCATTTCGCTTCAATTTGAAAATGCTTGCTTTTCCGCTCTTCCTCCCGCTCTTGCTTTCAAGCTCCCTCTCGTGGCTCCTACAACTTAGTTCTGGCTGTGTCAGCTCAGACTCTGACTCCTTGGAGCAATAAACTGCGCTAAATTCAGCTCAGTTCGGCACATTGTTGTTGTTCCAGTTGCTGTTGCTTTGCAAATTGCTGACAATAAATGTTGACAGCGACAACCACCAAGCCATTTCCCTCAATCTCCATGCACCCCTTGGATATGCCACGCCCACAATTTGGCCAACACCCGAATGCGAGTCTCGACAATTTAAATATGCAAGTGCAAATGCTATAGGTGCAATGAGGAGGAAACAAACACGAGAAGATGGATAAACGACAGTCGAATTGTATTTATTACTCGAATTAATTGATGCTTCTAACAAGCACAGAATGAAAGAAAGAGAGAGAGGGAGAGCGAGAATCTTAGAGAAACAGAGATAGATATATATTGCATAAAGTCTCGATAACTTACATATGACTGTGAGCTTGGCATTAGCTCGGATTGCAGAGTTGAGACGAGCTGGTCCAACCTGGCATTGATACTCGGCATCGTCGTTGATAGAGGCATTGGAGATGCGCAAATTGTAGATACCCTGTTTGCGATCACCCAGCACCGAGTAACGCGGATAGCCGGGTATCACTTGTGAGAAGCCCAAAGCAAAGCCATCCTTTGTCCATTGCACTGCACCCGCAACGTTCGCCACTTCACAGCGCATCATTGCCTCGGCGCCCTCGAGCACCTGGAGATCATGTGGCGTGGTGCGGAATTTCTGCTGTTGTGCCTGGCAGGCACTTCCCTGCAGTACCAAGATTATAACTGAAAGAAAAACACACAAAAATATCATGATTAATAACTCCGTTTGTTTTTGGTCTCTGACAATCTATTTTCTATTAGTAACGTGATTTTCTATAGAACTATAGTTATGACAGCTTTTAGCAGCTCTAAATTATGAAATGTGTATTCAGACGGGAGGGGGCGGAGGGGGTAAATAAAACACAATGAGAACTGCTGCCTGCAGTCACAAAGAGACAAAGACACACAGAAAGAAAGAGAGGAAGAGTCGCCTAAATAGCAAATCCTGACCGCAATAAAACAGGACATGCTGCTGTCAGTGCTTGCTTGCTTGCAACACAGCCGCAGTCGCTGCCGCAGTTACCGTTTTACTCCCCGAGCCATTAAGTTACCGCAGAGCTGCATTTGAAGCGGGAGTTTGTGCTAGAACCAGAAGGGAGTTACATATCCAGAGCCAGAGTCGGAGTCGGAAGCGAACTTTGACCGTTCTGAAAATGAAAAGTTTTTTAATGAAAAACAAACACATTTCCCGTCACCACCCCTCCAACGCCACTCCTCATCCTAAAAGCGACATAAACAAAAAGCGTTGCCCGGTTTGGCCGTCATAGCAGCACAAAAGCCAATTGTGGGCGTGGCCGGCGTGGACCGACTCCCCCGACCCGTTGACTGTTTGCCAAGACTTATTGCTGACTGCATTCGCCAGTCGCAGCAGCAGTTTATTTCTTTGCTAGTGTCTGCCCCCCTTCCCTTTTTGCTACCGTCGCCGAAACTATTAAATTGTGTAAAAAAAAAAAAACAACAAACTAAAAAACAAGGAAGCATCCCGGAGCCGAGCCCAGAATCAACAAAAGCATTTAACGCGGCCATCAGGCAGCTACAGTTGTTTTAGTGCCACAGTTCCCTTCGGTAGTCCCCGTGTCTCTGTCCATTACTTCTCTGTCCGTAACCGTGTCTCTTTGCCTGCCTATGTCCGTATCCTTGTCGGTGTCCGAGAGCTCAGTGCACTTTATCCGTACAAGCGGCGCTTTCATAAATTTCAAACGGATCTGGATCTGGGGTTTGTGGAATGTTGAATGTGGCATGCAACATGCAGTATGCGCGCATATACCAAAATAAAAAAATGTGCTGCCTGCCTTAACGTAGGAGTTGTTTATTTATTAGTGCCGAGATGCAGTTTTTAAATACCACAAAGAACAGCTATTTAACACTGGCATCTTTAGCCAGATCAAATTCCATTTCTTTAACAAGCATGTATGAAAAATAAATATACAGAGAAGAAAAAACGACTGCTATACTCTTTGTACTTAATAAGTCTAAGTTTAAGTCTTGGGTATTAAGGAAAAAACCGCAGACGAACCCAAAAATGCCATGGCAATGATTAATATGGCCACTATTTGCATACATATGATGTCTGAGTGGAACATAAATGAATCTTAAATGCAATATATACAAATACTACGACTACTACACGCATAAATCCCCAATGTGGGAAGGGACAAGGGAGGAAATCTATTTCTGCTTCTGCTTCCCATTGCCAACTGCAAAACTCTTTACGATTTCATTATTTTGCTCTTTCGTACATAATTTGCGTTTGCCGCTGTCATGCCAAAGAATGCGATACGAAAAGTTGATTCTACCCTGAGAAATCTCATTGCTGCCGCGGCTAATGTTGTCGTTGTTGTTGTTGTCGATGTTGTCGCGCAATTTAGCATAGTTGTTGTTGTTATTGTTCGGGGCACATTTACCAGAGCCTGAGCAGCCAGCCATCCAGCCAGCATTACTGTCAATTTATATAAATTTTCAGATGCCTAGGCTTCGTCCGCTCCCTTCATCCTGTCCCTACCCATCCCTCACCGCGTGTATCCCTCTCTTTATCAGAATGAAACTGTCAAACACAGGCGAACCCTAACCCGAACCCGAACCCGATCCCGAAGACTGAGTTTTGGAAACCCTTGCCACCAGCAGGCAGTGGCCATAACCTTTACCCTCATCGTCTCTCTCATCGACGCATGCTGTACGCAAATTTGAGCCTATTTCACAGACATTACAAACAAATACACATAAACATATACATAAACAGATTGGGTGGGTGGACAAAAATGTGTTTGGGCTGTTTGGTTTTAGACGTAGAGAGACTGAGAGAGACTGAGAGATAGAGAGGGAGAGAGAGAAAGAGAGAGCGAGTTCATAGTGGAGTACATTTTTACCTCGTTCATGATGGGTGGCGCATCATTGGCGAACATAAATGCCTCGAGGCAAAAAAGTCCCCCAACACACATGTGTATATGTGGGTGTGCGAGTAATGTGTGTATGTATTTGAATTTTCAACAAATTTGCGCAGCTTGTTGTTTTGTCTTGACAGACATTGTTGTTGTTGTTGTCCCATATTTTCGAAGCGAAAAATTTTAATAAAGTAAATTCCTATTTTACGGCTTCAAAGCAAATCCCCCCATTTTGGCCGATGGGTGTATTAGGCATGGCTCATTTCCCTCATCTGGAGCGAGCACACATTGTATTGCTTGCATATGAAGCATCATCAAACTCAAATTGAAGCATGGCAAAAGACACACACACACACACACACATGACTATTTACGTGTGTCACACACGTTCGTCGGCCGGAAATAGTAGATAGAAAAGCAAGCAACAAGCGGAGACAGGCCACGAAGCAAAGTGAGAAAAGGATTTAAATGCTTTAGGCGTCACCTTTTGACCGCGCCCAAAAGCAAAGATTGCAAGAGGGGTGAGGTGAAACAGCAGCCCCGTTGTCGAATTTGGTATTGTTTTTCGTCTAGCACGCACGCGGAAGCTTGATTGTTTTTTGGAGCTGGAGCTGGAAATGGAACACTATTCACACAAACACACTTACACACACACACACACAAACGAGACATGCAGACAGATGAGAGGACATCCGTACACAAATCCCGGCCACACAGTGCTCTGACATTGCGGCAGAATGGGGGAAAAAAAAGGGTTTTATTTTACGAGCGGGACTATCAGTGTTATTGTTATGACTGAAATTTGATGGCCTCAACCGCTTCTGGCTTGAACTAGCCAAGTGATGTATGTACGTATGTTTGTATGTATGTGAAGAGGAGGCGCACCCATTGCTAACTGGCTTGCTTTTTGACACCCCCAAACCTTTTGGCCGCTTTATGACGCTGACGCAGTCAAACGATGATGATCTCTGCTCTGCTCTCTCGCCCAAACCAGTTATCTGTCATGGACGGCGCTGATTAAGCATCGCCTTTTTTTTGGGTGGTGGCGCAGATTGCTTTAACGAGGGTATGCTCCTTCTTCTTCTTCTTCTTTTTCGCATCAAGTGACACCTGAGTGTCGCACCCCTCCTTGCAATAAGATCCCATCCAATCTCTGACAGTGTTTGTGTGTATTTTTGGGGGCAGCAGTAAAGTTTTATTCTTATTCGCCTTGCTTTAAATGCTCACGTCGTATAGGCCTGCTTTTTATGCCAAATCACCAATTTGAGCCTTGCAAATTTGATGCAGCTTGGAGAGAGAGAGCGAGAGAGAAGCTGAGATGGAGTGTAAGGAAGGATTGCGCGTTTATTTGATGATTATGATTTTCACACAGGGCCGAATCGTGAGCTTCTTCTTTTACGGCATTCCACACGATTGGAAGCCTCAACTCAAACTTTGTTGCCTTGAGACGATGCTTCGATGCACGTATAAGCTGCCAAAATAGGCTGAGCTGTAGCAGCTAACTGTCGCAGTTCCCGCTTGGCATGTGGCATGTGGCATGAGGCATGTCAATCGGGCATTCGGTGCCACCTTGCGGCACGCCTCGACCACGCCCTGCTGTCAACAACGTGCTTTGCATGCTCAACTTGGCGAATTCGTTATAAAATATTGCTAGACAAATTTTTCGTTCTATGCTGAGCTGCTGCGGCTGCTGCAAATGCAATATAACAATAGATGCGCGACCTTTGCGGCTAATGGTGCATAGCTCCTGCATAGCTCCTTCCCCCCACTCCACCACTCAACTCAACGTTTGTACGTGCAACAAAAGCAACTGAAGCATGTGCGACACTCGTTTGGACATATGGCAAGCCAAGCAGTTTGTTTTTGCATTCTTCACATATTGCGGCAATTGGATAAACGGTTCCAGACAGTTGTTTAGGATAATCGAAATAAAAGTTAGCAAGGAGAATAAGGCTCTATAGTTTGTTAATTAATAGTTAGCATTGAATTTGCATTCCTTGACATTTGGCATCTTCATTGTTCTCCTGCAGTCAGTTCTGTCAGAGTGAAAGAAAGATATCTAAAGGACAAAAGGACCTGTAATACATACCTATACAGATGTTATTTATTCGCTGCAGTTGCGACCCCAGGCAAGCAATTTATTTTCATTATTACCAACATCAAAAGAAGAAGAAGAAGAAAAAGAAGAAGAGGCAACACAATCGCCGACACCATTATTAGCATCATCGTTGCTAAAGCAGCGCCAGAAGCACAAACCCCTAGTCCTTCTTAGCATCAGCTTGCAACAGCTTGCAACTGCAGACTTCAGACTATAATCATTACAGAAAAACAAATATAAAAGAAAATAAATAGCGAAAATATAGTAATAAGGTAACTCACGCTTAAAATTCTGCACAAACTAATTACATTTATGGATTAACAGCGAATATTATAGCGGCACCAAGGCGACAGCGCAACGCCCGTCACTTACTTTGCCAGTTTTTTTTTTGTTCGCAAAATTAATGAAAAAAGGATATGTGTCAAACACAAATAATAATAATGGGAAAAAATCTATAAGTCTTATCACTTTTATAGAGAGAGAGAAATACGATGCGAGTAGCTTGAAAACTAGTTTTTTACTAACATGGTAAAAAGTTTCATAATTCTTTTTGAAAAAAGAATCACTGCAATGCAAGTTGTTAAAATGCCTGCATCTGCTACACTTGAAGTACTCGAAAACTACAAAACCTGATAAAAAGCAACTGCTGAAATACGATTTGAGATTTTTTTAGTTCACATACTAAGTTTGCGTTCTTTGAGTGTTGCTTTTGATTAAAGTGGTCATCACGGTGGTGCACATACATATGTATGTAGTACTTGTTGCAATGAGTATTGAGACTGCTGTAGCAGCCAACTAAAGGGTTCTCGTACATGCTCTAGTCAAATAGATACACACGCGCACACACACTTATGTATTTATGCGTAGCTAAGCCTCAATTAGCAGTTGGTCGCATTTCAAACAGTGAGGCGAAAACTCACTGTTGCCCTGTGTACAAGTGTGGGAAAGTGTGGCCATTGTTTCGCATCAAAACCATTTGAACATGCGTTCCGGTAGGAAAATAATTTGGTTAGTACACGCAACATGGCACTTTAATGTAACGCCCCGTTGTAGACAAGTAACAATGTACTTAGTACATTTAAAATGTTTGAGATGACCAGCGAAAATGCGTAGCACAGAGCAGCATTTACATTAAATGCCAATCCCTATAAGAATCCAAAACTGATTCGAACAACGACAAGACAAGGATCTGAAAGATTGCTACCACTATGCTTGATTTATTTATAACACATGCTACGCATCGCATATACTTATGAAATTCACAAAAACAACACGGAAATATAAGAAAAAAGCCGGCAAGGACGACAAGGACGTCGTCGTTGTCGTTGTCGACAGGATACAGAGGGACAAACGACATAAAAAGCGACATCATCCAATCAATTTATGCGCCAATGTCTCCAGTGGGTGGCTCAGGGACCGATTGAGTCCACATACAAACGCAAACGCATATAAGCAGGCTCACAGATTCGAAAATGGATAATTGGAACTGGGGCTAGGCTTTTTTTTTCTGTCTCCCTCCCCTTACGCCTCCCTACTTCTGTCTATCAGTGTGTTCCTTTGATAAAGCCTTCGTTATTTTATCTTTAAAAAATCATTTCAGTTAAATCGGAATTGGGGGCAAATATATAGAGCACTTCCAAAAAGGGAGTCTCACAAATATTCAGTAGGAATACAAACTCACACACACACACACACACACGAAAACACACATTTATTACCATAATTGCAAACTAGCCACATGTGTGTGTAGGTGAGGTGCACGGTAGGTGAATGTGAGGAAAAACACATCCTGCTACCAGTTTTTTTTTTTTTGCACAATGAACCCATCAGTTGGAAGCGTTTCCGAATAGGAAAAAAAAAAAAAAATTGTCATCATTATCATGTTCATCGTTGTAAAAAGGAAAACTTCGGCTCCAGCTCGAACTCTGCCAACCTAACTTAAATTCTCAATTCGGGTGAATGCATTGCTTTTTTTCTGATGCTGATCGTGTTGTTGTTATTGTAACGCTTTCAAAGTTATTTGCTGTCCATTTCCAAACAGTAAGCCAGAGTGACTTGAATAAATTTCATATTTGAAAGCCTCACACACACACACGAGTGTCACGGAGAAAGGGGAAGGCGGAAATATCCAAACGAAAGTAAACCAACATGGCTAATATGTGCGGAGCCGACGGCGGCAGACACTTTTCTGGGAGGTGAGCGGTGCGGCGGGGAAGTTTTAGGGCCACAACCCAAAGAGTCAGAGGTATGCGTGCGTATGTGCGTGTGTGTGTGTGTGTGTGTTTTTGGGCAAAAACCAAAAATTCATATACGCTGATGCAGCAATTTCCGGCCGGAGTGAAAGTGGTGCGTGCGACTAAAGTGGGCCAACGCCTGCCTTATCACAGACAAAGAGAGAGAGAGAGAGAGAGAGATGTGTGGCAGGCAGCCACTCAAGAATTTGTGCTGTTGGCTTGTCGCTCGAAATATCTGATATTGCCTACTGCGAAAACTGATGCCATTAACAGACGCAAATTTCATTTTCGAATATTCATAAACTCGACAGTGGTTACGTTTTTCGAGTCTTCTGATTGCCATTTCTCCTTCCTTACCTTTTTTGTTTGTAGCAAGTTTGTCTTTTATATGCTTTCAAAGCACATTTGGAACATATCGAGCATATATGGTAGAGCAACAGCATACAAAACTAGTTGCAACCGCAAAAGCAATTTTAAATTTATGTCAGAAAATATCGGAACTTTTAAGCAAAACTTGCAAAATATAAGAAACATGCTTGCTTTGGTTCATAGTGTGTGCTTGAATGAGCAGATACCCTTTTTTTCAATTGCCAAAACTTCGATTAGCTCCTGTACAAATGTTTTATGGAATTGCCAAAATCTCCAACTTTGTGTTGTGCTTTTAAGAAATATTCAAAGAATAATTATACAAAATATAAATAAAACTGCAAGGAAACGGGAAAAAGCGAGAAGGGAGTTAAATTTGCCAGCGGTGGCAACTTAGAAACACCATAAAGTAAGCCACCTACAGCTGACGGGCCAATTCTCAATGCACCACCAAAATGACATTTTTGGCTGTAGCTAGGGTAGCTGAGCTGTGCCGGAAAAAAAGAGATTCTAAGTGTTTGTCAGCTTATTGTTTGCCTTAATTGCCGTTTGAGCTGAAAGCCCGTGTACAGCGGCCAAAGCACGAAAAAAAACAAGCACAATTTGAAGCACAAGCACGAGCACTTGCATTGTTTACCCAAATTAATCGAAGAACACACACAAACACGCCCCCTTACACAATGAGAGGGAGTGAGAGACTTACAGATGACAATGGAAGTCACCCCAGCGGGTAGGGAGCAATAAAGCAGCGATGCTACTGGTCTGGCTACAGGGCAAGGGTTAACAGGACTCGAGTTACTACGAATTTTCGAGATGAGTCCCAAAATCTGTGAACACACCACGCAACATAAATAATGTTTGCAGCAATCGAACGATCCGACAATGCGACAGCATTGAGTACAACATGAAAGAATGGGGGTGTTCCATTGTCGTTGTCGTTGTCGGTGTTGTTGTTGCTGTAGCTGTCTGGCTAAATGTCCAATGGAGCATGTCTGCGTGTGAAATCCGATGCGAATGCTTGATGGTTGATGGTGATGGCGAAGAGTGGTGGTGAGGTGGTGAGTGATTGGTGTAGGGGGAGAGGGCAAAGTTATTGCATAGTTCCCAGCAATTGTTGCAGAGAGGAAAACAACGAATTGTTCCCTGGCGCAATTAAAAGCGTTGCTAAGGTTTTCTTCCACAGTTCTCAAGCCAAATGCCGCCGCGTCACAGATTTCCACACACACACACACACTTGGATGTCCAACAGGTCAGCGGCTAGCCGGCGAAGCGGAACCACACGTCACCCACTGGACAGGCAGGTGGTGATGCAAGTGAGTCGGTCGCTCGAGTCACGTTAACTGATGCGTGGCACAAAGAGCGACACAGACAAAGTTTAAAGTCGCAAACTCACAACTCACAAGTCGCTCAAAGTTCACACGATGCATCGGCGATAAGCCAAAAGCCGTTCACAAAATGAGGCGGTTTTTTCTATAGATGAAACGCTTGCAGCAAGTGGCAAGTTTTAGCCGTTTTTCTGGCAAAACCGGTTCAACACGCGCCACAAGAGTTCCCATCGTACGATAACTACAACTACTTGTAACAACATGCAACGGGCAACATAAGAAATCACAAATCATTCGACTTGAATATTTGCCTTGTTGATCAAATATTAATTTTCAATATGTGAGCTCAAAGAACAAGAACAAGACTCAATTTACTGTGCATGCTTCTTACATCAGCTCTTAAATAGTAGTTGTTGTTGTTGTTATTATTATTGTGCTGCAAATTTATTGAATCTGCATAAAATATGCAGAGACTTCCACTTCCACATGTTGCACAATAAGGGCACTTGCAAGTTTATGGCTGATGAAGGAGAAAAAATGACAGGGAAAGGAAAAGCGAACGAACATTCATACACAACATAAATAACATTTCAAAATACATTCAACTTGCGATGATTTCGAATTTAATGCTAAAAAAAAAAATTCAAAAGAGCGACGACAGACAGACAGTCGTAAACCTGAACCTGGCGTAGGAGTCGCAGTGGGTGTGGTCGTGGCCGCTGGGAATGGGAAGCGTGTGGTTTCCGCTGCTTATATTGATAACAGAGCAGAAGAGCGAGACTCTTATAAATATAAATATATATACAAAGGAGAATTCAAGCACAGTATCTCACAAAGGAAATCGACTCCCTTTGAGCAGAATGATGCAATTATTCACACTTGATTAAATACTCAAGAAAAGTGAAAGTGTGTGGAAGCAAGTGGCAAGGTTGGTGCAGAGAGTGGGTCGTTTTGGTTATATGAAATGTCGCTGGCGAGCTCATAATCTTTGTATTTTAGACAAAAAGATTCAAAGTGCGCCAAGCAACACGCTCACTTTGTATGCGATACAAAAACTGTATACTAATATATAGGATTGAGCTGTTTAAATATTCATAAATATAAATTAGCGAAATAAAGCCGTCGGATCTGGGTTGGTTTTTCTGCAAGGGAGGAAAGAGAGTAAGGTATATATATCTATCCACAAATGGTATTGAATTACAGACTGTGTGCAGTTTTTGAGAGCAGCTTCCCATGGCACAAACATATTTAATTTATTGACTGGGATGCAAAGGCGTTTCTGATTACCAATGTGCCAGCACTGCTGTCATTGCCATGGCCAATGGTCCCTCCACCTCCTACTCCCTACTCCGTTACCGTTACCATTGGTCCGTCAGGCAGTCAGAGTCGAGTCTATGACGAGCCTCATTGGGCATTTGGCTTGATTTGCCCTCTCCGTATTTATTCATCCATTCTATCCAACTGTCTTCCTCCTTCTCTTCTTCTTTCTTTCTTCATTGTCATCATCATCATCATCTTGGTACTGCGTCTGCTCTGAATTGTATCAGTCACTAACCAAATCAATTCGCATCAAATTCGAACCGAAACCCAACAAAACCAATACCAAAACGCAGTCATCTATGAGTCGCACAATCTGCCCCTTCTCTGTGTTGTTTACTCCCACCTCTCTCTCTCTCTCTCTCTCTCTCTCTATCCTTCTCTCTTTCTCTCTCTCTCTCTCTTTATTTGTGCATTTTGACGGAATATTCTGCGTAGGAAGTACGCTGGGCTGCACATTGCTAATATCCTGCGCCTCCTCCTCTTCTTTCACTCCTAGCCCCTTGGTCGGCCACTTGGTCGACCATTATATGGTTCATATTAGATATGCTCGCAATTGAAATTCATTTCATTACCTCTAATCACAAGGCCACCAAGTGTGTGAAGAATGAGAGTGAGAAGCTTTCGCAAGTTTTGAGTTTGCTCCTTTCAATCACATTTCCCGTTCCTTATAGCTGGACATTAAGCGGAGCGGTACAGGAAATAGGCAGGGATGAGAAGCTGGATCTAAATCTATTGCAGGAGCAAAGCAATAAAACTGTTTACTTGAACGTTGGCAGCGAGGCAAGGCGTGACAAGGGGCCATCTATCTATATACACTTCAGAAATACAAACGCAAACACAAAAGACACAAAGGGGCAAACAAACAACATGCAGAGTTATCGAGACAAACATAAAGAGACAATCGCATATGTGGCATTGTGGGATGTGTTGAGCACTCATAAATCTGACCAGGTAGCCTGGCAGGGCCGGGCTGTCCCGGCGCACACCAATTACCACATGCTACGATTGACAAACGCAGCAGGAGTCCACATGTGTGCAGGAGCCGAGGAGCGGGAAGCGGCAAAAGAGAGAAGCTGTAGCTGTAAACTGAAGACTGTTTTTGCCTCTGTGGCGACTTCAAGTGCATTTATGTTTGCGCGCATCTCATCTTTCGACGAGACGAGATGAGCTTCGTTTCGTTTCGCTTCAATACCCTTTCGCAAAAGGTAATTACGTTTTTAGAATCAGTGCGTAACGCACTAAAAACGCATAACCACATTTGTTTAAGAAGTTTATTTTTAGATATCTCAACACGAACATCTGCTCAAAAACATATCAGCACCTTCTATATCGGATAGGGTATTCAATCTGCGGCTTTTGTTTAGTTGCTGCATTTTTCTTTTGCCTATAGTTATTGCCACATGCTGGATAGTGCAACCGATTTATTTATACTATGTAGACGCATATTTTTATATGCACTCTGTGTAAGGCTCACAAATTGGATTTGCTTGTTTGGATGTTTGTTGTTGCTGTTGCATTTGATGTTTGTGCTGTTGTTGTTGTTGTTGTTGACATCCCAGCAATTACGGTGGCATTTTCAACGAGCCATGGCCCTTTTCGGTGTGGCAAGCGAGGGTGAACCAAACAAAAAGAGAAAAAAATAAAGAAGTGAAGAGAACGTGTGGCCAATGCAGTTTATAGCTTTAAATAGCCTGACGCTATTTCGGTGGTGGCCAACGCACACGCACACACGGAAAACTCTCTGTGCGGCAAGTGCAGCTCATAACGAGACAGCTTTTTGGGTGTTTTTGAATTACGTAAGCCCTGAAACGCCAACGCGTTTGGCTGGCAACTCTGGTTACTGGTAACTACCAACTGGCTGTTGGCAGCTAAACTAAACTGAGCTGAGTTCAGCTTTTGTGTCACACTTTGCGACGCATGTGGGTGTTAGCCAAGGCTCAGACACGACGGACTAACCAAACTGGTTGTTGCTGTTTCCTACTATGTTGGCTTAATGACTGACTGACAGACTCAAGGTGTTAGTTGGTTGGTCCGCGCATTGCCAGTCAAGTAGCCAACGTAAATAAAGTATATTTACTCATTAATAAATGGGCGTTTTGTCTACCCACACACACACACAATCACACACAGCAGCAGTAGCCAAAATGAGGCGCAATCTTTCAAACTTGGCTGTTAGCTGTTCGCTGTTAGCCTTTGGACTGCATTGGCCATTGACAGCTGAGAAAGCAGCGCAATTAACTTTCCAAGCAAGGAACAAACAAAGTCAAACGCAGACAAAGGGCTCAGAACTAAGAACTGAATGGCTTTGAGATTTCTTCCTGTAGATTGTGCTTTTACAATCTCTATCTACAATATCAATGTATGTTTATGGCACGAGGCAGATTATCCATCAAAGGGTATGCATTTTATATACCTTGTACTATATATGTTAGATGATGATATTTCGAGGTTAAGCTCCGAAAGCTAACGCAACTTCCCTTACAGGGCATCGCTGGCACACCCAACTCATGGTCTCTACCATCAAATAGAATTTTGTGTATATGTGTGTGTGTGTATTTAACACTTGCCCTTTGAGCTGCTAAATGAATGGAAATAGCAGACTCTTTCGCTCTCTCTCTTTCCCTATCTTTTAAGCTTTTACTCACTATCTCTTTGTCAATGTGTGTGTAGGTGAAGCTCTCGTTTGCTCTCCGGTTTCTGGTCAAACAGTTGGTCCAGTTGGTGTATTGTCAATGCACTCCAGTACATTTTCCAGCTGTCAGAGACAACGCAGCTGTAAGCTTCCTACCCCAACTCATCGTATTCTCAGCCCACCCAGCCAGCCACTGCCAATCTTTCGCTCATTCTTTCGCTATCTATTACGACATATTTGCCCTACACTTTCGCCGGCGCTCTTGTGGCACACATATACTTTTTTTTGTCAAAACACAGACACACACACACACACACTCAAACAAAAAGGACTTGCACACCCACGCAACATTTCTGTCTGCTTTCTGATTCTGTTTCTTCTTCTTTTACTGCGTGTGGTGTGTCCTCGTGCTTGTTTTTGACGCTTACACACACCGTTTGTCCAACTGTGTCCAGTTGTCCAGCGATGCTACCCTTCAAACAATGCCACCACCTTGCTATTTCATATGCTGTGTTGTCCTGCTTATGTTGACATATTATGATCCTTGATTATTTTGTGCTGACAAATAAATACTTTTATTTTGCTTTTCTATACATCTTGTTTTTGTTTTTTTTTTTTTTTTGTCCGAATCTCTTCATTCATCTTTTGCCTTATCTTTCTTGTTGTTGTTGTTTTTTGCGGTCGCCTTTTTCCCAGTGGGCCTTAACTTGGTTTCTAGCTTCAGTTGTTGAGCCTGTGGCGGGCATCTAGGTTGCCAGGTAAGCGCCATTTTGGCTAATTGGACCAAAGCAAAGCTTTCGAATTATTGCCCTCTTTCGTTCTCGTTCTCTTTCTCTTTGATATGGTTTTTATCAACGCATCTTTTTTTCTTTTTTGGAAGGCGTTTCAGCAGCTGCTGCCCCTCACAATAGAGATAAAAGAGGAGCGCAGAAGGAAGGGCGCGAGGGCAACATGTGTGGCAGCAGCGTAACCTGCGATCCGCCGCTGGCACTGCTGATTGCCTATGTGATTTCGTCAACAACAACAGCAACTCGGAACAACAAAAGAAACTGAAACTGAAAGCGAGAAACAACCACAAAGACACACGCCCACCAAAAGCTAACCAAAGCCAAAGAGCGGAGGGAATCCGTAAAAACTGTGGGCGTTTAAACATATTTTGTGAATTATAAATTTGATTGTTATTATTGCTGCTGTTGTTCGATCCATTGAAAATAGAGAGACGGCCAAGTTCCGTAAAAAGCTATGAGTTGGGCCCACGATGAGTTGGTAAATTTATGGCCATGGCGCTAAAGCTGGAGATGGAGCTGGAGCCCTGGATAGAAAACCCTCAGAGCCCCCTTGGGGCAGCTGTTACAGCTGGTTGGGATTGAAGGGCGGAAGCGCGATAAAAGCAAAATGTACAACAACTACACAAGTGCATGGATAATAAGTAGGAGAGTGGGATGGATGGGGGCAAGTCGATTGATTTTCCTTCTGCTCATTGATTTGATTTGAATGCAGTCAGGTTTGTTGTTGTTTTTGTTGTTGCTTTTACGAACAAGAGACGGAAGTAAACCGTTGCAAACGTGCGTCCGGCTTTTGTGGCTGATGTTTGTTGTTGTTGTTACAGGTGCTTGCAGCACAATTATGCTTCCTAATTATTAATTAGCCAAAGCTTTACAAACAGTTGTGGCTCAAATAAGTATAGAGAACTCTTTGATAAACCTATTGATTTAACTCTACATTTAATTTACATTATTAAACACAGATGAGATAATCAATCACAAAGTAACATTGTTCCATTTGAATATGAATTGATTGATTGCTGAACATTTCGTGTGCATATCTTTTAGGCTATTATTCCTTTTGGAAAATGGAGAGCTTGACATTGTCTCATAATGTGGTGGACATAATTTTTATGCTGCTTCCCTCCTACCTCCCTTTCTACCTCTCTTTCACTCTCTTCCATGTCACTGCATTTATTGACCATGTGTGTGTTTTTGAAAGGAAGCAACACCTCTCAGCACCCATCAGAAGCTTTTTGCTTTGACCGCAACGGTTATTAAAAGGAAGTTAAGTTTACCACAAGTCCAAACAGTGCATTCACACACACACACACACACGCTTTTACAATTACAACGAGTTGAACACATTCTCCATCTCTTTTTGACTTTACTGCGATTTGTTCCGTTTCGTTTTGGCAAACCGCAAAAGTCAAGCGAAATGTGACTTTTGTGTTGTGGCCTAATGAGCCTTGGCTTTTAAATGTTGCAAAAGCAACAGCTGCAGGAGTTGGGGACATGGCATCTTCCTACTTTTGTAAATTTCCCCTTCACATCAAAACAAAATTGTGATAGGCCAAATGTAAAGCTTACCAATGCACAACATTTCAAGATGTTTAATCCAATGTTGCTGTTGTTGCTGCTGCTGCTTCCGATGTTGCCGGCTTCTGCAACTGTTGTTGCATTTGCTTCGTCGTCGGCGCTTTGTATGCAGTTCTCGTCGCTGTTGTTGTTTCTGTTGTTGTTGTTGTAGACAAGGTTCTTCTTCTTCCTCATCGGGTTGCGTTTGTATATTCAATGCCATTTTAGCTGCTGCTGCTTCTTTTTTCTTTTCCTCTTTATGTTGTCTTTGTTGCTGCTGCTGCCAGCAGCAGATGCAATCGTTGCTGCTGTAAACGCTATAACGTACAGCAGATCCCGTTTCTGCTGCAGCGCCGCATTTGTTCAAAGCTCTTGTTTTACTTGTTATTATTATTATTATTATTGTTTGTCACATTCAATAGCGAGAGAGAGAGAGTGAGAGAGAGAAACACACCAATAATAATAACACTTGAGAGAGCAGGCAATCAAGTTTAAACTAAAGCTTGATCGTGATCAAACATGCTGCTGGGGACATAACGAAACTACGAGAGCACATTGCGTGATGCGGGGATGAGGGGTCAGGACGCGGAACATAAGATACATAGGGAGAACGCGACGGACTCACGCTGCCGACGGACAGGCTAGCGAAGCGGCGCGCGACAAATACAAATGTTGACGAGGACGAAGCGATTTACACGAAATGTGCCGTTAATTTGGCTACTTACACTTTTTCTTTACTTTTCTTTAACTTTGTTGGCTATTTTGAGGCTGTATTTATTCTTTTGGCTTTTTGCACAGCTTTAAGATTAACAATTGCTATCACTTTTGGCGCAGACTCGATAATTTGGCGTTGTTACCGCGGATGCTGCTACTGCTGCTGCCGAATGGACCAGCACACACATATATTTGTATGCTAGCATATGTGTGTATGTGTGAATTGCTCGCGACGCACTTTAAATCGTTGGCCCGTGTGTTTTGGCGAGGCGTCCACACAGAATGAGAGCTAAAACCGAACTAAAACTTCTAACTGGCGAAGCCCAGCAGCCAGCGAAACAAAGTTCACGAGCGCGCCTCGCACTCGTGCACTCGTGCGTTATGCAGCCAACATACACAAAGAGAGTGAGAGAGTGAGCAAAACGGAGCGAACGCATGTGCTCGCATTTTGATAACACAAACAATTGGGACTCAATGTTGCTTGGCTCCGGCAATGCAGGTGACTTGATTCGTATTGCTGTACTACTACGCTACGCTGCAAGCAAGCAACTAGAGCCCAACAGCCGGTTTTCACTCTCATTACTATACTTATACAAATACACCGAAGTTATACAATATAACTCGCTCGCTCTCTCTATCTTTTTGTTCAGTCGAAATGCGTGTACTTTAAGTCTTATACTAAATAGTAGCAACCATCTTCGAGGACTTATACACATAAGCAGCCTCGCTCACAATGTGGTGTAGTCGTATACTTTGTTGAATACGTTTACAAGCGTAAGGCTACTTATAAAAGTGGTGGTTTTGGGGTGCGGCTGAACTTATATTGTGTGCTAGCTGCTTATACTAATTATTATCATAAAACGAATGGTATACTCCTTTCAAATAAACAAGGTGGTGGTTATTTGTATGTGACTGGTGATACCATGTGCTTATAAATCGACGACTTTTAGTTGTATAAGTTCTGATAGTACCAATGTGGTGGGTTTGTGTGCTGTCCGTCTTATACGCATGTTGGTCTGTGTTATATTAAATGCTAGCTTATAATTCTATGTTTATTGTTCACAGCTAAAACTGTTATACAGTGTATAAGCCATGTGAAAGACGCGTCATTTGTATAAGTTGCGCCATGTTCGAAGTGACTTTCAGAAGTATAAATAGCAGCAGCATCAACAAACAACATATTTATGTATGAAATAAGTCTTGCATTTATATGCCCTGTATTTATTAATGGCGGGTAAATTTGCAATTTAATAAATAAATAAAGTTTAAATAAAATGTGTTAGAGTATGTTAAAGTATATTTCTAACACCGATTACATAGTATCCAATTGCTGGTTGTTGTAATTTTCTGTGCAGCACTTTGAGTTGTGAAATTCCCTTGCCAAGTGTAAATTATTTTCGTTTCATTTGCAAGAAAAGAATTACTTCGCACGCACACAAACATATGCATATGTATGAATGGGTGTAAGTTGAGGAAATGAGAAGGGTGGAAATTTGAGAGACAGCAAGAAACACTTGTTACACGCTATAGGCGACAAGTCCCGCGGGAATGCTTCGCGTGCAATTTGCTTGGCAATTGATGAGAAGTAAGAAGTTGGAGGTGGTAAGTAGGATATAAGTGGGAGCGGGGGGAGGGGGGAGCAATAGCAAACTGTTGCTACACAATAAAAGAAAAAAGAAGGGTGGACAGAGAGAGAGAGAAAGAGAGTCTACGCATATTTGAGGAATATTTTAAATTCCATTTGTTTGTAAAGAGAAAGGGCAACCAAAAAGCACAATAAAAGCCAGATTAAATCCAAAGAAATGTCAACTTTAGGCCAAGTGCTCAATTCAATCAACAGCTGGAGTGATGGCGTAGCGGGAAACGGGGGGAATAGGGCTCCTAATAAGCCTCAATTTAAAATTGAGTGCTAATCTCTTTATATGCGGAAACATAGCGAGGCACAAACAACAACAGCAAACTGGCAGCCCGGATGACATCCTCCGAGCCTGCTTCACATCCAGCCAGAAAGCTTTGTCCTTGAAACAAGAAGCGATTCTCTGATGACACTGCATAAAGAAGATATTCTGAAACAAAATACACAGAAGCGTTGCGACCATGAATTCCAGTTTTCAAATGTAATTTCCTTACCTCTCTCTCTCTCTCTCTCGCTTCTCTTTCTGGGCAGTCTATCATTTTGCACTTTGTTTTTGCTAGAGCTGTCACGATTTTGCAGCGATGTTCCTGGTTTTCTTTACCCGGAAAGTGACAGGAAATGCAAAGGTTAGAACTTGCAAAGGATCCTGAAGTATTTTCATATCTGGAAATTAAAAACTTCTGCATTTTTTGCCTAAAAAGGTTGTTACCAGAGTGTCTTGAACTTATTTTGTATAAATCTGTGGTAAGAGACTTAGCCAGATACTTTCATAAAAGAATCAATTACACCCAGCTGGATTCGGGACAATAAGCGGCACCTTTCTAATGCACTCTCTCTCTCTCTCTCTCTCTCCTATTTTCTGTCTTTATCTTTGCTTGGCAGATATGTATATTCGTAATCTTCAAGTTCATCTACTCACTCTTATAATCCCATATGCTTTGCGTCTTTGCGTTTGGCTATTGAGGAAGAGAAGCGGGCGTATTTCGAGCCACTTTCGCGAGGGTTGATGCTTTCTTCATGATGATTCTGTTTCTGTTTTTGTTTTTTTGTTGTTGTTGTTGTTACTTAGTAGGCCGCCATTGTAGTCGTTATTTACTTATTGTTGTTGATTCAGCCCATTCTACAGTACAACAGTGAATGCTCGCCATGTGTTTTGTTTATGCTATTTGTCTTTTTGTACATTACCAGCTCAACGACAACTTATCCGGCACAGCCCCCGAATACTTAATCCTGCTACCACCCCACCACCCTTCATCTCATGTCGAGAGTTGAACAGTGCTCGAATGTTACAAGTACAAGATTTATATATACTTACACATACTATATACACATATATAATTTGCAATTTATTGCTATCCAATGCGTTGTAAATTCATATTATTGCTCTTCTTTTTTCTATTTTTTTCGGGGCATGCCGCAAAACTCTATTCAGTTTTTAGTTAAGTTCTTGAAAGAGAGAGAGAGAGAGAGAGATGTCGACACTTTTATGAAATTAAATGCAAATATTTCCATAGACACAACACCAACAACAACAAGCAGCAAGCAGCAAGCAAAACACAAATATTTGTGTCGAAAAATGAGCCATCACAATGTATGAGCCTAGACCATACACCCATACACCCAAACACACACACACACAAACACCCACGCATGGAAAACTTGAGATTCATTTGCAAACAATACACGAACAAACTTGGACTAATGCCTGCTCCGAAAACACAAGAGTCCAAGTCCAAGAGGCCCTGAGACGAGTTCCCTCAAGCTTGTCTCCCTCCCTGCTCGCACACACACACACACACACACGTATGCACATACGTGCAACAGCAGTTTATAATTATATTTTTAGTAATTTACTCGCACTTTATATAATACACAATTTATTTCTACATACCCTACCCTATATTATAGCCTTAACCATGAAGTGTGTGACGATTCGTCAGTGAAAACGCAACCATAAGGTATATTGTCGATGTAAGTGTATGAAATCTTCGGTGTGCTTGTAATAGACTAGATTTCCACGTCTCTTGTGTTTTCTTTCCATTTTGAAATGTCAGTTTTCTGCCTGACTCTTACAAATTTTGGATACAAAATGAAATGAAATGAAGTGGAATAAAAAGAGAACTTATTTCTTTCGACTTGAAACTTGATGGCAATGTCCAAAAGTGCGCAGTCTTCAGACTCATATTAAAGGTGCCCCATTTTCTGTTTGCCTCAGTCGACTCTTCCCTCCTCTTAGTTACAGACACATATACACACACTCACACAAACAATTGAAAGTTATTTGTGAAAATTTTATTGTAATTACAAAAGTTTTCCTATGTTGTTTTCCAGCTGCTATTTCGCAAGCCTCATCTCTCTTATTCTCCATTCTCATTCCCTAATGTTCTCGAGTTTGGTGTTCTGCAACCTTTTATGAAAGTAGCGCATTCGATTCCCTCCCTGATACCTTGAATTTTACTCAAAATTCCTCCCTACCACTCTTCCTACTTCCTCACCCCCACCCACCCTTCCATTGCTAACGATATTTCTGTTTCTATTCTGGTTGCTGTTGCTGTTGATTTGGTTTGGTTTTGGTCTCCCTGTCTTGCTGCAAACTTTATCCACTTCATTATTTGCTCGTTTTCATTGCTTTGTTTCGCTATTTGCTTGTTTGCCAGTTGCGTTGGTTCGTTTCGATTTTAATTGTATCTGCTTCCGTACGACAGCTCCCCCAAACCAAACCAAACCCAGCCCCTCTCCAGAACCATCATATCATTTAATGGCAAAGAGGTGCGAGTATATTAAAATAACTCCTCCGCTCCCCATCCCTTCCAAAACACATCACAAAAGTAAACAAGCTTCCTTCGTTCACAGGTCATCGAAGGGCAAAACAATTGGAGGTTCGAATACGAATTCGAATTAGTCCTGTTTCATCTACTTTATTTCCCATTAAAGCTATCATGATTGCACAGTAAGACTATCACTCCCGTCATTATATCTACTTGTAGTAAAAGTTGCCACAGTAACGACAACCTTTCCTTATATTGTTGTACATGGACTCAATGGGAACTGTATACTTGTTGGGGCACTGCATAAATTGTTCGCGGGCCAGTTTGGAAAGGTGCTGCAGTGGCTGGCGCTGTTGCGGGAAACGACGCTCTTGCCAGAAGTATTGCCCCTCTTCGAAAGCAGTCTGCTGATCCATCATAATTGTTGGCAGTTGACAGAGGGGCACGGCTAGCAGCTTTCCTTTCTGAAGGAGAGGGTTCTTGGAGGGACCTTTTTTGGTACGTCTAGCCTGAAATGACTCAGGTGGCTTCTGGTTGCCTGTGGCATACACTTCACTCCGTTGATTAATTCGCGGCAGCTTCTTCTTCGTCTTCATCATCATCTTTTGCCTGCCTTTGCTTTTATTCGGAGCTATCAAGTCAGCTTGTCTGCAATTATTTTGCACAGAGTGCAAAGGTTTGCGAGCTAGCTGCCAGGTTAAGCCTTGATTGAAACCGTCTCCGGTAGCCAAGACCGAATCTTTTTCGATTTTTTGGCAGGCAGTGGATCGGCTGCATTTCAATGGGCCGCTTAAGTATTTGTTACCCTTCACAAAGTCAGGCCATCTTGTTGCAGATAAGTGATCTGTGCTTTTATTGTATGATTCCATAATTTTATAAACAAAAATTTGATTTAGATTTTTTCGAATTTTTTTTCAAACATTTATGATTTCAATTGATGGGAAAAGGAAAACATTTTCTATTCATCACTGTAATAAAAATGTTAAAGCCTAAGTTAAATTGGCTTAGAGTATTGACTAAAGATTCCAAGCCGAATACTGATTTGACCCTGACACAATATTTGCAGTTCCTTTGCTTATGATGTTGTTTGTGGCTCACATGGGTCACAGGATACTGTTTGAACCTTCCACAGCCTCACACACAATAACTCTCTCATATCGGTGCTGGGCATTAATGCAAATAAGTGAAAACACAAGTAAGTTTTAACGTTTTGTGGTCACGGCAAACCTTTTTTTCTTTCTTCTTTGTGGGGTATTTTTTTGTGTTTGCCAGTTTGGCTTAAACCGATGGCCGATGGCCGATGCCCAAATAATTTCCATTTCCAGCAGCTACAGCAACAAGGTCGATGGATCATTTCCGCTGTCATGGCTCTTCCTGAATCCCTTTGCCCAAGCGTCCGTTTGGCAACCGTTTCCTGTCGGCGGTGTAGTTAAATTTTGAAATTTATATATAAAATATTTCAAATATACAGTTAAATGTGAGCGTTTCCTCCATTATCCCGTTTCCACTGGCGGCATTTTTCACTTTAGTTTATGTGCCGCATGTTTAATTTATGGCCTACACCCCACCAGCCCCACCCTGCCCGGGTAGGAGTCCTTCGGCTGCCACAGAAGGTTGCCCCTCCTTATTAGGCCAATGAATATGGAAATCAATTTGACTGGCCAGCAGCAGCAGGCAACCAGAGTGAGAAATTCCTGTTCAACCTTTCCGCTGAAGGTCAAATCCTTGTTCTGCTCTTTAAACAATCGAATCTCGTGATTATTCGTAGGTCAGGCCAGTTTCATAGCCCATTCTACATTAGTTTCTTAAATTGACAATCATTTTGACGCTGACTGACCATTTGACCATTGTGTTTCGCTTTATTTCGCTTTTCTTGGAATATCGAGTTTTTCTTATTTAGTTTCTTAGCTGCAGGCACCATCTCCCCTCTCTTACCCTTAATGGTGCGGCCTCTCAATTTCCAATTAGCAACAGGAATCACCTTTTTGGTTTTTGGGTTCTTTCCTCTTTACACTTTATATTCGACTTCCTTGCCATATCTTTGTGTTAATTGAAGATTTGTATTTGCTACGATTTTATGTTCGCTTCAATGGTCCAGAGATATCTCGCGGACTGCACACAATAGTAGGAGGAGGCGGTGGGGGAGGATGGGTCGTTTCTGTTTTCCTATTTTTGGTTTGAACGCCAAATACGGCCCGAAGTAACTGAAACTTGTACAATAAATGGTGTAATAAACGGACAGGACGCTTGGCACGCGCAGGTTAATTGCATTTCGCACTCATTTACTTGACGATTTCGTTTAGCTTGGCGCAAGGAAGTCTGAGTGTGATTCTCAATCTGAATTTGGCCAGGCGTTGCTTTAACTTGTTTGTATTTAATTAGGCGTGGCGTTTTTATTCGTCTAGATTTATTTGGACAGTGCTGCTTCTTTTTTTGGAATATGTGCATTGTCTTGCTTTTCCTGAGCGCTTTCGCATTTGCAGTGTCGTATTATTTGGCAGGCAACAAACAGCAATAGCAAATAAAGCAAGGTTGGGGGATGGCGTGGAACAGGAAGTGAAACGCAAAAATTCACGAATCCACTTAGCGGCGCATAAATTTAGCTGCGAACATAAAGTACAAGTGTACAAACAAAGGACTTTTGGCGACGTCGACGATGACGATGACGATGAGGACGATGAAGACGAGGACGGCATTAAAACATAAAGAAACCGCATTCAAGTCCAAAGTCGGACAAAATGCAGCAACGAGGCGAGGCAAGGCGAGGCAAGTCGAGGCTTGCGCAAACATAAACTGGAAGAGTGAATAAAATCGCTGCCAGAATATGAAGATGAAGAACAAGAAACAAAAAAAACAAGAACTAGAACGGGAACGGGAACGAGAGCGAGAAGATGAAGCAGAATTGAAGGAGTGCCGGGTAGAAATCCTTGGCAGAGCCAAGTCGAGGCTGTGATGGTAGGCCCCAAGAAGGCCTTTGCTATTTACAAACGTCCTCGGCAGCCAAGCGAAGCACCAAAGGAGCACCGAAACATAAAGAGTTCGCCTGCTCCCTGAGCCCTCTAAATAAGAAGAAGAAAAAGATGGAGTGTAGGAAGAAGATGGCGAGTGAAATGCACGTAAAATAATAAACAAGGCTTTGCAAACAATAAATGTTGCTCCTGCTTCTGCTCCTGCTGCTATTTATGTTCTGTTCCTGTTCCTCAACTGAGGCATTGCTCCTAGGACCCTCTACCCTCCTCTCCTTCAAAGCAGCTGCAGTACTACGAGCTGTTAGCAAACGGAGATTTCTGGGCAAGAGCATTGTAGTCTTGTATTATTGTTGTTGTTGCGATAAATGCGAAATGTGAAATACGAATTGCGAAATGCGAAATGCTTGTAACGGCAATGCAAATGTAATGGGCAAAGGACATTTCACGCTGCAGCAGCCACAGGCTCCCAAACCTCCTCTCCTTTTCCCCACCTACTTGGAAAGCTTTTGCGCGTGGCAGTAAATATTCGAATGACCCAGCCCAGCCAGCATAGACCAGGCCCGCGAGGTCAGCCGCTGGTTATGCAGCCAAGTGGCATTGCACGGCAGACAGCCGCCTCGGACATGGCGACGTCGACACTGCCACGTCCTTATTAATTGCAACAATAACTGGGCCGTCGAGGCAGGCGGTGGGTGTACAAACTGTACATAGTTACAGCTGGAGGCGAAAGAAAGCCTTTTGGCATTTTGTCTGTCCGTGAGTGGGAATTTATGGCATGGTGAGCACAGGAAGCGGCACTTAGCTTCTGGCACTTAGCCCTCCACTTAGCGCACTGTCCTCGGCCAGTTCATCAGCAACACGAGGCAACTACCGTCAAGGGTTCTGTCTCCTAGCGAAACGGAAAACAGGCATCCTTCCTGTCAAGCGTACGCTTACATGTTAATGCATAATGCTCGTAATGTAGATGTACTGGTGAGATCAATCGCTTTTCGATAAGAAATTACTTTAACAGCAAAGTTTACATTGACTTCAGGCTCGCTCGTTTCCTTTAAGGATCTCTCTTTGGTATCATGGTGGTTTTGAAAGCGATTCGGATATCAAAAGTGGTTAAAGTCTAGGTTTTTATGGGGCAAGACTTTTGGGCTCTTAAAACATTTCAAAGCAATAAAGAATGGCAGGCGTTATCAAGAGGCTCTCAAACTTGAAGCAGTCCGATTTTCAGCCAGGTATTCAAATTAGAGAGAGGTTTCCCACTTCCACAGTCACTTTCACTCCCACCCCAAAAAGGAAATGAGCCGGTGGCGGTGCCGTAAAATCCCCAGCGACCATAAAAACCACTGTGACGGTGATGTGATGTGGGTGGAGTGGAAAAGTGGTAGCAAAAAGGGCAAAAGTGCTTGGCAGAGATTTTTTATTCATTTTTTTTTTTTTTTCATACTCTTGCAAATAAAACGAAAATGAACTCGAAACGTCGTTGAAAAAGTTTATTTTAATGAAATTCGCGTCGACATTTAACGTCGACAAGGCGACAAGAAGGGGTGAAGGGGATAAATGGTATTCCCATAGGTGCGCCAAACCAAAAGCAATACTATTTACGTGGTATTCATAGCACAGGCATACTGTACCTCTGTTCTCGCTCTACTACTCTTAACCGATTGCCTGCATGAGGTAATATTTAATTGAACTACCTTTAAAAATTCAAAGTTTTATAAAAGCTCAGCCAGCAAATCCGACCATAAATCTACAATACTGTCACAACAACAACTATAACCCCAGCAACATAGACAAACAATAATAACAAAGAAAAATATGTATAAAACACAGGTCAAGACTAAATGACTGGCAAATACCCTAACAAATAGTAGTAGGAGACATAAAGCAAAGCTCTTAAAATGGGAAGTTATTGAAAAAGTTATGTATCCGAGAATCCTGTTTAAGGGGTATATACCCAATCTTTGATTATTTCTAATGGGTATGCAAGGATATACAAGTAACTACAATTGGTAGCCGGGAGGTTCTGTCAGAATATTTCCTACGGCTGTATTGAACTTTCTCAGGAGTTTCGGCTAAACATCTTTAAAAGCCATAAATTTGTTATATTTATTTTTTGTTGTTTGTTATTGCCGTTGTTGTTTTTGTTGTTGTTGTTGTTAGTATTGGCTGTGCAGCCAAGTTGAAAGACGCACAAGTAGGTCGGTCGCATTGTTCTCTTGGGGATAGTACGAATTGTAGTAAATGCCTAAAATTCTTCTGGTTTAAAGCCAATTCATTGGCTAATTTCCTATACAAAAAGGCTATCTGCGTAATGAAGCATTTTGAAGCCACTTGAGACGCATTCGTTTTCATAATTCGACTGAGTAGCTCTTAAGGTTTTCTTGGAAGGCAGCGAAATCCGTTTAGGTGAGTCTATGTCTTTGTTATGGTTACCAATTGCTTTTTGCGTAGCTGTTTGGATTAGAGGTGGCTCCTTCTACACCACACCATACCACATCCTTGTCTGCCGTTCATCCAGCTTTCAAGCTTCTTGATACGATTGGAGCTTCCACAAGTGGCTTAAAGTCCCCTCCATTGGTAACGGCAAAGCAGATTAGTTAATTTAATTATGCGACTGCTCGACTTTCATTTGCCTGGCTAGAGAAATGTCTTTAATTACCCTTCCGCCAATTTCATTTGCCGGCCAGAAAGACAGAGAAAGAGAGCTGCTACCGTTCCGGCGTTGGTGCCGTTGCCGGAGACGGAGACGGAAATCAATAAATATGTTTGCAAGCGTAAATTGAAAAACTTGCCAGCCACATTTACCCTCTTATACGATTTGCTCTTATTTTTATTTAAGTTTTTTGTTTTTTTTTTTTCATGCAATGAAAAATCGCTAGGAAATATGCATCGAGATTTCTTCTCCCTTTAACTTTGCAGCCTCGCACTAAAACAAAGACTCAACAAAAAAATAAGGCTGCCGGAGGCGTAAGCCACTTGATGCAAAAGTGAAGGCGACGGGCCAGGATGATAGCAATGCGAGACGATTGGCGGGATGGGTTGGGGGAAACGGATGTGAAGGCGGGTGCCTGTTTTCGAGGCACTCATTCATTCATTCGTAAAGGCTTTAGCAGTAAAATAAACGTGCATTGATGCGGAAAATGTGCTACGCACGACGCACGATGCTTGCCTCGCCGTGCCTCTGCCTTAGAGCCGACAAACTTCAACCACGCCCGGAAGGTTTAGAGGCAGCGACAGTTTCCCTTTTGAGTAATACTCGCTAGTCAATACATTTTTTTGGGAAGTTTTAAAGTTGCACTTGAGTGGCTTAGTGAAGCCAAAGGCAAAGGAGTCAAACAAATGGGGAAGGGGAGCTGGAGCTGATGGGGGATAGAGTGCCTCAAGTGCCTCTGACACTGGCTGAACCTGATGCCACAGCTGTAGCTAAAGCTAAAACACAAGCATCCATCGTTGCCAAGCTAGCAGCAAGCAAGCAAGCAAGCAAAAAGTCTGCCTGGCATCCAAGCGCCACTTCATCATTCAGGCGTAAATTTTACTTTACGCAAATACGCGTAAATCTTGTTGGCGATGGTGGGAGAAAGCAACCAAAGTTAAAGTACAAACAGCAACAGCTACTACTTGTACACCTAACCTCCTCCGTAAGCTAAGACTGCTGCTGCTGCTGCTGACCTCTTGGGTGTTTGATCGTGTTTCATATTTATGTTTGTTTGGATAGGAATTCAATAAACCCGCCTCACTTACTCTACTCGCCAAAATTCCTTTCATGCGCTCTGGCGCTTTTATTATTTACTCGCATTTACTATTTATTTGATTCGAATCGAATTCGAGTCGACTCATACGAATGAATCACCACCGCACATTTATTTATATGCTAAACAGATTACTACCTGCTCACTAAAAACTCAAGTGCTTCAATTGCCAAACTTTACTGCTTAAGAAACGAAGTCTGAAGTTCATTCGTTCATTCTGTTCAACCGTCTTTCAACCGTTTCTTCTTTTGCTCAGAGAGTTTGCTAACTTAATTTCAGTCCGGTTACAGCTGCAATGCTAATTACAACAACTTCTTGGATAGAGACAGAGAACGATCATAAATGAAATTATCGATGCATAAATTATGAGCTCCGGACAAGGAAAAGGCTAAGAGCGGCTGTATGTACAGCCAAAAGTTTGCAAAAGCCGAGCTCGTAATAATTGATTAGAAACGAACGTGATTGTTAACTTTTTGCATATGTAATTTCGATTTGGTTCCACACTTATTCAACTTCTTCTGTCTCTCTCTCTCTCTTTCTCTCTCTCTGCTAGGTTTATTTATTGTGTGCCAAAAGGGTGCAACGGTGCGTATGAGAAATGTGTATAGCTATGGGTTCAACGACTGTTGCGACTTATTAGCAATAAGTACGGCAGCAAGCACAGTTGCCATTATGGTCGATGCTGCCTGAGCAACATTTGCCTACCCGCTACTCTCCCCCTCTATCCATCTACTTTTGCGAGCTTTAGCCACTCTCACTGGCATCACACAATGCAAATTTACAGTTACATGCTTCGATTGGCAATTTAATAACGTAACTTTTTCACAAAACGAGCTGGAGAGCAGGAGAAACGAGAGCCCTTCGTTCTGTTCCTGTGGCGGCTCTCCATCTACAAGGACCGCTTAACCGCTCGTACACACACTTGCACACACACACACATGTATGTGTAGCGGCAAACGCGTTCACACAGAAACTGACGTGCTTTACATATTTAATGTTTAACTGTAAATTAGGTTAAAATGTGTTTGCCAAAGCCGTTTTGCACTGAAAGGATTTCAACGTGCAAACTTTGCACATACATATCCGCACTGCCCACACCCCCCCCCTCAGTCCTCTTTGCCGATGCTGCTTGCTTGTGCTCTCCCCCAATTTTTGCCTGGGGGCTACGTTCGGACCAAGTTTTTTACTTTGTGGTACAAAATGTTTGCCTTTCATTTACTTTGCTCGCGTGCGCTTAAAGATTGCCCAACATACACCCTCTCTGTCTCTCTCTCTCACTCTGTCACTCCCAAACTGGCCAATGGCCAACGGGCAACGGATAACAGACAATGTTCAGCGACTCGACTCTGGGGACTGCGATAGTGACCTTCGCAATGGACCACATCCTATCTAATTGTGCAGCGGATTCTGCTTAGCGCTGTACAGATGGGTCGACACAGCTGGGACTATTCCGGAAAAGCTGTTCACGCATTAATTAATAATTAATGCATGTGTGTGTATCTTTGTTTGTATAGTCGTTAAAGTGCATTGCACAGGCGATTCAAATGATTCCATTAGAGCAGCGTTATCTCTGAACAACACACTTAATTATATGATATATGTGAATAGAAATTGGAACTGAAAGTAGTACTACAACGGTCCGATTTAAAAATCCAATTTATGTCTGTTCGACATTTCACCAATTGATGATGCTACTTTTCTTCTTGTTACTGGCACACAAGGCAATAAAATCGAACAAATTTTATGTACAAATTTGAATTTTTATTATTAGCACATTCAATATGCAGAGAACACACACACACACACAGCTAATACGTACAACTCGAATTGTTTTCTCGTAAAAATATAAATTTTTTATTTTATTTTTCAATACAAAATATTTATAGACTTTAAGGATAAGCTCAAACGAAAAAAACATGAAAATGCATTTACTTTACATAGACAGAGAGTGACAGAAGGAGCGAGGGAGAGAATGGGCGGGGGCGTGTTAGGTTGTCGTCTTTTGCCAATTTCCAGAGAAAGCGAGAGAATTTCTGGACAACAGCACAAGACACAAGCAGGAAAATGTAATCCCAGCCAAGCGAAGCAGACTTCCGGCAAACACTGAAACGGACGCTTCAATGTATTGGATACGGGAAATGGCAACAATTGGCAACAGCGCAAAATCTTCAGGCTGCTGCACCAGGCAATTCCTTGGGTTACTGCTGCGTCTGCGTCTTTGTTCCATGCGTGGCTGCAGACGGCAGACTCCCTTAAACCTAGTACAATATGCAAGCAAGAGTCAGCGTTAAAATCTTGTGCATTACATTTGCTGAACCATAACCAAGAATCGGCAACGATGCCAGCCAACCCAACAGCAGCTGCAAAATTGTCAACTCAAACTATCCATGATGTGGGTGTGGCGTTCCTTACTCACTGATACTGTAAATGTTCCTTTGTCTGCTTTTCCTCACCTGCAAAATGTACCCCGCGCTCAATTGGGCTTCTCCGTCCCAGATTGCCATGCTAGGGCGAGCAAATATGAAGTGCGAGACTCCTGAGTACATTATAAACTAAAAATGTCTGTAATATTGAAATTTCTTGCCACTTGAAACACACTTGAAGTTGCAGCTTCTGGTTCTGGTTTCTGCTTAGATGACATCGCCATCGTGTATGTAAATATTTTTACTGCATAAACGAGAGAGAGAGTTTTCTGAACTTTAATTTCCATGCTCGAACAACTTGTAGTTGTAAATATTTTCAACAAACTTTTACCATTCGGCCTAGAAATGTTTTTGGGTCTCATTCAACCACCCACCCAACGTCCTCTCTCTCTCACTCTCGCAGTAAATGAATGTGGCGGGGGGGAAAGAACAAAAGTTGGGTGTTGTGTGTGTGTGTTTGGTCAGCGTCAAGCCGCAGCCTGCCACGCCCACACAGAACATGAGAAAAGCCCTTCAGCGTGTGAGCCCTAATACCACTTGCATTTTTTGCCCTTTTTTTCATTCACTTTCCGTTTTTGTTTTTTGTTTTTCGTTTCCGTATACCAAGTTTTTGCGTATGCGGTATTTTTAATTGAATAACTACAACTCTAATACTGTGCTGCTGTTGCCGCTGTTGTTATGGGTTCCAAAATCAATATACATGTGTATATATGTAATAGTGTGAGTAACGAAATATAAACATTACTGTGGGTTCGCCTTTAGTTTTGCTAATTTCAGTTGGGCAACAAACAAACTTTATATTCGCCTCTTACTCATCGCTGAATGTTTATTCAATAAACCAATTTTATAATGAAACTTTGCCAAAAGTTCTGATTGACTCAGCCGCTTAAGCACTAATAAAAAACATAGACAGACAGACAGAAAGACAGCTATCTATGTATGTACATAAGTGTGTGTATGTGGGAAGCATCGAAAGCATTTTAACCATCCTGAGTACCACTAAACAAAAGCTCTCTCTTTCAGTTTAAAGCGGCCAATAAATTATTAATAGCCCTAGCATTGATTGGAAAAGTTTTCAAATATGTTGCCACTCTTCTCTTCTACACGAATAATTTGAGAGCATTTTCTAAAAATGAAAAAAAAAACCCATACTTTCACACAAAGAGTAACTGCACCACTCACAAGGACATCATACGAGGTGGAGAACGAGGAGGAGGAGGAGGAGGAAAATGGGACTAACAGCAAAAGCAGCACTCGGGTTTGTTTATTATTAAAGCCAAGTTTTGGGTTTCCAGCTTTTTTATTCGCAACTATGCAACTATGTACCTCACAACAAATCCTCTCTCTCTCTCTCTCGCGCTCTCTACTTACCCAATATGTTGGTGGTTGGATATTGCCATCAAATGTTGCAAATATTTGCTTGTTTATTCTGTGGCAATTTATTTTTCGCAATATTATTTGATAGCCAGCAAACCGTTCGTAGCACACAAACTGCATTAGTTGTGCACAAATCATTGCAAATATTTTGCAATATAATTTATTTGCCTTTGGTTTCTTTTTTTTTTCATACAATACACACAGAGCAACAATAGAAGAACCAAATTCTCCTACCTGCTTCACTTATCCCTTATTTACTGTTGTTGTTGCTGCTGCTGCTGCTGCTCTGACTCTATCTCTGGCTGTGGCAATTAGAAAATGGCAAACTACCTGAATGAAAATATACTGCGCATACGCCACATTGTACTGCATCAAGCCTTTTTTGTTGCCTACTTGTCCGCAAGATATATGCTACTGACTTAGGGGGAAAGAATGTCAAGCAAGCTGGCCATAAACAATTCGCTGAAAAGTGGCATTATAAATTGTATGCCATTTATTGGCAGAGAGAACAACTATAGTGCATCACTTTTATGTAGCCGCGGAACATTTGTTGAGTTTGATTAGACGCTTTTCTCTTCTTCTTACACTTCACTTCACAAGTGCTTTACAAAAGTTCTTCTCACATTTGCCACAAGTTTCTTTAGCACAAAGATGGCGCCCACAATTGTGCCACATGTTGTTGTTGTTGTTGTGACTAAACAACAAATCGCATTCAAAAATGACTGCAATTTGCATTCGGCTGCCAAAGCGGGGCACTGACAGCATTTGTGCCACCCATTTTGCCGGTTTTTGGCATGTGTCGCACATTTATCGTCTTGCCTGTATTCTCTCTCTCTCTCTCTCTCTCTCTCTCTTTTCTTTCGTTCAAGCATTTGCAGCATGCATACAAATGACCGGGGGAGGGGGCTCCTAGATTTTCGCTTCAGCCGGAAGAGGCTGTCTCAGCTGTCTGTAAGTCATCTTTTTTTAGAGCCATTGAAATATTATTTAGATCTGGCCTTGAGTAAGTTTAGATACCAGATCGCACCCACACCTTAAAACATACAAAAATCTAACAGACGGACAGCATTGACTATATGTCGGTCTGTCTGTTGTGGCATTGCTGCTGCCTTGTCGCATTTGACATAGTTAATTATTAGCGCATTTTAGTCCATTATCCAGTTCGAATCTGGTGCACTCCATTGAAATGCAATTAGCGCGCCATCGCGTGTTAAATTCACCCATTGCCCCCTCTGAAATTTTCCCGGCTTTGCCTTTCATCATACGGATGACGGATGACGTATGACCATTAAATAAGGACACGTGCCTGCCTGCCTGCCTCGCTCTCACTCGTCCTTCAGAATCAGCATCAGCAGCTGAGGCTTGAAGCGAACGATATATTTATTCGTTAAACATACATTCACTTAGCGAAGAGAAGTGCACTTGAGTGTGTATGTGTATAAGTACCAACTAAAACAATGTCGTTTAGCATCAACATCAACAGCAAAAGCAACATTGACAACAACAGCGTCCATTTGTCAAGGCACAAAAAGTGTTTAATTGTGTTACAATTAAAAAAAGTGTTCCGAGAGAAGGTTTTTATTTAGTTTATCAATGCCCTACAAAATATTTTGATAGTCTGCTTAAACACAAATCACATCAATGGGTTAAAAGTGAAGTTGTTCTTGAAATTAACAAGTCTTTGAAAATGAATAAATTTTTATTAATGGGCATGTGCTAGTCTAGCATTCTTTGCGTTTGTGATACTTTAAATGAAACTGTTTTTGCTTTTGCAACTGCTGCTGATGCACATAAATCTTTGCACATACCCCTAGCATCACACCCCCTCTTCTCCCTACCACGACGCCACAATTCACCTCATCGCCCAGTTGGTTAACAAAGCTTGACACTTATCAAACTCAGCCAGCGCTTATAACAGCGTTGCGGTTTGGAATGCAATAACAAAAAAAAAAAACGCAATAGCTGGCAAATAAAAAAAGGACAGCAGCAAACAATTATTGTCAAACGCAGACAGGGTAAATTCACAAACACAAACACACACACCACACATCCTCTCAATTTTAAAGTTTTACAGGCAGAAGGAGTCCTCAATAGCATTTACTGTCCAATTATTTCTGTGGCATATCCATCCACTGTTACTCTAGTTACACTTGCCTCAGTCCACATTCGCTTTTTTGTGTCACGTTCACGCAAATACTTACACCGGATCTGGATTAGGGCGGAGGCGAACTAAGTGGTTGGGGTGTGGTTGGGGATAGAGCTTTAGTGCTGATATCATTAACTTATTGCATTTTCATTACCAGCACATTCAACTACTGTTTCAACGCTCACGGCACTTGCCCATATTTATGCATAAGATCAGGCAGACGACACAGATGGAGACGGAGACACGAAACCGAACACAAAATGCTCATCTATCATCTTCTTCAGAGCCAACGCATAGGGACACGTTTCTGAATGTGGGGAAATATAATTTATGCACGTAACTAGTTTGTCATGTTATCCTTCTGCTTGATGTAACTTTTTTGCTAGTAGCTGTTTGCCAGGCGATGACGACTGACGAAAGACTGACAGACAGACGACTTTTGGCGATGTCCTCGAGTTTATTACCAACTGAAGCTTCACCTACCTGAATTGACTAACCATTACGTCATTTGTCCATTCAGCTGCAACTGGATATAATAAGTTGGCGATAATGACGACGCTGACGCTGATGATGATGAGCAATTGACAGAATGTCTGACAAACATAAGCATAGCAAATTGATGGACTACTACAAAAAACAACTCTCTCTCTATCTTTCGTTCTCTTATACTCTTATACGTTACAGTAAACAAATTGCTGAATTGCTTTTTCGAAAAATGTTGACCAGAGCGTCAAATTTGGGTTGCAGCCTGTCTGGAAGCTCTCTTTCCGTTTGTTCACATCAAAATGTGCCAGTTAAAAGGCAACTTTGATTCGCTGTTGACCGTGAAAATATTGTTGAATAACAAGCATAACAACAACTCTGCCATCTAATCCATCTATCTACCTATCTATGTAGAGCAACAACCATTTTTCTTGCGTTTCCATTTCTAGTTTCTCGTGAGTTTTGCGACAGGAGCAAAAGCAAAAACAATGTCGCCACCGCTGTAACCCTAATCATAGCCAGCCAACCATAAAGTCCACTTTCGTTGTCTCATCAAAATCACTTTATGCTAATGGCCCACATTTGCATAATTTCCAAGTATTCCCAGCTTCGTTCGTCGAAACGAACCAAACCAAACCAAACCAAAGTGAAACAAAATGAATAACAACAAATATTTCATATGGCAAACTTTCGCAATATTTCGCAATGGACTTCGGAAGCTCGAAGCTTTAAATAAATTCATAAATAAATAATCATAAATTCTTGACGATGCTCGGTTAAAAAACTATTATTGACATTTCCAGAGTACATACTAAAGATGTGAATTATTGTAAACGGACATGTGCAATCCACAGGCTCCCCATCCACCTGATCCCCGGGAGAGAGAGAGAGAGAGAGAGAAGAAGTTCTGGCCTGCCTCTGATTTTCTGCTGCTTCTCTGGCCAACAGTCGTTTCGAATATGCGGGCCATATTTTACATGGTTCGCATTTGGCGGCTTGCTGGATTTACCTACCAGTTACGCCTCTTTTCCTTTCCCTACCTTTCCCACCTTCTTCCAACTGCTGGCTGGCGGCTGTCGAGCTACGGAAACTGTTGGTTATACGCTCAAGTTCCGGTAATTATTTGATATAGGCTAGCAGCGTATGTGTGTGTTGGGTGTGCGGCCGCCATATGAGCCGGTTGTTATTTCATATTCACGCCCAGGTTTGTTCTGTTTGTTCCGTGTTGTTGGCATTTCAAACTTTTTCATACGGTCACGTAATGCATAAAAAACCTGTTAAGTTACGGAGCAGGAGCAGGAGCAGGAGCATGAGCAGGATTCCTTGTTCCGTGCATTGATTCATTGATTTGTGTATGTATTTATGTATATTTATCAGTTGTTTCTCAAGTGTTGTTCATAAAATTTAATCTGCAACTCAATTAGTGGCGCCCTCTTGAATCAAGAACCATTTACTCTACGCAGTGGGCCAGGACACCGAGCACTCTTTTAGGTAAGGAAGTTAGAGACGAGAGGCGCAATTAGAAATGATTTATGCCCAGGCCATCAAAAGATGTCTCTCTGCCAAGGGCTTCAGTCTCGTCCAGTCCAAACCAGACGCGCTGTCAATTGCAGTCAAAGTATTTTTATGAGTTGCTACCTCTCATCTCTCGCCCCTTTCCTAGTTGCCGCAATGAAGTCATCTCAAATCCTGCGGCTTGTCGTTGTTATATCATTATATAAAGCGGCGTGGCGTCTGTGTGCGTCTTTTTTATGGCTTTTAGCTTGATATGCGAATTTACATAAACAGCTCATTTAGTTAATACTAAAGTGGACAAATTATTTTAAAGCACAAAACTTGATTTGCCTCTTCCTCTTCCTCTTCTACTTCTCGTAAGCGGGTCAAAATGAACTACACTGTGCAACATGTTTGCTAACCGACTGACAATCGATTTCCAGAAAGCATTTATAAACAGCTTACTCTTGACTTGGCTCACACACACATGAGTAAATCAGACAATTATTAATTGCTCAGGAATCCATTTCCACTGATTGCCTTTCGGGATGCGACGCATCCGACTCCCAACACCCGGTATCTCGCCTCTTGAACCGAACTTGGCTCATTGGCTAAATTCCAGCTAATTACCGCACATTTAAACGTCGTTCAACTTTACCGCTCTGCTCTTGCCTGGTCTAAGTCTGGCTGCTGCATATTCTTTCACCTGGTTAACAAATCTCTCGGCATCAATTCTGACTGAACAGCAATAGCAATTGCATCATCGGCACAACTCAAGTGGCAAGTGGCAAGTGGCAAGTTTTGTAGTAGAGTGGTAAGTGGCAATGTTGTTATTGTTGTTGGTGTTGCAGATGCTGCTGCATCACACAACTAACTGAATATGCAATGAGGCAGAAGCCCCAAAACCCAAACCTTAAGCCCAAACCTAAAAAGCCAAAGGCATATCTGTAATTGTGCTGAACTCTTCACCTTCTCTCTCTCTCTGTGTTTCTCTCTCAATCTCTCTGGAGGGCAGTTCTGTTATAGCTGTTGCTGGCTGTGTCTCTCTCTCTCTCTCTCCTTTATCATTTGTAAATACTAAATTGCCTACAAATATGAAGCAATTATCAAACATAAATGGGAAAAATTATTAATTACAAGTGTATGTGTGTGGGAGTATTTGTGAGTGTAAATTTAGTGCAACGTGTAGTAATTGCCATCATTGTGTGCAATTGATTGCATCTGGCCGAGGGGCGCCGCCAGCAATATAAACAAACCAATTAAGGTCCAAGTGCACATACCCAATAATAACAACAACAACAACAACAACAGCAACTAGAAGAAGAAGAGCATGTCCATCGAGTGGCCAAAAAGGAGAGGAGATCCACTGAACTTAAGCCCTGGTCAGCTTGAGCGTCAACGCAGGTCACACAAATGGCAGGCAATGAAATTATGAACTTATTGCTTTACTCTCTTTTATCATTTGTGCCATATTGTTATTGTTGTTCTTGCTATTTGCTGTTCACCCAAAATGTATGTATTTGTAATACATAGTTTCTTTCTATTTGTGAGACGCGAGGCAAGAAAGTTGAGTAGAAAAAGAAAGAACGAAAGCGAAAAAAACCCAAAACACACACAGAGCCAAATTGTGGAAAATGCTTATGCTGCAAGAAATGGCAAATAAATACACACATATAAGTATGTGTGTATAGGAGGAGGGGCGTGGTAGGGAGAGCTCGCTGTTGCTGGTTGAAGCGTAAAATGTATTGCAAACAAATTGTCAAGTATTTTTGTGGCTTACATCTTGGTTAGAAGCGTCGTCGTCGTCATCCACATCCACACCATATATATATATGTGTATACAGTCCGTCCACTCAGTCGCGCAGCGGGAACTCCGCCCAGACATTGGGTGGCTTTGGCACAGCTGGGCACATTGCCTTCCAAACTTGCACAAATGGTTGTCGCTTCGCCAGTCGAACGCCAGTCAAACTGACTTTTGGCATAGATATATAGCTTAACAAATTATGAGCAGTTGCTGACCCGCTGCTGACCCGCTGCTGCTGCTGCTGCTGTTGGGAGTGAAAGTGCATCCAACAGGTTGTGGGACATGCTGCAGACTGCTGCTGCTCTGCTGTTTAATTTAATTAGTTATTTTAATTAATTAAAAGCAGAATGGTAAACTTGTATTTGCTGCTTACTGATTACTGGCATTACTCATACGCAAGGTGTGCCTGTTAAATTATCTCAGCGCAAAAGTTGTTGCTGCTTAATTATTTCCCTCTATGGGTGTGTGTGTGCGTGTGTGTGTGTGTGTGTTTTGCACGCGTCTAATCAAACTTTAAATAGAATTCTGCAACACACAGCAAAACAACTTCTGCTCTTGCCCTTGCCGCTCCCCGTAAACATCACGTACATATCAGAAATGTTTTACAAAGTGAAAATGCATGAAACGTGTGCGCCTCCGAGTTCGTTCGTTCAGTTAACTTGCTGTTGCTGTTGTTGTAATTTAAGCTGCAACTGTTGTTGTTCTTTCTGTTCGCTGTTTGTTTTCCACAAAAGAGCATTTTGTATCTAGACGCCTGCTCTGAGGTGCCGCCTGCCACATTGCGCAAAGTTTTTGCCAAAATGTTTTCGCTGCAGTTTCGAGTTGCACAAGTCGAAGTCGAAGTCGAAGTCGCAGTCGCAGTTAGCGTCATTGCAAACAGTGCAACAACTGCAAATGGCGACACATTTCAAGCATTTGCAACACTTCCTTGCCACAATTGTTTGCCAAAGTAGCAACAGCAACAGCAACAGCTGCAGCAACAGCAACATTCTCAGATTCTCAGTTAGCAATTGCACGCTTTTACTTTCGCGACTTTCGAGAGCAACTCCTGAAGCTCGTCTGGCCCACATAAGCTCTACTGGCTGGCTGGCTGCTGCATGGTTGATGGTGTAGAAAAGCGGCTCATAAACAGTAAGCTGCTTAGAAAATGCACAAGCGCCAACACATCGACAACTGTCTGTCGTTCCGGCCATGGAGCATTGCAAGGCATACTTAGCGCTTTATTTCAATTTATATGAGTAAACCCTTTTTGAAACCAAATCCCTTAAGACTACACCACCGGAGCAAAAAGCAGGAAAAGCAACAGCAGCAACAGCAATATTTATTTTAAAGCAAATAAGTTCATAAATATGTGCCAAAGAGAGGACAGCAGGACAGCGATTAGGTAAGTGGCGAATGCAGGGAAAGTTGGTTTGGTAGCGAAAGGATTTGTCTGAAAATCACCCGAGGCATGCTTGTGTGTGTGTGTGTGTTTTGCGTTTTGCGTTGATATTTCAGACAGCTTCATGATTCTGCTAATTGCCAGTGGGTTGGTACGCCGCACATGCCTCTGCATAAGAAAAGATGAAAGTGAGCGGGAATAAGAGAGCAGAAATTGGAGATTGAGTGTTGAGATCCTGATGGTGTGTGCGTGCCTTGGTCGCAATGCACATTCCTCAACAAGAATTCAATTGAGCAGTTGCTGCAGCAACGATTTAAAGCCACCAAACGGCAATTGAAGCTAAGCTGAGCCAAGCTAAGCTAGTTGAGTCTAGTGGATGGATTCTTGGATGGGAGATCGAGACCATAAATCATTCTATGTATTCATATAATTTGCTTCGTGCTATAAGGAAGGCGACGACGCTGTGTGCCAATAAAGTAATTTGTATAAACAATATAATTCATTGCCGACTCTCATTTATCAAAGCTGGAGACATATATGAAGAGAGAAGAAGAACCCTTGACTGCTGCATGCTGCCTGCTGCCTGCTGCTTCTTTATATGATACGAATAATCAAGCGCGTCTCTCTTATTTATGCCATCGATGATGATGACCATGACGAACAAGACAAAGATATAGATGATGATAACGATGATGATGATGATGATTGTCAACTTGACAACTGTCAACTGTCAGCAACAACAGTAACAACTGGAACTACAAAACTGAAGACAGACACGACGAACTGCTGCACGAACGATACAACAAGATTGAGACACAGACAATTGTCTGTCGCATTGGGCGCTGAAAAATTGTTAAGCATTTGTTTTGACAGCGCGTTTTGACAATACAAAGCAGACAAATAACATGACGGAACAACAAAAGTAGACAACTACAAAGGGGAAATAGACGAGTGCAAAATATAGTATCTTTAGTAAGTTGAAGACAATGCTAAATTAATTATCTTCTGAAACGTGTAGAGAGGCAGAGACAGAGACAGAGACAGAGAGAGGAATAATATATGTGTATTGTGTATACGTTGCGTATACTTTATTTGCCTACTTATCAGTCGACGGCAATGAAAATAAAGCATCAAACTGCGAGCAAAGTACGAGTGTGTATGTGTGCGTGTGTGTGAAACTCACGTCCTGTTTGTGCAAATTTCAATTTGTATATTACCTCATATCACATTGCAAGGCAAGTATTGAGCGCATTTCATATGCACATGCAACAGAGGCAAGTGTGAGTGTGGAACGTGCGTGCAGACAATGAAATTTATGGAAACACCAGACGGAATAGCAATAACCTGCACCATTCGCCATTCCCCATTCACCATTCATACGCTATTCGCTAGAACAACCGAAAAGAATATGCTACAAAACATGCGCAAGAAAAGTTGTAAAGTAGTTTTCTTTTTTTTTGTTTTGTGTACACATTTTTGCTGTGTTGGTGCCAGTGTTGCAGGGTATGCCATATTCGGATTGACGGGCGGTGTATGTGTGTGTGTGTTGCAAGCAGCATTGCAATGTCAGGACACAAAGTATGTAATGTGCTTTCATGTGATTTCATTTCTGACAAGAAACCCTGCACCCCCACCAACCAACCATCCCTTCGTACAACCTTTTACGCGTGCACAGTTTGAGAAGTTTCTTTCTTGCAGACTTTGCCACGTATGAATAAGTTTGACGTGATGCGCTCGCCGTCTTCTGATGCTCTCCCTTTGTTGCCCCCTTCCATTTGTAAAGACAGACAAATGCTTTAAGGCACAACCTTTGGCTTCAATTGTTGTTTTTTCTTTTGGTTTTCTTGGGCCAAAAACAAACAAGATGCACGAGCTGCATCTTCGCCAGCCCATTGACCAAAAGCAATTTGTTGTACAATTTGTTGCGAATTTGGCGGGAAAGGCGAGACAACAATGTGTGTGTGTTGAGTGTATTTACATATATGTATGTGTGCTGGTTGCATGGCAATGCTGACGCAGACGACAGGGACAATGTGTCGTTATTATTGCCGTAATTATCTGCGGAGAGTACTGCAAGCGTGAAGCAAATGTAAATATAATATAAATAAAAGCAGTTAAATTAACAAATTGAGTTGAGTCCGGTTCTGGTCTTGGTCTTGTTCTGATCTGGTCTGGTCTGGAGCGGGGCCAATGTCGCCAGCAGCCGTCAACGTTGCCTCTCGGGGCGTAAGCATGGCGGTGACAACGGGGGTGAACGCATTGTTGGTTTCTTTATTCTTTTTTTTTTTGTATTTTTAATTGGATTTTTATTCCTTTTAATTCCATTTTTTCTTCCTCAACATACATTCATGTGTGCAGTGACCGAACGAACGAACAGTCGACAGAGTCAAAGCCGTAACATGAGAGTGCCCCACCTGCAACATGTGACGTATGCTTAATGTGTGTGTGATTGGTGACATTGCTGGGCAATGATATCTGCTGCTGCTGCCGCTGCTGCTGGCCGATCAACTATTGTATCCAGTTAAAATCAGAAGAAGCAGAAGCAGAAGCAGTCTTGCTTCAAGCAATTGCAAATGCAACTGCAACGTTGTCACAACGATTCCAGAACAGTTAGCCAAGCATTGTGCGGCATGCCTTTAATGAGTTATAAATGCTTGATGTTTGTGTGTTTGCCAACGGCTTTGGCTATTTACGGTCAGCTTTGTGGCAATGCCACAAAATTTAATTAGAGACAAATCAGACGGACCTTCAGCCCCACCAGCAGCCACCCACTTGCCACTTGCCACATAGGCCTCTTTCTGGGTTGGCTTAAAGCATACACGCGCAAACAGCTGTGACAATTGTTGTTGTTGTTGTTTTTGCTGCTGGATGATGATGCCTTATTTTAGTTGCAGCATTTATCAGATAGAAACCGCAAAAGCCAGAACATAAAGAGTATAGAGAAAGGAGAGAGAGAGAGGCGTGCGTGCGTTGGCGGTAAACAGGTGCCACAGAATATTTTATGAATCATTTATAACTCAATAATCCTGTTGAGTTGATTTTAACCAATAATTGATTATTGTTTCCGACGCCCCCCCAAATACCGTTGAATGCTCTTAATGCTGTTGTTGTTGACACTGTAAAATGCAGCCATAAATTTTATAAATTCATTTCAAACGAATTTGTGTGTGTGCGTTTTTGTGGCGACACAACCGCCAACGCCACCAGACACTTAAAAAGTTGCCAACGCGAAATTTAAATACAAATTTTACAGATAAATCCTCACAGCATAAAACAGCTGCTTCCACTGAAGAAAGAGCGAGAGAGAGAGAGCGTGAGAGAGAGAGAGAGAAAGAGAGCTTAACCCTCTTTTATTCAAATACATACATGCAAACACAGCATAAAACAGTATAAAACTAGCTGAACTCAAACTCAAATTTATGCAAATTTTGTGGCTGCTTTTTCTGCAGCTTTCTAGGCACAGTTCCCATGAATATTAATGAGACACCAACACATGGAAATTAGAATGTGTGAACGTGTGTGTATGTGTGTGTGTGTGGCTAGTCAAACAATTGCTGGCAAATTATGTATTTCAACATGAACATTTCGAAAATCCAAATGCGTTCACATTGCTTTTTTGAGTGCAATTGCAGAAATGAGAAGTAAAAACCAACCAACCAACAACACTTATAATAATAATAAGGAAGAAGCCTGACACTATCCAAAGGTGTTGAACCAATAAATATGTATATGTGCGTGTGTTTGTAAAGTGTGCACATACATACATACATACATACATATAAGTTTTGAGGCAGTATTTTATGACCCGGCCAGGAGGCAATTTGTGGCGTGTATAAATTTTAAGCAGTTGAAATTAATGACACGCCTGAAACACACACACACACAAATGTAATGAAAATTACGACACCTACAGACACACACATACAAAAGAATGAGTGAAAACTCGAGCAGGACGAGAAGCCAAAGGGTTAAATGTTTGTTTTCTTGCATGTTCTGTTCTTTGTTGTAGCACACACATTATAAAGTTTTACCGACTTTTAAACACCGCTTACACAAACAAACATAAACACACATACACACACATATACCATACATATATAGAGTTGCAACAGATTCCTCTGCGCTAGATTGCATCTTGCCAAAGAGTAAAAAAAACCATAACAACAAAAGGAAACACAGTATATAATACAGAGGCAAGCTGTCTGTCTCCGAGACGAGGTCAGACATCATCAGCCGATGGATGGATGGATGGATGGATGGATGGATGGTTGCAGAAGCAACAAAGAAATAGCTGCATACAATTTGTGCAACATAGTTTCACTTCGGGTTGCAATTAAAGGGTGGATGGGTAGCAAGGCAAGGTGATGTAAATGGATCACAAAAATATATTTCCATATTAATAATATCTCTCTCTCTCTCGCACTCAGCTCGTGTCCTACAGCATCCATTCACTTAAACTTTCAATAGCTTAAAGTTAGAGTTCAAGCTTTAAATTTTCTTTGTGTATGTTGACTCGACAAATAATTTACACATGTCCCAAAAACACAATACAAAAGTCAACTGTCTTTTTCTATACCCATTCTCTATCTATCTTTCTCTGTCCATTGCTGCCAAGTTGGGATTAACTGAATAGAGAGAGAACGAGAGAGAGAGAGAGAGGGAGAGAGTGGGGTTTAAAGATGGTACACAAAGGGCTGAAAACATGCAATCTTTTATTTAATGAGTGCGAGTCAACAGCTCAACTTCAAATTGACACTTTTGGTCGCTGCTACCGAAATGATTTCTAGCCAGCGCCACACAAACGTCACACACACACATGCGAACAAGCGAACACACACGAATGAGTTATTAAGCCATGTTTGCGATTGTGTCTTTCATTCTCTATGTGGCAAACATTCATTGAGAAATATTTGCAGTCAACCAGGCTAGCTTTCAAGCTGTCGTCTTTGAGGCGTGATTTGGAAACTTTTCAAATATGTTGGCCATTGCCACTTTTTGTTCATGTATGCGCCTGTGTGTGTGAGTGTGTGTGAGGGTAAGTTAAGCCATCTAGCACAATCTTGACCAGGCCTGTCTACGCCTGTGATCTTTGGCGAGACATTGGCAGTCATTTGATTGGAAAACTCGCTGAAGCAGAAATCTCAAATCGGAAATCAGGCATCATCAGGCCTTGTACACTATTCACTTGTTCACTGGCAGCAGCAAACACAGTGTATTTGTGTCTGTGTCTGTGTCCTTGTCATTTATATTCAGTCACATCCCACACCATTTCACGACCTCACAATTCAATCATCATCATCATCATTGTGTGCCGCGTTTGCCAACCTGCTGCTGCTGCAGTTAAAGTTGGATATCCTTGTTGCACCATAAGCAGCAGACACGAGAATACGAAGACGACACGTACAATTGTTGGGGCAGAGATGGGCCTAGGCCAAGGACTTTACCTACCACAAATTAGTTTTCAATGGCAAGTGTTCAATTTTTGGCTCGATTCAAATGCGTTTTCACTTAGAGAGCAGATAACTTTTTGGCCACTGCTTGGTGTTGGTGTGTTGGCTGGCGTACCGGAATCATTGGACACATAAACTGTCATATAATGTACATATGTAAGTATATATCGAGGTCAATTCCGTATGGCAAGTACTAAATGTATACATTTAATAATTTATACATTTATTGTTATTTACTTTGGGTTTTTATTTATTTTTGTACTTTAATATTGCCGCCAGCAGCTGCGCATAAAAAATAACAAAGCACAAAAACCACTGCCATACATACATACATATATGTATCTATGTAAATACTTTATATAAAAATGCTTTATTTATTTTAATTGATTGCCCTTTAAAGATGCCAACCTTGATGGCTGCCCACACATCTATTTATCTTATCGTTACTGACCATGGTCAATGTTTCTACTGCTGCTGGTCAGTGTGTCTTTTTTCACCCTCCTTCCCTCCTACCCATCGCTACTGTCCACAGTTCACAAATTTTGTTTACGTTTTGCTGGACGCGACAAGCACATAATTTATTTTGGCTGAGATGTCCTTGCTGCTATACGTATCTGTGTGTCTGTGTGTGTGTGTGTCCGCCTCATTGCTGCCTGTCAGCGCCTCTGAGATAAGCTGACTGCGAGAAATATGCGAGCGTCCTTCGTCTCCTCTCTCTTAGGTGCAGCCACACACACACACACACACAAACAGGAATGTGCAAATAATGAGGAGCAGTGGAAAACAGGAAATGCTAGGCGTAGCGAATGTGTAGCAAAATATGGCAAACGTGGCGCTTCTAAAAGAGCACACCACCCAGTAGAAGAAGAAGAAGAAGAGTAGCAGCAAGAACACATAAATAAAATGATGGCGGTATTTAATTGGTCACGCCGGCATACAAATACAACGCACAGACCCATTGAAGCACCGGCTAAAAACTCCTGGCCAAGCCATACTCCTCGTCCAGTTGGCTGCGAGGTTAATATGTGCGACTGATTTATGTTGGCAGCAGCAGCAGCAGCAAATCCGACTCGGACTTGGATTGGAGACTCTAGACTCAGGACTCAGGGCTCTGACTTAGATTTGGATTGTGAATCGGACGTGGTGCTGGCGACAGGCGCCAAGCGCCAAGCGCACGCAGCACATCCTTCATCCCCTTTTTGACGCTATTCCCTCCCGCTTGTCTGGGCCTGCGGGGAACGGCGTATTATAAATGATTTTAATAATTTGAAACGATTTGTTTAGTTCTGCATCAAGTCGGATAAACGTCGATGATTAATTAGCAGCAGCGTCTCAACAAAGGACGAACGAGAGAGTAAGAGAGAGAGAGAGAAAAGCGTAGACGGCACATTGTTGTTGTTGGCATGTGCTAGAGCGGTCCATTATAAACATGTTTTGTATTTCGGCCATTTTTATCGCTTAGCCATTAAATTCCATGTTTCAGTGCGAGACAATTCGCCTTTGCGAAATGTAGATTAACCAAAAAAACAAAAAAGAAGAAGAGTAAAAAAGAGAAAATTTATGGCACACACTCACTCCACACTACCCCACCACCACGCTGTTTTGCGCGAATAGAAACCCAAGTTATGATTCTTGCGTAAGTTAATTGATAAATGGGCAAAAGGTTCCATCAGCGCCAGACTTCCATACATGTGTATGTATATGCATATGTATGTGTGCGTAAATTACAAATGTACTCATTTTTTGCATGTGCTCAATCCACAATATTTATCAAAACAAAAACATTTAAATGTAGACAACAAATTATATATGTATCAGCAAATAAAATGCCACTAACCTTTCACAAAATTACGTACTTGCTTTATCCAAATTGAGCAGCTTTTACAAAAGGTCGCTCAAACGACACACAAACACCAGATTTTCACTTTGTTTTATTGCAATCAGCATTCGCGTTAGCATTTGGCTTATTGATTTGTTATTTTTTGCCTTTTAGGTTTAGTTAAAACACTTGACTTACACTAGTTTTACGAACGATTTAGTTGGACGCGACAAATTTTTATACAACCAAATCAAAAGGCACGCAGCAAATGTGAAAAAATTAATACATGCGATCAAATTTACAGTTATCCTACTCTCTTTTGCTCTTGCTGTTAGTTAACATTGTATAGAAGATCAATTGATAATTGTAAACTGTCAACAAGATGCTGATGTTGGAGGACAGCTCTCCGTCTTGTTATCGATAATTGCTGTAAATGCTGATGTAAAGTGCTAGTGAGGAAACCCTATAAGTTAGTTAGTTGGTCGATGATGTTATGCTGGAAAATGTTATTACATACTATGCACCTGCCTGGACTTCTTTGCAGTAATTAAACTTGCAAAAAATTAATTATTTACACAAACTGAATATACATATATGAAAGGGAGACTTCAAAACCAATTTATGCAAATGCATACACTAATATTTGCATTGAAATAAATGTACACAATACCAAATACATGCATTTGTATGGAAGTGTAAGTAAATGTGTGTGAATGTATGTACATATGTATGTATTTAGCTTTCGAGTTGACCGCGTCCACTCCGCATGGAATGCATTTCTCGGTCAACTCTCTCTTCTGACAATAACAAACTGTTTTCTTAGTCATTTGTCGTTGAGTCAAGTGTCGAGAGTAGGATATACATTAATTTTAACTAAAACACAACTAGTACATGCAACAATGTAAGAGATGCTCCTAATTGCCAGGCAAATAGAGAGAGAGAACATTTGATACCTGGGCCAATTTGTCCATCTGTTTGCAATTTGTCGATGCGTCATTTATTGACACATTTAATCCATAATTGTCAGCAATATTTGCCGTACAAATTTAAAGCCATAAATTGAAATATAAAGAGTTATAAATTTGTTTCTACTCCACACACAGCTTCAATTTATTGTGTAATTTCAGTATGCATATATACATATGTATGTATGTATATACATATATGTATATATGTTTATATATGTATATTTTACATGCATACATATGTATTTATTTATTTTTTTTTTTTTTTTGATTCTGTTTGTATGTAATGCATTACGCACACGCAGTAAGACCATCATAAATCATAATGCAAGACAAATACTTAATACTATTGCTGTTAATTCACAATTTGCATATTTATGCGTATTTACTGACGCTCCAATAGATTCCAATGATGCTTCCAGCCATACATACATATGAAAGTAAAAATGTATAAAAGTTAATTCGCCTTCTCATTATTACCGTTATTATTATTACATTTACATTTTAAATATTTTATTAAAAATCATTTAATAAATGCGTCCAACTTAAGCCGATTCAAATGTATATGTGTAAAGGGGTTGATAGAACTGCCCGGAATATATGTGTGTGTGTGTGTGTGTCCGTGTTCTGCTAATTAAAATGACCAATCACTGCCAAAACGAATCGCCTCATTAAGCCTGCCGGTGTTTCAAATGCTCTTGCTCTTCTTCTTGAATATTGCTTCTTCTTGCCTTGCCTGAGCGCATGACAAAGCGATTTAATTAATTGGAAAAATCAAGAGTTTCAATTACGTGGCATGCATTGCAAAAGCTCATTGATGGAAATCTATAGACAAACACACACACGTACATTTACACAAGGTAAAGCACCGCTTTGAATATAACAGATAGAGAGAGAGACGTGTTCTACGTAGTACATATGTACATATATATGACAGAAAGGGAGATTATGTTGAGAATGTAGGACAGTGGGTGTCATGTTAATAATCAGTCTCTTCTTCAATGCATAAATAGAATATTTGAGTCATTTGCTTCACGGTCTCGTTCAAGCTTCCTGCCACTTTCTGATTCATAATGCAATTGCAGCCGCTTTACGTTCGATTAGTTTGAGTGCGTTTTGATGAGTTATGTTAATCACTTTTCGTTTTGCACTCAAACGCTTACTGCTCACTTAATGATGACTGGAATTGCAGTCACACACGCACACAACATACATATTCACTCTGTTGAGTGCGTTCAATTACTTAATATAATTGAATACTCCTTGAGGATAGATCTTCTTAATTTATGTTTCTGTGCTTACACTTATATATATTGCTTGCGCCGCACCCAATGCACTGTGCACACCTTTTTGTCACACTGGGTGTTAATTAATTAATTAATAAACTGCACTCACCCGGATGACTGATTGTCTTCCAGGTGCAATAAAAATGACACTGTTATTATGTCGACTTAACAGTTAACAGGTTAACAGGTCACTGGGCAGGTGTACACTGTACGAGTGTTGATTAAATGGATTTGCACCTACTCTATCTATATTGCGTGTAATGATGGCAAATAAATCGTTTTGGCTCAAAGAAAGTATTCTTACACTTTTTTCATTACTGCTCAGTTGTTGCTCTGTTTATTTGCGAGCTTTCTTTTCTCTTTTGCATATTTTGCCCAACTTCAGCAACGAAAAGGCAGAGGGCGGCGGTAGGATGGCTTGTGCCCGAAGCTGGGTTATAAATTTATTGCTGAACTTTGAAATACCACGGCCGCAGCAGCAGAGCAGCTACTTCCTCTCTGAAGCTGAAAGTCGAAGTCGAAACGTTTTAAAGCAACAAAAAAAAACTTCTGCAGATGTATATTTCGCAATTATCCTTAAAAATGCAGCGTCCAAAGTTTGGAGCGTGTTGAGAGATGCAACGGAAATGTGTTTTAGGGCTGGGAGCGAGGGGTTATTAGGGTGTTGACGGAGCTGCGAATAATTTATTAGTTGCGTAAAGAAATCATTTGTTTGTAGTTTATTTTTTGTTACGCTTCGTTTCGTTTGGTTGCTTGAATTGTAGTGTGAAAATAAATTAAAAGCAATGCACAGTTTGACAACAGCTGTGCACGAGCATTATTCGTTTGGTTTGTGCAATGGCTACAGTTTGAGTGTAACTGCGCACAAGCCGAACGAACATGTTTGGGACAACTGGACAGGGTTTAGGACTTGACTAAGTTAAGAGTTGTGATTTTATTAAAAATACGTACATTTCACATTTACAATAATATGACGAGAATTGCAACAAAGGTTAAGAGTCCCTTAAGATCTATGCATATATAAATATATATGTATATAAATACCGCTCTGCTTAATTTAGACACAAGCGAATTTGCGTTTTGATTAGAAATATGTTTCGTTTCGGGTTTTCTTGTTACGATTAGCAACTAAATAGTAGTTTTTAAATATATATATTAATAACAGCAGAGCACCGGGAGACATCGCTCTCTCTCTCTCTATCTCTCTCTCTCGCTCGCTTATTTTGTCTTCGCGGTGCGTAAATTCGATGCTGATAGAAGCGATCGGGAGGAGGCTGGAGCCGTGGGCCGCTCATCAATATGGTAACCATTGTGCCGCCTCGTTGGCATATCCTGCTTACGTCCCAAACGGTTCAGTGTGCTCGCACTGGTTGCTCCATTATGTGGCGGCGGTTTACGTGGCAACGTGGATGTCTAAGCAATACAGTACATTAAAAATAATCGATTTGATAAGATAGGTAAGAAACTTACGCGCTTGTTCTGCTCCTGCGAGTAATTGATTTCGTATCCTTCACTTATGTGCTTGGGCTTCCACGGAGCCAGCATTGAAACGGAACGCGAAACGGTGCGCGTCATTGGCTGCAACGGTGGCTTGCCAACACCATTACTAGCTCCTACTGCACCACCCTTGCGTAGATCCTCGCGCGACATGGAGCGACGGCGCAAGTTGTATGGCTGTGGTATATCGCCCACGGTGGTTGCATGCAAATAAACCACACTGCGCTGGCTATGCAAACTTGACTCACCCTCCGTGCCGGAACTCTCGGCGGGATAACGCTCGCGATCTCTGTATAAGTGTGGAAGGGATAGAGTGCTTAAGTAGTAATTGTTTATAGCAATATCCTCATCGATTACTTACTTGCCATAATGGCCGGTGGCATCTGCTGCACTGGATGGGAATCCTCGACGGTCTGTGCTGCGCGCTGGCTTTGGTGGTCCAAGCAGTGGTCGATCCTCCTCGAAACGCTGTGGCACAATATCCTTGGAGCGTTCGAGAGACATGGCACGCTGAGCATTGCTTGTGCCGCGCTTGTGACGCTCCACTGGCTCCGGCTCCGAACCACTCTCAGAGATGTCGTGGAGTTCGCGAGATCGCGAATAGTGACGTCTCTTACGGAAATCAACCTCGTCGCTGCCATCGGGCTCCAGATGCTGCATAGATGTGGCACGTTGCCGAGTCGATGTCGAATTTGTTGCATGCCCCGCCGAAAGACTGTGGCGATAATCACGCGACGGCGGCGGCGGACTGCGATCCAAATTGTAGGCGCTCTGCGAATGCTTCGAGTTTGCCAACTGAGTGCGTCGTCTATTGAGGACAAGAGCGAGAGAGAGGTCAGTTGAAGTGTTAACGGTGTTTTAAATTGAGGCAATACTAACCGAGGCATGCTGCTGGCCTTGGATATTGTTGGCGGATTCGAGTCCAAGTCGGTGTCACCAAAGAAACGCAAATTCTTTGCTGGTGCCGCAGATGCATTGCGTTTTGTTCGCTTAAGACTGGAAGTAGCTTCGCTATGTCCATTGACAGATACATTTAGCTGGTGCAAGAAACAAATAAGTGAGTTTCGACTTTCTGTTAGAGTTAGGATCTGCTGCTGCTGTTTACCTGCTCCTTGGGATTGCTCTTGGCTCGGCGATCAAGTGACTTGAACCAGCCAATTTTCTCTGGTCTCTTGACGGGGGTTGACGTAACTGTTTCCTTCTTTTTGGGCGGCTTTTCTGTGGAGCCGCGTTTCAGCAGCAAGGGACTAGCTTTTGGTGTTGAAAGGCGACGTCGCATCGAGATGTCCAGAGTCTAAAAGAATTTGCATTTTTTGTTGTTTTGGTTTAGTTTTGGTCACGTTTTGAGACTAAAATGGGTCAAAGGTTTAGTGAGCATTGCACAAGTGTTGCAACAGCAACAGGTTGCTTGCCGCACAATGTGGGGCAGGTGGCCTTTGCGCGAGCCTTGCCACAGCTCATGCCTATCTAATGAGTGGCCCTGTTGTAACAGTTGTTGTTGTTGCGCCCCCACAAGCAACAAAAGCAACAATAACAATGTCAGCTCACGTTGCAAACAAACTTGTTTTTGCCATTTGCAAGTTGTGCGAATTGTAAATTTGCCTCGTTTTGGTTGTTGTTGGCCCACTTGCAGTTGATATTATTATTGCAAATAGGCATTAGGCCGGTACAAAAAAATAAAAGAGAATGAGAGAGAATGTTTGTTCTAAACGTTTCGTTTCGTTTTTTTTCGAATGGAATGTCAAACAAGAGACAACGCAACGCAAACGCATAGGCAAACAATTCAAATTCGACTTGGAATTCGATTTTATGCACCCACAGTTTAATTAAATATTCAAATACAGCCGCTTTAAGCCCGCCTTAATATAGTTTATGGCTCCCGCTTGGGCAATAAATTAGCTAAAAACATTATTGGTCGCAGCATTTTCAAGACTTTTTCTCGTTTTTTTGGTCATCATGTAGAATCTTCGAAATGAATGCCAGGCACTTTATGTTATTTTTGTTAGTGAAACATTTATTGTGTTTTTTTTTTTTTTTTTTATGGCCATCGGGCATGAGCATGAATAATAGCCGCATATTGTCCAAATCGTTAACCACCACACACTTGAAAGTTATGAGCACCTTATTCTGGTGGTTGTTGGTTGCTGGTTTTTTGTGGCACGCAAACTCAATTTGACAACGAAGCCACACCTTTCGAATTCGGTATTCAATAAGCCACAAAATAAAAACACAATCGAATCTTATGCTGGACCTCTCTCTCTCCCTGCCTCGCTCGCAAAACAATGCTTTTCCTGCAGGATGAGCACTGCTCAGAGTTTTATAGCAGATCTACACATAAGATGCTAATTTGTCTGCTTTCACAGCAAAAAAACAAACAAAAAAAGGTGTTGCTTCAACATCCGCTAGAACAAACTGTTGCACTTTTTGCAACATCCTCTTGGAAGACTCCCATCCCAAGGTCTTGCAAGCCTACAAATTCGCTCAAGCATTGCAAATTGGCCAGCGAGATAGCTGCACTTGCACAATGGCTTTGGGCCAACAAAAACACACAGTAGCGCCAAAAAAAAATAAAACAGAAAAACAGTTTATGCAATGACTAAAATGGAATCTGTTTTAGTGCGCAGCTTAATCAATTTCTTATACGCCCCGTTCTTCGTTCTCCGTCTTGCTGGCTGTCAGCTTTCCTAATTTTTAAGAGAGAGGGAGACAAACGGACTGAATGACAGACTGACTAACTGACTAGCTGACAAACTGACAGCTGCTGCGTGGGTCTCGCTCAACGCTTTTTGTTCTCGCTTAAACGTTGAGTTGACTTAAACGCCTCGTCGCTGAATAGTTTTGCGTCGCAACTTTGCAATTCTATTTGGCCAACGCACAATGACTGTTTTTAAATACCCTTCTCAAGAAGGTGTTAAAATTATGACGTCAGGTGTGTACTATCTTATCAGCTATTTAAGATGAAGATGAAGTTTTCCTTGGTTTAACCAACCTATTGAAAGTAGCGTATTATAAATTTAATGTGATGATTTTGATAAACTATTATTTTGTTGTAAACAATACGAATTAATATAAATCTTAAAACAAAACGACGTTTTTTTTTTTACAGGTTATACAAATTATTAAGAGAACCCAACTTTTTGACCGAAAGTGGTACTTGCAAGAGTATTTAATATTCGAAAGTGTGCCAGAAAAAACCAAATGTCAAGCATTCTTTAAGGCAAGCTACGTCTTGATTTGATTTGCTTTGCTTTTGACTCCCTAAGTGCCCGTGACTGACTGACTGACTGACTGACTGGCATGACTTGTCTTGTCGCTGCACCATTTTTGGCTAAAGCCAGACGCCCACCTAGGCAGCTAGTCCAGCGATCCGGTGACAGTGAACAGGAAATGCTAAAGCCACACTCAAACAATTGCAAACAACAGCAACAAATATGATATTATTCGCAATTCGGAGGCGACGACGACGACGAAGTTTTGATTAATTTGAAATTAATAATAGCTGGGCCCATGACCAAATGTTTGCGTGTGTTTGTGTGTGCGCGAGTTTAAAGAAGCTCCACCAAAATGTGACCCAACGAACGCATTTTGAGTTCAACGAACCCAAACGTCGCCGGCCATCGCGAGCCATCAATTAGCGATTAAGAGCTGGGTCAGACTAAATATTTACTTACCTTTGGTTCGCGTGAGGTCTCTCCGTTCAGGGTTTGATGTTCGCGATAGCGTAAACGCATCTCTTCCTCCCGCACCATATAGCGCTCCCGGTCTTTCGCAGTGTCCCTTGTCTCCTTGTCGCGACGACTTAAAGTGCTGCTCGTACCATTGGTTAGACGCGACTGGGTATCTTTCTTGCTGCTGGAGACATTGCTGCCACTGCTGCGTCCACTGCCACCATTGCTGCCACTACCCGTACCCGTAAACAGTTGCTTAACCTTCTCAAAGCCGCCGAGCTTCTTGTTGCGCTTTAAAGTGCTCGTTTCCTCACGCTGCTTTGACTCTGACTGCGACTTTGACTTTGATTTTGACTCCTGCTCACGACGACGCAATGTGCTCGTCGACACAGGATACTTGTCCAAATGTGGATCAAAGTGGGAGCCATCGTCAATCGATCTCTCGCGATAGATATAGCTGTGATCACGACGCTGTCTGCGCTGCAGTTCCAGCTGCTGAGCGCTCTCGCGGCGCTCCTTGCGCAAAAATGACTCGCAGGCCCGCATATCATCGAGGGGCGTGCGTTTGCGCCATCTACGGGAAATATGAAACTTTATTTAAGTATAGAGTGAAGATGATTAGAGTGTGTGAGCTTACCTTGTAGTTAGGTCGCCATTGAAGGACTCCTTGCGAAAATCATTCTCAATGCCCGAATCACCCTTATCGAAGCTGCGCTGTTGCAATTTGTCCCGCTTAAGGCTGCTCTGCCAGTAGTCCTGATGCTGCTGCGATAGCCTGGCGCGCTCTGTGATGCGTAGCTCTGGAGAGGATCTATATAGATCCGTGCCGGTTAGCTGCGAGTCTAGACTTTTCGGTTCCTGTTCCTGTTCGAGTGGTTCACGTGGCGAGGAGCCAAGACGTTCCCGATGCCGCGACTCGCGCACCTGTCCATCTTTTTGTGTCTCCCGCACATAGGTTTCCTTAACACCGCCATGTCCATCGTCATAGTACTTGGTGTGCCTGTACCGGGAGCTCTTCTCCATTTTCGGCAGAGTGGTGCTATCAGGAACATCGACCTGAACAGGTCGATGATGGTAACGTTCGTTAGTAGCCAGCTCACGTTCCGGTGTCCGTTCCCGTTCACGCTCCCTTTCCCGTTCGGGACTGTAATAATCACGCACCTGGTCCCGCTCTTGCTTTGTCGTATACTGATGATGCTGACGCTCCAAGGTGGCGCCCTCGCCAAAGCGTCGAGTAAGTATGCGATTCTCCAGCTGCGCCCGTCTATAGCCCAGCTCATCTAGATAGGGTGCCGGACTGACGCTTCGAATGATCGGAACAATTGGTGGCTCTGCACGTCTTTTCGGAAAGTCATCTTCATAGTAGACCTTGCGTGTTTCAAAGCCCAATCCCTCATCCTCATCGCTTAGATTGCGTGGACTGAGCTGTTGCCACGGCGATGGCGAAAGCGAGCTGGCCAATCTCGTCGATGTCGCTGCTGCATTTTGCATAGGCGAGTAGCTACGAGGGTGATACTGTTGTTGTTGTAGTTGTGGTTTATCATTGGTCCTGGGTGGTCTGGGTGGTGGTGCGAAGTCGCGCTGTGGCGTTCGCGAATCGCGAGCTGGAATACGCTGCTGGTGCTGCTCTTCGCTGTGATCCAGCTGAGCGTAAGTGATGCCCTCGTTGGGGCGTATGTAGGAGAAGGCCGGTTGACTAATGACCGGCTGTGGCGAGAAGCGCTCCATGGATAGCCGCTTAACCAGTCCATTGACTGTGCGACCTTTGGTCAGCGGCAAGCGCTCGGCGGGCAGCTGTGAGCTGTGCATATTCTCGCTGGATTTTGACTTAAGGTTCTCGATTCGATCGCGTATCCCAGCTGATATATTGGATGGACCTGTGATATTATTACCCGTATTTGAATGTTTATTTAACAAGGTGCCGTCAAGCTCTGCCTTGGAACGGCTGCGCGAGATCAGGTCCGTTAAACCCAGCTCACTCTCATTTTTCTCACGGTCAGTGACGGCATCTGATTTTCGGCGCTCGCGTTCTCGAAAGTAATCCTGCTCAAAAAAGTCCTCCCTTTGGGACTGCTCGATAATGGGACTAAGCTGCTGCTTTGGCGTACTACTACTACTTTTCGGTGGATCGTTCTTTTTGCCTAATTTGTTGCGTGCTGCGTCCTTGGGGTGGGTGCTACCAACATCACTTTTACTACGAACTAATCGACGACCGCCGCCGTCCTCGAAGCGTGGATCACGCTCTAACTGGTTGACATTCGTGTCGCTCTTGCGACTGAACAGCCCAAAGATTGAGGGACGTTTCGAGGCTGGTTTCTTGGCAGCCGCGTCACTAACACTACGTGCCACAGGTTTGCCCTTGCCCTTGCGACGATTGGGCAACGAATGAAATCGCTGTGAATCGTTGGATACGCTTTGACGCTTCTGCTTCACACGAAACGTGTTGGGTATTTTATCCCCATTGTCTGCCTTGCTCTGATGCTGACCAGCCTGTGCTATTACCAATGCTGCCTCCTTGCGTATATCCTCCGGATCAATGTCTGGCGGCAGCTGATGGTAACTCTGTGGTATGCTCGGATGTGGCGGCTGCAAATCTGTCGTTTCGTAGTCGTACTCCGAGGGCTCGTTGGGACGCTTACCTTAAAGGAGAAGAGAGAGAGAGGAGAGAGATAAGCAAGAGTTCGCATTCATGTAATGACAATTAGCACATTAACCGCAACACACTCGATCGGACTGAGTGATGATGTAATATATAGTTGAGGCCAGGCCAGGCCAGACCAGGCCAGGCCAGACCAAACCAGCCTAGCCTCGAAAGTGTGAATTGGCAACAGCTGCCTGCTAAATAAGGCAGCCTGTTTGGGGCCAACTTGAACGGCTGCTGCTGTTGCTGTTGTTATGTTGTTGTTGCTAACAATGGATTTGGCATTAGCCCACGTCTCGTTTGGAACGTGTAGTCTGTAATCGGGCGCTGTAAGCGCTAATGGCCATTGAAACATCTTGGCAAGAGATGAGAGAACGAGGCGCTAGTTGAAGATCATAAAGATTCTTCTTCAGCCACTTCCTCACTTGTTGTTCATAATCATAATCATTATTGAATACCCCACAGAAAAAGCAAAAAAAAGAAGACAACACAACAAAAAACGTGCCGCTCTCTATTCTCTACTATCTCGTTCAAGCAGCGACCCAAAAGCGATCATCATCATGACCAAAACAAGATTGCTGTTGACCAGCACAACAAAAACAACAAACTAACCCTCAAGCAACAACAACAACAGAAACGTGCGTGTTCTTTGGTAGCTTTTTTAACATTTTGTTTCTTTTTTCATCGTGTTTTTGTTGTTGTTGTTATGCTGTGTTTGCCCCTTGACGGCTCATTAGCTCAACTCAACGCAAAGCAACTCAACTCTAGCTACTAGCTCTGAACGGGAGCAATACAACAACACAACAGTCCGCACGAGATAACGCATCTTGACAATCATCACTTGTAAATCCATAGAACACACTGTTGAACACACACACACAGACCATACAATGACGAACGCAAGTTTGTTGCCTAAGTCATTTGTTTTAACTTGCGTGCCACTAACTGCATTGACCTTGAAAGTGCGCCAAACTGGCTGGCTGGTTGGTCAGCAAGTTTCTAGCAAATACGATTCCAAGACATTAACAACTTAAATATTTTTGCCAGAAGGGAGTGGTTTTCCAATATTATTTTAAAGGACCATTATCAACTTCAACTTCAACTCAAAGCACTTTCACAGGCTTTCACATTAGTGTGTGACAATGATAAACGACAAGTTGTGTGTGGCAAGTGTCAAATTTTCTATATTTATTTACATTCCCATTCATGTTACAACTGATAGAGCTTTCTAGGTTCCATGCGTTACAACTTTATATATAAGAGTGGTTTATGAGTTTATGCCACAGCGATCGCAGCTTGCCAAATTGCTGAGGCAGTCGCCGCAAGCAAGCGATCAACATGCCATATGTGTCAAGGTAAAATGTGTGTAGCTATGGAACGCATACAAACATATACTTATTTATATTTCGTGTGTGATGGGTGCTGCGGCTGGCAGTCGACATGCGAGGTTGAGGTTTTCTTGAGGAGCTCCACTCGCATGTTCATCACTTTGTGGCTGTTGTTGTTGGCATATTGTTGTTGACTGCAATGCCGTTGATAGGAATTGCGTTTAGCTGGAGGTGTTTTTTGGCCGCATTTTCTGTGGCTGGCTGTTTGCTTGCTTGCTTGCTTTTAGGCAACAGGAAAACATAAATTGCGACTAAGCGACAGTTGGTTGCCGCCTGGACGACTGCCAGTGAAACTGAAGCTTCAACTCAATGTCGACGAGTAACTGTAAACGCAACTTCGCAGCATTCCCAGAGATCTAAACAGCTGAAGGCAGCAAAAAAGCAACAGAAACAAAAACAACAACACAACTTAAAAACAATGATCGCAGACTGGCTCTGGTTTCTACGAGTGCAGCTATGATTGATTGCGAAAGCATAAGGCATAAAGGCAAAAAGGCGCTGAAAGCCATTCATTAATTTAATCATCGATCCACTTAATGAATTCGAGCCATGGCCGACGGGCTCTATGATTTGTAATTTGCTGCCCCATGCCAAATGATCTCGAAAAATGAGCTGGAAAATGCCTAAAGGAGAGTCAGCCAGCCCCACTGCCAAGTGTAAAAAGAAATTCGGAAAACTCTTTTTTTCAACTCTTTTTTCAACGCATTGCGATAAGGAATCTGAACCAATTTTACGGTTTTTTAAAACTTGCCTCGTCGCCTGTTCCGGTTTATATATTTTTTGTATTTTTTTTTTTGCTTTTACGAGTGGCTTTTGCACGCAGCTATAAAAAATATGTACATGACCATAATTTGGATTTCGTGATAGCCACAAATCGTAGCACACTGACCAAGTCCCAGACAAATAAATAATAATAATAGTAGTTGGTATGGCTGGTTTCATATTTCATTCTTGACTTTCACTTGTTTTTGTACTGTATATGCAGGCATGTGGCTTTCTTATTAAGAGCAAATGATGCGATTAAGCCAATGGCCGCAAGCTGTCAACCTGGAAGATGGCTAGCAGCTTTTAGGGCTCTAAAACTTTAATTTGCTGCGCTAATGAACTAACCAAACATTGGGATGGGGATAGGTTGTGGTGAGAAGAAGGGGGGGACAAAGAGAGAGAGAGAGAGAGACACATGAACAGTGGCATGCCAGAGTGCCAAAGATCTTGCGGCTCATGGCCATTCGATCGCCGCATGCCACATCGATGTGGCTGGCTCGAAGCGAGTGCGGCGCGCCTTTGGGGTATTTCAATTAACCTGCGCACTTTCGATTTCATTGAATCAGGCAACGCCATTGCCTGAGAGACTTCGATGTTTTATCTAGGCGGGTCCCAGACCAGCGCACAATTCCAATGCTAAACGGCTGCGCACTCATTCCAGAATTGAAATAATTGAATGCCCTTGTCCGCTTATCGTTGAGCAGCGAAGAGTCAGCCAGTCAGCCCAAAGAGATCACAAGGGTTCCCATGCTCCCTTCCAGCTCCTAATCACATCAAAAGCAATGCCGCAGCGCGTCCTTGAAGCCAGAAGGCTATTCCTTCCCATTCTCTCTCTCTCTCTCTCTTCTCTTTGGCTGCCCTGCTGGTACAAGTGACAAGTATGCAAATAAGCCAATGTATTTTGACATGCGCCTGCTCGAGAACCCGTCTTAAGCCACCTCTTAAAATCGTGCTGATCGCTGGCTCTGCTGGCCCCCAATTAAAATAGCAGCAATGAGTGAGTGGCTGGGTTTTAAAATAAAGTTTGAGCTGCTGTCGAATGGCTTTCAAAACAAATACAAATATAAACTTTCGCTGAAGAATGGATGCGGTTCATACGCTCGGTAAAACAGCCCGGTCAAAATAGCAAAAGACTTAAGCGACAAACGTGTTTCACATAGCAGCTGTCAACAACACATTAAGTGAGAGCAAACAACAATAACAACAGCACATACTTATATGCATATATATATGTAGATATATATGCAGACAGCACCCCGAGTGCCAAATCTTTGTTTGCTAAATATAATCCGAAACTCATTTCAATACACATTTCGATAAACAAATGACGCAATCTTTGCAAATTAAAAGCAAGATTTGCACTCACTGGAGTTGCTTCAAGGAACACACAAACAGAATTCTCAAGTTGATGTAGTTGATTGGGCTGATTGACAACACCAACTCCAACTTTACCATTTACCATTTACCCAATTCGCAATAATAATAATAGTAATATCACTCTGCTCTTTCTCTCCTTAAGCACTTGGATATACACATTTAATAACTGGCGGTCGCGACAACAAACACAACAACACCCAATGCCAACCGGGTAAAGAACCTGACTGAGACACAGCACAATTTGGCCAAACACAACGAGCAGCGCTTAGTTAAAGAGAGGGCGCTGCTGAGCTGCTGAGCTGCCAGCTGCTAACTTGGCTCAACACTGAATAATGCTGCCTACGCCAATGTCACAAAAGCAAAATAGTGCGAATTGGTGGGCAGACCAAAAGCCAAAATGAGACTTATTAATTAAGTTTCATACTTTATATATACTTTTTTTCCTGCTAGCTGTCAGTTTGTATTGTTGTTGTTACCACTATTAGAGCGATGAAGCACTATAAAACAGAATATGCAAATTGTGAATTAAAACCAAAAAGCCAAAAACCTAAAAAAAATCAAATCATAAATGGCATTATAATGGTGGTGAGATGGCGTGCGCTCGATCTTAGTCTTCAACTTTGTCTTATGCGGGTGGTGGCTGGTGGTTGATGGCTGAGTTAGTGTGGTTTTTCAACTAGTACGTAATAATCAAGTTTTACAATTGCGTTGTAGGCAAAACAAACAAAAATAACAATTTTTTATCATTGTTACAGGGTATCCGAATAATCAAGTGGTAATTAAAAATCACAGCAAGTAAACTGTTTAGAAATTGCAAAAGTCGGAAATGGCAATTAAATTAACTAATTAAAACATATGGATAAATGAGAGCTCATTATGTATTGTATGTATGGCAAAAACGAAGCAAACAGTAGCTCCTAACTAAGCTCATTTAATTACGTTGCAAATTGCAAGTAAATATTACGTAATCATGCTCCACTGGGGGTAACCACCAATTACGACAACTGGCTGCAAGATCAGTGCCATAAAATGGAATCAATTAAAGTGTCGCAATGCGAACTCTCTGCAGTTGGTTATGTCATCCAGCCAGCCAGCCAGTCATCACATAATATACTTATATGCATATAAGTTCAAGTGCAGGCAAAAAAGCAGCTGTTCTCAAACTTACATTGTCCTCACTTGTCCTCCCATTCGGTTGAGCAAGTGCATCCGCGAAGACGACCGCCCAAACAACAACAACGCCCTGAAGCTAAAATCTTTTTTTTTATCTTTTATTATTATTACAACGCGAGTTGTTTTTGCCAAATTTGGTCGCTACGCAAGGCTGCCCACGAGCTAAACGACTCACAGTCACACTTACATTCGCATTCATAAAATTGTTATTGTTATTGTTTTTGTTTACTTGTCTTGAAACAGAAGTTGATCATGAAGTGAGGCTCATCTGTTCAAAGCAAAGAGCAAAAATTGCCTTAAATTAGCCGTTTTGCACTCAACAGCTCACATTAAATGTGGCTATATTAACTTTAGCATACAACACATACATACATTCAACGCTAAAATTAAATCATCATTTTATGTTGTGTTTTCTCACATAAGTGCCTCAATTTGACTGTGAACACAACAAAGTCATTTAAAACATTATGCTACTAACTGCTAAGTGTTGTCTACGTGTGTCGTTAAATGTTAAACGTTGGCGCCTTGGCCGTTTTTGAGATGGGTATTCAAGATATTAAATATGTAAGAAAATAAATCTTATTTAAAATGCCACATCAATCTAATGAGATTACCAAGAGACAAAAACAGATTTTTCACAAAAAAAAACCCCAACCTTTTGGACCTGCTGCCAAGGCCACTCTTTTTGCTAAAACGTTTAAAAGACTTCTGCAATAATTAACTTTAATTACAAAACAAAATCAGATCAAAACCATATTTGTCTGCAACTAAGCTGAATGGAAAAATAACGACTGCAGCATCAAGAATAGCTCAAAAGGAAATTCAAGTTACCCAAAATACAAAAGACTCAGGCAACGAACGTGGCATGCCAATTACAAAATCCAAACATGCTGGTTCCCCTGACTGAGACAGAGAGATGGTGACAAGGGGGAGAAGGAGGAGGAGTGAGATATAAAGGAAGAGAGGGCAGTTGAGCGTACAGACGCATCTATTAGAGCTGGGTAAATAATTTACATTTCTGCCGCTTTTGTCATAATCAATTTTTAATTTCTTCATTTCAGACAGTCGCCATAAATTGCATTCCGGCTTTAGAATAAATCGCATTGCCTGGCAATTAAATTGCTCTGCTATGACTGTGCGATTGTTTTTGTTGTTGCTGTTGCGTATACTGTCTTTGCTGCCAGACATAATCATAACAATAATAATGTAGTCGACTCTGGAGACAAACAGACAGTTGCAGCAGCAGCAGCCACAAGTTTAACAAGGCATATACATACATTTTTTAATGCGACTGCCACTGATGAGTTTTTTTTTCTTTTCTTTCTTTCTTTCACAGCCTCTTCAATTTGCCTTATTCCTGCAAAACCCCGTCCCTCATCTCGACAGATGTGCAAAGTGATACTTTGTGTAGAGAGAGAGAGAGAGAGTGTGTGTGTGGCCGGCCTGCTTTTAGAGCTTGTAATGCCTTATAAAATATATCAACTTATTTAAAATAGTTATAGCCTGTGTGCGTGTGAGATTCGAGTGAATGTGTTTGTATTTGTGCTCTCGAGAGCTCTCAAGGTAAACTACATTTTATTGTTGAGGCGGCATTGTTACGAGCATTGCTTTTGGCATTCGCGTTCTGCCTTACTCGCCCACTTACTACATAAATAAATAGTATACTAAATATGTATACAGTATGTGTATATAGTATATTCTTCACACTATTTGTATGTAGATGTGACATGCAATCAATATCATCATCAAATCTCGTCAGAATAGTTCAAAGAATAATGCAATTTATCAATGACCAAATGTCATCATATGTTGCTGTTGCTGTTGCTGTTGTTTGCCAATTTCGAATCGAAAAGAAGGTGATTCGCTTGCTCGATTTGTCAAACTATCTTAGATCGACCAGCAGCAGCAGCAACTGTTGTGACTGCGACTGCCCAGTTAATAAGTTAGTTGTAGTCATTTCATTAATTCGTGTTGCTGTTGTTTAGCGTGGGTTGTTGTTAGCGGCATTGATTAACCAAAATTAACGTGTATATAAGTATTTGTGTGTGTTTATTATTTATTTATATGTATTATTTTATAGAACGCAGATATTTGGCATAGTCGCTCTTTCAGTTGTTGTTAGCCTTGCAGAGAATCTTTTCATTTTCCGAAAGCGAGTTATTTTTTATGAAATTAAGTATTTTATTGATCGTTAATTGCAGATTGCAGCTTGCAGCTATGCATATTTGTGAGTGTGCGTTCGTGTGTGTGTTGTGGTTATTTTTTTATTTAATTTTTTTGTTTGTTATATTCCTTAACACAACACACTGACCTATTCGCTTCACATGAACATCTCGATTAAAGCTGACACGTGGTCCGCCATTTGTTGTTGTTGTTGCTGCTGCATTTGTTGTTCCGGGCAGCTGTTGAGGTTGTTGCGGCATTTTGATAAATTTTTCGTTTGTTGTTTCTGGTTAGCCGTTGTTGCTTTTGATGTTGTTGTTTAGTTTGAATGTTGTTCTTCGCTATATACTTTTCACTTGGCTTTTGGAAAAGTGTTAAGCTGCTGTTGCTCGCATTTTTTGGGTCGATTTTGGTGAGGTTATTATCTGTTATAACAATAAACTCTCAATTTGACAGGCGCTTTGGATGGTGCGTTTGAAGGAATCTTCAAATATTTGGCTGTCAAAATGTCAAACTGAAATTCGAAATAGAAATAGAAAGTAGACGAAGTCTCAACATCAAATGTAGTTTTTAATATTTGTTGGCTTTAAAGGTTGCTGTTGTCGCTTGTTAGACTCATCACCTAGTTAAAAATGCGACCTGGTTAAGTTTTTTATTTTTTTGTGCTAGTTCATTAATGGGCACTTGACATGCACCAGCGAAAGTGTTATTAAAATTAAATCATAGCTTTAGATCTAAAATGTGAGTCGGTTATGTAAAAGTTGTTTGGATCACAAGAGATTTTTTATGCCGCACAGTAATCCATTTGCAGACAACGCAATAAACCATAAGAAATTGGAAACGAAAAAAACTTAATGAACGCTAAAAAATCAACTTTATATATATATATATAGACAGACAAACAACAAGCAGACGGCAGGGAAAAGAATAATTGCCAATTAATAAAAAAAAAAAAGCCCAATGACTTTGAATTCGAATTCGAATCCGAATCCCAAATGTATTAAAAATAATTGTTAAATTGCGTTGGCCAAAGGGGAGTTGAACGAAGTGGCCAAAACGAATTAAGTTTGTTTTGCGTTATGCTCGTTAGCTGACAACAACAACAACAACAGCAACAACAAACAACACCAAACGATATCATGAGGGTGTTTGTCTGCATACGATATTTAATTCAAATCTTACTTGTCACACATGCGAACGACTTTGAATTTTGAATTGAAATTGGAATTGTTATTAAGATGGATGGATGGAGTGGAGCGAAGAATATCAATACATAAGCGGATGTCGAGAGCCACAAGTGAACTAGCCAAAACAAGCAAGCAAGCCAGCCAACAAGTGTGTTTCTTTTATTTATACTATTTGTAACTTCTTGCTGGACTATTTGGGTGTGTCCTGTGTATAGCAAATACAAAATATGTTGATTGCGATTAAGCAAACGCGATAATATTCATATTTTAATACGAATCGTACCGAGAGAGTACACAAAACTCTATATAAACAATGCATTATGCCCGAGGATATGCCTCACATGCCGCACCGAAGAACTTGCAAACCAGGCAAAACCAGGCAACCAGGCAAACAGGCAAGTGTGCGCTAAGCAGGCGCAGCCAATGAGTTCGAGTATGCCCCCATCCCCACTTGGTCGTTATAGCGCCTTAGTGCAGACACACGCACGCACCCACCCAAACCGCGCGAGCTCTCTTCATCATAATGGATAGAAAATGCATGCCCATTATGGCACCTGGTCAGAGGCCGACTCGCAATCAGCCAAAGAGAACAACAACAACAACAACCCGACAACAGAGTCCCCCCATTCACTTACTGGCTTACTTACAGAAAGGACAGGGACAGACAAAAAGAAAGAGAGAAAGGGAGGCATAGAGAGATATAGAAAGATCATGACTAGTATTGAGAACCTCAAGTCTGTCCAGTCTGCGCCCAGCTGGAGAGTTGGTTAGCTGGTGAAGCGGGGGAAAAAAGCAAAACGCTTGGAGCTGCCAATAAAAATCCTTTACCATATAATTTAAGTGGCGATGCGTGCGCTCTGACGTTGATGGGAAGCTGACTAGTCAGCATGCTTGTCCCACCAGGTCGAAGCCAGATGCGGCAATGTCGATGTTCATGTCTATGTCGATGCCGATTGCTGCGCGTTGATTGCGCCATGAACGTGATTTGTTTGTAAACACGCATTATTAAGGTGTAATAAACATAAAATTTGTAGCGCTTCGAAGCGTAGGTGCTTCTTTGTCTCTCTCTCTCTCTCTCTCTCTCTCTGTTCTCGCTAGGGGACAAATATATACATGCATATTAACATACATACAATACATATATGTACAGATGTACATATACCACATTCAATTCACAATCTTACTTGAGTCACAATTGCGTAGTGTGTAGCTAATTTTATACAAATTATTTTAAATTATACTACTTTTTGCCCTCTCTCCCGTACAGAATGACTTTAAAATAGAAAAACAAATACAGAGTAGAGACCCAAGAATAATAATAATGGCTCTGAACTTGAACTTTGACATTGCGAATGAGTTGAGAAACAAAGCAAAGCACAATCAGGCAAACATAATGATGGCAACCATCCAACATAGCCCAACCCAGGGATATGTACTCCTCACTCCACCCCCATACCCTTGTAACGACCATGTCAAGTGAAACCAAAAGTGCGGCAACATCATCTTGGACAAACAAACAAACAAACAACGCGTTCGCCCACTTTTGCGTGTGTTCTCAGCGCCAGTTGCTGACCTCTGGGTTCAGGTTCAAAGCGAAACACAAAGCAGCCATCCAGACAGCTAACAGAAATTGAGTCTGAGTCTCTAAAACCCCTCTTCGATGATCTTGCGGCCTTTTTACGGTCGAAGTGAAAATGAAGGTGTAGTCCAATTTGTAAGTATGGCCAAGCCCCAAAGGCTCAGCACAGCAGCCAAAGCAGCGTTCGAAACCGACGTCAAAGTTATGCAAAGCTGTGGCTCTAGACTTTCGGCTCTGTTCTGCTCTGCTCCCGGTGGAGCCAGCCAGTTGGGATGCTGGGATGCAGTTGTCTGGAGCGCATTTTTCCATGCGTGCCGCCTTTTTGCTTTGTTGGTGGCGCTCTGCTGCTGCTGCTGCTGCTGCTTCGGCTGCTGCATCGTCCATTTGCCGACTTGGCAAATACTTAATTGCATTTCGATATCTATGCTCAGGCATCTGTGAGTGGATGCCGCAATGGGGCTCAATACCTCAAGACAGTTTCAGACTCAGACACACACACACAGAGGCAGGCATTTGCAGACATGCAGACAGAAAGCCAAACGGGCAAACGGGCAAAACGGCCAAAGAAGTCTCTTTTCTTCTTTGTACGATGAGGCTGTTGCTCTGTTGTGTCCAAAGCCTGGGTACCATCATCATCTTAGGTCTAGGCCGCCACATTTTCGATTTTTACAACTAAATTCCCTTGATTCATTTCGCTTTACAAAAGAAATTAGTAATTGCTACTCCCATTTAGAGGCCATATTGCATATCTGCGCGTACATCTATGAAGATGACCAACATGACAAGCGGCTTCTTTAACTGCTTCTTCTTCTACTTCTGCTTCTGCCAACCCTTGCACACTATTCTAATGCTATGCACACATCCGTTCAAGCGCCCACACACATACACACACACACAATGCCATCTCATTTTGAAACCAAGTTCGTCTCTCGCATCTGCGCGCATATTGTTTGTCATCGTTTTGTTTGCGGCCGTTGATGGCCGGCCGTCAATCTTGCCCCCAACTGAAGCTACCCTCTCGCCCAATCCGTCCCCCCTGACCCTGCATCTCTGCTTGAGCATTGTGCTTAAGCTCGCTGTCATTTTCACGCTTTGTTAGCTAACTAAACTGTATCTTGATGTCCGGCGTCTATGTACATACATAAAAAGTATATACTAGGAAGCGTCATGGCGCGGCCACGTTTTGTTGTTGTTGTTGTTGTTCTTGATGTTGTTTTTATGACTACATATTTAGTTTATTATGTATGTTAGAAGGTTAATCTCTGTGGCATTACATTGCAACTTTTGCGCCTTTGTGGCAATTTCTTTGCCTTCGTCGCCATTAAAAACTTGTACAATAGTAAGTAAACCTCGAGATACGTACTACTCCTACAACTACTAATCAAACAGAATTCTTCACTTATTTTCTATTACTTTGCCTTTGACCCAAAATGTATCGTTCAACTTCATAATGTGTAAGATGTCTGATGAGAAATGTAAATCAATTTCATGTTTAATGGCTAATGACATGATTAATGTGAGCTCTCAACTCACTCGTTGCTCCCAGCAGGCGTTTGCAGTATGGAATACACAAATTTCACTCTCTGTTTTTTATATTCATAATCCAATAATTAACCCAAAGAGAGTTACAAAAACAAAAAAGTATGCTATCGACCGCTGTGCTATTCTTTTCATGTCACACAGTTGCCGACTGTGCGACTTTTAACCTGTGCAGAAATTAATTAGGCACCATAACAACAACAAAATATACACACACTTTTACACACATTTATGCGATTTGGGTTTGCCACAAAAACATCGATCGATCATCGGTTGTAACAATGGCTGTAAGTCCGAACTTCGAAATGATGCTGAGTTGGCCCTTCAGTATTGCTTTGAGTGAGTTTTGCAAACGATTATAATATATACGTATATATGTATGTGTGTTTATCAATTAAATGAATCGCAATTTGTGCGCAATTACTGAGGTAAATGGTTATGAGGGCCAAGTTTGTTGCCTAAGTCTTTTCATTTTTCTCGCTAAGAGGCTGCACGATACTCTGGACTCAAGGTGGGGTGTCAGTTTCGTTTTCGTTTTCGATTTCGGTTGCATCTTCTAGCCACAACAGTCAACATTTCCTGGATCTTGGAGGCACAGAGCCATGCTGATGCTGGCTGACGTTAATGTTGATGGTGGGCAAAGGTCAGCAGTGAAAACGAATCTTGGCACTTGGCACTTGAGTGCTGATGCTCATGCAACAACGTGCAATGCTCAATGGGAAAAAGGGCGCCTTGCATGCGATGCGATGACTTCTTTGGGTCTGTGGCACAACAACAACAATTCATAACCAACTTTGTGGCTGTGGGCCATCTTCCGTCTTGCATAAGTCCCACTATGCTACTACTTTTCCCAAATCTGTCGCTGCCGGGTAATTAAAGCCAAAGCCAAAGCCAAACTATCCAAACACGCTTGCGGTAGCTGCTGTAATATTATAATTTATGCAAATTTTGCTGAAATCTTAAACTAATTTTCATTAGCTGGAAGCGGTTAAGGTTGAGTTTGATTGCAAGAAAGGCAGCAGCTAATACAACAACATTAAATATTTATGACGTGCATCAAGTATAAAATAAATATGTATATTGAGAGCAACGGATGATGGGTTCATTGATATGCAGTTCAAAGCATATTGTTAAATGTTATTGACCGCTGCTAAGGTTTGTAATGCTGTTGGGTGTTGGGCATACATACAAAGCAGTTTTTTCAATTGTCAACTGTCAATTGGGTGAGTCAATTTCAACATGATTTTGTATTGCTTGCTTCATTTTGAAGTCGCATTGAGTAATGCGTCAGTTTGAAGTTGTGGCCCCGATTGAATTATGAAAGCGTTACAAATTTGCCTTTGATGCGGTACATTTGCCAATTGGTAGCAATCAGTCAGTTTAACGCCCATTATCGTTAACAGAAATTGGTCTGGGAACAAGCTCACAATACGACCGATGCCATAAGCGGCCAGTTGCCATTTGTCTCGTTTGTTTGCATGAATCTCTTTTTGAGTGCAGCAGTGAATGTCACCATAAAAGCAACACATAAAGTTAAGACCAATGACATCATGTTGGCGGCCCACGCTAACCTGGCCAATTAACCAAATGCCTGGCAACAGACTAGGCAAGAGAAATTTTGGGAATCTTAAGTCGCAGCCAGACGAAGTTCTTGGAATTTCATGATTGGATCGAGATGAAAGCTATAAGCAGGCCCAGCGGCAAAACTAGCAGTCAATACATCAATTTAATGACTTCATTGAAAGCATTTTTTGTTTGGCTAACATATCATGCACACGCCCCAAATATCTGAACCAGAGCCATTGAAGCTGAAGGTTGAGGTTAAGTTAACACAAAATTGAATTTGCTGCACTTTAAAGAGTGATCGTACTGATAAATACCCTGTAAAAAGTTAAAGTAAGTAACTTCGGAGCCCTGGTTGAATTTTAAGACTACACTCAGAGAAAAACGTTCTATAAATAAGTATATTCATGGTGTAATCCAACTATTTTTGTTAATGATTTAGCTACAAAAATTAAAAGCTAGTCTATTATGACAATAGAAATTAGTAAACATTAATGCAGGGTATAGCAGTGCTTAGGAGCTTTTCGAGGCAAACAAATCTGCACGATTAGCGTTCCCAGGGCGTCGTATTGCAGAGTTGGAGTCTGCACCTGCCAATTTCAACAACAGCAGCAGCAGCAATGGCAACAACAGCAACACTTGACACCCGATACTATTAAGCCAAAGCCACAATAATGGGAGGCCACAGCCACCGTTTCAGAGAGTGACACAAGCGCTCAGCTGATGATAAGTAGTCTTTGACACTCGATTGGCCGGCCTAATTGGGATTTAATAATATGTGTTTACTTCCGCAATTGCTTAGTAAAGTGTCAAATGCTGTTTACCGTTCAATTGCCCGATCAACTTCCGCTCAACAAGCATCTCAATGTCAGGCCATGTTAGCTGTTTGTTTGGCCTATATGGCTAACAAATCGAACGCGATTAGGTTAAACAATTTGTTAAATAGCACCTATTCCAGTTCCATTACCCTTTCTCTTGCTCAGTGTTAGCCCATTAAAATCAACATCAAGTCAACGCTGTCTTTTGGGCCGCCTCACAACATTAACACATTCACACACACACACACACACACGCATACACACATTGGCGATTACGCCATTTGGAAGACATTGTCAGTCTTCAGTCAGATTTTGATTTTGATTTCAGTTTTTGATTTGTTTTGTTTTTGCCTCGTGGTGCACGATGCGAAAGTGAATGTTGTTGTGGGCTAGATGAGCCCCTCGATTAGGTAAGGTCATTCGGGACAAGGCACTCGGGACAACGCATTCATTAGCGGTTTTATTCACTCGATTGGTAACAAAAACAACAACAGCCCAGTCAGCAATGCCAATTTGCTTATATTTTCGTGCGCAACGTGTTTTACCAACCAGCAACAAAAAATGTATTATGTATTTACAATTCATTTCAAATATTTAAACAAAGTGTTATTCACCCAGCGGCATGCTTTTGTGATGTTAGAAATGTTTTGTAGGTGCTAAATGGCATACGGCATTGGTGCTTTCGGCAATGATTCAGAAGGCGAAAAAGCTTGCAGGAAGCTACTATGAAATGCATAAAATGTTCAATTTGCTGCCTCAATGCCTTATGCATTAAAACAAATCATCCTTGACGCATGCACAACCAAAAACGGCAGCCTGAAAATGAATAACAAGCTTAAAAATCTTTAAAAAAAAAAAAACACACAGCTACCAAAAACGAAACAAGCCGTAGGACTGCGTACAAGGCAAGGCTATATACCATTTTTGGCCACATCAACAAAAAAAAAGCTGCTTCTTTTTTTTTTTGAGAATTTTCAATTTGTCGTTTATGTATGTGTGTGTGCATGCACTTATCCCCGTTGTCCGTCACCCGCTGTTGCTGCTTGCTGCTGTTGGGTCAGGTTTTGCACAGGTTCCTTTAAATTGACGTTTATTTCCAGACACAAAACACAACAACAACCACAGACGACGATGAACGACGACGGCCCCAAAAAGTCGCAAACTTTCGAAAGTTTTTAATGAGCACAAAATGTGTGCGTCGAGTTAATTTTGGCAAAGCGTTTGAAGATACAGTCAAACAGGAATGGGTGCTCCAGACTCTAATGCGATATCTTTTTACGAGGTGTTTTTTTGGCCAAAGAGCGAAGACACCTACACAGACAGCACACACAGAGACAACTTACATGCAGTCCGCATGACGTCATTTCGGCATTGGCATTGAACTGAATTGAAGGTGAAGTTTGGCAACGAAACGAAATGCATTCAACAGACTACATAAATAACAAATATGTACATTATTAAAATATGTATATATAAGATTTGGTCGCCATTTGTTCATATTCACAACCCTATGCCTTAGCGTCTCCATGTTAGAAAGGGTCGCGATACGTACAGCGAATGCGATGGATAAAGATTCGCTAGTGCCAGCAAATCCCCCAGGATAACAAAGGAGATTTGTGCATAGCGCACACTTTTTAAATTCAAGAACCACATCAAAGATTTGCTGAAGCCATGCAATTTGTTTAATGCCTCAGTAGTCTCCACGCAATCCATGTGTCCTTTTTATCGATTATTTTGTATATTCAGGCACCGATTTAAATATTTGATTACAAGTTAGTTTCTCGACAAGACTACTGAGATTTGAGGTAATTCTAAAGCAAAGTTGTTGACAAGTTTGCCGATTCTAAGAAATGTTGCCTTTAGCAAAAATACATAAATTAAAATTCCTTAACGAATTTAAAGAGCTAAATTTATGGGAATCTTTTTAATTTTTCAATCATATTAGCATTGCTAATTTAAGCTCTTAGAATTGAAATCGATTCGATAATGAGCTGCAGAGACTAATTTTTAAGAATATCTCGCTAGCCATAGGACTGTAAACTTTCCCTAAAAGCTTAAAGTTTTTTATTCAAATATATACATATATGTTCATATGTACATATTGCATTATAAGACTTATTTCCGTTCTATTTCCGTACCAAGCGTCCAAATAAATGCTACATCATTATCGTCATCATCATCGTCTAGTATGAGAGGTGAAGCTCTTTTTAACATTATAATTGGTTATTAATTTGCATCCAAATTCAAAGCAAGCGCCGATCGAGCTGAGAGCACCAAACAACCTCTCGTTGGCACTTCTAATAGAGGTCGGCTATTTATCATCATAAAGTTTTGCCAAAAAAAAGTTGAGGAAAGAAAGAAAGTCAATAAGTAGTACTTATAGCTGATTGCTGATGCTGATGCTGATTTCGCGCAATCTTTGAACCCAAAAATGACTTCAATTAACAGCGAAGTTGCCCCAAAAGGGTTACAGATCAGCTTATTGGCTCTGCATAGAAATCTATTAATCAGGTTTGTTCTTTACTCCCAAATGCGATATGACTCACAAACTTTCAAAAATGCGTTGGCTGGTAGTCAATACTCATTTGTTCGCCCACATAGTATGTAACTGGAACAGCTCTAATGCTATTCTAGGGCCATACAATTTCGAAATTCAGATATAGAGGACAGAGGGTTCAGATTTGGACAGTATAGAGGAGTTGAATTATTCAAAACATTTGTTTTTAGTGATTTAATATTTAGTAATACTAAGATTAAGTTTGTGATTTTTATTATTAATTTACATCAGTTTGGGTTACAAGAGTGAAAGCGTTACAAAAAATCTAAAGACAAAGGCGTGTTTAGGGTGGTAGCTCTACTGTAGTATGTAGTTCTCTACGGTTTCGAGTTAAATATGTAAAGCACAAACTATTTTTAACAATAAATTCAACTGTTAGTGCGACTCACCTCATCGGCTTGCAGTTTAAAGCAATTTGCGCAGTTCTAAATACAATACTTGTTGTTGTTGTTGGTTGCTGATATTGTATCAACAGCTTGTTACACTTGCTGAATGCTTAGTTCAATTTTAGTTAGTTACTCTAACACACACACACACACACTTGCACACAGTCGTTTGTTAAATGTTTTAATTTTGGAATGAAAATAAAAGACGCAGCTCGAAAAAATTACCAAAATCGTTTGCACAATTTTAGCGAAAATTTATCACGATTTGTGCCGTATTTTATTTAGCTTTTTGCACTGCGCACAAAGTCGTTTGTTTTTTTTTTTTTTTTTGTTGTGTGGGTTGAGTGCAGTTGAATGGACGTTCCGATGGTCGTTGGCGAGGGGTGAGAGGATGAATTGCAAATAGAGACAGAGACAAATAAAGAAACAGATGTGTTTCTATCGGTTTTGCTAATTGCAACTGAAGGTAAGGTTGGGGGCGGTTAACAGCTGGGCTCGGCGCTGACCAGTTCGTATTTGTACGTACATATATACATATAGTAAATCGTTGTGAATTTTTAATTTCAAATTACTCGACACAAACACACACGAGATGAGAGAGAAAAACGCACGGCGTATTGTGTTCACAGCCAGGTGAACACCGTCACGTCTTAAAGCCGACTGAAGCCACAAGTCAACTCAAAGCGAGCTCGATCTCTGACTGTGGGCGACTTTAAACTTCGACTCTGTGCTCTGTGCTCTGAGAGCAGCAGCAGCAAAGCTCATCGCACGGTGAGAGCTTAATTAGCTGAACAGCAAGCAACAGGTAGCCGGCATTTCTTTCGCTCTTGCGCTCTTGCTCTCTTATTTACTTGTTTCCGAGGGAGAGAGAGAATGAGAGAAAGAGAGTTAATTAAAGCAAGTTGTTGGGAATGGCAGCACTAGTCATATTTCTGCTCAATTCATATCATCAGCGATGTAAACAAGTGAAACCAGCTCGCCCAAACATTCTTTGGATAGTTAGTTGTTGCCCAGCAGTTGTTACTTCTTCTATCGAAGCTTGAAAATAAATATGGAAATTCTGGGAGCAAGCAAAAAGCTGACAGACACGCTCAATACGGCTGCTGCTGCTGTTTGCTAGTTTGTGGTTTGTTTGTATTGCCTGCGTGCGTAAGAAAAACAAACAGTAAGCCAACCTCCCAGGCGGCAGGCAAAGGGTGTCCACACCCAGCCCATCAATCACGATCTTGGCTAGTTATAATAATCGCTCGCTGCGTTCCATCACAAGTCATTACTCTGCGGCTGGTCGGTCGCTTCACTAATTAATTCGTCTTGAATACGAGTTATGAGTTAAGAGCGCTAATCCCCAGGCGTGTATCTATTCATGAAAACTATTCTGGCAAGTGTCATAAACAAAGCAAATCGTATGCATACATATGTATGTACATAGGCGGGTCAGCAGGTAGCAAACAAAATAAAATAATTCACGCACACACACTCAGACACTTCAATTTGAATATCACAGTAATTAATCATAAAATAAAAAATACGTAGAATATACAAATAAATCATCGATCGTCATCGTCTTTAACGGTCAAGAAACTATAAAGCACCCAGAGCTGACTTCGTCCCACGTCAACTCTATACTTCCCAGTCCCTTGTCGCTGCCAAGGAGCCCATTTAACTTTAATAAAGTTGTCAACGCACGAAACTGTCGTGTGAAGCATTCGCCATATCTTTTTTCACTGCGCCAACGCTTTTGCTTTTGGTCCGTACGTATGTAAGAGATGACAGAGTCAAGTGGTCGTCGTTCAGTCGTTTGCGATTACATTCCTGTTCGAGCGAAATCTAACGGTAAATGCCAGCCAGCCAGCCAGCAGGTGAAAGCCCTTTTCTTAACATGCAACATATACTTACTGTACGTATGTATGTATGTAGTATATTCACATTAACATTTAACGACGGATGGTGAATGAGATTGACCAACTTTAGCATAAGTCCAGGGAGCTTTTCAGTGTTTAATCAGAAATAATGAAAGCTCTCTTGTGGGTGAAGCCTGAAAAGTGTACAAGCGCAGCTTTTGTGCGCAAATTATTTCTTTAAAAACTTTTCACATTCAGTACTTTCTTTCGTTCGTAACAGCAAAGTTTACATCGTTTTGTTTTGGTCAAGGACGCGGAAAAGTGAAACAAATTCATTGAGAACCAAAAAAAAAAAAAACAATAAGTAAATAGCTAACTGTTAAAGTTGTGAACTTATTTTACAAAAATAAATTACGTTAAGTCTACAAGAGTTATTATATAACTTTGTAATTTTATTAGCTACCTCGCCATGCAAACCATGTAACAAATAATATGCAAAGTATATAACAGAACACGTGTGTACCTATATACTTTAGTGTAAATACATATACATAGTAATTATATATAAATATACATAGATGTAAAAAAAACGTACCTTTTATGGCCATAAAAGCTTCAAGTAAAAGTGTTTGACAGTGACACCAAGAGCTTTATTCCCGTTAAGTGTTAACAGCTGATTTTAAATAAACTAAAAAAGGAATCACAACACACACACACACTTGTGCTTCTTCTATGCACAAACGTAACTGTTTTCGTCGGCTTTAAGAGTGAAAAATCTGATAGATTTTAAATGGCGTTAATACGCTGCTGCTTTGAGCCACCAGAACTGCCAGAGTTCTTCGATAGCTTTGTACAAAAATGCACAGATCCAAGTTGTAAGTATTAAGGAATAACAAACAAATAAATTAATCACAAACAGTTAAAGCACGGCTGTGGTACGCGCGTTAAAACCCAGCGAACATATTTATCGGTGAGGAGCATTGCTGTTAAGTGTAAAGCGAATCATCGCAGCCAACTTCATGTACAATGTGCTAACAGCTTGGACGGCAAATGCAACAGTGTGGCAACCTTTTGGAAGTAAAAGAAAAACAAATTTCGAGCACACCACATATTTACATAGGCGGCAGCATAGTTATTATCGCATCGTTTATTATCTAACACCGCGATAAAAAATAAAATCAAATAATAACAGCAACAAGCAACTAATCGTCAACAAGAATGCCTGGTGAGTTTTTTGGCTAAAAAGGGGAGAAAGAGCGAGAGTGACCTCCATGGCGAAATGTGGCAAATGACGCCAGCAATCGATCAAAGAGCGTCGTCGACTGACGTATGTATGACGAATTAAAGGGCAAGGAGTTGTGTCGATACACACAGAAGATGAGCCACAAAATAGAAATCGCACAAAAACACACAATTTGCCACCTTAACACCTACAAACTAACATTTGAACAAAACACGCGAGTGAGGTCAATTCGCTTAACGATTATAGTAGCGATAAGATAATGGGGGAAAATAGCTGTCGCACCCAGTTATACTACTCTTCCAGCTTTCCTTATTCCCGCTGAGAATAGTCGCTTTTCGCCGATTGCAAAGTGCACATCAAACAGCGAACTGCGATAAAGAGATGACGTCGTCATGTTTACATATCGCTGCGTACACGTCTGCCTGCCAAATCCCTCTAAGACCTGTGCTTTTCCCTGCGCTCTTCTAGGTTGCTGTGGCTGCTGTTCGGCTCTACGGCCGCGTTACAAGCGTTTGGTGGACAACATATTTCCTGTCAATCCAGAAGATGGCTTGGTTAAGTCCAACATGGAGAAGCTAACGTTCTACTCGCTCAGTTCGCCGGATAAACTGGATCGCATTGGTGAATATCTGTACCAGAAGGCAACCAAGGACATTAATCGCAAGCGCTACAAGTAAGTAAAATTGGCTTTTAAATGGAATACATATTAATGCATAGAGGTCTTACAGACTCGCCGAAATCGCTATGGAGGCTATGGATCTGTTGCTCCAGGCTTGTCATGCACAGACAACGCTCAATTTGTTTGTAGAATCATTTTTGCGTATGGTCCAAAAGCTGCTCGAAGACTCGAATCCGAATTTGAAAATAATGGCAACAAATTCGGTAAGATTCTATAAATAATCATTATCAAAACTTTGGCACACATTTGACGCCCATGAATACTCTTCTTGCAGTTTGTTAAGTTTGCCAATATAAATGAAGACACACCTTCGTATCATAGACGCTATGATTTCTTTATTTCGAAATTCTCGTCCATGTGCCACAGCGATAGCCATGATCTGCGGGACAGTCTTCGATTGGCGGGCATCAAGGGGCTGCAGGGAGTCATCCGTAAAACGGTGTCCGATGATCTCGTTGAGAATATCTGGGAGGCACAGCATATGGAGAAAATAGTGCCATCGCTACTGTTCAATATGCAGGTGAGTCAATTATTCCATAACTCCGTAATTACAAAAAAATATTATGTAACGTATTAATTTTCAAAAATTGGCATATCAATTAAATCGGAAATTTTTTTTACTAATTTCATTATTTTCGTATATTTTGTTATAATGCATACGAACGAATATGTAAACCAACCCAAAAATAATAATACAAACACACAACATGACCAACAACAACAATAACAACACAGTTCTGTGTAAACGTTATGTTTGTGAAGAAAAGTTTACTGGCGGTAATTGAACATTTCAAATTGCATTTGTACCTATACTCTTCCTATAGCTTATATATATAGTATATACTGGTTGAGCTCTACTGTAAAGGGAGAGAGTGGTCCCAAACTTTGCCAAACATGAGCTTTATTCAGTTTGCAGGTTACTTAGGGACCACCCTCGTATGCATACATTTAAAATAAAAAATATGTCTTAAGCGCTTTCCAGAAAAAATTATAGCACTTATAAATTGTTTGTTTTATATTGGCAGTCGGGTGACCTCACACCCGTTGAGGATACCACCAATGTGACGGCACCGGTGCTGGCCGAGGAAGTGCTACGCGAACTAGTGGGACGCGCCTCATTTGGACACATACGCAGCGTGCTAAAGCCACTATTGACGTGAGTATTCTGTTAAAAAAAAAAAATGTTTGATAAGTATTAATTAACTTTTCATTCCGTTGCACAGACATCTGGATCGGCACGAGCTGTGGGTGCCCAACACGTTTGCCATACATACGTTCCGGATTGTGATGATCTCGATACAGCCGCAGTATTCGTACACTGTGGTGGAAACGCTCATGCAGCACTTAGATTGCAACTTTAAGTCTTCGCCCAAGACACGCACATCGCTGGCGGTGGTGCTGTCCAAGATTATTGCTATTGCGGCGGGCGAGAGTGTGGGTCCTTCCGCCCTAGATATCATCAACAATTTGCTGACCCATTTGCGCACTAGCGTCAGCACCACCACTGAGATAACGCCCGAGGAGTCGCAGTACCAAGAGGCGCTAATCAATGCGCTCGGCGAGTTCGCCAACCATCATCCGGACTACCAGAAGATCGAGATCATGCTGTTCATAATGAACACAGTGCCCGATCTCTCTAAAAAGAGCAAAGGCGACCAAATGTTGCAGAACATATTGCTGAAGTCGCTGCTCAAAGTGGGCAACCAATATAGTACCGTTTCCTTTGAGAAAGCCTTTCCCGCCTCGTTCCTACAGCCGCTGCTAAGAATGGCGCGTGCTCCGCATGATCCAACGCGCATGATTGTCATGCAAATATTCCAGGCACTGCTCGATCGCCACCAAAACGAACATGTGCTCAGCACTGTGAGCGTTAAGCCGTATCCCGCACTTTCCCAAGAGCCACCATCGCGCTCTGACATTATCTTTACGCACAAGTATGGAGCGAACATCATGCAGGCTCTCATTGATAGCATGGCGCTCTCGGATCTCGTAGATGCTCTGTCCTCCAGCTATAATACGGCTGCTCTGCTCATCGTGGAGATGTCCTGCAGTGAAACGGTGCAGGAGTTCTTGCTCTTTATATTGGGGTAAGATTATATCATCGCAATAAATACCAACTTCTCTTATTTTATAACTTTCATCCATGGCAGCATACAACAAGTGGCAAGCACTCTCGAATCTTTGGGAGCTGCGCATCGATGCAATTTGCATGCTATCTCGATATCGCTGCTGGTGCTTATCTCTCGCGTAACTGGAATCAATAGTTTACTTGAATACGCACACAAAATCATAGAGGCGCGACGCGAGGAGGCAGCTTATTATCTACCGCCACTGCTTGATCCCAAGAAGGTGTCCACCACAAAAAGCCTAAATTTGTCGCTGCCTCACCTGGCCATTGATAAGCTTGCGCTGGGCGAGTGCATGCAGAATGCAGGCATGGATGCACAGCGTCTCAATACTGGTGCTCCATACACGCTGCACCAGACCGATCACCCGGGGCATCGGCATTCGTGGGTGGAATCGGTTAGCAATCATATGACGCAACGCAATAGCTCAGCCGATCTGACCGTCTACAATGGCGATGTGGACAGTGTTAATAGCTCTCCAGGCGTCTGCAAGAAAATACTCTCGCCGGAGTTCAACTTTGACGCCATGAAGCGCGCGCTTGCTGAACCGACGGAGGCTGTGAAACGAGAACAACGCGAACGACAAATGCAAATTGTACGAACATTCCGCGAAGGCGAATTCGATGACCTAATACGACGCACAGAACCGAAGGTATTCTTATTTAAAAAGTTTCTACTTATAGTTTGACTCTAATATTAGTTAAATTTTCATTCTCAGCACGATCTCATTCAGAATCGTTTGAATGAGCTCTTCAACTCACTGGCAGTGGAAAGACAGATTACGCAAAGCGACAACAAAACAGCCCAGCTACAGACCAGTAGCACTGAGAAACCCTTCTATGAGACGAAATTTCCAGAGCTGTTCTACTACTAAAATATTAATACATGTACTTAATATTAACGCAGGCTGAGGATGGGAATGCGAATTGTGTGTAGTAAATAATAGCGAAATTATAAAGATATGTGACCGAGTCAGTTATAAACAAAATTATTTTGTTGTTAAATGCGCTAAAGAATATTGTTATAAATAAATAAAAACGTTATACTGAAATGTCTAAATACGATCTCTGAGATTGTTTATAGAAAAAAGATATCTTCATTGGATTTTTAAAGTTTACACATATTTAATACGTAATGATTTAATGAGGTTAATTAAAATGCAAATAGGGGGTTTAAGTGACGCGATTTGTTATTAGTTAAATGACAAAATCAATTGTAATTCGAATTTGTTTTGAGTTCGATTGCCGCAATCTTTGCTTGAATATCCATCAATCAAGCGCTTAGAATATGGTTTTACTTACATAAATACAAAAATTATATGAATATATATAAGGTATATAAGTAAATTCACATATGTAATATATAACACCGATGTGCGAGCGCACTAGAATTGTGCAATTAACTTAACATAATTGTGTTACAAAGTAAATAATGTAAAAGATATACAAAAATATATATATGTATATATAAATGTATATAAGAAAAGGGCGCAAATATTGCAAAAGAAATAATGTACAATTGTATGGCATACGGTTTAAACTAAGAGCGATATGTGTACTATATAAACAGCACTCGCTTCAACTGGGTAACGAATTTACAAACTATACGTAAAATAACGAGGCTCGATATTGTGCGAGTCATTGAACAGTTATGGGTGGTGGTGGTGGGTGGTAAAAGGATTTTTGTGGCAGGCAACGCGCTCAGCACGCCACGTCGCGACATAATGCTTCGCCATCGCTAGTCATGCGTGCCCAGTTACAGCGTCCAGCTGGTGTTGGCGAAGATGGCACCGATGCGTCCGAGTCAACTCCGCCCACAAAGACAGCCGAATCGTCGGCACTGGCTGGGGTCAAGGAGCGTTCACAAGTGGCGCCAATCTCCGATATGGGTATGGTGGCAGCCGATAGCGAAGACTCCTCCGACAGGGGCACGATCTCTTTAAAGCTCTGGTTAGGCGGCATTACGACTAGCATGTTGATGGATATGAGCAGCGGATGCACCAGCTGCGGGTCAAGCACCATCAGCGACACTTCCTCATTCTTCTCCAGGCTCAGCGTTGTTATCTCCGACTTTTGTGTAAAGACCGGCTGCCGTTGGGCATTTATTGAAGTGACCGTGGTGCGTATCATAAATTTGCGTTTCGTCTGCAAGCTGAGAACGCGTTCGTGCTCGTGCCGATGATGTCGCCGGATGTTCAAACGACGCGAGTCCATTATGAGTATGAGATCCATGCCATAGTTGAAGCCAGTCCAGCGCCACTTTTGATAGCCGGGCTCAAGCAACAAGCGACCACAGCGCATGCAATTATCCAAGAACTCCTCGTTGTCCAACTGCTTTGGGCTGCTAATAAATGGAATAAAAATATTTTAATTTTTTGATGGTTGATTGAACGTTAAACGTTAAAGTTATTAAAGTTACCTATCATCCTGGCCGTGATCGATGCGCAACAGAGCATCCCAGTGGCTGTGAATGTGACTGTAGAGCCACTCTTTGGGAATGATATTATCGTTGAAAATGATCTTTAGATCCATATAATGATTGGTTAAATACTGTGTGCGTAGTTTCTGGAACACGCGAATATATGGCTGACCTTCGGGTGTGGCCAGAAAGGAGCGTTCCTCCATACGGCTGGCAAAGTACGTCCATTGCACCACATCGACGCTGGGAGTGTGCGTCTCCACGCCGGCATTTACCAAACGCTCCTGCTGCTTTTTTGCCGCAGCTCGCTGCACAGGATCTTCGGGATCATATTGGGGATGCAGCTGCAGGAACATCCAAGTGCGCAACAGCGTATACAGCGAGAACTCTGTCTGCATCACATAGAGATCGTGACTGCCTGTGAGCAGGCTCATCAAATCAATGGGTATGTGCCGCAGTAGATTGGGAAGCTTGTTGTAAATGCTTAGCAGATTGAACTGGAACCACTTGAATGTGGCCTTCTTAACGTGTATGACGCCATACTGGCACGCTGCCTCATAGTATTGTATTGCTGTCTCCGCATTGATGTTGTCCACCATCACCTCGGCACACTTGTCAATGATGCCGTCGAGATGGAAGAGTGTCGCTGTTGCCAGTACGGGTATTACATCTTTAGCCTCGATCTCTATTTCATCCGAATACATTGAGCCAAAAACGGCGTCCAGACTTTTCACATTAATCCGGTCGTCAAGAATCTGGATGTGAACAAAATTCTGCTGTGCCTCCTTCCACGAGCCATTGAACATGCTGTAAAAATAGGGACTCTGACTTAGATAGACCTTGTGCAGATGCCACACCTTGTCCATTGCCATCACAGCAACATCAGAGTTCTTCTGCTCTTTGAACAACGCTTTATAGATATACTGTGTTGTCGTCAATAGCTTCTTTCTGTAAGTTAATGTTTTTATGAAATATCTGTTAATTTGTTTGCTTCTTGCACTTACTTTTTGGGCGATTGGGCATTAAGTTTGGCCAGCTCGCGCTCCTCTTGGGATGCCGTTGAATCTGCGCTACGTTTGCGTTTGCGTCGACCACCGAACACTTCCGCAACATTGCTTTGCATGGCACCCACAATTTGGCCCATGTTTCTTTGCCACTTACACGCTCTGCCTTCTGAAAAACCAATAAGATATTAGGAATGTGAAAGTTTAGTTGCTTGTGAGGATATATGTTTCTCAATCACGCCGAAACGGCGTTCATGATCAAAAGCATTTTTTTCATAGTCTGAAATAGCACATTGTGATTTTTTATCCTAGAAAAAAATATAATGGATCCTTAGGGATAAAGACAGAGATTCGCACTAATGCATTTCAACCATTGAACTACGGAAAAACCAAGACTTTGAGAAGCTTCCCAATATAATAAAATAACGTTTTAAAAACAGGATGAGCTCTGTGGTAAACATTTAATTGCATTAGGCCGTTCTGAGGCCAATGAACTTAGCAGGATCCTAATCAATTTTACAAAATTTTCAAATTTCTAGCAAGTTAGAAAATTTTGGGTGAAGTTTAACATTTTTAACAGGTTGCGTGGCGATGGTCTAAAAACATTTATTAATTTTGTACATACATAAAGTTGACCCATTTTATTTTTGCCCCCACACATCAACCAACTCCCACTTTTACAAGAGCAACTGTCGTTAAATAGGTCAAAAGGCAAACCAGTTACAGTTACAGATAGTGAGAGAGAGAGAGAAAACTGTTGTGTAGATATTTTATAAGTTGTTGATGTAAGCTTTTGGGAAAGTGCAGTTTTTATGCATTTATACTTGGTCAGATCGGCGCCAAGCTCAACAAAATGATGTCACCGTTGTATGTACAAATTTAGTAAATAACCTTCAACGAAGAGGCCCGCGACAACGCATACATATGTACATACATACAACAATGCATTCACATTCAAAATCGTTTATGCTTATTTTCTTTTGCCCATAAATTTGTTGTTATTGCTAGATGTTGTAAGCGTGTCAAGGCCGTTGGTCGCTATGTTCATCTATTAAAAAATAAAAACGCTTTAATTTGGTTTTGTTTACAACATGTTTCTGTTGGCTTTGATAATAGTCCAGAACAGAAATTACGCACTCATCCACAAAGTCTCTCTCTCTCCCTCTCTACCTCCATCTATTTGCGAGTACACACACATATGTACATACATATATCTAATATCTGCATTCGTAGATTTTAGGTTTGTTTTGGTGCGGCGCAGTTTGAGCTCTTGAAACCAGTTTGAGCATACTTTTCTTATAAGACCACAACAAGAAATTTGATTGCAGCGCAAGCGAATTACGTCATAACAAACTAGGCGAGAGAGCATAGAGAGAGATAGAGAGACCGCGTTATTGTTGTTACGTTTGATTTCTTACTATGTATATCACGTAAATATCACCCAATATCCAGCGCCTTTTACACCCGTTCCAGTCATTGATTTGCATTTGTTTTAAGAAATATATATACATACATAAATAATAAAAAAAAAATAATGTTGCCCTAGTAGTTACGGCTTAGTAACGTAAGTTATCGTCAAAGAAGCCAACAAGCTCGGGCGGAGAGCCGAGAAAAGAGTCATGATTCGAACCCACACGCGCACTGCAGACCATCCATGAAACTAAAGTCAAAACTTTTAGACGGCAGCGCCATCACCAACAACTATTCGTACATTTCCGAGTGCTTACAACAAATCTGTATTTTTGTTAACGCTTCGTTTAAAAATACTTCAAAAGGAAATTCAAAGTATGTGTGTAACTATAAATGGCGGTAGTATGATACTGGTTCAGCGAACTTGCAAAAATTGAGGTACAATATTCACAGCTGTTCGGCAATTTCGATGGATTCTACGGCCGGACGCCTGATCAAGAAAAGCGTTTCTGCTAATGGCACATTAAGTCTCCCAAATTTACTTCTCTACAACGCTGTAACGCTTTGACATGCATGTGTTCTGGTATATATACGAACATGCATGTGTATATACATGTGCATGCTTTTTTAAGACTTTCCAAAATAGTAGAGTTGAGTAGAAAATATATGCCAACGATTGTCAACAAATTGTCGCTTCCCTCACCCCATTGCCAATAATCACTGAGCGCCCTGTTTTTCCCCGCATGCTTGTTTGACACAAATGGCAAGATTGCCTGTTACTGGCTGCAGTGAGGCTGTTGACGCCTTTGTAACTGTAAATCGTCACTATAAATAGTAAAGAAAAGTAAATTTTGGGAATATGTGGGGTAGAGAAATAAAAGCACGAACGATAACAACGACGCAGTAATAAACGAAGGTGGGGAGAGTCATCACGACTGTTATATGAGTGAGTGCGTGGTGCCTGAGAGCGGAAGAGAATAACAAAACAACACAACAAGAGAGTGAAAGAAGCGAAATGCAACGAAACAACAAGGTATACAAATACGCAAATAGCAGGCAGGCTGACAAACTGATAAAACTTACGAAAAAAAAGAATTCAATAATGCACTTACTGTATGTATATAAGAAGTTACAGTTTTTTGTAAATTTATGTAATTGCACTAGTGTTTCACTAATCCGAAACAATTTCAAGATTGCACTTTCAGGTCTCTTGCAGTATACTGTTTTAATGCATTAGGAACAAATTCATTATGGATTTGCATTAAAATGTAGGTTTTCCTTTTTAACACAAAAGCTGCGCGCACTCAACATATGACAACCGTTCCGTCTCATGAATAAAACGCAACTTCTACTTATTGCTGCTCCTCCCACAGAAAGAGTGCAGTGCTCGAACTGTTTTTTTAACAGCCCTGTAAGACAATAAGCGGCGGTCTGTCGATAGCGCTGCTTTGCTGAAAAAGTCCACCACTAGCACTTTTGACATTCACTTTAATTGCATTTGAAAATTACTAATTAAGAAAAATCAAACTTATAAAGTCGGTATAAGCATGAAAGTCAATCCAAAGAAATCGCAACGTGGACCTGATGGAGGGACGACCATGCGCCGTCGTGATTCTCGCAAATCGGATTCAAAAGAAGATGCCGAGCCCCCGCTGCCAATGCTTGAAATGGACGACGACATCGAATCCGAGATGCCTATCCGAGGACGCCCTTCCAAGAAGCTTCTGCTGCAAAAGCAACAACAGCGCGCTCAATTGCAAGCCAAACTTCAGGCTCAACAAAATATGATTTCCACCCCAGCACAAACATCGGCTACAGCCCAATCTGGTCGCACAAAACCAGCAAATGGGTCTCAAGTGCTAGGCCCTAATCGCACCAAAGCTAAACGCTCACTGTACAAAAAGAGCGAAAATGGTGCAACAAAGGTGCACAGTGAATCCTACGTGATGCGTTTGTTCGAACGAAGCTTAGACCTGTCCAAGTACGAAGATAACACACCGCTGTACCCCATCTGCCGGGCCTGGATGGCCAACCAGCCGCGCAATCCAAACGTGGCCATTTACAACACAGACGGATCCATTCCCATAGTCAAACGGGAGGATGACGGCGAAGAGATTTTGGCAAAACTGCGCAGCGGCGAACTGAAAGTCGTAAAACAAATGCCTAAGCCACGCGAAACAGATATGTCGCCCATTCCCGAACGCCTGCCGAATAGTGAAAAGAGCGATAGTCTTCAAGGAGCCAGCAAGGACAAGCTCCTGGCCGAAAATATTACCCACTGGAAGCGAGTACGCAACCACTGGATAAAGCATACTCAGGAATACGAGATGGCCCGCTATGGAATAATTAACCAAATAATGGATGCTGTCTGCACAAAGGAATAACCAATTATATTAATTAAAACAGCGTTAAAATAAGAGTTTCACTTGAATAAATGTTTATTTGTATTGCGTAGTTATGATGCGTTTGCCATTTCAATAATCTGTTTGTTGGTAATTAAGTCTAAATTCAACTGTTTGAATAGAATTCAAATGCTGTTGGATTGTTCTTGTTGTTTGGTTCTCCTCCTCTGTTGCTGCTGCCGGAGTGCATCAGGTTTAAATTTGTGTATGCTGAAACAGTGTGTGTGTATTGTATGTATATGTATTTGTAAGACAACACATATACACACACAGAGTTGCGCTTCGGCTTTTTCGCTGCAAACGACCAGATTTATTCGACCTTGAGCAATTCGACGTCGAAAGTCAAGGTAGAGTTGGGGGGAATGACACCGGGATGACCACGGCTACCATAGGCGTAGTCGGGCGAGCAGATCAGCTTGGCGCGCTGGCCAACGCTCATTTGCGCAACGCCCTCATCCCAGCCGCGAATCACTTCGCCCTTGCCAATAGTGAACTTAAACGGCTTGTTGCGGTCCCGAGATGAATCAAACTACGGTTTGGAATGCAAATAATGGTTATCACAGCTGCTATTTATACTTAATTGTATACACACCTTTGTGCCGTCGTCCAAAGTGCCTGTGTAGTGCACCGAAACGTGCTGGCCATTTTTGGGATATGTGCTACCTGTAATACAAAAATGCGTGCAAGAGTGAGATAGCTATATATGTACACATAAAGAACGAAATAGGTACACTCCATGTTTTTAAACATGAGGTTAAATTAACTTGATATCAACCAAATAATTATAACAATTGGTATTAACTTACCATCTCCGGGAGTTATTGGAACAACTTGTACGCCCATTATTACGGTTTTTCTTAATTGCTTTTATTAAAATTGGGATAGTTGAAAATTGCAGCACGTTTTCTCGTCGCGTCGAACAGAAAAACCAGAGATGACAACGAATAGAAAAAATTTCGATAAGCTACCAGAATCGAATTCCAGTGTGGCACTGAAAATACAATATATCGATATTGTCTAACGACACTGACTTAAGATGAAAAGGCGCGTGAATACTTTATAATACAAAATATCTTTTTTATTACTACCTTAAACGTATACCGTTCTTGTTAATAGAAATAAGTTGATCATTTAGCGTTCGAGTGCCTTTTTTATAATAGTTTAACTGCAACTTGTGGTCAATTTTTATTCTTGGGCAGGGTGCATACAGATTTTTAAGATAGCTGATATCCACTGTGTACATGCAGCAAACATAGAATTTCTTGGAAATTCTATTCAACTGTTCCAGCCATTTCATATAGTATGTGTATTTACGCATGTGTTTGTTTGGCGGCAAGTCAACCCAATAAAATTCGCAGAGTCCGTCTACAGCAACCAAACTAGCCCTCTCATTGTCGAGCAATATGTGACGATCAAGAGCTTTAATTGCCATTCGCACTTGCTGGGATGAAAAGCAATTAATTACTTCCAGCGAGTTTAAGCACTTTTCAAAAATCTCTTCCAACTTAGCTGGTGTTGCATTTGGATTGTCTTTTTTAACAACGTCATTAAGAAGTCTTCCAAGTATCTGCATATCGATCTTCTGGTTGAGATCGATTAAAATCACATCACATTGAGGGAGGCATTGCGCCATAAGCTCCATAAGAAGTAGAGTTTTGCCGCTTTTTCTCCGGCCAGAGATTTCAACAAGTGATTTGGGATCCAGACTGCCATTTTGGAATACTGTTGGATTCAATCCCGAAATACGTGGACGCTTGTCGCCCAATTGACGTAGATAAAGATTAGCTGCAGATATGATGTCCATTATGATAATTATTATTGAACATTGTTTTGAACGCAACTCCAAATACTATATCTGTGTGTGTGTGTGTGTGTGTGTAACACGGATGTTGTGCGCTTATCGAAATGAGCTCAATGCTGGAAAATGCCCAACGAGAAAAGGATTACCGATATACATATCTATTAAATTATAAATAATACACAACGTAAGCAATGCAAGAGAACAATAAAAACAGAGAATTACAACTTTTTTCAGTAAGGATATATTTTAACTCAACAAAATTCAATAAAAAGGGAAGATAAACAAATGCGTAGACTGTCTGGCAACTCTGTTCGCTAAGCATAACTAGTGAAACTGCACACATGTAATTTATAATTTTTTTTAACATATATTCTATTGAAAACTGCAAACTGGCCAACACAAGAATGCTGGATGCGCCGGAGCCGGAATCAAGCAGCAAGCCCGATACCTCAGAGGGCAATCTCGAGGCATGCTCCATTTGCAGCAGCTCCAAAACCGTGTCATCAGCATTATTAGACCTGAGTGATAACATGGTTATGCAGCGCCGCCTTAACAGAGACTGGAAGTTACCGGTATGAATATACATATGTACATTTATGAATTGCACACCTTCAGTTCAATGTTTGCACTGCAATTGCAGCCGGATATTATAAAGGCGACACTTCGGACTATTTGCGTGGAGTGCGTCTGCAAGTTGAATATGCACTCTGAAGTCACTCGCACGCTGATGCAGCGCCTGCAGCGTTTGGCTGGCACTGCCAAACCAACTGCGAATGCGACGGACATAGCAGAAACAGCAGAGAGACGATGCAGTCCTCCAATAGCCGACGCAGAGGTGTCCACGACGGGTGCTATATTAGCGCAGGATGAAATTGCTGCCGCTAGAACTGCGTCACCCACAACAACAACAACAACCTCATCCTGCTCGGTGCTGCAGGCGTATTCGGCTCAACCACCAGAATCGCCTACAGCCACAGAGTCGGGTGGCCTGCGAAATAACAGTGGGAACACTTCGGACGGCTGGAAATGGCACACGCGATTAGTCTGCCAGTATTGTGAGCGAGCCTACTTTCGCAAGGATCTGTACACGCTTCATGTGCGCCGCTGCAATCGTCGTCGCACACAACGTCACCCCAAGTGTCGTGTCCTTAACGAAGCCGGCAACGATGACGATGACAACGTCGACGTCGATGAAAACAAAATTGGGGATCAGGATCAGGCATTACCGCAAATGCCGAGACGCTCTCGTACCTTTCAATGCAATTACTGTGACAAAGAGTTCGTGGGAATTGTTGCAATGCGTCAGCATCAGCGTATCACACACCAAAGCCAGCATCGCTGCAGCCTGTGTGAGGCTAAGTTCGGCACCAAGTACGAGTGGGAGCTCCATCATACCATATGCAGTGCCAAACAGAAGGTGAGTGTAGCCCTTTAGCTCACTGCTCAAGTATTTAATGTCCAATGTTTTGCAGGCTCTGCAAGCGGATGAAGAAGATGAAGATGCAGAAGCTACTGCCCAGCCTCGATCCACGCGTTCTCGCTCACGAGCTTGCTCCTTGGCTTGGAATAACGGTGGGTGTAGCAGTGATGAAGAGGAGGATGATGAGCAGCTCGATGGGAATGACGATGCAACCTCAGTAGCGGACACAATGTACACAAGGCGCATGAACTTTACTGGCGACTGGATTGTGAACCATAGTCGCAGCAACAGCAACAGTGCCCTAAATCTTTCCATTATGTACGATGATTTTGTGCTACAAGAGTCGCATATAACCACAGACAAGGAGTACGGTATGACTGATAATTGACCAAGGCATCTTTCTACTAAGTAAATCTGCAAAACAAATTTTTTTCCCACAACAGATCTCTATTTGCTGGATGTGCTAAAGACGCAGGTTCAATTGAAGGCGTTCTCATGCTTTGCATCCAACTGCTGCTATCAGACGGACAAGCTAGTGGAGCTTATGAAGCACGATTATGTGCACCATTGGAAAATGAGCTGGTTCTACTGCCATAAATGCGGTGATGTCTTCACCAGCAAGTAAGATTGTTGGTCTCAATAAATTATTGAACCGTTGTTAATCATTTGATTTGAAAGGGTCTTCCTGGACTATCATCTGCATCGGCAAAACCGTGGTGTCTATATATGCCACAAGTGCCGCGATGAGTTTGAATTCCAGCATCAATTGGATCGCCATCAAGTGCTGCATAGCAGTGGTATTAATTATCATTGCAACTATTGCCGCTTGGAGTTTCTCAGCGAGGCAAAACTCTTGGCCCACTGTGAGCACGAGCGCCACAGTCCCAACGACGAACCGCCTCTAATTCACATCGAGCACGCGCTTTCCATTATCAATCCCGTACCTACTAAAGAGCCATCCAAGATGCAGCAACAGTATTCGGTTCGCACACTCACTATACCTCACAGGCCATGGATATCAAATCGACCGATGCATCTGCCTAATCATAAACCATTTCGCTTTGCTATTGGCATCTGCGAGTTCGATAATCGTAATCCGCCCAATTGTGTGGGGTGTCAGTAGCAAAAAACAAACTAAATTTTTTTGTGTGTACGTATGGATATGTTTTGGGATATTAAGTATTTGGTATCCGCTAGTCGATTCGATAATTATACCCTTCACACAAGTGAAACAGGGTATATTGAGTTTGTCATGAATCTGTAACGCCTTAAAGGAATGATGGGAGACCCCATAAACTATATATCAAAATGATCAGGACGAGCTCAGGAATTGATTTCCGCGTGTCCGTCCGTCCGTCCGTCTGTCTGTTTCACACGATTTCCGGCCAAACTGCTGAACCGATCTTGATGAAACTTTCACAGATTGCTTAGATCATGTCGGGTTTGTTCACTATGAAATTTCATCCCGCTCGGAGCATTCTACGACATAGCCACCATACAAATTGACCATATCGTACTATCAATTGTTGTTGCACTTTCAAGTACCTACATATACATAGCTCATTTGCTTCAAAAGTGGTATAACGCAAAAAATTGTCAAATTGTGTGAAGGGTATCATAGTCTTGGCATAGCCAAAATTAACTATGCGGCACTGGTTTTTATTTATATTTTGCATGGCTCAAATATGTATAACCATATACATATGTTTTAAAGTCTGATTTATGTGTTGAATATCTTACCACATTGAACACAATATCTTAATTATTTAGACAAATAAAAAGCAATACCAGTTTAATTATTCATATACATATATCTTCAGTCATTTTATTTTGCATTACATTCCGAAAATGTTGCACAAATATAAAAAAAACTTTGCGTTGCGATACAATCAAGAACTGTGTTAAAATTAATACTAAATTTAATAACGGCAAAATACTTGGTTTGCATCCAATTAATTAATTATACAGTGCATACATATATATATTTATATATATATAAGTATATGTGTAATTTAATGTACAGTTTCAGTTTAACATAGATGTAACAAAATAGTATTTACGCTAATAGATGTTTGTATGTATGTATGTTATGGTTAAACTAAGCCTATTACATATATACATACATATATATATGTATTTTTATATGTGTATCTACTAGATTTTTCTTATATAGAGCCTATTGCATTGCCCCCAGCGCATTTGTTTGTTTGATTTTTGCATTATTTTGTTGCACTTAATACTAAAATGTTAATTGGTATTTAATTCAAAGCTTAAAACTAATTAATTTTTGTACGCATTTATTTTTGTATTTTCGGTTTTCTAAAATATTTTTTTGAAATGTATGTAAATATGTGGGTGTGTGTGTGTGTGTGTGTGTAGAAATGAGTCGGTGTCAGTCTTATAAAATTCAACCCAGGACAATTTTCAATAACGTTTAAAAAGTATAAACAAAACATAAAAAAAAAACCAATTTGATTATTGAGCCATTTGAGGTAGTTCGGTTTATATACATAAGTATATATATTTAGCTCAAACACATTTGTATTTGTTTTTTAAATCATAAACTAAGAAGCTAAACTTTTTTTCTAAAACAAATCACTGGCATTTAAAGATAGTTGTACAAAGTATTGCTAACTTGCTTTTATTTTTCATTGTTTGTTGTTGTCGTTGATCCGCTCTCAAATGCGTGTTCCTATCTGCTAGATAAATGTACATATTTGTTGAGCCTCTTTTGCTCTGCCACGCCCACTTTATTTACATGAATGTATGTATACCATATATGTATATCTTTCAGTCTTATGTAAGTGTATAGTTTACATATGCTTTATAAATTGCCTCCATTCCACAGATTTATCTGTATTTGTATGCATGTTTGTGTTTGTGGGTGTCCCTAAATCTAACCTTATCCTATATCCTATATAGTATCTATGAATAATTCTATCTTTCTATAGGCACAAAGTGATGCTGACAACAATAAAAATGTTTGTGTATTTAATTCTTTGTATTTAAGGTGCTCGCAAATTGATTAAACAGGATGCCCCCTACGGATTAAGGTTGCTTTGTGATGGAAGGGGAATCCCCTTGTATGTGATATATATTAAAGCTTCACTACCGCTTCGATCAATCTTGCCGATCGATCGATGATGACGATGAGAACAAATAAAGAAGTTTTTGCACGTTGTACGCCGGAACCAGAATACTATGAATAATTATAAGGATTGATTTGTGGATTTGTGGGGCCTAGTAGATGGAATCGTGGCTATCTGTTGCATACTGCCAGGCCATCGAAAGCATCAATCAGTCGGTGGGCGTCTGAGCCTCCTCGCTGCCAAGCAGCAACTCGCGCTTTAATGCGGATGGCGGTGGTGGTGGTGAAGCTACATCCCTGTAGTCTACCATCTCATGGGCATTGGGCACTTCGTCGAGCTCCTTGCCTCCATTGGCTGAGGTTGAGTGCTTTATGACACTGGCACTCTCCATGGGCGAGGCGGCACGTGGCGGTGGTGGTGAGTATGGTGACTCGGGTCGCTCCTTGCGACCAGCTAGCGACAGATCCTCCACTTGATCATGATCATCCTCATCATCGGCATCGACATCGGCATCGGCGTCGGCATCACGATCCTCCTCAAGAGCTTCTCGCTTAATGATTCGCTCGTGTTCTAGTTCGTGTTCGTGCCTTTCCAGCGACTCCTGCTCGCCATAGTGGCTAGGAGAGCGAGCCGCATGACCATTGGAGCCGGGCGGACTGTTTGACATGCGATTGGCAGCAGCATGTGCAGCCGCCGCCAAAGCCATAGCATGCAACGCCTCTCGGCCGGCAATGTCCTGCTGCAAGAAGGCGTGATCCAGAAGTGCAGCAGCCGAATGTGGAATGGTCGGTGGCATGCCATGATGATGCGTAGGATGCCCAGCATTGGAGCCATGTAGCGACCCATGCTCCTTGGGCTCACGTTCAAGCTCTGTTTGCCCGTGCCCATAGTTGTGAGCAGCGGCTGCAGCTGCCGCAGCTGCAGCGGAATAGGGAAACGCTGCTGACGATTCTACGCCACCAGGTGGACTACGTTTGGGAGTGCGATGTGTGCCGCGTCCGGTTGTGATGTTCAGCTTGCGCACCTTATCATAGAGGGTGCGACTAGGCAGGCCGAATTTGCGGCTGGCCTGAAGTGCACTCATGCCCTCGCGGACGCACTGGATGGCACACATCATGTCCGCCCGGGTGTATTGCTTGTAACGCTTCCATTCCGGCTTCTTGCCACCGGGTCCACCACCCGTTTCCTCGTCAAATGAACGATCCGTGTTGGGGGAAAGCGGCTCCTTATCGCCACCATAGTCGGAGCCATTGAAACTGTGGCTACCAGCGCCAACAGCGCTTCCACTTCCTCCAAGCGAATGCTGGTGCGAATGTGTTGGTGTCGTCTTCTCCGCGGAGCTCTTCATCCCGGGAAGCATCAATGGGCTCGGCTGCGACGAGTCCGGCGGATTGGCCTGGGCGAGCACATTGCGCAAGATGGGTGTATCGCGTGTGGAATTGAGCAACATGCTCGAGATGGCTGACAGCTTCTTGCGTTTCAATGGGTTCATATCTGCCGCCGACTCGTACACCGAATTGAGCATAGCCGCTGCAGCAGCCGCCGAGGGGGAGAGGGGCCACTGGTTACCTGCTTCGCCGGCAGCAGACGGATGCGGTGTGGAGTGGGTGGGTGTAAGTGGTGCTTCACCAGCGGAGATGTGTGCATTGATGTTGATGGGCACACCACTGGAAACACTGGCCGCCGATGTAGGGAAATTCGAGTAGGGTGTCTGATACGAGGATGAGGAGGTTGAGCCAAAGGGCGGTGGCGGTGGCGAGCAGCTGCTCGAGATGGCGGCACTGGGCGAGATGTGTGTCGATGTTGAGATCACTGAAGAGGAATGATGACTATGATGGCTATGATGACTATGATGATGATATGCGCCATCATTCCCGGCACCATTGGGCGGCTTGCTCGAGCTGCTCGACGAGGTGGGTGCAGTGTGATGCTGTTGATGTTGGTGGTGTTGCTGGTGGTGGTGATGCTGATGCTGCTGCTGCTGCTGATGATGACGCTGGTGGAGGTGCTGGAACTGTTGACTCTGTGAGCGTTCCTCACTTGATGCCCGATTAGGTTTGTCATTATTAATCTTCATGATATTGTCGTAGAGTCCTTTGACCTGCAGCTCCTTGGCAGTGCGCAAAATCTCCGACTCCTGACTCTTTGTCACCGTCGTCTCACCCGTGTACATATATTGCAATAGAGCGGCAATCTCGAATCCTTTTACGCCCGGCAATATGATGCAGCACTGATCCTGTGACACATCCTGCAATATGGCCTGAAAGTAGGGTGAATTTGCCGCCAGCACAACGCGATGTGCCTTGAATTGCTCATCATCGACGACCAGGGTGCAGTCCACATAGCTGCCCATCTCGTGCAGCGTGTGTAGGATCTGCACCAGATTCGTTTGATGATTGTTCCAGCGCAAGCAATACGTTTGCCCCTCGCCGCTCCCTGCCACTGGCGTTGGGCCACCCATTTCGGAACCCAATCTGCTATCTCTCTCCCTCTCACGCTCCCTCTCTCTGTCGCGGTGTCGTTGGCGATGATGATGTCCTGTTGCTGCTGCTACTGTTGCTGTGCTGAGCTGCTCCAGCTCCGGCTCGTCGTCCGGTGCAGTATCACTGCTGCTGTGATAGGCGCTGTTCAAACTTGTGAACGCGGCGCTCAGCAGCGTGGGCGAATATGAGGTTAGATGCTTTCGGACCTTGAGCGCCAGCTTAAGGCTTACAGTTCACCAGGTGCCTAACGGTAATCGGTAAGTATAGAAAATAAGAAGTGATTTTTTGTTGTTGTTAGATTATTAAGAAACTAAGAAAGAAATAATATTGTTTTTGTTTTTGTTTTTTTGCAAAGATTTGCAGACGATTTTTTTGGAAAATGCCAAAAACTAAAACCGACAGATCTTTATTTGGCACGGGTTGCTTTATTCAATGAAAATTGGCATGCAAATGGAAATGGAATTTAAAAAGTAAGAATATATACTTATACATATACATATATTTTAGATTAGCAGGCATTTTGCACAAATGTCCTCTTTCCAACAAAAACACACACATACAGACAGACAGGTGTGCAAAAAAAATGTATTTTGGAATAGGGATGGTTATCCTGCGTCTCCTACTATGTTCATCATTAACCGCCCCTCCTCCACTCCTACCATTTCCTCAGCCATTTCATTGCAAAAGTCTGTTTTTTTTGTCCTGTTGGTTTTTTGGCGGAAAATCTTGTTTTTTAAATTTATGCCCATCGCCAGCCTGGCCAAGTTTTATGCGCCATAAAAAGTGAAAGCGCCTTTTGCCAATGAAGAATGGGACAAAATATTACAGGGAAGGGCAAGGGAAAGGCGAAACCAAGGTAGTGGGAGGGTGACAGAGAAACGCGGACAAAAAAAAAAAAAAAATGGGGGAAAAATATGCAAACATCCCTCGAAAAACGTGTGCGCGTATTTTTCCGGCTGCTTTTCGCGCGTTTTACTTTACATATTTTTTTTTATATCCTGGCTGACTGGAAAATGGAAAGCAACACACACAAACAAGCAGAGAAAAAGAAGCACACTCACGCATAATAAAAACAAAAAAAAGAAAACGAAACGAAACTGAAAAACTTGCAATAATTTGCGTTTTCCGAGTTTTCATTCATTTTTTGTATTCCATGTTCTTGGCTCGCTTTTCCTGTTTCTATTTTGCTTAGGAAGAGGGTGCGTGTGGCTGTTTTAGTCGCATTCGTAGTGGTTGTAAGTAGTTCTACCCGTAACAACGGCCCAATGCTCGAATTTCATTTCGAAACTCGTTAGAATACTTTTTGGCTTTGGTCCTATGCTCAAGTGGTCACCATATGTTGGTCCTGTAACGACAATGACCATATGCAGCATATGTTTGACATGCTTCGTCGTCGCCATGTGGCATTGTTCGTAGGCGTAGGCGTTGGTTGCAAGGCGTCGCCAATAAGCGAATCGAGTTCGAGGAATCTTAAGTTACCAACAGGTAAATCAACTACGTTCCCAATACGAAATTGATGATCGCAATGCGTCGCAGTTAAGAATAAACGAAAAAAAATTGCCAGTATAATGGTATAATGGCAAACGAACAACAGGAAAATGTCAAAGACAGACAAAAGGCTCAGAGAACGAAGGAGAAAAAACGAAAAAGGAAAACAAACGACCTGCATTGTATTAGGCTTGAGTGCGGAAAATGCGCAAGACATTTCCATTGTGCTCGATTTATTGTCTGCCCAAAAGCGGATAATGGGCAAAAACGTAAAACCTGCCGAGCGAACAACAAGCAACGCAACGCAACAAACTGATCCTACAGAAGAGCAGATCCCTCAGCAGACAATTGCGCAACAATGCGATAAATAGCAGGTAGCTATAGCTAAGCGTTTAATGGGATCATAATGAAATCGCATCAACGCCTCGAACCACGAATCTTAAGACTCGCGCTCGTGTTTGGCTGCAAAACTCTTATACGATGCGCATACGCCGCGATTGCCAAAATCAAAAAGCTTTGCGATCGCGAGCTTTTCTAACAGCACCTTAACAGCGGGCGCCATTTTGTTAGATTGCGTTCAAATTGAATATTGAATATGATAAGCAAATGTCATTGAAAACAAATGCACTTGGAAACCGGTTATTGGATTTTCCAGTTTATGTTTTTGTATTTTGTGTGCCTTTTTGTAGTTGTTTATTTTACACGTATCCCAAATTCGAATTGCGAAATTTGACTGAGAAATTCAAATACTACTTATAATATTTGTTTCAATAAGAATACTATAAAAATCTTACCACGAAATAAGTTCAACGCCGCAGTTGAATTAATTTTAATTAATTCGAAATGGCACTTAATCTTGTTTATGGCCAGGTTTTTTTTTTTTTTTTTTTTGGATAACTGAGTTAAATTTTTTTAAATGCAAATCTTTTTTTGTTATTATTGTGATTGTAATCGGTTTAGTTTGGTTTCAGCTCCTTTCGTTTGTGTCACATTTGGCAAACTATTCAATAGGATTTATTGCTAATAAGTTTCTAATTATATTATATCGAGATAATTAAACCACGAATCACACAATCGCACAAGAATATCACCAAAAATCCGAATTGCTGCTTGCAGTTTATCCAAGTGTTTTTTTTTTTTTAAGTCATATTATTTTATTTATTTTGCTGTTGGTTTGTTGGAGTGCCCAAAAAACTGCGATACGTACGAATTTGCGTTTTTATGTTATTTTTGTTTTTTGTAATTTTGCGTGGCACGTTGTTGCAGATTCGAGCGCTCAAACTTGAATAAAACTGCCACGGCGTTCGTGTGCAGCAAGACATTGAAAACAAAATTTCCCGAGCGAGACAGCGCGCATATTTTCAACCTCACACACACACACACAGCACGTACGCACACAGTGCCGTTTGCAGGGGAAGTGCTCAAAACAGCAGTAACAAACAACAACATGAATATATTGCAAAGGAAAAGCCACAAAACTGTGCTACGAGCTCAGAGCGCTGCCAAACCTCGTTCTGTCTCGCTCTTTTGCGCTGTAAACGCCGCAGTCGACGCAGCCGTCTCTCTGCATTGCAGTCCACAACTGTGTGCGTGTGTGTGTTATTTTTTTTTGCGCTGCGCTAAGTGTTTGTCTGTGTGGGTGAGTATGTGCATATGGCGGCCGCTGCTGCTGCTGCCAATAGCACCCAAGAGAGGAACCTGCATATGTGCGTGTGTTTGTTTATGTGCTCTTTTTGGCGTATGTTGGATATGTATGTACATATGAAAAAAGTGCGGCCGCTGCATTTTTTTTAATATAACTGCCCAAGTTGCCCAACTTGCTGCAGGTTGTATGGTAGTATGCGTATGCTCTTAAAATATATTTGAAAAAAATAAAAATAAACTGGTTAAGCGAATGAGAAAACCCTTTGCTTTACTTATTTTGTCTATCTTTGGGCCGATGTAAATAAATTTCGGAAAGCATAGCTAATCATATAATCCATAAATGCCAATATATAAAACGTTTAGTAGGTAAAAAAAAAAATAAAAACAGCAGACGAAAGAAAGCATCCCGTAGTAGGGATGCATTTCGCTCCAAGTTATGCAAATTCGATTGTGCCTTAAGATGAGGCGACCTTAAGCAATCAATAATAATACGCATTGAATGCAATTGATGCACTCTTTTATTATGTATGTATGTATTTTTTTTTTTGTCAGGGTCGCTAGCAATTTGCATATGGGTTAGATTTTGATTTCTTTGTCTTGGATATTTACAAATATGCAAATTATTTAACCTTGGTCTGCACTTTTTCTATGTCATCTGTAACGGTCAAAACAGGCGAAAGGGTGTTAAGGGTTAATGTCTGATGACGTCACAAATGCTAACTTTATTTGACTTGAATTGATTTTAATTAAAAAATGTGCATAACTGCATGTTCGCATGTGTGTGTGAAGCAGTTTTACGAACCGCGAATCACTGGCCACCTCGCTCACACAAACTTAAACACACACACACACATGCACATACATACACAGCATCCGCAACAGTCGCCGAGTTGCAGCGCATGTGCAACTGTTGTTCTCTCGCTTACACTCATACGATCAGCATATGGCAGCAGTTAGTTTTATTTTTTGCGGCATTTGTTGAATTTAATTAAATAGTTTTAATTGCTGATCTAGGAGGTTAATGCATAATTAGCTAGAATGTTCTACCTGCTACTATTCTTATTGTTGTTGTTTTTATTTTTTTTATTTTTTGGTGCATCATCAATTTCAGTTGCCCCGCCTCCTTGTGGTAGATTTTTTTTTAATTTTTACTTGTTATTTGATTCATTAATCATGCCGTGGAAATTAAGGTCAACCGATTTCACAAGACTTTCTGCCTATATTTATACCCTTCACTGTGAATCAGGGTATATTGACTTTGTCATGAATTTTTAAACTTGTTATTTGATTCATTAGATCATGCCGTGGAAATTTACCAGGTCAACACGATTTCCGGCCAAACAACCGATCTTGATAAAATTTTACAGATTGTTTAGATCATGTTAGGTTTGTTCACTATGAAATTTCATCTGACTCGGAGCATTCTTCAATACCACCATACAAATTTACCTTCGTACTATCAAATGTTGTCTCTGTCGTCACTTTCAAGTCCTTCCTTTAATTTTTTTTTCACACAACAAGCAAATGTCCTCATAAAATAAAAAAATTAACATCATATATTTTTTTTACTAAATCTGTTTGTTTGGCTAGATTTTGTTGTTTTTTCATTTTTGACATGCAGCTTAATCTGGGAATTAAAGAAAACTAGTTCGCAAGTGCATTCAACTCACCCGCCTGCTGATAAAAATACAAACAGTAAAAAAACGCAAGCAAGAAAAGCGTCAAACCGAACATTAAATACACTATTTCAACATATACCAATAACGTGTCTTGTAGAAATCCTTAGTTAAATACTCAACAATAAGTATCCTTCTTTTAAGATCATTTTTCATTCCTAATTTGTTTGTTCGAAAAGTTGCTGCAAATGTCGAGCTGTGTCCAGCGACTTGCAACATAAGCAACTCAAGACATAATGTTTATGAGCTAGTTGAACTCGTGTGTTACAGCAAAGGGAAGGGGGGTTCTTTTAATCTTATCAGTGTTTTACTTGTTTGTCAGCAGAGTCAGCGGAAAAAGTTTTAGTTTCGGTATTTCTGGCATTGCAGTTTTCCATTTTTTTTTCTTGAGACCGATAAGAGCTGGCGATTCGGTCCGGAAACTGTACACACGGATTCATAGTTTTGCTGATTTGTTGAGTCAATCAAGTTGTAGAATTCCCTTAAATGGATAATCTTCTCTTTTGTTGACTTTGCTGACTTCTTGACTTCTCGGTTTTTGCTCGTGTCGGAACCAGACAATGATGAAGTAATCTGCGCCACGGCTTAGTGACCGCTCATTATGTGAGATTAGCCAGTGGAAATCCGCACATAATCCGCACAACCTTATATCTTCTGCAGTCAATGAAGCTGTAATTCTGAACACCCCTAATGAGCCGCAGGTAGCCGAGCACTTGCAATTGCAATTTAATTAAATCTAATCCCATATGGAAAGTCAAAAGTTGGCCTTGGCGGTGTCTTTAACCTCTCCAAAGACAAAACTTTTCTCTGGCAATTCGCAATTATCTCTGTGTCGAAATTTACTTAACGCTATATTATTTAGTACTTATCTCACTGATTGTGGCTTGGAAAAATATTTGAGCGCATTTTCGCGATAAGTTTTTATCAGCTTAGGGTTTTCTTTGTGCTCGGCACATGGCGAAAATGTACTAGGAAACTTAAAATAAGTTGCTTGCATTTATGATCGCTTGGTAAAGGGTTTTTGTTTTTATGGTTTTATGAGGCGAAGTTTTTGCGAAAAGTGCGAAAATTGTTCATTGGAAACTGTGTAAGGTTTTACGGTTTACGACCATGTGTGTCCTATGTAACCCTTTTTTGTCGGGGTACGCTCTGGATCATTATCATTGAGCAAAGTCGCGTTTATATGGCAAAAGGATGTTCCTGGAACTATGCTAAAAATATTGCCTGTCTGTCTTTTTGCAAGTAATCTTCATTATGTATCATCATCGGGGCTGACGTTAGCTCAATCAATGTCTAAATGTCTGCAAGTCCAGGCATAAAATAAATTATTACACATTTGTCGAGGAGTATGCAAAAAAAAACTTAAATTTTCCGACCTATCAACCCTTTTTCTTGCTTTTCCTTCCGCCTACCTGTGCCAGATACGGGGAGAGAGAGAGAGAGAGAGAGAGAGAGAGAGAAGGCGAGCGACCTAACACCAACGGTGGTCTAAAACTCAACTGAGAGAATAGAAGTTCGTTCGACTAGCACTTAAGTGTCTAGGTTTGTGGCACGATCTTTGAAGTTGCAGCGGCATGTTCAAAATTTGCTTAAATATTTTTCAAACACTATGATAATTAGCGCTCAGTTCCGACAAATGGACGAGAGCATAGACACTGTTTGCTCAGGCTCAAGATGACGCATGTCCTTTCAACTCAAAATTGTATACAGAAGCTGCCGCCTCAGATGGACAATGGACGACCTGCAGCGCACAGGTTAACGACGTTTCCGTTCCGTTCCGGCCCAGAACCTGTGCTATGTTCGCCATAAACTGCAGGCACTTGACAATCTCTTTGGCAACTCGATGCTAATGGATGCGAAAATGAAAACTCAGCACGCACACATTTTCGAGAGATTATGATATAATTATATGGAATACTTTTTTTCTTATGCATTATTTCGTACAGGCATCAAATAAAAGTTGCAAGTTTCCGTAACTTGCAAACTATAAATGATAACAATAAAATGTAAACGCCATTTTGTTTAATTTAGTATTCATAATTAAAAATATGTAATACCAATTTTTACATACTACATACACATAAGTATTTATTTATTCATGTGCATTTCATACCTTATATGCCCCTTCCGCTCTCTTGATGTGTGACAAATGTTTACACAAAATTCAACTGACGGAAGGGCAAAAATACGAAATATCTACCAAATATTTATTTATGTACATATATGTGCATTTGTAGATATAAACATGTGTGTGTGTGTGTTGTGTATAGAGCAACAGACAAAAAAACAAACAAAAAACTGCCGCAAACGTACAAAATTAATAAAAATGCAACAAAACCAGAAATACGGCATGAATGTGTGTGTGTGTGTGTGTGTGTGTTTAACAACATCACGAAAAGCAGAGGAATGGAAAATGTTAGAAAATTTATCGCGCGCGTCATTTTGCTGCAACTACAAGAGTGTATGTTGCGTGTGTGTGTGTGTGTGTGTGTGTGTGTGTAAGAGTATGGAAAGCAGCACAGCACGTAGGCATACAAGCATAGAGCGGAATCGTGCACTCGGAGAAAAAATCACACGAAAATTAACTATGAAAATAGTTACAAATTTGTTTGTCAACATGAAACTTTGTTAATTTAAATATTAATAACAATTTCGATTCAACTTGAAACAAAGTTTAACAGAAATATTTATATTCTTAATGAACTATTTAAAAATTTGCATTTATAATTAGATTGTCGATTTAATTCAATTATATTTAATCCTAACACTCTTGGCAATTTAACATGAGTATATTTAAGTAAGAGCATAATCGTATTAATATATGTACATGCATATGCTAAATCATTATTTATGCTACGTTTTACTCTCAGTGTAGCTAAGACGATGACGACGATGACGACGACGACGACGTCGTGTTGGCGTCGTGGGCAGGGCCGGTGTAGGGCTGAAGGGAACGGTGGACGAAGGCAAAGGAAAAAGGGGATCAGGGAACGGGAACGGGGTGCGGGGGCTCATTCGCGTTACGCATGGGTCATTGCACTTCTGCAACGCAGCGAGAAGCGAGCATACACACACACACACACACACAAATAGATAACATATACAGATACAGATAGAGGCGGAGAGATAGCAAAAGGCAACATTTGACTGAAATTGTTTAAAAAACGTACGAAAAATTAGGCGAAAGCAAACACGCGGACAGAGAGTGGAAATGTGTAAGAAACAGAAATGAGAGAGAGTGAGTGCATGTGCGGGGGGGAAGGGGAACGAATGTAACTGCGGCTGCGCCAGCAACTTTGACTTTGGCACTCGGCCGCCATTTTGTTAACGAACGCGTTAATTTCGCCTGCATTCATTGTACAAATACAAATACACATGCGCTTTCTAAAAATAGAGCCCACGCCGGCAAACTCTCTTGTTGCCATTGCGCTTTATGTATGTATGTATGTATGTACATATGTATATTTCTTATTTTCCCCTACTCCTTGGCAATGCCATTTGTGCCGCCAACGCCACTCGAGTGTTGCAGTTGCAGTTTGCTGCACATGTGGAAAAACTGAGAACTGAAGCCTCCTCTCAAAAGTACAGCAACTTATCAATTTTAGAGAAACGGCAATAGAGCGGCGCATGGGGTGCGTTTTTCCATGTTTTTTTCTTTTTCACCAAAAACGAGACACGCACATTTTATTTCCCACTGTTTATTTTTAGCAATTTGAATTTGTGAACGAAAAATTTCAAGTCAAGCACAATGTGAATTTATACGGCTTGCACACAGAGGGGGGCGGGCACCGGGATAGGGAATATACGCTATCAAATTGAATACACTTTAAGTTAGTTAAGTCGGGCAGACCATTTCATACCTTGTTCCGCTGCAGCGTTCTTCTATGTTACAGCTTCTTGATGACTTCTTGATGAATTTATGTTCAGTTCCACATTTTTGCAAAATATTTTTGTTTTCCACGTGTCACACTGCTGTCTGACTTTCAGTTTTGCACTTCGTTCGATAAATTCTTTCGATACTTTTAATTGTTTTGCTTTGTTTTTTTTTTTGTTCAAAATCGCGCATCAATCGCGAATAGAATTGCACGCGTTTCGGCCGTTTACACTCGTAGCGCAGCAAAAGTTGAGGTTACAAGCTTTATTTTTTGTATGTTTGTAGAACTGTTATTCGCTCTTGCGGCGTTCTATCATGTAAGACTTGACTGGTTGTTGTTTTGTTTTTTCTTCAGAGATTCGCGCTTGAGACAATGTGCACTGACCTTGAGTCAACTAAGTAGCCAAAGGGAGTAGTTTAGGGTCTGGTAATGGGTCTATTTGTCTGCCTGGCGGTCGACTAGTTCTGTTTCTGTTTTCTGGATTCCGATTCTGAAACTAAATTCTGAGTAAAACGACAGAGAGGCGGTAGGTAAAAGCTCCCAAAAAATACATACATACATATAATGTATGCTATATACATAGCGCTTATATATACAAGCCACGCACACGTAGACATCAACTGACTCACAGAATTAAGCAAAAATAACAAGCGAATAAAGCGGACACGAAATTCGTACTAGAAAAGAACCGAAATTTTTACATTACAACAACGTTGAGAGGGGGGGGAAGAGCGAAAGCTCGAGAGCAGCATAAAATTATCAAGCAGCCCTTTGCCTGAGAAGAGAACGATTAGATTTATGCTCTCCGAATTCTACGAAACTAAAGCATTTCGCAAATAACAAAAAATAAAATGGAAAAAACAAGAGTCGCCATTTGGTCGCTGTAGAACTTTTCAGGGTCACTTAATTATTACACAATTTTTGTTTACAGCAAAAAATATGACACAGAAGAAGAAGAACTTTAAAAAAAATATTGTTACTGGCAAAAATGTGCGTGTGTGTGCTTGTGTGTGTGTGACAGTGGTTCCGCTGTTGTTTACAACGAAAACAAATTTCATTAATTTTGTTGTTTTCGTCGTTGCTGTGCCAGGGCCACAACTAAATCGAGTGTGTGCGTGTGTGTGTGTGTGTGATGGAAATATTTGTATGTAAATACAGAAGGTCTTTTTCAATGCTAGAAAAATGCTTATGGAAATGTAATGCCTCGATCTGATGACATATGGATTATTGGACAACATAATTCGAGGCGTTGTTTCGCAATATTCTGCCCAAGTTCTATCTGATTTCTGCTTTCCAACCACACAAAAAAACAACAAAAATATTAAGAATCAACAAGTTACGTCAACGCATTAGCCCGGGGCGTGTTATGTACGACAATAATAGAGACAGAACGCTGAGAAAGCCCGTTAAACAAAAGCTAAATAACAAAATTGAGCAGAAACACTGTCGGGCGCCGTCCCTAAACTTGAACTTGAAACACTGCGAAAACAAAATTCAAGAGCAAAATGCCGGCAAAAAAAACGCAAAAAAGCTGTCGAAAACAATAACAAGAGCGATATCTCGAAGAGTATAAGACTACCAGGTACCCTGTTAGAGATACAAACCTAAATATTTCTTACGCATCTTAAGTGTGTATGAATAAATTTGTATGAGCTCATAGCTTGGAGCAAGAGCTAAAACGAAATATATAGTACTATAGGGTTAGGCAAGCTATTAGCGGCTGTTTGCTGTCAAGTTTCGTGTACTTAGTTATGCCCTTTCATGTCAAACGCACAGGGTATCATACATAACAGCTCTCTCTATCTTTCGTTCGGTTTTGCGCTTTGACGCAGCCGAGTGGTGGCGAATACCGCCGATGGTTCACGAAGCTTTTTAGTGCAAAATTGCGATTCGGCTCTTCACTCGCGAATTTGCAGTCCGACCAATCAGCTCGGCTCGGGAACCGAAAGCTGTCGCTAGGTGTATATAGACATGTGCAAATGTATTTTGCTTATTTTTGGCACAGATAAGTCGCCATTTTTGCGCAAAAACAACTTGAAGCTGACGCCAACTATAACACAACAAAAACTGCTGCCAGAGAGCGAGAGAGCTCGTCGTTCTTTTTATGTACTGTTTACCATTGGGCATGAATTTTGATTAACTAAAATTTTAAGAACCATACGCGACACGTGCTTTGCCAGAAGCCAGAGAACATTGACTGAACAGAGCTTTTTCGAGAGCATGTAATATGTTTATCTACATCAAAATCATCACTGCTTAGATTCTAGGTTAAATCTGTTGCTTACCTATGTACATATAAAGCTTGTAAAAGAAACTATTGTGTATACAGAAACAGGCTAGTTTGATAATTGCAAAAATATTAAAAAAATTAACACACTAATCAATTGTTCACCCACATTTCCACCATTGATATTTGACGACGATGGCAAAAATTTCGGCAACGTGATCGTTAACATATATTTAGCATTGTAGCTTTTCTTAGAGGGGCTTTCGTTAACATTGGGGGTTCCTGTCTTCGCTTACTTGACTTATACGCCTAAGCTTATTGATGATTGTTCACCCTTTGTTTGAAACCACATTAATAATTGGCATATACTATATAAAGATGACGATTACCAATGTTATAATCCCACTGCAACAATTTTCCATTATCCTTTGTATCCTCTGTTTTTCTATTGATGCAACCTGCTGCATTTCAGCTGTTGTTGCTCCCTCACAACAATCTCGACTGACTTGCAACATGTTCCCAAATTTCTAAACACCTTCGCATCCGCCAACCAACTGGTAACAAATTTTGTCTTTCCCCTCGTTTTTCCTGTCTGTAATCGAATCGTGTGACTTTTTCATATGATGATTCTTTTGCCTCAAATCAAAAAGTTAACTTTTCCCAGGGTCCCGCATACGTAGACATGTAAGTGTATATGTGCGTGTGTGCGTCTGTATCCTGTTGCTTGCATCCTACACGGATACTTATACCAATAGAGGACTTCTCCGCCCCTGCACAACAGAAGCAGCAATCAATTTGTGCATTCGTTTTGGTTTTGCCTGCTCAGCATTCTCCTCAACCTCGTCCTCGATCCCTGTATTGCTTATCCTTTGTTGTGTGTGCCATAATTTCTCGTCATTCTCTCCAGTTGCCCATTGTTACTATAGTTGCTATTGCTGGGTTATTGAACTATTGATTCCACTGAATTTATTGTTTAACTCTGATGTGCCCAACAGGTGATAATTTTAGAAATTTCCGAGGCGACAAGTGATCATTGACCAAAGCATTAAACAGTACAGTAATCGCTCGAATAAAAGAATTAAAAGATTGGGTAAGGTTCTATAGAGTCATGAAATGTATTTTATTGAATTTTTTAAACTTTTTTTTGATTGCTTGCAAATGGGAATTATCTCAGGATACATACCAGAGCTTAAGTAAAGCTTTGTGGATGCCTTAGTTGGCAACCGTTTTGGGATTTACCTGTTTGGGCTCCCGCAACTTTTGGTTCCATTGCAGTTGCACTTCTCACAAACAGTTTGCTTTAGAAATTTTCACACATTTTTCATTCTCATCTGGCAACAACAACTAAGTCAACAAATGCACGCCAGGTAGTAAAAGCAGCAGCAGCAGCAGCACAATGTTTGGTCAACGTACGTGTAAATTCTTTTGCCGAGTCTTTAAACAGGCGCAAATTATTTTGACAAGTGGCCGAAAAATTGTCTGCCATTGTTTAAGACGAATGTAGTATGTATGCACAGCAGCAAAAGAAAAAGTATAATAGAATAAGAAAGAGAAGAAGCAGAAACAACAACAACAAGAGCAACAATAACAACATTTGGTTGGGACATTGAGCCAAAAAAAAAGACGATCGTCTCTTTGAGTGGCAGCGGCTATAAAAGCCAGACCCAGAATCTTGAGTGGCCTGAGAGACATAGTGTCTCTATTGAATAAATATTGCGGCCTATTAATTACAATCCAAGTGCCACACACAAATACACACATTAATAAATATGTATGTATGTACCTATGACATTTAATCAACGTCATTGGAAACAGATCAAAAGTCATTTATTGGTATTCTCTCTCCCCTCTTTTTGTACAGAATATGTACATAATTGCAAAGCCACAGCGACTCACGCTCTTTGGCTAACGGAATCTTAATTGCAAAAACAAAGCACATTTGCTTATTCTCACCTTTGCTCATCTCTTTTTAAATTAAGAGAGAATGCCTACAGCAGCACCAACACTCAGCAGCATGCATTTGATCTCTATTGCTTTTTCTTTTCACCACACCGCGGCATTATTTTTGCAGTCGATGCAAAAACGCGCTCGTGTTGTGTGTTCTAGCTTGTGAATACTGCATAAATGATTATATTTAATTGTTCAAGTAGGTGAAATTGTCTAAAAAGTGCATGAATAAGTGTGTTTGAGTGTTAAGATCATATTTAATTAATACTTATGTGTTAGTAAGTGTATGTTATGATAATTAAGAGGCTGAGCATAAGACTTAAGGGCTTTTTCTTTTCACCACACCGCGGCATTATTTTTGCAGTCGATGCAAAAACGCGCTCGTGTTGTGTGTTCTAGCTTGTGAATACTGCATAAATGATTATATTTAATTGTTCAAGTAGGTGAAATTGTCTAAAAAGTGCGTGAATAAGTGTGTTTGAGTGTTAAGATCATATATAATTAATACTAATGTGTAAGTAAGTGTGTGTTATGATTATTAAGAGCCTGAGCATAAGACTTAAGGGCAGCAAGCGCCCACAACGATTGGAAGTGCGAATGCCTGGAACGAATGCATTGGAAAATCTAACTGGAGCCATTTTCAGCGTGCATATTGGTAAGTGATATAATTATTTATGTCTGTAGGATATGTATGTACATATGCACGTACATACATATGTACTTTGGAATTCATTGGTACAGTCGCGATTGAGTTCTGGTTGCCTTCTATTTTGTGCAGCCGGAAATCGCCAGCAATTGCACGTTTCGGTCTCCTGTGCGTGTCTTCCAAATTGTGTGTGTTTTTCGTCTTCTGTTTTTCTAGTTTTTTCGAAACGCGACAACAACAAGAACAGTAAAAACAGCAACGCAGCGGCTGTAGAATAACAAATAATTAGCATTAACCACGCAATTGAGTGCAGCAGTAAAGCGACAGCGACAGCGGCGTCAGACGTTGACGGCGAAAACGACGATTTGAGTGCAATGTGCACTTGCACACACACACACACACACACACACACACAAGAGCGAACGTATGTACATAGCATAAGCGTAGTCGAAGAAGTTGAAAACAGACGTGGCCGCCAATCAAGCAAGCAAGAACAAAAACAACAAAAGCAACATCAGATAATACATTTTGGATATGTCAACAAAACGAAGAACGAAAACCAAATTGTGTAAAAGTAAAAGAAAATGTCAATGTTGCGAGCGAGCGCAGAGAGAGAGAGAGAGAGAGTTAGCGAGGTGGCGAGCGAGAGCGTAAGCAGTTTCAGCTCCAGCTTGGAACGTGGGCGCAGCGCTGCCTTTTGACAATGTGCATATGCGTGTGAGTGTGTGTGTATGTATGTATGTATGCATGTGTTATGATCAGCGACGCCATTTTAGCGGCTGGGGCTAAGTATACCAAATGTACGAGCAATTGGTTAAAAGACAAACATACAAATAGCATTGAAGTCTGTTTGTGTGCATTTTATGCGCTGTTGATGTTGCTGCTGCTGCAGCTCAATGTGCCTCATGTGGCGCGATGGCAGGCCCTACGCCAACATTAACTCAAGCTCGTGCTTGTGGCACGTCTTCGCCAGACTGTGAGGGGCATTTAAATTACAAAACAATTGCATAACTGCCAGTACTCATGCTTCAAGCAGAATTGCTATGTTATTGTCTTTTATTGCCCGTGCCTAATATTACCCACAAAAGGTCAACAAGTCACAACAATGCCGAGTGACACACGTCCAGCATGAAGCAGTCCTGCAAATAAAGGAAGTCCAAACGAAAGTGAAAGGCATCTCAAAAGACCCGAAACTGACACAGGGGGAAGGCCAGAGAAGTCCGAGTAGTCGAGCTAAAGAAAAAAAAGAATAGACAAACCAGCAAACGACTGACACACGAACACACGCTCCATAGACATAACACAAAGGATCTGGGAAGCTGACAGAAGATGAAATAGAGAAGAATGGCACAAAAAATGCGACAAATTCAAACATTTTTTTGTTTCAAGTCAAAACTGCCAGAGCTATCTATTGTAATTTGATCCTTTTTGGTGATCCTTGCGCGTGTGAAGCGCGACGAGTGCGCGTTTTTTGTTGTTGCGTATGGTGTTGTGCCGCTGTCGCTTAAACGAAATCGAAACCCATATCTTTTATCCTTGTACCCGTCCGTCTCCCTCGCCCTTATTTAAAATGTCTGGTGCAGCGAGCATACGGGTCGCCAACTATGGCGTCTAATTTATGCCAAATATGACACTTTTGTTCTGTTACACAATATTTGTTTTTGGGTTTTTTTTTTCTATCTTGTGAAATGTATACATGCATGCATGTTGCCCAAAATAAAATTATTCTAATAGTCCAGAAATGAAAAAATATTTCAAACAAATTGGCATTTTTAGAAAGCCCAAGTCTAGAAAGCCCATAAGTAAAACAATTTAACTTATGAAAATTGGTTAATTCTGTCAAAAACTATGACTGTGGAATGTTTTTGAACCATCCCCAAGTGAGAAAAAACTTTTTTCATGAATCTCCTTTGATAAATCCTTGACTTCTTGTTTCGCGTAAACAGAGCTAAAAAATAAAAACAACAACAATCGCACTTCCTATTCTTTCTTTACCACAAATGAGGAGTGTGGTGGTGGTGGTGGCTGTTATTTCTACGGCTTCTACGGCCTCTGTTGCAGTTAAGCTTTGGCTTCGTTTTAGCTTCAACCCCCGGAACAGTGCAGGGCAAGGAAAAAAATTTGCATGCTACCGCTGCAAAATGTACCCAGAAACAGAGCAACATAGACATGCAACACATAACGCACTCCACATTTACGAGAGTAATAATGTCTTGGCAGTGAAATAATTGCAGAGGGGAGGGTAGTGTACTGTGTACTGTGTAGTGTGCTTGGGGTGTTTCTATAAGTACTTTACGACAGATACAACCCTCGTTTTGCGGATTTTTTTTATGGTTTGCCCAGCCAGATTGCCAACATCAAAGTTCATACTTTGAATTCGCTCGGGTGGTAGCTATATATACATATCTATATATATATACATATTTTATGTAGATGTATTTGTGTTTGTAGTTAAAAAGCATTGCATAACGGTGGTTGCTCACCTCACCTCAGGAACGCTAGCTATTCCCATTTCTTTACCTCTATGCTGTCCCAGCCCCTGTTCCATGGTCGTCTCAGGCATTGGCTGGATTTGCAATATTATTGCGACAATGAATGTTCGATCGTTTATTTTGGCAAATGGCATTGGCGATTTTGCAAGTTTGCGGCAACGTTTCGCTTGGGGTTGTTATATACAGCCTATATTCTGGTGGTGGTGGTGGAATTCTAAGGTGGGAGGAGCTGTATGCAATAAGCGAAAAGTTTGTGCAAATTTAAAAATGCAAAATGGCGAACATAATTTTTTGTACTATTCAATCCGGATATTAAATGTGGAAAACTAGGCAATAGTTTATAAAAGCTTATTCTTTTATTACTAGCTGTAAACAATTCTGCAAAAAAGAAAAATACGTTACAATTGTCAAATTTGCCACCAAAAGGCTTATAAACTTACGACCCTTTGGAAATTTGCATAGATTTCGCCCTCTTAAGATCGAAACTCGCAAAATTATGCAAATTGAGCAAAATCAATCGAGAGCTGAATCGAGTATCGATCAAAATTGATTTGTTGCCCGTTGAGTCTGTACCCAAACAGAACAGTTCATTCCGCACACAAAACCAGAAGTGAGCAATAGCCTCCTTTTTTTTTTAAAGATTTCCTTTCGGCTAAGGAGTTGAGCGTGAGAAAGTTTTCCTCGAATATGTGATTTTGCACGCATAATTTACATAATTTTGCCTGGCCAAATAACAAGGAAATAAATTGCAGCCACCGAGCACACATCTCGAACTCAATTCCTATTTGATGTGTTATGCAAATGAGCGCTGTTGTTGTCCCTGTTCAACCCCCTGTCAGGACTCAGGTGTGCGAGCGTGCCGGCATGCTGTGAGACAGAGACCCGCTCTGGCGCCGTCCACTGTGCGCATAATTAACCCCTGTTGGGTGATTGTCTATGTCAAAGCCTTGAGCCAGTCTCTGTCGCATTTCCTTCAAACATCTTTTATATTTTCCTATTTTCGTTTTCACTTTCACTTTCGTTTTGCATTTTGTTTTTGCCCATTTTGCAAGTCGAGGCAGCAAACACCTTATGCAAATTAGGATCGGCTGTGATCTCTGCTTTTTTGCTTGGCAACCCTTTTTTGCCAAATGAAAATCTTTGCTGTTTACAAAATTTATGCAAATTTCTGAGATGGAAAACCTCTTTCGCTCACCATACCGATCGGCGTGATCTTCACTGTCGCTGTCGCTCTAATTTTCTGCGGTGTCAGGTAGGCAACTAGCTCTCCTTTTTGGCGAGCGTGAGAAACTCTGAAAATTTGCATAATTCTTCGTGAAAATTCGCTTTACTACGTGATCTTTTTAAATACAGCATAGATGCAGAGATACACGGATGCGCTACGTCAGTTTCCGCCTGCTCGAATAGCAAATTTTTGAAAATATTATGTCAATGATGCTGTTGCACGTCGAATTAAAGACTTTATTGTAATTATTAAAAGCAAATGCGAACATGGAAAAAACAAATAAAGAAGAGTCCCTTAGAGAGAAATAACTAGAATTACACCTGACAAGTTATCAACAAGCATCATATTTTGATAGCTGTATTCAAGTTTGATTTAAATTTTGTTTGTAGCACAGAAATAAAGCTCCAAGAAATTAAATATCTGCTCAATTGTTTGTCACTGCTCTTCTGATGACAGGCTACTGAAAATAACATTGATGTGTTATAAATAGAATGGAAACTAGAGTAACAATGCCTGCCACTTCAAAGCAGCGACCCAGGCATCTAGTTCAAGCTCCAACCGCCCTTGTCTAATATTTTGCACCACTTCACACGCTGTTGCTTTCGCTTTTCCGGCATTTCCCCGGCTGCCCTGGCTTAGAGTTTTCCCCCGCTATTCAAAATGCGGCAATGGGACATAAAAACTGTTTTTTGCAATTTACATAGAACATTTTTATCACCCCCACGGACACGGGCAACCATTCTGTCATCCTGCCATCCTGTAGTTTGACTATGGAGTACAACAACATGTTTTTCCTATTTACACACACACACATACACAGATACTCCATCCGACTCTGATTACCGTCACATGTAAGCGCCCAGTACATTTTGTCGTCGGCATCATTTTTGCGACACTTAATTACACACTCATACGCTTCAATCCACTTTGCTAGTGGTTGAGCCCCACCCTGTCCCCTTTATCCTTTGGGACAGTGAAGTCTTATTTGGGCTTGCTCACAATTTCAAACCCGAAAAAAAGTAATCATCATGCCTCCACAATTGCATTAAAAACACAACCTGGTACAGTCATGCAAAACTTATTGCTTTTTAGCCAGATCCTGTAACCCATATATAATAGAATCCCTGGCGCAATAAGAAATGCCTGCAACAACAACGTATCGGCAGGTAGAAGAGAGAAAAACAAAGTTCTCAATTGCATTGCAGTTGAATAGCTGAAGGTGTCAATGTTGCCTTATCATTCTGAGTGCCGACCCCTGGCTAGAAGTGTCTGCCGTCTCCTGTCTCCTGTCTCCTACCTCCTGTTTCTGTTTCTGACCCTGACCCAGAGCTAGAGATCCTGTCTCATGTCTCTTCTTTCGTTAATTTTATCTTTGACGGCGATTAATGCGAATAAATTTTATAGTTGAAAATGAAAATATGCTTCGTCCTTTGTGTGTCTTCCAGTGTCTGTGTGTGTGTGTGTGTGTGTGTGCGCATTATTTTCTTTGCGTCCCTTTTTGGCCAGTGTTTTTCTTCAGTGACTTTGAGCCTTTGTTGAGCCAGTATGTGACTTCTTGTGTTTGTTTTTGTGCTCGGCACCTGCACAGTCCGCTTGGATTTTCCAATTGCGCGATCTTGCAACGTGGCTTGGATAGAATTGCCACTCTGGCACTGACTCAGCATCTATGGAGACAGCGTAGATCGGAGATCAGTGTTTATTTTTACCCCTACCTCCAAATTAGGCAGGGCTGGAAAATGCAACAGCAGCAGCAACAGGCTCATGGTCGGGTCGGACAGGTACAGGCTGCCCTTTCTCTTGTACACGAAACTGGTTTTCAGCTACCCTCGTTGCGTTCGCTACACTTGTCCCCCTACTCCTCCCTCCTCTCGTAGCGATTCCATTTGCGCGCGCCGGCCATTGTTTGCGATGTGTTAACCTTAAGCGTTTTTTTTTTTTTTTTTAGCTGTTTTTCTGTTTGAGCCTTTGTTGTTGGTAGTATGTGACTTTTGGGTTTCGCTTGCCACATTGCACATTGATTTTGTTTCGATCTTAGATTTTTTATATAAATAAATTTAGACAATAGATTGCTGTATTTTCTACTGTGGGAACGCCGCGAATCATCATCATCATGGACATTATCACAATGGGATGGATATGAGCATTTTGATAGCGATCATCATTGTTGGACACAGCATGACAGCGTAAAGATGCAGGTTGCCTTGCGTAGGATCTGTTTCCATTGCCAGACTAAGGTACGCCAGATTCCAAAGACTGTCACATAGAAACACGGCCACACCCGCACACTCACACTTATGCAGTTTATGCATATGCCTCCAGAATGGCGGAAAGCTAAGCGAAGAGTTTTATTTGCGGCATAATGAGTAATGGGTAACATGGTTGTGGTCACGAATTCACGATTCGATGCTTTTCCTTGTCGTGAGCGCGAGTTTCACAGCAAAAAGTCAATGACCCGGGTTCCGGGTGGAGTGATAGATCAGTCGAAATGTTGCAATTGCAATTCAGATACAACGCGTAGATACACAAATGTAGCCGAAAATACAGCAGAGATGGGACTGGCGGCGCCCGCATCTTAGTCAATAAAAAGAAAATTGATTGAGAAATTGTGAAAATGAATATAAACAAAGTCTGCGGCGCGGAGGGAGCGGGACTCGAGTCAGTAGGCACTCTGGCAATTGTGTGAAAGCGCGCCACAATTAAATAGCAAACAAATTTCTGCCAATTATTTTACATTAATTATAAATAAATAATACTAAAGGCATCAGCAATGAGGGCAGTTTTCCAGACTGGACCACAGCAGAACAGTCGATAATCGCACCCTTGTTCCAAAGTAATTCAAAGGGTTTTTGTACCTTCAAGGCGACTGAAGTCCTGTCAACATGACATATATTTAATGAAAGAAAATTAAAGTGTGTGTTGAATATAAGTTTTTCTTTCGGTTATGGCGGTTTTGCATTTCCAATAAACAATGCGCCGCAGGCTAGCTTCTTTGATTTATGCATTTATGTATAAATCTGTCAAGCGTTCCTTTTGAATTTGCTGGGCGCTAAAAGCCCACAAAAATGCCGAACAAGTCATTGACTTTGGCTCCGACTGTGACTCTGTGAAAAGTGTCTGCATTTTGACGCCGCCCATGCGCGGTGCAATGGTCGGTGACGAAGAAGTCGCCATCGCCATCGCCATAGTCCGAAGCTGCCCGCCCAAAACGCCAATCGACCAAGACGCGGATCTCTGCGTTGCCCCAACCCTTTTCCGTCTTTCCATTCCCCACCGAAGCAAGTTTTGGGTCGAGCTCTCTAGCCAAGCAATTAAGCCATGACAGCGACTGAGGTCAAATTTAAGGCTGCTGATGTTGCGTTTAGGTTTGAGGCGCGGCTTGAAGCAGCAACAGCAGCAGCAGCAGCCGAGAAATGCAATCAAAGAAAGAAGGTTCGAGGAAAGCAAAAACCTCAAAAATGAAACATTTTTCAAAAAAAAAAAAAGAAAGAAAGAAAAACGCATTTAAACGAACCAGAAATCGGGTTTAATGCGTAAAGTGCCTCAAAATGTGCGGCTACCTGTCCGAGCATCAAGATCGCCTCGACTCGTTTCGACTGTCTGCGGGTCCCCAAGAGCTAGCCAAAAGGCTGGCTAAGACAGCAGCAAAAATAAAAAACACAAAAAGAAAATAACAAAAAACAAAAACCAACATCAGAGTCGGCTAGAGTCGTGAAAATGTTTTTCTAAAGTCAAACTCTGACGTCGCGACGTCGATGCCGTCTTGCTCAGATTTCATATCTTGGATAACACATTTAATGCATTTGCTGTGACCTGACCTCGCCGTCAAACCCTTCGATTAGTGCTGCGCCAAAAGGGGATTTGTATCAAAATGTACGTTTCTGATTGTCAACTTGTAGGCGGGCTGCTGGATAGAAGAGTTCTCGGATTTTCCATGCGTAAAAAAGCAGCAGCAGCAGCGATCTGCATCGCGAGATAAATTTGGTGGCCCGAACCTGTTTTATGGCCAAAAAGGCGAACAAACCAAACAATGAAAATTAAATGCATAAACGTAAATCTCACAGCAGGTAGTCCACGAAAATTACCTGAATATCGCTCGGATATTATTGCTGATTGAAAATTGAAGATGGCGACACGCAATCTTATGACTCTTTGGATCTGGTTTGACCATCCCATCGCATCGCCAACGACAACGACATTCAATTTCTCAATTCAGCTTGCTCTCAAATTACGTCGTTTCGTTTAGTTTATTCCATTTGCTGTGTTGTTTGTTATGGGATTTGGCATTGCAATTGAACAGTATGATTATGCACATGATAATGAGGAGAAAGGGTTCCACTCGCTTGGCTGCCTTCGTGGGAGATCCGCTTTCAATTTCCCAGAGCCTTTTGTGAAAAGGGTTCGATTGCCAACTGATCAACTGATCAGCATCGACATGTGCACCGATCGAACGATTGTCTAAGAAGGAGGTTAAATGCACTTGCGTGGAAATGCAAACATTTGCATTGGCGATGGTGGAAGGTGTGTCTTGAGTCAGAATTTTAGGCAGGGAACGCTTTGCGGTTGCGCAGAGTGTGTGAAAATTGTTTTCATTTTTTTGCTTTCGCAGCCTTTCATTGCAAACCAGCAGAATGTGTGCCTGGCAATTTTTCCCAATTGAGTTTTCCGCTTTTTTTTTATTTAGCTGCCTGTAAATTGACTAAGCTGCGGGCCAAAGGTCTCGGTTTAGATGACATTAATGATTGGCAAATGCTACTTCAAAAACCGCGGGCTATCTTTAGAAATTTTTCGCTATTTTGTTTTGTTTTTTTTTTTTCTTTTTCATTGTTATGCTGTTAATTTGTTGCCAATTGATTGGAAGATAAATGAACAAAATTTCAGTAGGAATATATAGGAAGCTACAAATGAGTTTTCACACATTCCGCAATCCAAATGAAAAAAAAACATTACCCCCCAACCAAACTCCCGCACTGTGAACGACAACAACTCGACGAGGAACCCGTTGCTGTCCTATTTGTGAAGCTTGAACATTGTTGTTATTTATTGTTGGCTGGTTATTATTTTGTATCCGTCATTGCTTCATGCACAATGCATCAATACCAATACAAAACAGCACCGGCGTAAGCACTTATCGCAAAACAACAATAGCAGCAACAACATATAAAAATATCACTAAATGCATAGACAGCACCGAAAAAGTTCATTGACTTTCGCGTTAGTTTGAAGAAAACACGCTTACACATAAACACACACACACATACACAGAACAACATTGGTGCATTTGCTTTTGCTGTTGTTGATGTTGCTTTTGCTGTTCCCGCTACTGGGGCCAGCAACAAAAAATACGAAAAAAATTAATAAATATGGCTGCCAGCAGCAGCGCAGCGTGCACAAAAGAGCAAACTCCAAAAGAAAGCAACAGCAACAAAAAACTAATATTAAAGTGAAAATGAGCGATAACAACGCAAACACACACACGCTCAAGTGATCGCCCCACGTCTGCCTCTCCCGGCCCCTCACCATTCACCACTCATGCGAGCAATCAGTTGAGAAAAAACTGCAAGCGAACTCTGCCTTTGCCATTGTCTCGATCAGTTTTAACACGAGTGCGAAGAGAGCGGCCAGATGGAGCTCACGGCCACACATTCAAATGCACATGCACTGGAGCTACATATTGCGTGGCTTCTGCTGTCGTAAATAACAGTGAATCCTCACTAAAATCAACTAACATGTTCAAAGCTCATGACGTATTCTGTTATAAGGTTGAACTTGATGATAAAGCGCATTTATATGTACTTACATCTTGAGCTTGTGTCGTCAGCGACATATTTCCTGTTCTCACTGCAAATACGCTATCAGGTAAGGGAAATTATTTTGAAATTTCCCCTGCAGCAAAAAAGCTGTTGCATATCTCAAAGCGCATGTATAATATATAATATACTTTTGGGGATCATTTTATATCGCAATTCAAAATCTGTTTTGTTGAAAATTTATAAATGTATGTCAATAATGTTCCAAATTTGTTTTAAAGTCTCATTTTACTCAACTTTTGGCTAATAAACCAGGTCTTTAACTTTTTCCACAACAAACTGTTTTCAAATTATAGTTTGCCATAGCCAAAATGGTTATCAGAACGTCGTAATAGGCAACAAGTAGGTGGGCACGGGCATATGCGTGTTTTTTGGCATACATTTGCAAAGGCAAATGAGATGCATTCTTGGAAGTCGGATAAAAAGCTAAAGTAATAAGGGATGGGTTCATTAAAATCAAAAATATTTGTCAATTTAGCTTAAATCAGCTACCATTCTAAAGTGTTTACCGCCCTTTAGACCTACACACACTTTGTTGTCGCCATGGCAAGAGTAAAAACAAAACAAACAATTTTCGGTAACAGTTAAGTTTAATGTACAATTGTGAGCCTAGTTTCCGCACTTAATAGTAAAGAGATTGGTATCGTTTTTGTTAGTTTAAGAATTGTCTAATAAAGCTCATAGCTCCTCCTGTTTCTGTTTCTTCTCCGGTGTGACCTTTGTTAACTTGCGTACGAGAAAAGACTCCAAAATGTTAAGCTTCTGCTTTAGCTCCACCTTCTTAGCGGCCGTCACTTTGCCGGCCTTGAGTCGAATTAAACGCATAGTCTCCTCCTCGACGAACTTGTAGCCATGCTTATGGATCTTTTGCATATACATGACATACACCTTGGCACTCTGATGTTCCTTAGGCTGGCTTAGCTCCTGTACCTTGACGTTCATCGCGTTTACCAGTGCCAGCTGTTGGTTATCATCCAAGTTTGCATAGTTCTTGACCGCATCGTTAAACTCCTTCAGGCAGCCATCGCGTCCAATGTAGAAGGGTGTATTGCTGCTCACAAACGATTTCAGGTTGTCCAGAGTAACGTCCAGGTGTCCAGGTAGTTTTATATAGTCGTCTATGCTGCCCTTGAAAAGAAATATGCCAGGAAACTGTTTTTCGTCCAGATTGAAGCGTTCGCTCAGTGCCTTGTTTTCAAGGTCGCCGTAATCCTTGATGCCAACGGTGGCCACCAGTAGCTCACCCGTTGCCTTGTAAGCCGCCTTGGAGAACGCTCCAAAGGCTTCGTGCTTCTCCCCATAGGGAAACGCAATGTCGAATTTGACCAATGCATAAGGGAATCGCACAATCGTCTTCTCAAAGTTAATCTCGTCCAAATCGACGCAGCCGCTACAAGAGACAGCTCTGCTCAGTCGCGCTAGCATCGCTGCCAGCAGCATTGTCAGCAACAATTTGATCATTTTTCTTTAGTTTTTATACAGCGCAGAATAAGTTAACCCTTGCTTGTCAAAGCTGGCTATCGACTGTCGCCGGTGCCCACACTTAAAGCCAGAGCAAGAGCAAACTCGAAACTTTTTGCTGAAATCGACAGAATAATATTTTTGGTTGCTATAGCCACGCGGCTTTAGCCTCTGACTCTGACTCTCAACTCCGACTCTGACTGCTCTCACCTGTGTAACATTAAGTGTCTCTTTTTCTCTCTTGAGCGTCAAGTTCTCTCTCGATCGAGTTGAACGACTTTTGAACACGTCAGTAGAAGCCGCTAAGCAGAGCGGTTCTCTTTCTCTCCTTTGTTCTATCTTTTCTGTTCTTTTGATGGCCAGCCAGCCTAAAACCGGCTAATGTTGGACTCTTTTTATGTTTGTTGTTTGTTGTTGCTGATCGTTTGGCTGTTGGACTCTTTGGCGGGTATTATGTAATGTATATTAAAAATAGTTGGTTTTTTTTTTTTTTTTTTGCGCTACACACAACAAGAAAGATACTATAAGAGAGAATGAGCTAACAATAAATTCAATGCTGATGCGATTGATAGAAAAGTCATTTGGCAAAATTGCTTTGGTTCAGCTTGAGCTGAAAAATCGCCTAATGCCCGCCGATTAGCCATCAGAGTTTGGTCAATGGAGCGTTCCACAAATTGTAGTGCGTAATTTGAACATTGTCATTGCCGAATGTCATTAAAGCGACACATGTGTCTATACACATACATATATACACACAGTGTGCGTGTGTGGATGTAGCCAAGGGCAGTATAAGAGGACTGTCCCTCTAACGGAAGTTGTAATTTGCAATTGGCCGAAACAATAAACCCGGCCGAATTGGAAACACCTGCATTGAGAACTTTAGTGCGTGTTGGGAGGGGGGGGGGGGAAATAAACTAACCAACTAACCCCATTACAACGACGACTGTCTCTTTGGAGAGGGAGACTGGGGAAGGAAAAAAACAAGCGTTTGCCACACAATTTTCATTATACTGAAATTGAAATTTTCCTACCACAGAAGTCTGACCTCGTTGCTGCCTCCTCCCCCAATGTCACTTCCCTCTTCCACCTGATAATGGACATTTTCGGCAATTGTCAATTAATAATTCATGTGCGCGGTACACACATGCCACTGCCACGCCCCCTTCCCTCATTCACTCATTCCACCTGCCGCCCAATTCGAATGGTTGGTTTGGTTTTTTATTTGCGGTTTGTTTCGTTTGTTCATACTCGGCAAGCAACTCGGAAAATTGACCATCGGACATGGCACGCAAGTCGGAAAAGCATTTGAGCTTCACACGATCGATATATGCGGCAATTAAATATATCATTTGATGATTGGGCGTGCCGCATAGTGGGCGGCAGTGAAGTGCACAGGCAATAGGAAGCTCGTATATAGTCCAATATACATATGTGTATGCATATGTTGGCTAGTTAGGATCTGATTCCAATTCGGAATCTGCCCATGCGTGCATATTGCGTACAATGTCTGTCGCCTAACGAAGGCCCAAAGTTGTTATTGTTGGTCGTTGGAGTCCATTAGTATTAGCCGGGTCTGTTGTTCATTATTTGATTTGGCCTAGCAAAAACTGACCGAAAACAAGGACTTGGCACTTGAATGTGTACACAGACTTCCCCTTTCGAATTGTCGCTGTTTGCTCTTCATTCATTATGCAACACTAGCCAGGCAATTTGTTAAGTACACCCCAAGAAGAGAAGGACAGTCCCGTATTACGCTAAAACGCATAATTTGTGTTAACTCCATAGTCAACTGCCGTGACGAGCCTTTTATTTTTAACACACATAGTACACCCAATACGTCATTTTTATCCTTCAAGCTAATTGCCAAAGCAACTGAAAATCCTTGTGACATTTAAATGATACAAACGATAATCGGTGTATGCTACTAACATTATATAGTTTGCATCTTGCTAACGAGCTGAATATATCAAAAATAACTTTATGTATTAAGAGAGTTTTGTTTTGGTGTGCAAATGCAGTGATTTACTTTGTTCTAAGATTAATCGAGGGGTGCGAGAGTAACATGTTCCTAATTTTCGAATAACGACACTAAACTCTTGCTTATCCACAATTTTAATTCTTTTGGTCAACTTAAAGCCTTTCTCTTCATTGTTGTACACTTTCGTCACGGTCTATTCAAGCGTATGTAAGTGTCCTCGATGTGTGTGCACATGTGGAGCATTAATAATATAAATTGTGCGGCTATTACGTTGCCAAATGGACGGGGTACTAATAACACAATGACCTTTATTATGCGAAATGGAAATGACCGACATGTGACCGGGCCAGTGTGTCCTGTGTATCTCTTGTATCCAGGGCCACCCACCCAATCAACATTAGGGTGATAAGAGCGCAAATTTCAAGCGCAATGTGTGTTGCGTTTAGAAAAACGAAAAAGCGCAATCTTACCGAGGAAATCTAACGATTAATTCATTGTTCCATTGTCCGCTATTCTATATATACCCTTTACCTTATATGCCAGCGGTATACTTGAGAATTGAAAATACATGCAAAAGACTGAAGGCATGTGTCTCCGACCTTATGGGTATCATTTAGTCAATCAATTTGATTTGATAATTTTTACTATTTTTACTGACCAATACAAAGTTAATCGTTTTGACTACGTCACGGGAACTAAAAAGGTGAGTTGTTCCATTTTTTGGCAGCCGCTCAAACCTTATTAACTGGGGAGTGATAATAAATGGCCATGCATTTTTCATGGTACACGTATGCCAAAGTCATGCAACTTACAAGTTTGAACATATTAATATACATATGTATATAGACGTATATATCGATTAATATAGATTTAGAGTCCATACACGCAATTGCAAACCGACCAAGAAGAAATTTTCATAAAGTTTTTTCACTCAATGTGGGAGGAGATAAGAACCGGCGACCAACTTGTATGTTGGTAGCTCATAAAAATTTGATGTTGTGGCATAATTCCATAAAAAGGCCATGAAACACTCCACCTGACTCTTGACCATATGGCTGTTCCGTTATTCCATTTAGTCACTGAGCCTGTCCACAAGCACAATAATAATTCGCATTGACCAAAATCAAATTGTATCCAAAAACATATGCTGGTAAAAGGCTAGCGGCTCATCCTAATTGGTATTTATTGAAAAGCCGTTTGCGTTAACCCATTGCGACTATAACAGCCTCCAGTTCAACCCCTTTCAGCCTCGCTTTATCGAAGCGTTGAAAATTGGCTTTTTACCAATGCCAGGGCCCAAGTTGAGTGCGTGTGTGGATTTTGTGTTTATCGCTTTTCATTTGCATTTAATGCCATTTTTATATGGCCGAATATCATCTTTGGCAATTTGTAGTGTTTAGCGCAAATTTGTTTTCAATATTTGTTTGTGCACCCATGGATTTTTTTGTGTGGTCAGCTTGGGCGCCGTTTATGGTGCTCAATTTGATTGCAAATAATATTTAGGTCTTTTGTTCATTGCTTTTATGCGAAATGCGTGCAGCGAATATATACTACATGTGACTAGCAGTGTCCTCCTCATGACTTTCAAATAGATTTGAAAAATGTAAATGGACTTCAGTTTGGTCTATTAATGAGTTTCATGCATAATTATGTACTAACATATGAGGCAGGTAGGTCGTTAATTACACTGTGCAATGTTGGTAGAGGAGTCGTTGTTTGTGACAACTTCAAATCAAATATTCACCGCAATCTGAACTTGGGCTCCTTAGGCCACTTTCACTGTCAATCAAACGCAAGTTGCGGGGCCTTAATGATAATATCTTAAGCGATTGGCCAACCCAACGAAGCCATTAAAATATGGTCAAGTAATTAACCAAAATGGGTCGTCAGCTAGTTTAAGGAGATACTAGCTGCCATCAAACTAATGTGGACTGCCAATAAAAAACACCTTCGATTGCTTGACGACATGCCGATCATCATCTTATGGGCAATCTTTAGCCTGACGTCTTGCAACAGCTGGGGAAATGGCAGTATAACAGTTTTGTGAAAATCCGCTTGGCGCATGCGTTGTGCTTGGAGCGTGACCGCCAACTTCCAACACGATAGGCGATTCGGGGGAACATTTTGGGAGCGTTTGTTTACAAACAATTGCAAATAAAGCCAAGAGCGCGAAACGCGCACTCACTGCTGCACTATTGTGGCAAAGAGAACGCATGCAAATAATTCGAATTATTCACTTGTTGCTGCTTGAAGTGTGCATGTGGCACATTCAGAGGCAACTACTCAGTTCCGTGGGCGGTCAAACAGGGAGAGGAACAACTACCATAGACGGGCACAGGACGATAGCTCAGACAGACATGCAAATTGCCATTTCACGAAACAGAATTAAGCGAACGACCCTAACCCCTCTCAGTCCACCCCAAAGACCAAACCCCTTAAACAGTCCACCCTCAATATACTCATGCGGACCATGTTTTGGTCTGTTTTTGCGTTTCTCCCGTGACATGTTGCAATGTTTTGGCCGCTTAACATTCTTTTTCGCTTTGGCAATGCACGCCTTTTTTAGGCCCCTTCCCCCCCTCATTTGGCTTTTGTTTTATAACATTTAAGCGCAAATTGCCATCAAATCTAATTGGCAACGTCGCGACAATGTCCGAGTCCAAAATTGCAGGGCTACATTTTGATTTTTTGCACTGATTTCGAATTCCCCACCTAGGAGAATAAGCTCTCTTATAGACTTTTTTTTATAATACGTGAATGTGTGTGTATATTATCTCATTGCAGTTTTTCATATAAGTGGTTTAATGGATTGACGGTTTGATGAATTGGCTCAAAGGGTAAGTACAAAACAACTTCTTTTTTGTATTTCTATCATGTTAAATTGAAACTATTGATTGTTTGTGTCTTTGGATATAAATACTATACATATTCTAAGGAACTTTGTCTTTAGGAATTGTTGTTTGTTGATGTGGCATGGGTTGAGCTAATAAAACCAGCGAAAAGCTTGAAAACTTGATAGAAAATTTGTAGTCTTCCACAACTTTGGTGGCTATTTGAAATTTTAACCTGACCTCAACAACATGCAATATGCAGGAGTTTGAAAAACAATAACAAAAAACCAAATATTCGCAAGAGGATATTTCCACGCGCATTTAAAAATTCATGAACAGAAAGCACTCAATGCGGTCGGTTATCGTGTCCGTCCGTCTATTCGTCCAGGGGGTGGACAGATTGCCAGGCGTACTGTCGGGTTAAAGGGATAAAAAGTTATATGGTGGTCAGTGGCATTGCAATTCTTGGCAGACCCACAAGTGACGAACCGACCGAATGACCGACCGACCGACCAACCGAGAGGGACTGACGCCTGATGGATTGACCGCAGCCAGGGTGCAGAATTTCAACGCCTCGCATTTGGAGTTTTATCGGGCTTGGAACGCTTTATATCTAAACTATGAATCAATGCATTAGTCAGTCACCTTGTACGCTCCACTTTAATTACGGCTTTTTATGATTCTCCCTCTCTAGCTCCGCTCTCTTCGCTCGTTTTTAATCGTTTGCTGACATTTTTTTGCATGTTGCGAGCACAATTTAAAAATTGCATAGAACAGGAAAAGCAGAGAGTATGTAGAAAAAGGCCAAATGAAATTCTTGCCATGAAACGTAATATTATTAGAAAACTCACAATCCCGCTTAACTCCTTCTCCTCAAAAGAATAAACTGCATAAATATTGTATTGCAACATTTACCTCGTTGCCTGTGGCAATTCGTTGCGCACTAGAAATTGCGAATTGGACTTCATGTTAATGCAATGTCCTTATCGCTGCCCACGTCTTGCATGCGTCATGCGTTAATTGCAATGATGTTGCGGTTAGTTCCAGGCAGAGTTATTTTTCTGGGTTTTTGTCAAGATTCTTATACCCCTAATGAATAACACTCATCGATAACGTGATTAGTGTGTACATTTAATTTTTATTTGAATGCAATTGTGGTTTACAATTTAATGAATACATTCATGTATATATATATATATATGTATATATAGATTCTAAAAAGGATTTTTTGTTTATAATAACTTTGCGTTTGCACATTCAGTATACTTTATTTACGTTATATAATGCAATTTGTTAGACATACATAATAATAAAAGGTAGTTATAAACAACAGTTTGTAATATAAAAAAAATAATAATAAACATTCGGATGCAGTTTCTCCAGCAATGTTATGGATAGCTCTATAAAAAATATTCAATTCTTCATATATAGTCATGTGGCTGTTTGTCTGCTTGTATAAACTTATGCATGTAGTACATATGTATGTGGTATAAAAGGTGTATTGGATGTGCGGTGTATTTTGTTTTCATGTGTTGGTGGTGCGTGTGGCTGTGTACCTGTGTGTGTGTGTGTGGTTATGTGGACTGAAGCTGTGCGGAATTTATTATGTAATTTTTTTTTTAATAATTATAAAATCTACTGCGTTTGCTGTTGAATTTCAATTTTCTCGACTGTCATGTCCGGATTCATGGCTGTCGCTTCCTAAAATACAAAGACAAAAAAGAACGTTATAAACACATCAATTTGAACAACAGAACTGTTGTTTCAACTAACTTGTATTGCCTCAGCCAAGGCTTTGTCATGATCGATTGGGTCGCCATCGGATTGAATAGTTATCTTCTGCTCCACTCGGGTTTCAACAATGCCATCTCGTTCGGTTTTGTACTGTTGACAAACAACGATAGAAATAAATATTAGCTTTTGTGAATGTGGGATTTTTATACGGTGCACACCATATTTTTAATATAAACAAAGGACTAATGAATTAGTTTACAGTGGGGCGCATACAAACACAGGAAATTCAAATTTTTACTTTTATAAAGATATCCTGCCTCCAAGTACTTACTCGTGGACTAACGTTTGTATGAGTAGGAAGTATGTGAGTCATCTCGTTGGTGTACTTACGGTAATCGTTTCTACGGTGCGGGTTTTACTGCTCACGGTTTGAGTAGAGATGATCTCACCATGTCCTGAATATCCGGGCGTATCCTCACCAAGAACTACTCGAGTGCTCTCTACATGTGGGCCAGGTGGTGTAGTAGCGGAGCCAGCATAGAGCGGAGATTTCTATGGGACGGAAACAAACGATTTAAGGAATTGACATGATACTTAGTTTTTTTTTTATATGGATTACATCTATGAACTAGCATTTCAATTAATAGAGTCTGTTACAACGCTACATGCATGTGCTACAAACCTGATTTTCAGTGCGTGCCACGCTGGAACCATCGTATGGCCCATCGATGGGTGTGCCTGAGTCGCCTGAGCTGGTCGATGACACACTGTCGCGTCTCTGATACTACGTTTAACAACAACAATAACGGCAATGCAACAAATATAGTACAACAACGTAAGTTAAATTGGGTTTTCAAAAACGAAATCGGTACATGCAAATTAAAAACTGTCAGCCATGCGAGCCAATCTAGGAATATGCTCGTTCATACCTGATCGCCACTGGTTACTGTCGCCGTCGTCTTCACCTCCTGAGTGACGACACGCTGTTGCTGGCTGTTGGGGTCTAAGGTGCGAGTGGTGGCAACCGTCTTCTCTTCAAGCTGTTCCGTCTTGGCGTTCTTGCCTAGATCCTCGTGCGTGGTGGCGGTGCGTGTGGTGACTGCGGTAGCCGTGACATAGGCGCCACTTAGATCGGTAGGTGTTGCATCAGCCTATGTGGTTGGTGATGCGATTGGATGGTGCGGTTAGTGCGAAGTCAACAATCAACATTTGCATCAAAACAACAACAGTAAAAGCAAAAGCGGCCAATAGTTAAATTCGCATAAATTGAAAACAAATAGAAAATAAAATTAATCGAAATACAGAGCTAAAGCTTAAGGAATAAGAAGGCAACTCGCAAAACGTGTGGCACAGTTCTGAAAGTGTGATAAGTTTTGAGTAGACAACTGGTCCTAACCTTGTGTTCCTGGGTCGAGTAGGTCACCTCGCCGGTGCCTAGGTTGCGCACCTCTTCCTCAACGTTGTGTGTGACACCGTCGTCGTTCTTGGTCAGCACCTGTTTCGTTGTCGTCTTGACCACAGTGGGTGTGCTTACTTGTTTGCCCAATTTGCTGGCTACTTGACCAGCTTGGTTGGAAGGGCCTAGCACAATATCCTGGACATTTTCACTGCCATACTGTTGGGTCATGTCATCGTCCGAGCTGCCCTCGGAGTCGCGTCGCAGTGCACCCTTTCCGATGTGCTTAACACCGTCGAAGAACTGCTGGCGCGTAATTGGCACAGTCTCTGTGGTCGTCTGCACTTGCGCCTGCTTTCCAAAGTGTGACGGATCGATCTGTGCGTAGTTGAGTATTAGCTTGCCGGTGACTGGATCGGTTACAGCTGTCGCAGGATCAATGTCACCAGTATTCGGATCAATGTCGCCGTACTCGCTCTTAATGCGTCCCGTCACCGGATCAATTTCGCCAGTCAGGGTCATCGTGTGGGTCACTGTGGTGCGAGCGCCGGCGAAACGTGGATCGTTTGGATCGACCTGCACAATTTCACCAGTTATCGGGTCAACCATATTGTAAACATAAACGGTTTTGTTGAAGAACTTAAGAACTCGTCCAGACACTGGATCTATCTCGCAAGTCTCTGGATCGATTTCTTCCGGACGACCACGCTCATCCGTTTTTGTTATAAGCAGAATTCGCACGATGATTATCTTGCCAGTCTTGGGATCAACGCGAGCTAGCTTGGTATAAACCTCGCCAGATTCGGGATCCACTTGGGTGGCAGCATAAAGCGGTTCACCGGTGGCCTTGTCCACTTCACCGGTGGCGGTGTAAATCTTGCCCGTTACAGGTTCGATTTTGATGGTGTTGGGGTCTAGCTTGGTCTGTTTTTTGATCTCGTTAGTCTTGGGGTCAAGGTAGCCGTATATGGTAATAACGTATCCAGTTTTGGGGTCCACGCGGCTGGAAATGTACTGCAGTTCCTTGGTGCTGGGATCGCTAGTGCCTGTCGGAACCCAGATCTGATTCGACTTGGGATCGACGATAATGTCTTTGTCCTTGGCGGCGCTGACCTGAGAAATTGGCGCCTTTGTCGCCGGATCAACTCGCTGTTGCACAATGCGCAGCGAAATTACTCGTGCATAATCCTTGTCCGGTTTGTTGTTTTTCGGGTTGACTTGGTTCTTTAACACAATTTGACCAGTAGTTGGCTCGATTTTAATATCACGTGTTACCGTCTTGCCTGACTTGGGATCGGTAAAGGTAATTGTGTGCTTAACTAAGTCAATCTGTCCATATTTAGTGTCAATCTTGCCCGCCTTCGGGTCAAACTGACCGCCGGACGTCTCAACCACAGCTGTTTTTGGATCGATAACGTTCTTCTTTGAATCGAATTTGCCAGCCAAGGATGTAACTTCGACAATTGGATCGATCTGCTGGCCGACCTCTATGATGCGACCTTGACTCGGATCAACCTTATTCGTTTTTGGATCGATTAAGCCTAGCACTGTGATCTGGCCAGTGCCCGGATCAACCTTGACATTCTTCGTAACTACAATCTTGCCAGATTTCGGATCAATGGCCTTGAGCTCGCCAGTGCGTGTGTTTATCTCACCGTATTTTGTATCTAGCAAGCCTGTGTCCAAGTTCAGGACACCCAGCGATCGCTCAACCTCGCCATTAACGGTATCAATCTTGCCTGTTACCGGATCAATACGACTGGTGATGACAGTCAGCTCAACAACTGGGTTATCCTGCGGTGTTATGCACACAATCTGTCCCAAAGACTCATCGATACGTCCTGTGTTGGGATCGGAGACGCCTGATACCAGATGCAGATTACCCGTCTTGGTGTCCAAATCTCCCTGATACAGTTCCTTTTTGCCCGTTTTGGTGTTAAGTGCCTCCAAAGTTCCATTCTTGGGATCAATTACGCCGTACTTAGTATCAATGTGACCAGTGGCTGGGTCTAAGATGCCGGTGGAGTGCTCAATGAAGCCGTTTTCAGCATCAATGCGCTTGGTCGATGGATCGAATTTCGACGTGATTACCATAATTTTGACACGCTTCTTCTTGGGCTTAACAGCCGCCGCGCCAGCTCCAGTTGCACCAGGACCACCGCTTGCGCGAGGTCCGCTGCCAGCCCCAGCTCTATCTGTAGATTTTGTAGCAGAACCAGGCTTTGTAGCACCAGCTGCCGTGCCTACGTACCCGGGTTCCTTGTTATACCGTTGCGATTCGAGAAAGTCGGCAGTGGGATCATTAATAGTCTTGTAGCTACCGGGCACACCCGAGGCATAGCCCTGCTGCCCCTGTTGACCTTTGGTGGGTGAGTACGAACGTTTCTGACCATCGGTCAGCGGCACTGCAGCGGCATCGACAGCGCTGCCTTGAAGCTTGGCACGTGTTGTTGGTGACAGATTGCCATCCTGCAAGAGCTTGGCCCTTGACTTAGGCGATAGCTGACCGCGATTAAGCTTGTCCTGGGTGCGTGGCGACAATTGACCCGACCTAATCTTTTCAGCGGTCTCTTTTAACGCATTCTCGTTGCCTGGCGCATAGTTAAAGGCCAACCCGATTTTCTTTTGTTGCGACGTTGGCGACAACTGCTCTTGGCCATCGGGACCCAGTTGCTTTCCACTACTCGGGTCCTGGTCATAGCGGAAACCACCAGGCGTATACGATTTGCGCGTGGGGCTGCTAGCATTGCCATCAGCATCCACGGCATACTCGTATTGTCGAGTGATGCCAGGTGTTGTTGCGCCGCGTTTCTTTGCCGCGTCCTTGTTGGCCTCGCTTTGATCCTGCTCACCAAGACCGGAAGTAACGACCAGACCAAGACGACCCATCTGCTTGTCCTTGTCTTTGTCCTTGCCGGACTTATCCTTGCCATCCTTCGACGGTGAACCGCTCTTGCTTTTCCGACCCGACGAGAATATACCAACACCCTGTTTTCCAAATCACGGATCGCGCCAATAAATCAAAAGTTGAAACATAAAAAGAAATAATTGGAGGGGGAGTACAAAATTAAAAATAATCATTTAAATTATAAGAAATTTTGGATTTACTACTAAAACTACAAAACTATCAGTTTGCTAAGGAGCTGAACTTAATTATGAGTGGGTATCGGGATGGGACTTATTTGGTTGTATTTACACGGGCGCGGGCGCAATCTGTGCGATGAGTTCTTACGCAGGGCATTAATTTTCTTAATGTTCAATACTTAATATGCATACCAAAACTTTGATATCTTATACAAGTATTTTATTTTATTATAACACAAAATAAACTTACACGTCTGCCCGACTTGTCAGATTTGTTGGAGTCATTAAGATCATCATTGCCTGTTAAATACATAAAAAATATATTGTTTTATTCTTAAATTTTTCAAATATGTATTGGGTTTTTCACTAACCATTGACACCAGCTCCGGCTGCCGCAGCAGCAGCTGCCTTAGCTGCCTTCTCGGCCTTTTCTCTTTCTTTTTGTTCTCTTTTCTCCTGTTCTTTGCGCTCTTTTTCCTCCTTTTCCCTTTGCTTCTTTTCGCGCAACTTAGCCTCCTTTTCCTCGTCCTGTTGAAACAAAATCAAACAAAGTTAATCCTTAATCTACGAAAGTTTTACAGAGCACAAAAATGAAAACAACAAATTTCGGTCGAAAAGCTTACAAGTACATGCAACGAAAAATCTCATGTTATGGATAAGTTGTGCTGTTCATGCGCCAAAAAATATAATGGATAATATGTATGTACAACTTAATGAGTTTAATTGTAGACAGTGTTTATTATTCTTATTAAAATGGGTGATATATAAATATATTTACAAATACTGTTTTTTTGAGAAAGCGCAAATGAGAATGAAACATTTAAAACATTTAAAAGTCAAACTAAAAAGATATCAAATTGGATTTTAAATAAAAATAAAGGATAGTATAGTTGTAGTATGCAAATGTGTTTAAGACAAAACGTTTACATTTTGTAGAGAAGATATGAGGACAACATTTTATAACTCTTTTTACATAGTTTACCATTATTTCGAGGTCCGCAATCAATGGCTACCAGAGTTAAGGCAAAGTCATTTATGCAATCAAAATAAAATGTTCATTAAAATAATAAACTCAGAAATAAAATAGTATTTATATAATGTTTAAGGTAAAAAGGATGCACTTAAAAAAATGCTGTTCATGGAAATTACGCTGTTCAAAATTTGTATAGTACAAAAGTTCACAATGATCAAAAAGCAGAGTTTAAGCCAAAGAATATAAAACTTGAAGTTGGGTGGAAGGAAACGAATTCTTTATACAAGTATTTTAGAAAAGTATTTTCAGAACAGTAACCTGAGCAAGAGCAGAAAAATCGGCAACAGCCGACGCCGCCTCGGCAGCGATAGTCGTCTCATAGTCTCCCTCGAGTGAGCTCTGCGAGGAGGCTGAAGCTGTACCGGTGCTCGATTCGCGTATTAACTGGTTAATTGGTTAGTGTTTATATAAGGGACAAGATTGATGTTAAGTTCGGGTTCGATTCACGCAACGAGCAGCAGGATTTCGAGCAAATCGTATCGATAATTGGGCGAACACGATTTTGTTGTAGTTGTTGCAAATGGTTAAGTGTACATGTGTTTGTTTGTTTGGTTTGTGAATAAGAGTTAGTAACAAACCGAGAAAAAAAGTAAACAAAAAGTATCTGGTTAAATCGTAAAACATGTTAAACATATTCATCTTGAGTCGACATGAACGCCTGCTCGCTGGCAGGCTTACTAGCTGAACTATTGTCTAGTTACCTTATCCTTTTTGTCCTTCTTGATGGGACTGCGGCTATGTGCATCCATATCATTGCTTCTCTCTCCACGGTGGTCCAAAGTGTTGCTCTTGCGAGCGATCTTCTCCTTTTCAGCCATTGCCAACGCTATTAAAAAACAAAAGGATTATTGGTTAAAGATCTTTGTGAAAAGTTTGGGTTCATTTTAAGACGAACCATCCATGCTGCGCGATGAAAGTCGTGCTCCAGAAAGTGCCCTGTCGAATTTGGGAGCGGTGCGGTCAACGGGTGTCGCCTTGCTCTCGTAGTGGGTTCGGCCCGAGAAGCGGTACTTGGATCCAAACCGTGGAAACAGAGTTGACCTGGTGTTGGGCTCCGGGGTCATCAGACGGAAGAACGTATGATGCTCAACGCAGGACTTCCACAGCTTCTTGGCGGCACGATGGTTTGCAAGCTTAAAACCGATGGTGGATTCGTATTGCTCGAATTCGCCCGGTCGTATCTTAAGATAGAAATGATGACGCTTGTACGAGATCTTCAAGATCTTAGGCCAAGCGAAACGGTTAATACGCAATCTGAAAAAAGTTTAATTTCGTTATTTTTACTTCAATTCACAAACGTTGAATTCAATCTACTTACTTATCGCGGTAAACCAACAAACCAGATGCACACACACCCAGCATAATGTCTACGCCCTCTGAATCCTTGGCAGGATGCAGATCCACACCGTACATTGCCAGCTTTTTAGCATTCTCCAGATAATGCAACTCTGCCTCAGCTGGTGATTGACCCCTACGCAAAAAAATGTCACGTAAATCAGATGTCAATTCAGTTATTGCAAGGCAAATGCTACAAATGCTTACTTGTGGGTCTTGTGTAGATCCATTACTTTGTCCTGCAGCTCTGTTGTCTGGTTAGGTGCAATTTTAAAGTCCTTCAGGTAGGCGCGTGTCGGCATTTCCTTGGGATCATAATCGCCCATCTCCGACTGGACAAGGTATGAGCCGAGCAGCGCGTGCGTCACAAATGTACATGGAAGACGCCCCTCAAGGATGTCATTGCGCACTTGTAGGCACAGATGGTAGCGCGTTATATCCTCCTGCAGCTGCGACGGCTCCGGTGGATAAAATTTAACGGCAAACGATAGTGGCCAGGGATCAGTGCGAAAGAACTTCGCTACGGGCTTCTCCAAATCCAACCATACACGGGGATCGGTAGGCGTCTCATAGGTAAGACCAAAGTAGTCCTTCTCGATGATGTTGAGGCCCGCACAGATTGAATTTACCAGATCGCGACCTTTAGCCTTGCGCTTAAGTAAATAAGCGAGAAATGAGAATAACTAATGGCATACGCCAAGTATTATTAGGATACTCACATCAATAGTTACGTCCAGAACAGAGCCATCGAGCAGCGAGACGCGTGCCAATGCGGCCTTCGATAATGTTGATGAGCTGCTCTTCGGTTTGCTCTTGGTCAGTGTTTCTGGCTCCGCAGGCGCGGATGGTTTAGTTTCCGCCGGCATCGTTGTGGACGCTCAGCTACGCCGACAGTTTGCTGGAGGCAGTTGAAGTTGATGCAATAGACTCTGCAAGTAGAACAACAATCAATGCTAACAAGTAAAAACGTTGCAGTCGGACGCAACCGACTCCGGTTTACTTTGATATCAGTATAATAACGAGTGGCAAGAAGTCAGCTTGCAAAGTGGGAACATGGGGACGGCAGGGGTGGGCGATGCGTTCAAATATAGATTGATGCACATCTTTGGGGGACGTCACTAGCTGAATTGCCAATTTATTTGGCATTTTTTTGGGAAGACCAGTAGCAATTTTCTCACTAATTTCGGTATCTCTAGCTTCAGGAATGTAGAAAGTATATAGATTTATCGATAGTTGGTTATCGATTTTATCGTTGCATCCTAATCTTGACATTGTATCTGACCAGCATATAAACAAAGATGTTTGCTAAGTTTCAGGTCTTTAGTGTCTTTAAAAAAAATTTGTTCATACAGACGGACATTACACAAAACCAATATACTCTTTACCCTCGGTATCAGAGTAAAAAACACTGCAGCACCTAATTTGTCATTGGGTATGGAAAGAAGGAAGAAGGCCAGCTTAGCCGGAAGTGCGCCGATGCACCACAAGTGAATGCGTGTGGTCTCCTTGCCATTCATTAGTCATATAGGAATTGTGTCTGCAGTTGTAAGTAGTTTGCAACTTTGTGTTCGCCTGGCGCCAGCCACGTATTAGCAACTCGTTAACGAACTGGGACACAGTTACGAAATTACTTGGAGCGTACGCGAATTGCAGGCAGCCCCTCTCGAAAGCCACCCCAAAGGCTAACTCATGATGTCATGCGATGACAGTATTTGGACTTGTGTATTCACACTCATACTTACTTGAATCGAGCTTAATAGTAACTTCAGAGACTTCTGTGGTGGCGAGCTGCAAAGTAGAACAACAAAATTTTATTAAACACTTTTGTTAAGGAGAATTTGAATTTTAATTACAATCTTGCTAGCGAAAGCCAGAACCACAACAAAATCATAAAACTAGATGTTAGCTAACCAGCTATAAACAGAAGAAGCCACTTAACACTGTCTTTTTTTTTTAAGTCAAGATTCTAGCCGGTTTTGATAAAAATACTCTTTAGCGCTCCACTAAAATTTTAGAAAGAGTGTTCAGAATACTCATTGTATTTATAAACATCCTTTTAATCGATTCGAAATATGATAAAAGTCAACTTCCATTTAAATTGTGAGTGAATGCTGAGTAATCAATGACAAGAGAGCCGTATTCAAAACACATACACTTATTATGATTGTGAGTTTCATGATTATTTTATATAAGCCGGCATTGCGTAAAACCGCACATATCCATACATATCCATAAGGGGCTTATCAGCTTAGCACAAAGAAAATTTTTATAAAATTGAAATGCCTAGCGTGGAGTCAATCTCATGTGGCTTTATGCAGGCTTAACGCACTACACCAAACCACACCCAGACATTGTCTCTTCTTGCATGGGCTTGTAGGGAAAAATAAGTGAGAGAAGACCCCCTTGAATTGTTGATTTGGAGAATTGAAGAATTGCAAGTGATCAATTTAATGTTTAATTGTCGTTTTTTAACTTGTTGCACTCTTGATCAATTTTTCTCGATTGGCTGCAAATGCTCGATTGTACATACACACATATGCGATGAAATGTTACAAGTGAGGTAGAATCTTTGCTTGTGATCGCTGGACAGGCTGAACCAGTTTTGATCAAGCCAACAACACTAGGCACGCGGCAGTCAGCTTATAACAAATAACAAATACAGCTGCAATAAACCAAACAACATACATTGATGCCGAAAACCTCTCAAAACAACACACATAATACAGCGCGTCACAATTTCGAGGCGTCGATGCCGTCATCATGCCTTCTAAAATACGTATTTCAAATGATGAGTAGTGAAAAAAAAGGCACGCAAGCATCTAATTTGTTTCTCATGTGTGTTTATTTTCATCCATTTATTGCAAGAAACAATAACAGTTTTAGCATTATTATTTTGGGCAGTCTGTTTCTAAAGCTGCCGCAGTTGACATCATCAGCGTCGAGTAATGAGAGCTACTTACAATTAAGAGTGTTGCAATTTCATCCCATGATTTGCATTCCAAGCAATTAACACTGAAATGTTTAATGTCTGCGGGCACACTTCAGTGATTGATAGCTTTGGTTGATAACCGCATGAATCATAGCGATTATCTGGCGATGTCTCAAGTAAATCCAAGTAAATCGTGTACTTTTTTTATACCCTGAACCCATAAAATGGGTAAAAAGGGTATAATGGTTTTGTGCAAAAGTATGTAATAGGCAGAAGGAAGCATATCCGACCCCATAAAGTACATATATATATTCTTGATCAGCATCAACAGCCGAGTCGATATAGCTATGTCCGTCTGTATGAACGAGTCGATCTCAGAGACTACAAGAGCTAGAGACTTCAGATTTTGAATATAAGTTCTCCTATACCATAAGCAGAACAAGTTTGCTTCAAATTATCGATAACTATTCTGGTTTCCGATATACACATGTAATTGATTACAAAAAGAGATCGAATTTGGAAAATGTAAAAATGGGGGTTGAACTAATGGGTAACGATAGAACTTTTCTGAAAACTTCGTCCAAGTAAGTTAAGAAACACCGGAGATATCGATTTTAATCGATTGAAGTTAAGTCAATATACCAAAGTCTTTTATAAATTTAATATATTTATTGCAACTGGGTTCAGGGGTAGCTTCTAGTCGGGCTCTCCCGACTAGAGCCCTCTTAATTGTTTTTCTTAAAAATATATTATTTTTTAGTTCTGGCTTTGCTCTGGAATCGCATTAACGATGACATCATCGTCAGCGGCGTCTGATTATATTAGAATCAAGAGGCATTTCCACAAGTGATTGAAATTGTTCTATTGCTGCAACAGCATGCGCAATATTTTGCAAGATGCCGACACCCAAAAAGAGAAGAGCGAACGCTTCAATTGAACGAGGTCGAGGTGAAATTCATCATGTAGCAAAGGCACACGCAATTCAAATATGTATATGTTTGTATCTATGTACATATGTATACATATAATACAAGATCTGTATAGTTTTGGTGTGCTTCTAATCATGGCAATGTTGCTTTACTCTTTCAGGCGTGAGCAGGAATGTATCTACATACTTAGACATATTTCTATATTGTTATGAAAAGACAAACAAAGACGTGACCGGTATTTATTCACAACAATAATGTTTATACTATTATCTACTTGTGCATATTTGAAGTTTCTCTGTAGAACGACTGCTAAAGATTCGCTCACTCTGCTGTGCACTGGCGGCGGTCAATTCAATTGAGTTGGGTTTGTGTTCGTAATTAAGTTTAATTTAATACAACTTAAATCAAATTAAATTTACTTGGACAACAAACACAGTACCTCGATGAATATGAACCTGAACTACAACCTCAAACTCAAACATCAACCAGCGGGGAAGGGTTGTATATTCCGTCATGCCATTTGGTCATCTGAAATGTGAACTGCTTCTACTGCCAGTGCAGTGACATCAGTTCGGAAGGTGTGTGAATATTTGCAACTGTTTTTTTTAGCCTAGTTAACAAGAGTTAATGAACCTACGCTTCATTCTGGCTTCAATATTTACGTGCTGCTAGTTAAATGCAGAAAAGTTTTAGCACTTTAGCTGTCGACCGGTTTGAAAAGCATCGGACCGTTGCCTATAAATTTTATTCAAAATAATTTGAATATAGAAATGTTAGTATAAACGAGTTGCGGTGCTCACATCCGTTATAAACCAGGGGCGGCACATCAGGCCACTTCCGCGAGAAATGCTTTCGCATTTTTGTTTTTAGATATACAATCAAATGAATGATGATGATTATAGGAAAATTTATGGAGTATACAAAAGCCTCTGGCTTAGATGTTTACTTCGTTGTTGTATTTTTGGATTTGCTTGGCAAAGAAGAAAAAAATGATTTTTGGTTTTGGTTCCTGCGAACAGACAGTTATGTGTATATACATACATATATGTTAATAAATGGGTCAATCGATTATGTGTTTGGTTTGGCGAATTGTGCTTTGCGCATATGCACGTAGTATTTCTTGCCGTTAATCGAAAATCGTTGCGGTTATCTCTCGACTCTCCTTAGAGAAAAGTGTCGACATTGTAGTGAAAAATGAAACATCCGTTGCGATAAGCTAGATCCGCTCTAGTTGCAACAATCACCAGCTAGAAGTAAATAGTTTGTAGTTGCCAGTTGACCAGTGCTGTAAAAAATAGCTAGCTCCTGGCACTTACATACGACTTATGTATGTCTGTATGTTCTCATGCGCTCGATTCTTTGGGTATTTGTGAGCGGCTCTGCTCAATGGTGCTTGACTAATGGCCGTCCATCGGTTTTGATCCGAGTGCAGCGACATCACAACGTAACCGCAGTACATACTATATAGTCAAGCAATGCAATGTTTGAATGGGCAACGAACTTGGTGGCACGCTGGCTAACTCAAAATGCAGCCGTCACTGAGTTGTTGCTTTCGAACTTAATCACAAACCAAACCAACCCACCCACCCGCATATAAGTATATGGCAACTCTACAGTAGGCGAGACTGGTGTGGCCTCACTGAACGACAGTAAACAAACCGAAATACACAGCTGGCTCTTTAGTCACATAAATCATAGCGCCCTGCCTCCCTGCCTAGACAACGATTACAAAAATAACAACAATAAAAATCGATGCGACAACAAATAAAAATAGAAAATTGAATGCAAAAATGTGCGTGCGCGGGGAAAGCAAAGCGTTTAGCTTTGGAGCCAAAGCTGCTTTCAATCCAATGGAAAACGCTGTGAGTTGTAAGAGGGAACTCGAAAATAGCCCTGTCTAAAAAATACACAAGGGGAAACATGCATTTGGAAGCAGCTTTTGGGGATCGTCTCGCTAGTCATTGGTTAAGCAGACAGACAAACAATAAATGCCCGCTAGAAAATTTGTAGAATCTTGCGTCGATCTTGTAGCTGTTGCAGTGGCCCAAAATATCCAGTTTACGAGCTGGTCCCACTTTGGCTAAGAGAGAGCAATTTGTTTGCTCGTTCCCTCTCATTCACGCTTGTACTCTCAAGCTTTGAAACCGCTTCTAACGCTGCGACGCTGCTCAGGGACACACCTTATTCTCCCGCTGTTTGCGCCTCATGTTGAATTCAGGTTTTTCATCGTGTTTTTCACGTTTAACTTTTTTCTTTGCTTGCGTGTTGGTAAGTCGTTTGTTGAGCCCTGGCTCTAGCTCTAGCTCTAGCTTTGGCTCCATACACAGTTTCTTAAAATTTTCGACTCGCATTGTGTTGTACAGTTATTAGCATTTGCTTTGCTTGTTTCCTTTATTTGTTTGTCTGCTATGTAGCCAATTTCTTGGCTATGAAAAAATAAACCGGTTTCTAAGGCAAGTTGTTCTTCTTCTTCACCTGCTTCTGTCTACCTCACTCTAACTTCGTGCGCCATATTTTCTCGCATTGCATTTGAGAGAAGTCATTTTGTGTTGTCGTGCTTAAATGGCGGCCAGTTATACTATTATTTGGGTCAAATTCTCTGCCCCAAATCGCAGACACGTCCGCGTCTGTTTTCTACCAGGTTTGCTCGTTGCTTGTGGAAATCCCCTAAGGTTCCATACAACATGGCAGTAGTTTGTTACGATGACGCATTGCATGTAACCTACTACACACATTCGATTGTGGGTTGCGGGCAGGAGTCACCTGCCATTCATAACTCGTATTTACCTTCGAACATATTTGCACAACGCTTTTATATTGGAATCTTATCAGGTCGGGTACGAATAAATGCCAGTGAGTAATTTTTGCCTTGTTACACTATTTTTGTACACAATAGCCAAAAGCTTTCAGATTTCCTTAATGCGCTTGATATCAAAAATGCCAATACAAAAAACACACCAACAGTTAGTCGACGCTTGATAACGAAATAACCTGCTCAACGCTCGACTTCCACTGGCAGCTGTCGGTCGGGTTTATTTGTGTGCCAGTGACGTCGTCGCTATTTTTTGTGGCCCCTATCCAAACAATCTTGGCAGCAAATTCCATAAATTGCGCTGCTCTTAAATCTGTTATCCACAAAAATTTAAATTTTCTTTGAATCATATGTATTTGATTGTGTCGCATTTTATATTAAATTCAATCGGATGTAATTACACGTTGCGTGGATACATCAAGTTACTTACACAAACACACAAGTACATATGTATATGTAAGTACATTTGTATCTGAATTTGAACGGCATGTGTTGAATGTTTTGAATGTGTTTCCTTGACAACGCGCCAATAAGAATTTTTTTTTGACTTGAATACATTCTTGTTGCTTACAGCCCTCGAAAACAGAAAATGCGAAACAAATGAGAACAACACAAAACGCGACTCTAAAGAGTGAGATAGAAAAGACAACAACAACAACAAAACCAACAAAATGGGCCGTCATCACGTAAAGTTGCAAAGGCAACTGAGAAAACAGAATCAAAGAAAACTTAAAAAAGATACATCTAAAGCGAAGACTACCAAGCTATGGCCAAAAGCGACAACATTAAATTGCTCTTTTTCTCTCTCTCACTTTCTCTCTCTCTCTCTCTCACTCAGTTTTTGTATCTCCCTGAGCACTTAACTGAGAGAGTGGTGAATGTTTGTTCATGTGTGAGAGAATAGCTTTTATTTGCGTTTTGTGTGTGTGAGTCTGGGAGCTATGAAGTCATACTGTTCTTGCTGTGCATATGTCAAAAGCATAAAATGAGTCGGAGACGTTGATGTAGAAGGCAACCAAAAACTCTGACCACAGCCCAAAAAATTAAAGAAAAATTACAAGCTTGTTTGTGAAGAGATCATTTTTAAATGGCGCACTGTTCCGTTCTCATATAAAACTAAAGTTACAGTTTCCGTTACTTACGAGTTCTGCTTTAAAATTCAATTTTTTATTCCACAGGAGGCTTTGAATTTTTTAAGTCGCGTTTGCGTTTGCTCAGTTGTTTTCTAATATTTTTTATCTTTACTTTTCGTTTTGTTTTCACTTTTCACAAACGGTTAACAAAGATTCTAGATGTTTTCGCACACTCACACAAAACACTACTGCACACGGCATATACATACATACTATGTACATACAAACAAATTCTTGGCCAGTTTTTTCTATTGAACACGAAAAAAGACAATTTGTTATTTATCGTTGTTGTCGTCGTCGTCGTCGTTGAATACCTGTTGAAAATGTACGTTGAGTGAGTAATAGAGAATATGTAGCAAGTGAGAGTGAGAGAACTAAACAATGAAAAGGGGTAGGGTGTTGGTGGAATTAAGACGTGGGTGCGTGAAAACTGCACAAACAGTAAATCACAATTTTAATTTGTATACTGTTTTATTTATAAACACACAGAATTGCGCGCGTTTTCTGCAAGTGGCACACAAAGAGATGCTTTGATTTCTCTGGTAATTCTTGCCTTTTTCTTTTGCTTATTTGCCTATTAGGCTGCCACTACTCGTTGAGTTAACGTTCCGTATTAAAATATTCGATATGCTACGCACGAAGAGCAAACTGGTACTGAAAGATGCATATATTTGTATTGAAAGCGGCAGTCCAAAACAACCACTGCCCAACGGTTCGAGTCGACTACAAGTGAGAGACCGAGAGAGCATGACGTCACAGCTGCCTATCTTTTGGACTGGGTGGCAACGCAAGACAATCAAAATAATGCCAACACTCAACTGTTTGGTGTGCCCTGTCAACAGTTTGCTTTCCAAAATAACAAGAGTTTGTTTAGTTCTTAGTTACATTTATTGCTTTTCCGCTTTATCTTTTGCGATAGACGCATGGCTTCAGTGAAAAGGGCTTCACTTTGACGTCCTTAGATACATGTCGCATCTTGCGAAAGTGAAAAAAGTAAAAGAAGTTCACAGCCACATCCTTCTTGATCAGATCAAATCCGCAGTCCCTCAAGCAGCGCACAAATTCCCGAACATCCTCAAAGCGCGACTGAATCTCAGCGATGTACACATTGCCATGCAGCTTAAGCACGCGGTTGGCTTCCAGCAAATAATCAGTTAGATTGATGCCCATCAGCGACAGGCAGTAGACGGCTACATCAAGTGACAGTGGCTGCAGCGGTGTCTTCGTTATATTGCACGCAATAATATCCGTTCGGGTCGAAACAAGATCCATGGAGTACACCTTGTTGGGCACAGATTGTCCCAGCTTTCCCTCGCCACAGCCAAAGTCACCAATAATGGCTGTTTTGGGCAGCCGTTTAATGGTCTTGATGATGCGCTGCAGCGGATTCGATGGCCATTTTTCAACCTGCTGCCGATAGCCGGCATGGTAAGCCTCGAAGGCACCGTCGTCCGTGCGAAAAAGCTCTTCCGCCTTATTACTGCTCATTGTGTAAAGCTGTTCGTTTATATATCGAAAACGGCCACCCAACAGCTCCGACTGGAACTTGTTGGCTAGCGTGCTCTGTGATTTGAGATTTTCAGTGAAAGTGGTTGTTGCTTTCATGGCCTCAACTGCAGCCTCGACCAAAGCTGGTTTAAGAGTAGTCAACTGCTTCTTCTTCTTGTTTGTATCTTTGGCGGAACTGTTTGGCCTCTGCTTTTCAATGCGTCCGCTTCTAATCTTGTGCATGGCTCGCATTCCATCGTCTGCGTCATCATCTGAGGAACCAGGTGGCAGTGCTAGCGGTCCTCTGCCCATATGAAAAGTCGTGCCTGAATCTTGTTCGGTCCTTCCTTTTTTCGGCTTCACTTTTGGTTTTTTCTTTTTCAGTTTTTTGGTTAGTGTTCTTCTGCTGACAGCATTTCCTCCATGCACCGACTTAAATTTAACAACTTCGGCGCCTGTGTCCCAAGCCGGGACTTCAAATGCCATTATTTTGATAGCTTATAAATAGCAATGTGCAGTAAAACAAATGCCACCACGTGAATCTGAATTGTTGTTGACAGTGTGACCGTGCAATAATATGTAAAAAATACTATGTACAAATGGAAACAGCTGTTATCAAATGATTCTTTTTTACACCTCTATTTGTTGATTCATTTTCTATATTCAACCACTTGATTGATTCATTCGATAAATGGAAATACATTTTATTTATCTTTTTTTTTGTACTAAACTAAAGTTCAACAAGTTTTTGTGTATTAATTTATAATTTTCGGTTTCTCGATATTTACGTACAACTAATTAACTTAAAACAGATTTTTACAACAGAAGAGAAAAGGGTTGTGCAGACGCTCGGAAAAAATTGTTTCTTTAGCTAAAATCGTTATGACAATCAGTTTTTTGGCCATTTAACGGTCTTTACAATTTGTAATTATTTACTTTTTATTTATTTTCCAATGTCTGTGTGTGAGTGTGTGCCTGTCTAAAGGTTATTTTCAATTATTGTTATTTTAATCTCTAAGAAAATGCTTAGTTCTTTATTTTGTTTCCCAACAAACTGTTTTCAATGCATAATACGCTTTAAATACGTCGGACTCATATTTGTTTTTTTTTTTTTTTTTTTTGTCTCACCACCCTTCGATTTTGATCCAATTCAATGAAGTTCTGCTTGACATTAACAACCTAAAAAACATTTGCGATTTACAATTGCTAAGATCTATGAAATTTATTTTTCTAGTTAATTTTCAATAGAAATTATGCATTTTACATTTAACTCTTCTCATCACGCCTTATTTTCTTGTGGGACCTATGCGGAACTAGTAACTAATTTATTTATTTTTTTGGTTTTGTGAGCGTTACACAAATATCTTAAAATTATTGTATATGCAAAATTTAATATAGTTAGGCATTCGAATTTAAAGCATTTCTCTGTAATTCAAAAATATAATTACGATGGAATTGGGTTGCAACATATTTGAAAAAAATGGACAAACTTTTGTAAGCCTTAACACTGCCTTATCTTTAGGGATTTTTGAAAGGACAAAGAAAAAGCTCTATCGACTTGCATTCAAAGATTTCTAGATCAAAAAAATTAAAATCGATTTGCAATAGGGGAACGGTCAACAAAAAATATGATTATTCCAAGGACTATCTGGATGTCCACCCAATCCTAAACTGGTAATAAACAGGCCGATAGTTTCTCAAACTGCAGAAGTTGAGATTTTTTTTCAATGTCGGAAATCACTTTTAGCATGGAAATGCATTAAGCAAATCTTCTTCGTAATTGTAGGATGAAATTTAATTAGGTGCTTGGGTTCTTAGAGGATCAACTTATTTTTCAATGCAATTCAATAGTTCGTTCCATAACCTTACAAAAATTTTCAACGATGTGGCCAAGTTAGAGAGATTTTAGGTAGAAAGGACTTATCCATACTTATACATAAATAAATACATTTTAAAACCTCTAGTCGATTTGGCAAAGTATGGAAAAATTGGGGTGACCTTAAATCTCTCTTTGCTTTTGCACTATTTTTAGTTTCTAAATGCGCTTAGTAGCTCTCAAAATTGTGTGTTGCGTCTGCTGACTGCTAATTGCTTTTTTATATAAAGATTTAGATAAGCTTATCGCCTACGAGTAATTCAATTACAATTACAGTTAGTAGTTGACGCCGCCCGACTGCAAGCATATAAAATTTATTGTGGGTGTGTGTGTGTATCTGTTGTATTTAAAATAGTATTACAGGTAGCGCCTAGTAACTGGCCTCGTGTCCGGCTAAAATATACAGATCATGTCCTTCCTCACTGCCCAGAGATCCGGTCCGCAGCAGTTGACTTTCCAAGGCAACAACCCTTAAAAGGATAAAAAGATATACATTAACTTATCTATGTTTCGAAGATTGATATAGTTCAGACAGCTTTAACGCCACACGTATACATATATTTATATGCATATGCATATATATATATATATATTTTTTTATGGAAATTTGTGTGTTAATTTTTGTATCTGAGCTGGGGTAATTTATTTATTATTTTTACTCACTTATCGCTGCCCAGCAGCCGATAGGTACGACTCATGTCCTTGATCTCCTGCGTCACCTCGCCGTTACGCAGGGACTTGCCCTGCATGCCGTGTTTGTGGAATGCTAATACACTGTCCGGTAGACAAACTACAGGAAATTTAATGTCACAGTATTTTAATAGAGATAAATAGACGGGGAAGGGAGATAACCTACCAATACTGTCCACATTAAAGTCAAAGTTGAGTTGGGCGACCATCTTTTTGTGCTGCTTTGGATTGCCTTGCAGTGTGACCACCTGCATCACAGTGCCGTAGCAGACGAGAATGGCGTCCTTCTCGACCTGATGCACACGCACCACCTTCAACAGATCGCGACGTGGCACCATTGTAGCCATGGCGTCATACTCCATGTCCTCCGAGTGGAACCAGCTAGCACCTGTTAACACGTAACAAAGGATAAGTAAAAGTGAGTTTTCGATGTGCGTTATATTGGACATCACTTACTGTTCATGTTGATAAGCTCCAGTTTGAGGCAGCCGTTCATTGATTTGCGCACACCCGTGCACACAATGGGATACTCCAGCTCAGGCGTAATGATCATCTCAAAGACGGGCGTATGACCGTTCTGGACGCAACCGTGACCGCCGCCTAAGATGCTGATGGCCGGCCACTCGCACTGCTTGAGCAGCATGAACTTGTTGAGTGGATCGTACCACTGCATCAGAAATATGCCAGTGGGCGTCGCCCCGCACAGATACTTGTAGCCGTTGTACGGATTGCGTGTGACGCAGCACTGTGTGCAGCCCTTCGTGTCCGGCACCTTGGTGGTAAGTGCAAACTTGCGCGGCACCAGCCTCTCCGGTATCTTGTTCATGTGCAGCGAGAAGCGCACCGTCTGCTTGGAGTGCAGAGCGACCAGATCGTGTCGATACAGCTGACAGGATTTGCCGGAGAGGCTCATAAGCACATCCTTGATCACATACAGCCAGGTGGTTCGGCGCGGGAAGAGCTGATCGATAGCCGCATCATGTAGCTCGTTCATGTTGAGGTTGTAGATCCCCTCTTCGGCCCCGATCAGCAGATGCTGGTCTCGTGTCTCCGGGTGTATCCATGACGCTGTGCAGTGCACGCGCAGCGGGCATCCATTGAAGATTTTGGAAAAGCACGCACCCATGTGCACTTTAGGCGTCGGTGGCAGCCCATTCGAGATGGGCCTCGGTGGCGTATGACGACGGCGATGCGAACGCTTTGGCGGCACAGGAGGCGTATTGTTCAGCAGATCTGGCTGCGCCTCCTTTTCTACTGCAAACAGACATTATTCATTTTATTAAGGTTATACAGAGCATATAGTATTATATATATACACTAACCGTCGTCGTCGTCCTGGGCTCCGCCATCGCTGAGGCTGCGCGTCCGCGACGACTTGCCCATGTCATTAAGCAGACCGATTAGCTGATCCATTGAGCTATGACGACGCGGCGAATCCTCGATTCCATTCTAATTAAAAAGACGCAAGTTAAATATATGCTTAGATAATGCTCAGCTAGTCCAAAACTCCTTACCAGGTTGCTTTCATTTCGATAATCACAGTTGCTGTTCTCGCTGCTCTGCGCTTTAGCCTGGGCCAGCTCTATAATGTCAGCGCTGCTTCGCAGCAAATTTTGATAGAGATGCGTTGAGTTGCCGTCTGCTGGAGCAACACTAGAAGCAGCAGCTGATGCCGCTGATCCTAAAGTTTCTGACAACGTCGACGACGCCGCTGCTGCTGCCGCCGAGCTGGTGGAAGCGCAGTTGGAATGCAAGAAGCCATCGCCTGCTGAGTGACTGCCAGCTGGAGGGGGCGTAACCGAGGAGTCGTGCTTGTCCAGGCCATTGCTTCCTTTGCCGACAACTGCATCGCCGCTGGAATTATCGAGGAGTAGGAGGCGATTATAAAACGAGGCTGATGATGCTGCCGCGGCGGCGGCTGCTGCTGCTGTCGCTGCTGCTGATGTTGATGTAGCACTGTAACTGTTGCTGTTGGTGTTGCCGCTGGATTCGAGCGATGACAACAACCCAAGGCCGTGATGACCATGATCAGCAGCGTGAGATACGTGAGACACCTGGGCCGAGGCCGTGGAGACTGCAGCCGCTGCCGAGCGATAACTGCTGCTATGACGCAGATAGTGCGCAGCGGAAGCGGAACAACCGGCACCAGAACCCGAACCAGAAGCTGAGCCGGCGGCAGCAGCAGCAGCAGGTAAACCTAGAGCTGCATTATTCATGGCAATGTCGACGATGTCCAGATTAATATCGTCGTCGGCATCGCCATCGCCAATGCTGGTGGTGCGTAAATTGGACAACCCCAGATAGCCACTCAGACCCGACATTGAGGCCAGCGAGGCGGACATGCTCATGGGATTTAAGTTTGAATTGGAATTTGAATTAGAATTGGCCGCTGCCGAGGCCAAGGCGCTGCTGGTGCTGGACGTAGTCAGTGGGGTGATTGATTGGTGGTTAAGTTGGTGCTGTTTGTTATGGTGGTTGTGCTGTTGGGTGCCTGTGATCATGACCGTGCCGGTGGCTGTGCCTGAGGTATGATGATGATGATGCTGATGCAAATTCGGATGCTGGTTATGATGATGATGATGGTGGTGATGATGTCCTCCACCATTTCCACTGATACTGCCACCGCTGATGCTGCTGTTGCTGCTGGTACCGCCGCTGCCACTGTAGGCCCCATTTATCGATGCACCGCCGATGCCGCCACTGCTGCCGCCTCCACCGACGCAGCTGCACTCGGCACTCAGTGCCGAATCTTTGGTGTCGTTTAATGGCAAAGTTGCTCTAAGAGCGACCCAGCGATTTACCACACATAGCGATAGACAGATGGAAAGAAAGAGAGAGAGAGAGAGAGAGAGACACGCGTGTGGGAAGAGAAAGAAAAAGAAAGCCAAAGTGTTTGAACTTCTTCGTTTGATACACGCACAACATTAACTTTGTGTGTGGGGGTAGGAGGAGTCTCCATACCAAAAGACGGTCATCTGAGGGTGTTTTGGGGCTGTATACTTGTTGGGGTATTGTTGTTGGTGCGTAAGTGTGCAGCTTGTAACTGAACAAGCGATGTGGGGATTTTCGGGAGGAGGGTTGAGTGCTTAGTTCCATTTGCCATACTCCCAGGCTTGTTAAAGTGTGTGTGTGCCTGTGTAACTCTCTAGGTGAATAACCTAGCCCTGTTTTTGGTTTTGGATGTTGTTTCTGTGCAATGCATGCAATTTATATTCGTCTCAGAACAAAATGAAAAATCGGGATGGTTAAGCGGTTTGTGTTTTTAATTCTATTATGGGCTAACGACCACGCCTTTTCCGGGCTCAAGAGTGAGAAAGGGTCGGTCATGTTGTTGTATATTTTGGCGAATGAACGCAATACATATATGGATCATAATAAAAAAAAACTTAATGCGAAAGCCATAAATAATGCATGAGATGCAAACTGTGTACAACAATAAATATTGGAGCGAGTACGAATTAAGCACACACACATACACACGCACACACATGCAAATGCACGCACACACAAACAAACAAACATAAACGCTTCAAATACCCGAATAGAAAATTACCTTGCACATGAATGCACAGACAACGAAACACAAAAACAAATAGTTAAACTGATTAACGTGAGGGCGCAAATCACAAAACTTTAAGAAAATGCTGGAAAATTAATGGGTAAAGAATAAATGACAGCAAATTCCCATATAATAAAATAAAGTTAGACAAACACACAATTCACATAAAGCAGCAGCCCAAAACGTAAAAAGTCGCCAGTAAAACTCAACAGCTGCTTTGCTGCATTAACAGAGAAACTGTGTAGAGTGAAGGTGGGGAAAGTAAAAGAGCTGCCTGTTAATTTGCAAATAAGTTTTGTGAACTATCTCTCAGTCTGCTAGAAACATTTCTAGGGCATGATTCTTAAAATCTTGAATTGGTTTAGCACCGGGGCGTCCCATTTCGAATGTTTCCTATTTTATTTTTTTTCGCAATTTCTATGCTATAGAAAAATTACGCTTGCACACATATATTATAACATGCTTTTATTTTGCCGCTCTAAGAAAATAGGAAGACAATATCTTCATCACCAAAGATTAATTATGTTTATGTTTTCCTCTGTTTATCGATTTGTGTGCATTACATGCAGCTCTTAAGACGTTGGTCGGTAAAAAGGAAGCAATCAAGTTAACAAACAAAACATACACATGCATCCAATGGTGCTATTATTGGCACAGACAACCATGTGCCTGTCAGTCGGGAGGACGGACGAATAGAAATTTTATGATGTTTGTATTTTCTCAGATATATGAATTAATAAAGATTTGATTCTGGCACTTTTGCCAGATTCATAATTTCATTGTTTCTGCATAGTTTTAATAATCACCGCATATTTAGTATGCACATTGGACAAAGAAGAGAATTGCGTAAATGCATAGACAAAGTTTTGGGCAAAAACTATGATACTACAGTAAACAATGAACAAACATGACAAAAGAGCGCACAATATAATAAACTAACAAAAGACATACAAAGACAGTGCACAAAAGCTGTAAAAAAATATATTTTAATGAAACTTTAACGAAAACAGTGTGAAACATAAAAAGAAGAAAAAATGGATGGTGCGCCAAATAACTAATGTTAACTGAGAAATGTGGCCACCCGCCAGCGATAATGATGCTACTCTATTACGGCTTGGTTACTGGTCATGAGCATAACATATGGGAGAACAGTGTGTGAGAACAGTGTGAGGGCAGGCAAATTGATTGAGAGCTGCAGTTTGGAATCTGGTGTACATGGTGCATATGTATATGTCTACAAAACTCTACTCATTATTCTATAGTTTTCACATGTTTGTATACGTGTGTATATTGGGGTGAGGGGGCTGTGTTAAGTGTTACGTTAAGGGGTGTGGTTTAAGGTGTTTTCCAACTATGTTTTAGTTTTGTTCAAATCGATTCGCAAAAAAAATATTGGAGTAGTTACCTTAACTTTAGCTCCTCATCAATATACTGTAAGAGGCTCCTACAGAAATTAAAAACAAAAAAATAAATACGAAAAGAAAACGAAAATAAAAAATTGTTGTTAAGATTTCAGTAGAAACAATAATAAAACATTAATACTAAATTAAATTTATAAATTATTTTAGTGGCCCTCAAACAAAAAAAAAAAAAAAAACTACTGCCAAAACTTGTAAAAAAAAACAACTCAGTTTTTTATGTTTTATATGTAGCTTATTTGCTCAAAATCTGTAACTGTAAATGCAACTGTAAAGTAACAAAATGCGAGACATAATTTTTGTGTGGCTTCTTTTACAGATCATGCAAAAGCTAAACTGAAATGCATGAGACGTAAACAATTAGCTGTGAGCAAAGATGCTGTTACGCTCGTAATATCCAATTTTCAAAGGCTCTTAATTGTTTAGGATAATATTTTTTCAGCGCATAAATAATAGCCGAACAAAAAATTTTCATATTAAAAAATAGCAATAAGCAAAAAATAATTGGCTTTTATGTTTGGGCATCTTATGCTTATTGTTTTTTGTGCTTTTGCTGGCTTTCTGCTGATTTTATTGTTTTTATATTGCTTTCTGCGACAGCCAAAAAAGTTCAAAGAACAACATTGGAAAATGTGTCGCAGAAGAATGAAAAGGGTAAAAGTTACTAGCACAAACTTTTTGGACGCCAGGCGCTAGATGCTTATGCATGCCAGCGTGGGCGTGGCACTTAGCCAATTCACTTGCCACTTTCGCTCTCATCCGCTGGTAGGGTTAACGTATTGTACAAGTACATAAAAGTTGACGCTTTCGATTTTTATTGCATCAATAAAAGTAAGCAAGTCGGCAAACCAAATACATGTTGCGGGCAGAAACGAAAGGAGTTGTGTCATCTACCAAGAGACAACATGTGTCATCAACTGCTTGTCTGCGCTATCAAGGCGGCGCGCCGACCATACAATCATTTCAAATGACAAATACCTAGCATAATGGTAGCTGTGCTTGCTTTTTGACAGCCAAATGCCGAATGAAACGCTTCTACAGATGGGGGAGGCCTATGTGTGATGCGTCTTTATTTCATAAATTTATATCTTCAACACGCTGCAATAATTCGCGTTTTTATTTTACGTTTCTCTTTTATACTTGTGTCCATGTTGTTGTGTGGGTGTGTGTGTGTGTGTGTGAGGGCTGCACTACTGCGGCTTATTATTATTTTATAGCATACTTTTGTGCGAAGTTGCAAACTTCAGCCTTGCTCTGAGAACTTCGCATCCATGTAGTCATTACTTTTACACGGAGCTGTTGTTCCATGTTACCAGCACGTAGAGCTAACTAAAAGCAACTTCAACTACGTATGCGTGTGAATTCGTGTATTTGTTTAGAACAAAATGCTGTAAAAGTGAGTATAGCTCTGGTATACGTGCAGCAATGCCGATCGCCCGTAGGATCAAGCAATTTACACGAGGCGCGTGCTCGGCCAGAATTCGTGCCAAATAGTATGCATACCGCCAAAAATGTAGCAAGCTGTAGTTGCATAAAAGTGCAGTCAAGGCCAGGCAGCGTCTGGCGCCAGCTAGTTAAATAACATTTATGCCAAACGCCACAAGCCGTGGGTCAAAGAAAGAATCATTCGTTGAATGGCAAGCATAAATTAGATTAATATGCAAAATGCAGCAATAAAGCAGCAGCTGCATACCAAGCTGTTGAATGGATGATAGCTGAATAGCCGTAAGTTGAAAAGACGGGCGGATCTAACCTCAAGGACATGTTCATAAACAAAGTATCGCTGCGCCTTGGTAGCTCTACGATCGGTCTATAAGTAACTATATATAAAAGAAATAGATACAGTACGTGAAAACAAAAAGCGCACACATAAGAAGAGCTACAAATGCAAGTTGGCTTAAGAGCTGAAGCAGCTAATCATTTACAAATATTTTTGGATGTGTCAGAATATGTGTAAAAATTTTTTGTGGTTCACTGAGTTAGAAACGAAACAAAAACTGAAGCGGTTATTAAAAAAAATATTAGGTAGCATATGCGAAGAAAAACTGAAGCAAAGATTCAGGTAACGCGACTGTAGCGAATTTTTCAATCGTTTCGTACATATTATGGCATAGTATATAAAATATTCGGTCAACTTACATGTCGCTGGGCAACGTCTCAGGACTAGAAGAGCGTTCGTACCACGTCGAATTCGTCGTCATGCCTGTGAAAAAAAAGGAGAATGTAATTAACAACTATTCGATTCGTCAAAATTTTTTACTTGCCTGTTTTGAGCGTATGGTTCTGAGCCGGAACCCCGTTGGCACGCGACGTCATCTTGCTGGCAATCCGCTGCGGTACACCAGCCACCGTCTAAAGATGCCAGAAAAAAGCAAGAGGCGGGTTTAGCCAAAGTTAGTTGAAACGCAGTGTGTTGAGCTAGCGCCAAGTGTCAGTCGGGGCAGTGACAAAGTTTTCAGATTGCGATAAAATCTCATAAATCAAAATCATATTTGCCTTTTAGAACTGATGAGCTAAGGCGCAGAGCCATTCGTTACATTTTATGCCATAACTAAAGTTGGCACTAAGGAAAATTTAACTATATTCACACCTTATAATCTTCCTATTCCCAACTTTCTACGACACTGACAGGCAGCGAAAAGTTTTGCAAAACATCCAAATAAATTGAGGATTTATGAGTTGACACGCTGCCCGCTCGAAATCTATGCAAAATGCCATTTTAAATTTGTGCTTTATTAAATTTACATTTGTTAGACACAACTTTGTGAGCCCCCTTGGCCCTTGATGTCCAGGCGGTTGCATTAATAGAGAAATCCACCCTGTTTCCGATGTGGAAATAGTTGGCATTAAGTGTTTAAATTGTAATTTTTACAAACCTAATTCTCTTCTGGTGGTGTTCGATTTCTGCAGCGGCTAAATAAAAGCATATAGATCTTCGATTTGCTTAACTACTATTTGACCTCTCAAAAAGAATTTCGTTTAACCTTTCTTACTGTATACACATATATTGGCTGCAAATTCTACGCCACATTGATTCTTGAGTCCAGAAAATTATTAATGTGGTTATCTTTAGGGATCCTACATTAAACTGAGGCTTCAAGATGCCTAATGGCAATTCTTGCGCAACAATAACAGCACACAAAGCAAACTAAGTAAATAGAGCAACAGCCAGAGTAAAATGTGGCAACAGTCAGCGAAGTGAAGCCAGCCTTAAAAGCGCAAATAAATTACAGAAAAGGTGTCAAGTGGCTTGGGGAAATAAGTGTGCAGCGTTTTGGAAGGTTGTGATGTGTGGGCAATAAATATAGAAACTTACCTCCTCGTCCCCATCGAGATAGTAGTATTGCTGATTGGGACTCTGGTACTTTTGGAGCAGCTCCTTAGCCACACGCAGCGGCATCTCGCTTTGAACAAAGGGATGCTGCAGCAGCCGCTCGGCGGTTGGGCGCTTCTTTGGATTCTTTGTTAACGCGGTTTTGATAAAATTGTGGAAAGTGGGACTCCACTTGTCTTTGTTACTCAGTGTCGGCGGCTTGAAGCCGCTCTTTGACATCAGGAACAGGGCGCGCATTGGATGCAGATCGAACATTGGCGGCTGAAGTTCAGCCAATTCTATAATTATTAATTGATGAGTTAAATATGTCATTCAACAAACTTAACATAACAAAAACCAAACTTACCAATTGCTGTTATGCCGCAGGCCCAAATATCACATAGTTGATTGTAGCCACCCTTACGCTCCACGGCGGCTACCTCGGGCGCCATCCAGTAGGGAGTGCCTGTGGGAACGCAAAGATAATATAATGATACCGGCTTATTATGCTTAAATTGTTATTTATTCGTTTGAACTAAACCAAGTGGCAATCGAAGAACAGGAAGCAGATCATTAATCCAAGGTTTGGTTATTTCTGTGTATCCGACATAGTAAAATTTTAGATGGAGTATATAGTAGTAGTATATTTAATTCCTCGCTTTCCACATGGCCTGTGACTAACAAGGAAATATACCACACGTACGTGTAGCTAGCACGATTACCGAGATGTCAACTTGGGGACTCAGATTGTTGCAACAGCTGGCACACAATTTAATTAAAAACCAAGAGACTCGAACACAAAGTGACAGTCATTTTGTTAATTGCGCTGTGACAAAACAGCGAGAGCAACAATAACTGGCAAATAAAGTGAAGGAAAGCACGACTCATAGACACCAAGTACACAATATGTAATTTCAAATTGAAGAGGTTATTGTAATTAATTCCCCTTTTGAGGGCGCATTATTAGTAATATCCGCTCAGACGATAGCTGCTGGCAAAAACATTCGGATTTACTGTCAAGTCCTTCAGCCAACATATAGCTAAGGCTTTTGAAACAAGGTAACAATGATGCTAACCATGGCGATGACTGTCGTTTATGGCAGCTGACTTTTAAATGATACTTAACACAAAAGTAAGCTCACTTTTTTATTTAATAATAAAACGCCAGCTGGAATCTGTCGGCTGCCCTTCTCGGTGTCCTTTAGCTACCATCTCTTGTTGCTAATGTGTGAATTTTCTTATATGTGTTTGTGTGTTTTGTTTGTCTTGTATGTGGTTTCATATGCAGACACAACGATAGACTTATAGACAGAAAGACATCGGTCGTGTGGTTATCACCACATTTGTCAAAGCAACATTGTCATATTGAAGCACCAGCACTCGAGATGATAACAGTAGTAAGCGACGTCACATTGTTTGCCAACTGCAGACACAAAATAACAAATACCCACACACAAGCGCAATAGCAAGTTAGACAATTGTCTGCAGCTCTGATTTGTTGCCCCCTTGTATGTTGCCTGTCATTTGCAGCGTGCACAAGTCCTGAGTCCTTTCTGCACTCGTTGGGGCGTTGTCGCAGCTACCGCAATTCACATGTGAAGGTTTTCGCTGAAAAAATCGCTAATTCTCAGCATTCTTGTACTCGAGTCTGACATAAAGTGCAACGAAGTACCATGCAAACGTATTCTGACAAGTGTAGCCGAGCAATGAACTTGGTCCGTTGCAAAAGTGCCTATAAACTTTATGCAAGGCATAAATATCAAATTGCGCACACAATTAGCGACAAATTGAATTGTTTTGTGAAATGAGTGAAATACTGTAAAACGCCGAAATTTATGCGTATGGCGGAAAATTTTTACGACAGGCACAATCGCATTATAAGCTTAATAAATCCTTGCATAAATCCACTCTGACGCAAACGCTTTGTGATTTTTTAGTAATCACAGCTCAAATGTTCCCAAATCTAATGTGCCAAATTGGAGGCATGGCCTAACAACAACATCGTAAAGCAGTTTAACTAACTTAATAAGCGCCCAGTCTTAATCCCTATGAAGCAAAAATCACAAGTTACCAGTCTCTAAAAATGGTCAAATGGGTAAAAACTAGCACTGCAAACGCCAACAAAGCAGAAGTTTCGCTTATGCGCAAATAAATCACATACTTATTCCATGTTGTATACACATACATAAATAATGTTATTTTACTGCATTCGTTGCATTACATAAGGATTTAAATTTAAAAACAAACCAGATTGCGACTTGCACATGCTGTCCCGTTACAACATCACTGGTGCCATTCGAAGAGTTGCCACCGCATGACGTTTTTCTTATATAAATTTGAGCCATACAAATGATACACAAAACAAGTAAATTTTACATTGCTTGTGTTCGGTTCCACATAGCAAGGAACCCTCAGACAACCGGTTCCACATGGTTCGGTTCCGGACCGGTTTGCAGCTCTGGTAAAAACCAGTTGAAATTCTAGCTAATCTACCAGGCGAACAGAAGTCAACTGCAGCTCATTTTATTAAGCTAGAACAACAAAACGGGGCTTACGAAGGGCACAAAAGAAGAGGCTGAAAGAAGGGCGCAAGAGAAGAGGCTAAAGCGGGTCTAAGTTATATTTCAACACGCTTTATTATGCTTCAAATGACTTTTAAGATATTGCTTTTGAAAATCGGGTCAGTTTTGACAAAGTTATAAAAGTCGAAAGATTTTACCAATGCCCAAGTCGATTTTTTGGCATAGAATTTTAACATGCATTTCGACCAAAAATTGCTTTGTTAACTCTAAATGCAGTTTTATTCTAGGGGTCAAACCATGACTTTTAAGATATTGCTTTTGAAAATCGGGTCAGTTTTGACGAAGTTATGGAAGTCGAAAGATTTTACATATGCAGAAGTCGATTTTTTGGCATAAAATTTTAACATGCATTTCGACCAAAAATTGCTGTGTTAACTTTAAATGCAGTTTTATTCTAGGGGCCAAACCATGACTTTTAAGATATTGCGTTTGAAAATCGGTTCAGTTTTGACAAAGTTATGGAAGTCGAAAGATTTTACAAATGCCCTAGTCCATTTTTTGGCATAGAATTTTAACATGCATTTCGACCAAAAATTGCTTTGTTAACTCTAAATGCAGTTTTATTCTAGGGGTCAAACCATGACTTTTAAGATATTGCTTTTGAAAATCGGGTCAGTTTTGACGAAGTTATGGAAGTCGAAAGATTTTACATATGCAGAAGTCGATTTTTTGGCATAAAATTTTAACATGCATTTCGACCAAAAATTGCTGTGTTAACTTTAAATGCAGTTTTATTCTAGGGGCCAAACCATGACTTTTAAGATATTGCGTTTGAAAATCGGGTCAGTTTTGACAAAGTTATGGAAGTCGAAAGATTTTACCAATGCCCAAGTCGGTTCTTTGCCATAAAATTTTAACATGCATTTCGACCAAAAATTGCTGTGTTAACTTTAAATGCAGTTTTATTCTAGGGGCCAAACCATGACTTTTAAGATATTGCGTTTGAAAATCGGGTCAGTTTTGACAAAGTTATGGAAGTCGAAAGATTTTACCAATGCCCAAGTCGGTTTTTTGGCATAAAATTGTAACATGCATTTCGACCAAAAATTGCTTTGTTAACTTTAAATGCAGTTTTATTCTAGGGGTCAAACCATGACTTTTAAGATATTGCGTTTGAAAATCGGGTCAGTTTTGACAAAGTTATGGAAGTCGAAAGATTTTACCAATGCCCAAGTCGGTTTTTCGGCATAGAATTTTAACATGCATTTTGACCAATAATCGCTTGTTTAACTTTAAATGCAGTTCTATTCTTGAAGTCAAACCATGACTTTTAAGATATTGCTTTTGAAAATCGGGTCAGTTTTGACAAAGTTATGGAAGTCGAAAGATTTTACCAATGCCCAAGTCGATTTTTTGACATAAAATTTTAACATGCATTTCGACCAAAAATTGCTTTGTTAACTTTAAATGCAGTTTTATTCTAGGGGTCAAACCATGACTTTTAAGATATTGCGTTTGAAAATCGGGTCAGTTTTGACAAAGTTATGGAAGTCGAAAGATTTTACCAATGCCCAAGTCGGTTTTTTGCCATAAAATTTTAACATGCATTTCGACCAAAAATCGCTTGTTTAACTTTAAATGCAGTTTTGTTCTTGAAGTCAAACCATGACTTTTAAGATATTGCTTTTGAAAATCGGGTCAGTTTTTACAAAGTTATGGAAGTCGAAAGATTTTACCAATGTTCTAGTCCATTTTTTGGCATAAAATTTTAACATGTATTTCGACCAAAAATCGCTTTGTTAACTTTAAATGCAGTTTTATTCTAGGGGTCAAACCATGACTTTAAAGATATTGCTTTTGAAAATCGGGTCAGTTTTGACAAAGTTATGGAAGTGGAAAGATTTTACATATGCAGAAGTCGATTTTTTGGCATAATATTTTAACATGCATTTCGACCAAAAATTGCTTTGTTAACTTTAAATGCAGTTTTATTCTAGAAGTCAAACCATGACTTTAACGATATTGCTAAATTTTACGAATTATGGAAGTCGAAATTAGTTACCAATGCCTAAGTCGATTTTTGGGCATTAGAGTTTAACATGCATTTTGACTTAAAATGAAGTTGACAACTTGCAGATAACTGCAGTTTAAGTTCAAGTTCAGGTTGAAACAGCTGATTTGTTTGGTTCAAGGAAAAGATTATTTATATAATTATGCTAGCAATCATTTTAAAGATCTAGCAAAAAACAGACTGCTTGGGTATTAATTATAACAAATTCTAATATTGTGCTATTCTATTTGAAGGCAACCGCTGTTCGATAAGTTCACGCTTTGCGTAATCGCTTTAATTTTAAGTTTACGTTCATGATCAAGTCGAGTTTACGTTATGTTAAGTTCAGGAAACTGAGCCTTGAGTCGGTCGAGCCCTGCTGTTATTATGAGAATTGTAAAGAAAATTTTGAAAGCGTAAATACTTGCAACTATACAAAATAATTAATTTCAAGATGTTTACACATCTCCCGTGTGATCGGGTGTGCTTAAACCTGATAGAAATACACAGCTGATGCGGTGGTGAAGTTTTTTGGAGGACGTCATCACCTATCTTGGCACCAAATTTGGGGGCACTAGCTTAAAAACTGTGAAAGACATAGGCGTTTATGATTTCAATGGAATGGTTTGGCGTGGCTCCAAAATTTTGGATGCATTTTCTTGTGGGAATCCAGTAACTAACTCCTTACCAAATTTGGTAACTCTAGCTGTAAGGATGTGGAAAAATATGGATTTGTCTATTATCGAACGTATCGATATCCCAACCTCTCAGTAGACACTTGACACTTTATCTCTCCCGGCCATAGAAAAAGACATTTGCAAAGTTTCAAGTCTCTAGCTTGAAGGGTGTCGATTAAGAGCTGTGGTGAAATCAATAGTCGAGCCACCGAAAGGTGTGAATATGAGTATATGCCATTGCTCGTTTTTATAAAGGGGCTGCGTGCCAAGAGATTGCATGTCCTCGTCAAAATGCAAATGACTGACAAGCAAGCGCGACTCATAATAGCCATATCCACTTTCCCCTACCCCTCTCACTTGCTTTCCACAGAAAGAAAGTAGTTGCTGTTTGACTGATATGATGGTATTAACATTTAAATTGCGTATACGAGACGCTGTGTTGTGCCATTGACCCCAACTCGAATTAAAGTACTTGTTTAAGGAATTTTAAGGGCGATGGCTATATTATGGCAGGAAAGCTGGTTAACGCAACGCAGCATGAAAATCTATTAGAGCTGGAAAATATTTAGATAACAGCAGGAGAAACAGAACATTAGTGGCAGCCAAGCAGGAGACAGACAGACTGTAACAAGACGAACAGAAGAAATCTAGCAAACAAGTAGCCATTTTAAGAAATTATTCTCTTCTGGCATTACGATGCCAAAGAAAACAAGTAAGAAGGCTCTAGTCGGGACAGCCCGACTAGAAGATACCCTGAACCCAGTTGCAAAAAAAAAATTAAATTTATATAAGACTTTGGTATACTGACTTAACTTCAATCGATTAAGCTCGATATCTCCGGTTTTTCTTAACCGATTTGGACGAAATTTTCAGAAAAGATCTATCGTTACTCATTATTTCAACCCTCATTTTTACATTTTCCAAATTTTTTTTGTTATCGATCACATGTGTATATCGGAAACCAGAATAGTTATCGATAATTTGAAGCAAACTTGTTCTGCTCATGGTATAGGAGAACTTATATACAAAATCTGAAGTCTCTAGCTCTTGTAGTCTCTGAGATCCACGCCTTATACAGACGGACATGGCTATATCGTCTCGGCTGTTGATCCTGATCAAGAATATATATACTTTATGGGGTCGGAGATGCTTCCTTCTGCCTGATACATACTTTTGCAAAAAACCATTATACCCTTATTTACCCATTTTATGGGTTAAGGGTATAAAAAAAATTCAATGAGTGTTCTAACTCACGAGCGATGTGTTAACACCTTTTTGTTTGTTACAAGGTGCCTGTTCGATTTCTATGAACACATTAGTATAAATAAGTATAACTTTGATGTGATGATTGATGATTAGATAAAATTTTTTTTTTATATTTATAATCAAGTCAAATCAAAACAATCCAAAGTGTTTCCAACAATCAGCAACCACAATGTGACACCACCCAGAAATCTATGAACGCATATTTGTATGCCCACAAACCGCATTAGAAGAAAATACTATTAAGAACAAGCTTATTTGCTATACAGCTGGCGTTTTACAATGCCCGGAATCCCAAATCGCAACTGTCCAACTGTCCTTCAACTGTTTCAATTCCAGTGCTAAGGTACGTTAGCATTTCTTGCTACAAGGCAGCTGCCTGTATTTATATTTTGGGTTGGGAAACATGTCTGCAGTTGATATTTTCTTGCGAATTGCATTGTTAAAAATTCCTTTAACTTTGCTTGCCCCCTCATTCTTACTTTAACTCTATTTCTATGTTTTGGGCTCAAATTCTCTCTCTATCGTTTTTTTTGTTTTTTTTTCCCGTTTCTGTAGAACGACGCCATTTTATTCTTTTTTTTTCTTCATAAGCCGTATTATTATTTGTGATTGTATTTTGCTGTTATTTAATTTTAGTTTTCTATTCGTTCGCATCGTTGCCTGCATTTCGTTCTGTGCAATGTTTTTTGGTTTCATGCTTATGTGTTTTTCAGTAATTTCTGACAGCTGTTGTGTAAGTGTTTGAGAGCGTGAAAAGCAATTGGGGTAGCTGTCAGACTCCTCTCGAAACAGAGAAGCTTTTTCAATCTTACTTGACAGGGTTGTGTGCTTGTGTCTAAAAACACAAACTGAAACCGCAATGAAATACACTTATGCCAAATGGATGCAAAAGGTCTGAACGAGTTTGGATCCTTAATGATCCCATAATCCATTCATGCCGCCCGATAGAACCCACTAGGTTATTTGAAAAGCAATTTCAATTTCTTATACAGTTTACTCTTTTGTCTAGTCATAAAATCGATCCATTCAAGTTGCATAAATCTAGCATAATAGAATATTTGCATCGAAGTGGCAATACTGTTAACATCTTTCTGTCAAAATTTTCAATTAAATGTTTAGATAGACTATAAATACAAAGCTTAACTGGCTTGCATTAGCGCTCTGCAAATGCAATGCAAACACGCAGCGTTAAAGAAATCTCACTATAGTATGTTTCTGTTACGGCTTGATTTATATTATTTTATGTGGTCTTTTATTAATTTTGTCAACTCACCTATGAAACTCTTTCGCTTGTTGATAGTGGCCGTTATTTGTGCCGAGACCCCAAAGTCGGCCAGCTTAACGTCGCCATATTCGGTGAGCAGAATGTTGGCGCCTTTGATGTCGCGATGCATTTTGCCCATGGAGTGCAGATACTCCAGGCCCTTGAGGGTCTCACGGCACATGTAGGCAATCTGCACCTCGGTAAGGGGACCGGTCACCTGATAGATATCCTGGAGGCTGCCGCCGCCGCAAAACTCCATGCAAATCCAGAGCTTGTCGCGTCGCAGATAGGAGCCGTAATAGGCAATGATGTTAAGGTGCCGGCAGTCCCGCATCATAAAGATCTCCTGCTGGATTATCTGTATGTCGTCGGAAGGCTCCAGTTTAATAACTTTAATCGCGGCAAGCTCATTGCTCTGTATGCGTTTCGCCTGCAAAGCAATAACAAATTGAAAACCAGAATTAATCAAAATGTACTGCATCGCCTATCCGCTCCCCAAATATGAAGACAAGCAACCTTCTATACTTCACCAAGCCGTCTGTGTGCATTAGCTTGTATAGTTACCTGCTATTCATTCCCATTTCTCGATACCCGTTAACTGCTCATCTGTTTATTTGCACACCTGCATGCGGGTGTGAGGGTCTTGCACCTTTGTTCTCCGTACAACTTCATTCATGCAAATACTCTTTTCGTTATTCGTTTCCATAAATTTCAAATCAAAATGCAAACGTCGCGACGTTCCCCCCTCACACTTTTTGCACTTTGCAGTCGTACTTGGTCTTGCCACACAGTTTGCTTATTTTCATAAAACAATACGTATTCCATCCAATAAATGGATGGATCGTTTATTAAGCTGCGAACTCGTGGCAAGTCTATTAAAATTCGCACGATTCAGCGTTCATTTCAATTAAATTGGATCTTGAACTATTTAATGTACTAAGTTAGAGACCAGCTGAATATATAAAAGCCAAAGTTAAGAACAATCCTGTTAATACTCCTGACTAGGAAATAGATTTGTCGTCTTTTGGAGGCTCAAGTATATCGAAATGTATTAACATATGAAATATATAAGTACTGAAGCTCTAATAAGACCTTTCATTGATTTTCAGTGAAATTTTAATTGATGCTTAAATAGGTTTAACATTTGCACTTTGTCATTGATTTTTAAGTATAGATGAGGGCTAGCTAGACTGTGCTAAAAAAATTTTATTTTCACCTCCATTGTAGAAATAATTTGCTGTCATGGGGATTATATCTTTCATACGTGCTAAGGCAGCTAACCAAACCAGCCTGGCTGTCTGCCTTATGGCTTTCTACCTGCAGCTTATGAATATTTCGACCACATTTTCATTAGCCAAACAACAGGCGTGCCAGTTTTGGCACGTTCTGTAAACAGGCGCAATGAAAATGGTTGCTCTCCTCCAAATGGACTGCAACGCGCTAGAAACAATGCATGTATCCACTTGCTGGCTCTTCTGTTTATCCTTTTGGTATTGGGTGCTCGTGTACATGAATCTACTATTGATCCCAGCATCGTGTGCTTTATTTTTCTCGCTGTGCTTGCCTCAGCCTCTGGCATAAGCATGCGGTTGAACAGTTGCGCTGCTTCAATATTTTTTTCTTTCCGAGTTTGTATACTATTTTTGCTTAATTTATTATTCAATGTTAGTAATGGGTATGTGGGGGAGAATCGCAACTCCTTTTTGTTTAGCTAAAATGTATCTTTCTATGTTAATAGCTGTGTGTGTGTGTTTTAAGAAGATAAAGCGATTTTTAAGGCTGTGCTCGCACTTTGATTTTTGCTCGTTTCGGTCTACTACCTTCCACTGCCATGCTGTTGTTTTTAAGTTTAATTCGTTGCCTGCATTTTGCATGTCTTATATCAATGTTTAAGATTGTGTTGCACCAAAAGCAGCAGTAGCAGCGGGAGAAGAAAGCATCATCATAAATTGAACAACAATCCCAAAAGCAATGCAAGCAATCTTTTCGTATACGTAATATTGCGCAGCACATTTGCAAAGTATAACGCTGACAGGCAGCAACTTTTCGCAACATAAACGAGTTCGTCTGTCTATCCGTCCGTGCGTCTGTCCCGGCGGGGAGGACATCCGAGTTGTGGCCGCCCATCGTCGACTTTGCTTCTTGTTTTTCATCTTGTTTATGGTAAATAAATTATGCGTGATTTTTAGACAAGTTTCCACTGGTTCGTAAACTAGCATCCCAGCTGAGCAGACGAGAACGTAATGCCAAAGACGTTCTTTTTGCTGCTGAAAGCAAATAAAGCTACTGATATGGCCAAGTCACTATTGTAGCTTCACAACATCAACAGTTTAAGAGCAGCTGAAGCAGTTGGCAGGAAACGAGCACAGCATATCCTGCCAGGCAGCAGCAGTTGCTTAAGCCAGAGAAATGCAGCATCAACAAATTTATAATGAGCTGCGCCGGCCTTGATGGCTTGGTTCAACTGGAAGGCAAGAAGAGTAGCGAAGCTTCCTATAGGTGCAAATAGTCTCAACTGTACTCTGTCCCTGTCATTATTTTCTCTATTTCTCATTTACCCATTTTTGCCAGCCGCCGCACAGTTTTTATGGAATTTAATGTTAAAAGTTTCCTATGCGCAACAGCAAAAGTCAAGGCAAAACTTTTAATGACTTAGTTTGAGTTCAATTTCAAATGCTAGTTGATTCTTCGCCATCAACTGATTTACTATGTCTGTCAGAGAGAGAGCACAAATTTTCTTCATATTTGTTTTAATTAAAATATGCATTAAAGCAATCAACGCACCACGCGCTTACGGCAAGCAAAAGAACATGGATCTTCGAGCATAATGTTCGAATTGTTGCAACAAATTAAAAAGCCATTTGCGCACAACTGGTGCTAGCAATTACGACTACTGAAGTCTAATGAAAATTGCAAATCTCATTTGACAGCAAAGGACAACGACGACAACAACAAAAGGAACAAGAACATGAATTACACTTTTTAATGCATGCAACACGCTTGGCTTGCTGGCCACGTGATGATCACGGCACCAATAAGCGCCAATAATGTTTATCGGCTCAAAGGAGACTTGGCATCGGGTCTGTGTATTTACTCGTAGGGTGCTGTTGCCTCTGTTCTCTGGGGACGAAGGGTTACGCCGCTTCCTGTGTGTGTCCGGTGTATAATCGTTACAATTTCCGACGCATGCATATGCATGAAAGAGCAACAACAGATACAAAAATAATAATAATATCCGCCCTGTGTGCCCTGTGTCAGCAGTAAACCAACCCTAACACATATCCATATGTGCATATGTATGTATATACCATATGCATACATACACAAAATGTTTCGTGGTTGACCGTAAAAAAAAAGGGTTGACGTTAACCCCGTAAAATCCTCTTGACTGGCGCCGTGCTCGCGCAGCCAGTTTTGCACGTTTTTCGTAATGGATTTACAGCATTAATCACTTTGTTCTATTGTTGCTGTCATATGCTTGCTAATTGCATTATAAGAACAATAGTATTAAATCCTATATGCATTTAAATTATCTAGAAACCTAGTTATGTTTTGACAAGGTTATAACTGTGAAATTATAATCCACGAATTGTTTGTTGTTTAGACAGAGGTGCTAGTGTTGACTTTACGGGTTGCCCGAGCAAAAAGTAAATCTTTTTAATACAAACTCGATTATAGGATGTGAACTACGAAAAATGTTGTGCTGTATACAAATCACATTAATTTCAAACTGCGACATGCTGAAGGCCACACATTCAGAGTTTAGTTCAATTTGCCATGACATTTAAATGTAGTATTGAAATTGAATTTATTTTACTTAAAAAGGACGGCATTAGCTAAATACGACGTGGGCCACGCTTTTCCGACACAATAGCACAATTTTGCATTTAAAGGTAGATAGAGCAATTAAACGCGTACTTACAACTATTCGTTTTTTACTCTTGACAAGTGTTCAAGCATTTTTGAACAAATGAAATCAGAGAAATGAAAGATAAATCAATTGAACACTGGCTCGAGTCAATCCCAACCCATATACGTACTAAGCGTTATATATGTATACTATTTGGGGACCGAGGGCTAGGTTCAAGTGTCAGTCAGGCATTTGGGGGTCTGGGTCATTGCCAAGATGGGCAACGAACAGAAAGACGACAACGTTGCCATATTGGCTGCCGTTTTTATTGAGTTTCTTGTTCAGTGCACTTGACATGACATGGCCATTACGTACAGGCTGCTCCCTGGCTGGGCAGAAATGTGGTTGGGATAGTGAAAATTTATCAAACATGTCATGGCAAACAATAATGAAAGCATAGCAAAATAAAAATGGATAATCAATCACAGCGAACAGAAGCAGCCCAATCGATAAATTCGATCTGTACAGATAAAACCTTGCATATTGAAACTATCTCAATTTTTTTATTTTCAGCTTATAGCTGTGCATATTGCACAAGCTTCTGAAAACTATCTGCCCATGGGAGAAGACCTACCACAACAAATTTAACATATTTTCCAAGCGTGCCCAAAATTTATCTTGTCAGCAATTGACAACAATTTTTACTGTCATTTTTAAAGCTGGAGCAGGCGAGTTTCTGTCATATCTCTTATTCGTTTGGCTCTTTTGGTTGTGTTCTGTTGTTGCTTTCCACCACAAATGTTTGTAATTTTTGGTGTCGGTTAAGTCACTTAATGTAGGCATTATGTCAGCTTTTCAAATTGTTTATTTATGTGTACAAAAGTGTCGCAAATGGAATGATTGAAAATGCAATACAGACAAAGCTAGAGCAAGAGCGAGAGGGAGAGGGAGTTAAACAGACAACCTGAAAATCGTCCTGTGACAATGGACATAATTATGGATCTTATTGAGGCGCCAGTGAACTTTGAACTTTAAATAAATCTCGTGTTGGCCCCAATTCAACCCGCATGGTAACGCAAATGGAATACAAACACATATGTGCATAATGCACATGCATTCAATTTTAATTTAGGCATAATTTGCAAATAAATTGAAAGCACACTTGATAACGTAAATATGTAACTCGCAGAGAACAATTATTATACTTATTTTAACGTTAATTGCGCACAAACAATTAGCGATTATAGCATAGACACACATGTGTCGGTATGTAAATTCGTTTATTTTGTCCGGCGATGAAAAGGGAATTTTTATCGCCTGACACACAATAAAAAGACATTAAACAGCGCAAAAAAGTGTAGCAAGAATATTAACGACACACAGACATTGCCCGTAAGATTCTACTCATCCTCCCTTTTACTTCCCTGCTTACATGTTTGATAATACTCATAATGAGCGTGCACTTGAACGCGACGCCAGATAGAACGAGTTAAACATGGCGCAGCGGAAGGAAGTAAGCTAAAAGCTCTGCAAGGATTGAGGGGGCAGAGCAAGGAGGCAATGGCGAGCAGGAGCAGCAGTTTAGACAGTTGACTTGCCGTGCAGACAACAAAGAAACACTGAATAAAATCAAACACCGTTGTTCCGTGAAAATACCCAAAGAATTTACATTGTTTTTAGAGCCGTCCCAGAGCCCAACATCCAATACCTTTTTGCAGTTAAGAGTTCGCTATCCTCTAAGCGCAGGGTCATTATCTTTACCAAATACTTTCAGTTTTCGATAATTTACTGTGCGAATCCGTAAAAAATATAAATACCAACCGATACGATATCACTTAAGCGTAGTATTTGTCCGCACCATTATTGCTGTTGCTTTACATATTTGATAATTATATGAAATGCGTTCATAGATCAAAAGTTATGGTTGAACCAGTTTGTGGGACTCCTTTAATCTCGTTCACTCTCTTTAAGTGGTAATCTCCCCCACATTCCAACTAAACAAATCGCAAGCTCGTTACGGGTTGTTTGCTTGTTTGTTTGACATTTGTGTCTTACATTGTGTGAGTAGTTGAATGTATCACGTTCTACGTTCCATTCAGCTCACAGTAGCCCTGAGCTGGCGTTGTCCCAAATCAAACACAACTTTTATACAGCTACTTGGAGTATTCTGTTGCTTTTCCCCTCTGACCAGCTGACACCATCTACTGCCTGCTGCTACTGCTACTGGTCAGTAGCAACCACCGCAAGCGTTTTTCATGTCTTTATGTGTCTGCTCATTCTGAGCATCTCTTTGGCGGCTGCTGTTTTTATTTGCTTTTCATTTTCGTGGTATTTTTTATTTTACAGCAATATTCAACGACGTCAGCAGTCTTTATCGGTCTTAACTCACTATCTTTTCCTCTTTACATATTCCTTTCGTTTTTTTAGCTGTAGGCGTCGCCATTTATCGGACAGTCTCTGACACTCTGCGGTCATTAGGTTCAAAACTCGCGCTTTAATTTTAATTTGCGCTCTTTGCTCATCAATTTCAATAAACTAAAAGCGTGGAAAGGGCAAAGAGCGATAGGAAAGAGAGGCAGAAAAATACAGAGAGACAGAGAGAGAGAGAGAGAGAGAGAGAGAGCGAACGGTAGGGAAATGTGTGGCGGGGCAGGTCTGGGAATGGAATGGGATTTAGATTCAATTGGCGCTTAGTGTAGGCGTGTTGAAAGGTCATGTAATCTATTGTCCGAGACTGTTTAACGCCTGTTTGTTTACCTATTGGTATGCGTGTGCCCAAACAGACGAAATGCTAATTGAAAATACGAAATCATTTACGTTTAAATAAGTTTGGCGAACAAGGCCTCAACCTGTATAGATAGAGTGGCCGCCTGTTAAAACAATTGTCATTAGGGTAAATTCAAAAAATTAAAATAAACCCATGCTTTCCCAAACAGTGGAGGAATGCTTCTGACGACCAGGAAAATGAAAGGCAACTCTTATATCTTTAGCATATCATGATACCACGTATGAAACTCATCTTTCTGTTTCTAGATTATAATAAACGCAAATCACGAACCTTCATATACATATATGTATATGCATGTTTGTATGTATGCGGCTCTGTAAAAAGCGAATTTATATGGATGTGGATGCCCATTTTACGCCCACTTGCACGTGCCGTTGGTTACCATAGTTAAAGTTAATCAGGTAGTGCTCGCTGCTGAATCCTCGTAAAGTGCGTAACTAGCTGTCTCTGCTGTTAAGCAGCAAAATTTTTAACGAACTGGTTTATGCCTGAGCTACTTTGAAGCATTATGCATTGACAAGAAGTTACGAGGCATTGCCCTGGCCACAACTAGGCAGCTTTATCATTCACCCTTTTAAAATATTAACATTTTGTCAACCTGCATGCAACGTTACATATATTGGACAAAGTCAAAGAGTCACCAAAAACCCAATAGTTGTTCAATGGGCATCGCACATAACAGACAAATTTTTAAAACGGCTCCCGGCCACAGTATGTAACTTAATTTAAGGAGCTTAATTTGAGTGTTGGTTGTCAGAGTGTTTTGTTAACAAAGTATGTCAACCGCTCGAGTGTTGCGGCTGCACAGGTACAGTCACCTTTTAACTCGCTGCATAAATGCATAAGCTTTGAGACTCGTGTGGGAAACGACAAAGGGATGACTTCGCTACCATTCTGTTTGAATTCCCTTCCCTGCCCTTAGGTGTGTCACCCTCATTAAGTCAGTCACATTAAGTTTTCGCACATTTTGCATGCTGCTAAACTAATTTGGTTCGGCCGAGTGTGCGTCTGCAACACGGCAAAGTTTAGACAAACGTTTAGCAAGGAGTGCTCTAGCAACAACAGCACCAAAAGAAACAGCTGGAACAACGAGTTGCCGCTTGGGGCAAGCGGCAAGTGCGATAGTTGACAAAATTCAAGTGGCTCTGTTTTTAGCTGACGACGCGGCGAATTAAGGTGCATAAAATTAAGTTTTTCAACCTGCACATTATAAGACACATCCTTTCTAGCTATCCGCACACCTACAACTGCCGTTCTTTCTTTTGCCTGCTTTTAGCATAACGCCATGGAATTGTGCTCTTCCGGCATTTTAGTGTGGCGATTTCTCTCGCTATTGCGAAAGAAGTGCGACCCAATGGTCCTACTGAGATTGCGAAGCGTAAAAGTGCTTTTTATTGTAGTTGAAAACTCTGCTAGCGACATCCTGCCACCTTCTCGCCATTCATCAAGCTCTTAACGACCAGCTGTTTCGAGAGCACTTAGTCCCCAAGCGGTGTCTGATTCATTTTTGAATGTGTTATGTTGACTAAATGACGAGTTGTAAACGAAATATGGTTTTTGTTGCGTAAAGCTGAACACATATTTTTTATAAAATAACTTACAATTTCGAACATATTATAAAGGAAATTACATTTTTCAGATATTTTGTGACATTACGCCTTGGAAAGCGATCATGCAAGCAAGCAGGACAAAAATGGATTTTTCATCCAATCCACCAAGGATAACTGCACAGATCTGCACGATTTGGTTTGTATTGCAGGATTATAATGCAAAGTTTATTGTTGAATTTCCCAGAGCTTTAACGTTAACTTTGTAAATTTTTTACCTAAAATTACTTTCAGATTTATATGTAATTTAATTTTAAGTTTAATTTCAATTATAAATTTTATTTAAATTTTAATTAATTTGGATTTTATGTCAGCTGATCATAGTTGACAAAAAACAAATAAATAAATAAATAAATAAATTGAATCATATTTTTCCAATGCATATTAAACTACCAAGCACAGGAGGTTAAAGACCCAAGACCCAACAAAAATAATAGTGGGGAAATATCATTTTTGGAGGTGAGTGTCAAAATTTGGGACAACAAAAACGGGAGAAGATGAGGCAAAACCCAATTATATTTCAATGCAAATCAATATAGCTAAGCACATTGGAGACCGTTTAACTATAAGATCTCTATTCAGTTTGATGATGTGTTAAGCAATGTGTAGCTGTGCCACAAGAAACTCGCAACAGAGCCTAACGAAAATAGCCGCGGAATGGCAACAGCAACCAAAACAACGGAAACAACAACAGCAGTCTAAATATGCATTCTGCTCTGTTGGTCAACGGGTCTGATCCGAAAATAGCCACCAACTATCCTGGGCTAGTCGGGAATTGGGTCAGCAGTTGTTTCGATGCAGCAGACGAGCAAATATCGCAAGGCAATGTTTTGCAATGTTTAGAAGCTGGCGTTGGTAACATTGTGGCATTCAGAATAGGGCGAAATTTATCACCAACGCCCCAAATGCCTATCGCCTCTCTTACTTATATCACTTGCATAAATTGATAAACAATTTGTAACAGCTCCATCGGGGGCGTCGGTTGTGGTATCCATTTGAGTGCACTGGAAGCGCGGGGAACACGAAATACGCCATAAATTTGCTGCTAATAAAGCAGAGTGCAGCGATACCAGTGCAAGATGGAAAAATTATATCTATGAAATATGCATGACTACATGGCTCCCCCATTTTTCTTTTCAGCAACCTTCAGCGATGCTTTCGGTCGCCACCTGCCCCGAGCATAGATATGCGTCTCTGTTTGCGGCACCACGGAAATTAAATTTATTTACAGCCCAAGCAGCAATCAAGCCAACGGACAGACGAGCCAGCCAAATACTTTACAGCTTCTGCTACAAATGTACGATCCAGACCCACGCCACGTCCGACAGCATCCCCAACCACTACATATCATTACACATAAACTGATGTCTGCTGACTGCTGTCTGACTGAAGCTTCATCTTGTGCCTCATTTTTATTGACTAATTGAAGCAAAAAAGAGGAGGCAGGTTATGTTTCAATAAATTGTCTTTGATCAATTTGATAGTGTTGTAATCTGTAATCAGCAATCGTTGGCCAATGCTCGCTGCTAGAGCCTCAACTCAACTGGTCAACTGGTCAACTATCAGGCATTGTCATAATCATATAATGGCTCATCAATATGTGAATATATTGCATTACGCATACGCAGCGTATTAGTTATTACACATGACCAACTTGGGCGTCTAGTTGCCAAAGCAAACAAAAACCAAAGGGCTAAGACGAAAAGTAAATGAGATCGATGACGTCGTTGTCACATCCTCACTTAAGAAACACACACAAGGATGGAGCAAAAATCTCAGTCGAAAGTAGCAACCAGGACGTAACACACATACACACTCTATTGATATATATGTATGTCTGTTATTCTGTCAATGTGTGCGTGTGTGAGTGACACAAGCGTAATCAGTTTCACAAATTTTGTGTAGTTTACTTTTTACATTTCAAACAGACAACTGAAAAGGCAAAGTGAACGCATCGATGAATGCGAAGCAACGAAAACTAACTAGTGATAATCGATGCTTGTGGCATAAGTGGAGAAGAGCAGCTGCTATCCTTTGGGATATTGGGATATTTGCGTTGTACTTGCAAATCGAATTTATTGGGCCAAAATGAAACTGACATGCTTAAAGCGTCAGCAGCTGATATTCCGACCCATCCGAAACGCTTATCGTTTTTTTTTTTTGGATTGGAACTTTTTCAATTTACATTCGCATCGATGCTTTTGCGCTTAAAATTTCGGTAAATTGAATTTTTTATTACTTAAATATTGAAGTAGCTACGAATCATTCTAGCAAATTCCCCTTCTCTGCCTTTCTGTCCGTCATCCTTTCTGTATAACATTTGCCTTTTGCAAAGGATTTGCGCACGAATACCTAATATTTAAAGCAGACGGCTTTTTAACTCGTATCTTCAAGCCACCAACACTAAGAAGAGAGTTAAGCAAAGAACAACTGGCAACTTGCAAAATTTATGTGCGTTGTCCTACAGCTTTTCGCACCATCCTAAAAAAAAAGGACAGCAAACACAAAGAGACGCTGGAAATACGGTCAAAAAATGTGGATAAGTCTGAGGTTTTCCGAAATGGCGATGCAATTAGCCGCAAAACACAACGGGGCAAACACTATATTATTTTTGATGAATGCCGGATAAAATGCAAACGCGTTTGAACTGTTTGAGCTTATCTTGGGCTTAATCTAACCGAAAATCATTTCTGATTTATGGCAGCGATTTCTTCTTTGTTTGCCCTATAAGTTGGGGCGTTTTTACCGCACGCATTGGTTCACGGCTACTAAAAAATGTGGTACAAGAACCGGGCCACATTGGCATGATGCAAACATCTTCGCCGCCCTCAATCGAACTTTTTGTTAATGTTCATAAACCATGAGACAGTATTCTAATTATTATTACAGCTTTTTTAGTTTTTACAGATTGAATTCAATTGAATGAAGCGATAGGCCACGTGCAATGCACCCAGATTCAAATATGTACATAGAATGTTCAAGTATTCAAAACGAAGGAGGAAATTAGTCGCCGTCAAGAGTTTATGGAGTGCGGTCTCATTTGAACACCTCACCTGGTTCAGCTGGCAAGCTCTTTACTTTATTCTTGAGTGATTCGACAATATTCATGCTCTTTACTTTCTTTTGCCACATTATTTGCATATTCACTGATTTACTGTTGCTACCGCTGTATTTTGAGAGTGCTGAAAAAAAGGAATTTCCACGCTGTTTTAGTTGCCGTTGCCGTCGCTTCGGGGGTTTCAGTTTTGGCCGTTTTCGCACGGTTTTTGGCATGGCCGATGACGATGTCGCGATGGTCAGCCGACCCACGTCTCCGTTGTCTAGCTTTTGCCGACGTTGCCGAAAAATTCAGCCGGCAATGGCGGCGCCGCTATTGTCATTGCCCGTTTCTGTTTCTGTTTTTGTTGCAGTTGCTGCTTCGGTTTCCTGCTGACAATGCCGCCATTGTCTTAAGGGAAATTGCAATTTAATTAAGCTATCCGACCCACCTTGTCACGACACTAGAACGCCCCGCGGCCTTCGACTTGTGACAAGCGATTTTAAACTGTTTAGGACTTGATATCATTTCTTTTCACATATCGAGTTTACTTTTTTAATAGCTTTTTATTAACTTCACTTGTATGTGAGCATGAAAACTAAAAAAAAGGGTATAAATTAGGTTTTAAAGGCACTCCGAGCATCACACTCATATGGCCTAGTGGTTAGGATACCCGACTCTTAACCGGGAGGTCCGGGATCGAATACCAGTGTAGAAATATTGATAATTTTAGTTTTTTACTCAAATTTTGATTTGCCTACCCGGGAGGTCCGGGTTCAAATCCCAGTAAAGGCCTATGGATGATTTTAATCTTTTGTCAGATTTATTTTTTTTACTTTGATTTTTATTTTTTAATGGATAATATGTAGTAAAAATTATAGTTATAATAAATATATTTAGAAAAAAAACTAAAAAATACGCTTTTTAAAAACATTGAACAAAAAATTTAAAAAATAAATACAGTTTAAAAAAAACTAAAATATACGCTTTTTAAAAACATTGAACTAAGATTTAACAAATAATTTCTTAAAACAATAATGATCGAAAAATTCTTGAATTCACTCATATCAAATTCGGTCGAATAGCGGAAACATCGCGAAATTACCATTGAAAACTGACAAAAACCAGGCAAAGCAAATAATAGGGGAAACTACTGAAGTGATGAGTGAATGGAAACACAGTGGCATCTATGAGGCGAGAACAATAAAAACAAACTTATTGGGATCTGTATGGAGATAGGTGAACAGAAGGGTTTTGTGGGTGATTATTGATTTGACTTAAGTGCATTAACATTTTTATTAAAAATATAATATGGCACAACTTTAAACAGGCCATATGTGCCTTATTTACAAATGATACATATAGTCCGACACATCCAATTTCCAGCTGAAAATTGGTATCTCAATCAGTCAGATTTGTAATGTTGGTATATGTATATTTGGTTATTGTAATTGGCCTACACTGCTGGGCTTGAGTACAAAATTGCTATCCTGGCCACCATCAAGAAGTTTCCTGTACTATTTTCTTGTCTTACCAGCGATTCGCTTTATTAATTTTGTTCCGACGGCTTCATGGTGGGCCAGGCCAGGTCAGGCCAAAAAGGCCTGTAAAAGGCCTGTAACAGTTTTAGTTTTATTGATTTTAGATTTTCCGCTGCTCTATTTCTTTCTATGTTGTCTGCTGAAGGTGTAGGTGTAGGTGCATTCACCTTTTCTAAAAGTTAATTTCGTCCCGTGTCTGGTCATAAATAATACATGGCATGGTAAGGTGCTACAAATCAGCATATGATGTATGATTTGTCTCTCTCTCTCTCTCTCTCTCTACGCTTTTGACTGCAGTTTTGAACTAGACAGCAGCCAGAAGACAATGTAGCTAGTTTAAATTTAAATATATGCCACCTTTTCGCAAGGCATTTGGAAATTTTTAAAAAAACTAATCACCGGATAATTTTTTTAAATTGAATGATTTGCAATTAAGGTCAAAGCAGAGGTCGACTCAGGCTCCTTAGCCAATTAAGCGATCCATTTAAACGTGCCTACCCTAAAGCCAAATTTTAATTAATTTTTATTTAAAATTCATTGAAAGCTCTATCGTTGAATGCTGGACAAACTTTTCATCCGGCACAAAAACTTTTTCATCAAATTTGAAAATGCAATCAAGTGCGCTTTAATGTATGCTACAGTTTCTAACATGACTTATGTAATTAGGCTACACTGCAGTGTTACAGCAAGCTTTTTTAATATGAAAGGCATTTGCGAACTCTGGTTTTTAGAATTTAGCAGAAAAAAATTAATAACAAAATTTCGTTTAATTCGAGTAAGACACCAAGCGGCAATCAAAGGAATTAAATTCAACAAAAATATAATACGGTATAAGTGTTCAACCTTTCCTAAGGACAAAGAAGAGAACAATGCGGACATTTGCTTTAATGAGTGCAAATTTTAAGCAATTTGTCTAGATTTCTCGCTGACGTTGCCAAGTATATTAATTTCCGGAATGTCATATGAAATAGATGAGTACTAAAGGTCGAAAAGGAGAGTTAGTCGGACAAATGCCACATGAAAAATTGCAAATTCCCTGTTGGGGCTTAGGCATTTCGATCACCGTGAGCCTTTTAAACTAATTGAATTCATGTTTTATTAATAACAGCTTACAGAACGGTCAGACCGACAGCCGACTCGAACTTCCGGGCCAAACAAAAATAGTTACATGCGCAGCTCGTAAATAAGCGATTTTGTTAAAGGACACACAAAAGCAGCTAAAGTCCTGAAACAAATTTAGACTGCTGCTTCTTGCTTGTCCAGATTCATACAAAATGTAAAGCCAAATGAAAGCCCCAACTCTTAACCAGCCTACAAAGAAAATGTAACCCTACGTGGCTTGAACCTTTCTCTAAGTCAGACGAATGTTTCCACTTAACAAATCTTCCATAAGGGAAACAAAATAATGTTCCGGGCTGTGTCTGGCTGAGAACAGTTTTTTTTTTTGCAAGCCTTTTAGTCTCTTAAATTCTCTCTTTCTCAGACGGACGGACAACGCACAATTCAATTAGCAAAATGTAATCCCTTTTGTATTTTCTCCTTTTTTCGCTTTACATCCTCATACAAGGAATGTCAGGAAGCGGCGTGCGAACTCAAAACTATCAACTTGCTCGCTCACTTAACCAAATTGCATTCATTGGCTGAAATTGGAATTGGATTGGGAATTCGAGTCGGAGTTAACGCTATCTCCTCGCCTAGCATAAGCACAAAGTTTCAATGGCTGTGCATAGTTTTTGAGTCCGGTCGCTTTTAAGGGACATTCTCTGTGGTTAACAATAGAAAGTTGTACTTTTCAAATTGCCCCTACTTCTACTTCTCTTTAACTCATTCACGCCGTCTCCAGATGCAACTCAAAACATTTGCCACAAACTCAACTGCAGCTGCCACCTCCTCGAACTTTATGGCTCTGATTTGATCCTTATAGCAGACCGACATGCAAATTACGTCACGCCGTTCTGAAAAACCGGCATCGACCTCGAACAAACCCCCATCCAAGTAAACAAACACAAACCGTAACTAATTTTAATCCCCGAAACGCTGGAGGAATTGTCTACGTTGTTCACAAAGCACCCTGTCGTGCGCCCTGCACTAAAACTAAGAAGTTCAAGAGGACAAACATTTTGATGTTTATGCATTTAATTGTATTTAGTTTTTTTAATTCTGTTTTTTATTTTCTAACACAGTATAATTAAGGTAAGAGCTATAGCCAGATGGACATATCTATTAGCCCAGACGGGCTAATATTTTCCAATTTGTTAGTCTCGGTCGACCTCGACCTGATAGCAAACAACAAGGACTACAACACTGCTATTGACTGACAACAATTCTAAAGAGAATTGCCTGAAAATTTTCAGTTGAATGAAAATTTACTGTGGGTGTTGGGCCTGGCACGTGACTAAGTTGCACTGAAGGAGCTTTAACCCATCATCCGCAATAAGCTGCTGCCCAGACAAAATTTAACTGAACACCATGGATTTAATGTTGCTATTGAAAGGATTCGAGGCAAACTTATCTACAGCTGTCGTTTTAGTATCGGCAAATAAGCAAGCAAAGCAAAAGCGCATGCTACTGATGATGATAATAATGAGATTCATACTTAAAGTCCGATTTTAACTGCAATGGCAACATCCGACGAAGGTATTTAAGTGACACAATGTTTTCGTTTCATGCACAACAACTTTTTGCAGCAACAAAAACAACCATCATTAAGCTGCCTGCTAGAATGCGATAAATATTGCACTTCACATCAAGATATGTTTGCTTGCTCGAGTGTATGCTCCCCGAGCAAAGTAAAGCCACCTCAACTAAACCAACACATTTCTATCAGGGCCATTGCCCGCCCATACGCCCATACGCCCACACGACCCGCTCATGCTCACGCTTCGTTTAAATGGCAAACGTTGTTGTGCTGTCGCCGTCTTCCCATTACCGACATCATCATACTTTGCCGTATGCTAATTTCCGTGGCTGATGTGTTGCTCTGAGCTCATTCAATGAATGAACTCCTCACTGTATTCTTCGCTCTCCTTGCCGTTTCTTTGGCCGCTTCAAATCGTTAAGCGATAACAAACTTTAAGATATTTATTTTATCGGCTATGCTTAAAAACATAGAAAACACAAAATACTGTTGCAAATAAATAATTTAAAACAACTTAGCAGTACTAGAACTCGATAACTGCAGGCACCAAATAGTTTGGTATTAATTGCAAAAAAAAAACTTTTTAAGAAGGTTTCACTATCAAATAATTATGAGCTTACACAACCTGGGTACAGGGTATCTTTTTGTCTAGGACTAAACTTGTTTGAAACGTTTTATTTATTTAACGTCAACTGCGTACGCGTGTTACAGTTGCAATGCCTGCAATAAACTACCGGCGGATTCCAAAATTGATACGTGACCATTTAGATAACGTGCCAGCAATGACAGTTAAATGCCACAAGTTCATTTGATTTCCTCAGTCACATTTAAATCGTCGCTTGACAAACAAAAAAAGCATACAACTTTTCAGCAAGTCTGAGATAGCACTCTAATAAGTTAATAAGAACGTTTTTATGTTAACACGTATCTACAAATCTACACACAAAAGTGGCAAATCTTAGCACAACTACTAATTTGTTAATCTACTGGCACCCAAAACAGCCACCAAGTAGATGGGGCAGATAAATATAGCACTTGAAATTAATAACATGGCAAAAATTCATAACACGCCATCAATTGGGCGCCAAGGCGGCCATTATTTTACCTACAATCCCCTTCTCCCACCCGCATCACTACATAATATGCGTATGTACATTGTACATAGGAGCAAGTAAGACGGGGCTAAAAATCAAATCCCACGACAACAACACAGCTCAGAATTTGTGGCCAATGGATACTCTATATAAATTTGCATGTATTGATCCATTGGCATGTTCAAATTAATGTTTTTTTGGGCTCCAATTCAGGGATGAGGCATTTGAAGAAGGGGGAAACACTTGAAGCAATGGAAATTATTCCATGTTTTTTTTTTGTTTGTTTACTGTTGTTTTGCTGCCAATTGGCATCTGCTCCATTCTAAAGAGCTCTCAATTGATAACAAGCGATCAGAGAAACTGATTTTCCAGACACGCGACAGACACAAGTGGCTTCAAAATAGAAGCCCTCATATTCTCATTCCTACTGAATACAATTTATGTTTAAGATAAAAAAAAACTATTAGTAGTTATGAAACAGACAAAAAAATAAGAGTCACTGCCATTGGTTGCAGTCAGAATCAGAGCCGAGCTGGAATCTGAGTCGCAGTCTGCGTCTGATAACAAAAACAAATTCAAAAATACGGAATAAAAGGGATAGATGGGCTTTTATGCAAATAGTAGGTCGAGCCTGACTAGCATAACTTAAAGTTGTGTGGCGCCAGGTAGACAAGCAGCCTCCTGCACTATTTCCACTCCCAATCCATTCCTACTCAACTTCAGTTTCAATTTTGTGCAAAAATGGAAAATTGCATAATTGAAGGATCTGCGCTTGGGGAAAACATACACTTCTCTCCCTCGCTCTATCTCTCTTTCTTTCTTTTTGTCTCTCTCTTTCTCTCTCTTTTTCTATATCATTTTACTCTGCTTGGCATGGGTTGTGGTGTTGATGATGGGGGGAAGTAGAATTGCATTGCGATTGCTAGCCACAGCCGGAATCAGTTTTATAAAAGTTCTGTGCTGGTAGGGCTGGCTGGTAGCTAGCGACTGCGTCCGCCTTTTGGCATTATATGTGAAATATTGGTCAGTGGTTTGGCAACAGCAAGGCACTCGGGACTAGCTGGCAGGCAGGGACAGACAGAGGCAACGCTGCTTGGACTATTGTTGCATAGTGGCTGGCGTTGCATGTTAAATATTGATACATTTGCAGTGTTTTCACTGCTTCCCAATTTTTGTAAGTAATGCCTCGGAAAACTCCCGAGTTCTTTACAAAAGCTTGCGCATTTGGCTGTAGGCTAAACTTGATTAACTTTTTTTTTGCAGCCATTGCGATGGGGCTACATAAATCAGAGCCAGCAGAAGAAGTAAGTATGCAATGGAGTGAGGTACGTGCTCAACTTTTTAGCGGCGCTTGACTTCATCATCATCAGAAACAGCAGGAACAGCAGCAGCCGCCGCCACTTCGGTTTGGTCTGGCTTCGCTCATCAGTAATCCCGTGGTTTGCTATTCACACAATTGTCTTGGCGGCTCAAGGTCATCACCTCAACATTCACTCTTCTAGCCTTTTTATGAGCAAACAGGGGAGAACAGAAAATTCTCATCATCATCAATATCAGCTGACAAAAATAACACACTTTGAGGAGTAAAGTTGACCTGCTCTTCACTGTCCATTTCCATTATATTCCTCTACCCCAACGTACTTCCCGACTCTAATGAAACACATTTCCCTGCAAACATTGAACTTTGTCGACGCTCTTTGCGCTGAAAAGGCAAAACTCTATTTGTGTGTACATGCATACGTGTGTGTATGTATGCATGTACATTTATTTCTATGCATGTTCATATTGAAGTAAGAAAAGCGCGCAGAACGAGTGCAAAAGCGAAATTTAAGACAGTTGCTTTTCACTTTGTCTCAAAGCTTTTTTATTGTTTATTTTATATGTTATTGTTGCTTTTGTTATTTTTAATTTTGCAACTTTTACATACTTTGTTTTTTTTGTGATCTCTTTGCCGTTAAAAATTAATTTTCTGTAGTCCGCTCTATGGATTAAGTTAATTCTCATCTTTTGTCTTTTCCTTCTTTTTTTTTTGTCTGCCTAGTGGTCATGGTAGGAAGTTATTTTTTCTTTATTATCTGCTCTCTCCCTCTATTGATCGGTTTTTTTTCTCATTCAAGTAATTCCTTTCAGCCGCAATCTCGTTATGACATATACAGTACGACCTTACTCAACGCAACCTTTTCAAATTCGTCTAATTGCGCAAACTCAGGGAACATTAAAATGAAATTAATTGAATGTGTTCAAAGCAAGGATTTTATATTATGAATTTTAATTAATTAAGTGGTTAAAACAAACTAAGAAATAAGATTTTTTTTTTTGCGTTAAATAGGTAATTTTTTTTTAAGTTGCGTTAACAGTCTACAATGTTAAGAATTTGGGTGTTGTAATCATCGAGGAGTTGCTTGTAACGAGGATTGCGTTGAGCGAGGTCGTACTGTATTGCCTCTCCTAACTCTTAAACTGCTAAGTTATACTATCTGACTGTCAGATTCATTCTATTTAAATAATTTCGTCATGACTCTTTCAATTAAAGTCAGTTTAGTGTTTTGCAGCTTTCGCTGCATTTTGTCGCTTTCCCTTTATCTTTTTGGGTCTCTCGTTATCTTTAAGTAGAAAGCGCCTATTTTGCCTCTTAGATAAAATGGTTTATAATTAATGCGCGGACTTTGGTGCAAATCGCTTTTTAGGGTTAATTACTATTTGCACAATTATTTGCCATTGTTGTCAGCACTGTGCGCTTTTCTCGCTTTTCAGATAAAGATATTTTTGAAGATGGCAGGTTGAATTGTTAGGTTAATGTTGATGATGCTCTTCAAATAGTCGGCTTGTTGTAATTAGGCTTAGCTGTTGAGAGTTTTAACCGAATATTCATATCCAGCCGCGGCAAATGAATTTACTAGCTTAACTTTTTCCACACTCCACGGCACCTTATTCTTATTTTCCACCTCTCCCAGCAGCTGCTTAGGCTGCGCTCCCTTAGCAGCAGCCAGCAGGCGAAATTGGAATTACATATTTTAATGCGAATTTATTTGCATCTGGCAAACTTTTTGGTTCAGCAGCCCGACGGCTAATGAAATTATGGAAAGCAACAAACTAAAACTTTTTCCCTCGATAATTAAACCCCTCAACCGTTCTCTCCAAGTCAACTTGCAACCAGAGGGAAACACGCAGCAGCAGTTGTAAATAGCTCGTTTTACTTGCATATTTTAGAAGTTTTTAATCAACTTCCCCAAGGCAACATTTGAGCGTCGACAACTCGCGGTCAAGTTGACTTCTGTGGTGTAGTCGCTGCTTCTCAACGCCACCCCGCGTTACCACTTGCACCCTTCTCTTATCTTACCGCTGACAAGCGACAAACAGCAAAAGTTAAATGCAAGTCACAGATGAGCCTCCAAAGTTTTTCATTGGATTATTTACTGCTTCACTACTTCACTCCACCCCACGCACAACACAACAACAACAATGCTTGTCACTGAACTGGGCAATTATTTTTGAGTTCGCTGAACCTTTAGACTAGACATCGATAGTTTTATGGAATTAAGACTCAAGTCTCTGCGCGTGCGCAACGACTCGACGTCGAACTGGAGGCGTTGCCACGCCCTAAATGAATTCATGTACAGAATATGTGCTTGGTGGTAAGTATGTAATACTTCTTTAAGTGCGCTTTTTACGTTTAAGATTTTAATATAGCGAGTTCTCGGCCCAATTCGACATCGCTGTAATCCGTAGCAAGCTTTTGCAGCTTTGCCAACTGCGTACTAAAAGCAAATCCAAAGGGAAGTGAAGTGTTAGGATCCTAACTTAAATGGCAAAGTTTTGGCATCGTCATGTTAGTCTGCAGACAGAACGTCCAGTACGCCAGTCAAGCTGTCCTTGTGCGGGTAAACGATGCAAAAATTGGCCAAATAACCAACTGAAAGACAAAACAACAGAATAGCCAAACAACTGTAAACACTTCATTTCTGGCTAAGAGGGAAAGAAACGCAGTGGGATGATGGTAAAGCATTGAGTTCCATCACACTCGATGCTGCGTCTCTGGCATATATCCAAATTAAATGCCGACTCTATAACCTTAGCCTTGCCAACCGGAAATCAGAAGCAGAGCTGTTAGAGCGAAGCAAAAGAAAGGAAAAGAAATAAGCAAGGAAATTGAAAGACACAGCAAACTGACGGGAACAGAAGCTATCTTTGAAGAGCGGGGCTGGTGGTCATTTAGGCTCCCACCAAAGAATACAATGATGAATGTGACGGGTCAAAGGCAAAATTGAAAGATATCCCATCATCGATTGGGAGAAATTAAGAGGGACAAAGAGAGATTAAAAAAATGTTCGTCCACGAACAGTCGGCGACAGACAAACGGCATTAAAAAGTGAATTTCCCTGTATGCTGTACTCTTAACTGTTTGCAAGCGTCCAACCAAGTTGCTTTCTAAACACAGCTTTAAACAAAGTAAGCAAAAATAAAAGTAAAATCGCTTGGATTAACTTTTTATACCCTGAACCCATGAAATGGGAATACGGGGTGAAATGATAATTGCAAGCACTCTTGTACACACACACACAGTACAAACAATGGGTGTACGCGTCTAGTCGAGCTTTCTCGACTTGGGACTTTTGACTTGTTTTTTATTTGACTTTAGGCACGGCTACTGATGTCGGCGGATGGACCAGAAAAGGGGTGGAGCACAGACTGTGTAATATTCCCGATATGCTTTAAAGTCATGAGGATATGAGACAAGCCTGGAACGGACACGAACATGTTTACAGACAGAACAAAACAGGCTGCCCCGAATATTTGCCCAACTGGGATTTTGGCTTGCGGGCAGACGATGACGGAGGGTTGAACGCTGACTTTGGGTGAATTATTTAAATTTCGTTCACTTAACTTGATCTGGCAAGTAAATTAGTAAGGGCCAACGATAAGAATTATACTCCCTTCTGCAAACTCCTAAAAATCGCTTTATTTTTGTATCGCATAGAGGAAAAAATATAACAGCGACAGAAGTCAGTTGCAGGCTACGTAGAATGTCTGTTACTTGTTCAATAGCAGTGTGAGACAAAACGACGGACAGACAGAAGCCACAATTGCAAGGCAAGAAGCGCCTACAAAAGAGCCACCCACTCCACCCGACTCCAACCCAACTCTAACAGTAACACTAACTCTTACCTAACCGAATCAAACCAAACAGACTATGCGGAGCAAAGCCCGCTTCAACCCTTTAGCTAGAGCAACGTGCAAATTATTGCGAAGCGAAATTGGGTCAACGGGTTTCTTTCCTTGTGCACACCCCATTGTTAACACGCTTTGTTATTGTTTCTGTTGTTGGTGAAACAAGGATTGCGATTGCCCGCCTGGAGCTCAAGAAAAAACTGCGTACCAGGACTTTTTTTTATTAAATATTTAAATCTAGCGCTGTTTAAAATGCGGCTATCTTGGTTGAATCTTGTACTGTTGCTAGCCTCAATTTGACTGTGACCAAAGGATTCGCCTCGTTGGTGCTCTGCGCCCCGCTTTTCTCATTAGTTTTTTTTTTTTTTTTTGGTTATGTAAAAACACATCGAATCCTTTGTATCCAATTCCAAAAAATCGCTACTCTTATTGCTGCTTTGTAAGGCGCAACGTAATTCAATTTAAATATTTTTGGGCTAGTCACAAATTACCGCCCGATTCCTCTATCGTTTAAGTATTTACATAGCTTAAGAAAGATATAGTGCGAATGATTGGAGCTGATTTGTTTGTGTTTGAGCTCGCAGAAATTATGGCTTACTTTGCTACCAAGAACTTTGGCGAGTGTCGAAGGGGTTTGTAACTTGCAAAGGCTCAGGAACACGTGATCACAGACAAACTATCAACCCTGTAGAAGTCTGTAGGAATTCACAAGAAACTTATATTGTGGTGTTACGTAATCCGCCTTCACAACTGGTAAGTCTTCTCCTGTATCCTATCCCCTTAGAATCGTCCACAGTTTGGCTTCAATTCAATACAGTTCGTTCTTTATTCAAGTAATTTTGTCTGACCCACAATTTCTTCCCCCAACCACTTACCCTATCGTTGAGTGGTTTGCGCCAATTTGTTCATGTTTTCATGCGTGTTGCAGGGACAACAAAAAAAAACATGCAAGAATGCTCGAGTCTGGAGTCAGGGTTTGACTAAAAGATTCCCTCTAGTCAGATTGAAATAAAGCACTTTTCTTTATATACTCTGTTTAATAACTCACAAGCATTTGCACACCTCTAACTTAACCACTATTTATAGAGGGTATTCGAGCATAAGACGGCAACAAGAACAAGAAAAGCAAAACAATGACGGCGTTGATTGTAAAAATGTGTAGAGGAACAGCAACAAAACAATGGCAACAATGTGTAGCGAAGTCAATTGCCTGACTGTGTGTGTGTGTGTGTGTGTGTGTGTGTGTGCCATATTTCATTACATAACTGTAGCAGGCAATTGCTTCTTCAAATTTCCACTTATGTTCCCATTTTCAATTCCACTTTAGCTTCCTTTTCGCTATTAAGTATTCACGCCCTAAAGTAGACTTCGTTTGGGTCTTTCGCATTTTGCTTCGGCAATAAAAAGCTCCTTGGCATTTCTTTCTATTCTCTTCCCTCTCTATAACAAATCTTTCACAACTTTGTTATTCTGTGACGTTGCTGGTTTGTTTTTTTGAATTGTAGCTAAGATTTTTTCGGTTGCCACAGCACTATTTCGCCTATTGTCCAGACTAATAGCTATTAACATGGACAAACATCAGCGAAAATTAAAACACGTGCAATTTCATTAAAGTTAAAGCTGACGTTGTTGCTTAAGTGACTGCATTCATGATATAATAAAGGTAGCAGCACACAAAGGCAGACCTTCAAATGGACGATGATGAGTCTTCATTACTCAAGTAATCAAATTGCGTGCTGATTAAAGTTCAGTAAATGGGAAAGCTCGTATGAACAAACAGTTATAATTATGTAAAAAGATTATAGATAAACTTGAAACTTAAATTGTTTGACTTATAAGAAGTATTTAAAACAAAAACTTATATTTTATACCAAATCGCACATTCACAGACTGAATATTTTGAAATAGAAATTACTGCTGTTTGCATGCAAAACATACAATCATTTGTTTAGAATTTGTTTGTTATTATAGTACTATATGCATGTGTGTTATTTAACTTAACATAAACATTAAGAGCTTCAAACCGAGAACATACGTTTTTAGAAATGACTCGACTCTTGTCGAACATCAGATTGTTAAAACCAAAAGAACAAAGAGAGAGAGAGAGAGAGAGAGAGAGAGAGAGAGCGAGAGAATGGGTGTGTATGTGTGTGGCATCATCATAAATTTCAACATGAGCAGAAAAAATTCCACATTTCGAAATAAACAAATATGTCAAGAATGGAAACGATTGGAGCCATGCGCCGCTGGCTTCAACACATGACGCATGCAAAATAGCAGTCGAATGCAATCGACACACAAACATATGTATGAACGGACACAAGAACATATTTACATACAAACGCAGATGGGTAAACATAAATATATCCATATGCGATATTGAAATTAATCCGCATAATCAATGCGCGAACGCGTGCTTCACCGGCTTCGGAAGAGCGCAAGAGAAGGATAAAAAGAAGAGCGGGATGTGTTTTCACTTCTATGTAATACTATGTGTTCAAATCCCAAGATCATCTCAGTGAGCCCAGATTACGAGCGCGGCTAACATTAGAAATGCATTATGGCCACACCCTATAACGCCCCCATCCCTTTAAGAGCAAGGGCAACTCGCCTTGACAGCAGCATTTGTCATATTTTGAGCTTGCATCGATGGAAAAAAAAAATAAAACGAACAAATGCCAGCAAAAAATGTGTGCATATTTTGCCTGGAGCTAACAAACATCCATACATGCATACATACATGCATTTGCCATGGAGCTACAAAGGCAATGGAGCCATGCGAAGTAAACAGATGTATAAATGAGAGAATAAGGGATGGGGCAACTAAATCGGCTGCACGTGCACTCATGCAGACGCAGGAATACACAGCAAAACAAAAGTCGACGCCAGCCTGAACAATATGTACGTATGCATGTAAATTGTTTGTATGTATGTATTTTGTTTGTGCATTTATATGAATGTGATGCATTTTATATCACAAACATGCTTTCATTTGGTTGTTTTGTGAGAGAGTGGAATTCATTGATTTTAACAAAAAAAAATTACGCTTATAGTCTGTGCGTACACACACACACACACACACACATGCAAAGTCCGCATATTTGCCTGTATGGGTGTGGTTCTTTAATAGAGCCGCCAATATTGCAATTATAAGCAAAAGTGCGAAGAGTGTACGTGAAATTGAAATTATGCGAAACTCACCTTGTAAACGTCGCCGTAAGTGCCGGAGCCAATTTTCTGTATGAGCTCGTACTCGTCCTGCGGATTGCGTCGCGAGATGTCCGAGCTGAGCAAATTTGCGTTATGGTGACTGTGAGCGGCGGCCATGACGAGAACAAATTCACAATAGGCAGCGATTCCTGCTGCTGCTTCTTTATGTCTTTTACTGTTGTTATCGTTTTGTGGCTGCTGTTGTTATTTTCTTTTAGAACCTCCGCCTATCCGCGTGTGGTTAAGCTCCTGCTGCTGCCGCTGCTGCTGAAGCTGCTAAAAGGGGCGCTTGTTTAATTTCAAAAATTGTAAAATTTTGCAATATTTGACATTTTGCTTGGAGCTCTTTTCGGCGCTTGAGTTTTAAGAAATCCAAACTTCTTGCAAGTTGCGTAACTTTAACTAACTACATACATAGCTGGGTATTAATAGAACTGGAATTTAAATTGGAAAGCGAAATTTGAATAAGCTCTTGCACACTTACACAAAACACTAACAACAACACTCGGCTTTATTGCCTTGCACGCTGAAATATTCAGAAAAAACTCATAACAACGGAATAGAACACAATCTAAACAACAAAAACAACAGCCAAAAAAAAAAATACATGATGATAAACGCGACGACGGTAACGACGGCGTTAGCGTTGGCGTTGACGATGCAATGTGAGAGAAAGCGAGAGCGGCGGCAGAGGCGTAAGCTGAGGCATCGGCACTGGCGTCGTAGTCGCAAAAGTTGAAAAACAAGTGGCAGCAGCAACAACAGAGACGACTACAAAAATGTTGGCTTAATTTTTAATTTTTTTCTTATATTATTTGGGCGTCTCATGTGTCGCTTTATTTCATACACTTCAACTTATAACAAGCATAAACAGATGCCAATTGGAAATATATCGCACTAACAAACACGCACACACACCGACACAACATGGACGTGCGACAGACACGGCGGCGTTGGCAAACAGGCACAGTCGCAAGCACACCGACGCACAATCACAGACACACACATATAAAAAGATACACGCGACAACAACACCACGAAAACAAGGCAAACGACAACAGCAATGACTACTGCGGCTGCTTCTTTTCAGCTTTGTGCTGCTTCTTTTCGGCCGTATGATTTTAATTTCATGTCGCGAGGCGTGTCTTTGTCGTTGTTCTGTTCAAACTTACAGCGCAGGGATAGTTGATGTTGTTGTTGCTGGCGCTTGAAGCGCAGCCCTCTGCGATCAATGCACTTAAATGCACACGTGCTAACTCGATATATTTTTTATTTCAATTTTTATTAATAATTTTTACGCACCACAAGCCCACGCACACATAAAACACACGCAACAAACCAACCGACGAGTGCAGCGCGAGAACATATATAAATACAATGCGCGCACCTACATTATTTTAACCAGCTTTGTTTCGTACTCATTTGGCACTGTTACATAAATGTAAAGAAATGTTTCTGCAATTAGGAGTAATGTTGAGGCACATGTTGCTCAGTAAACAGGGCTGCTTGTTAGCCTCTAATATTTTTCATTAATCTTTTGTTTGTTTCAAATAGCAAATAACACACCCAAATATGAAGCAAAACATGTGTTTATATGTTTGACGATGTACGTGGTAGCACAATCTACTTTTTTGCTCAAAATGGAACTGTTAGCTGCAATCGATAGATGATTTTGACCTTACACATCTGTATGCTGAGGAATCGATTATTTCATCAATGTGGCCACTTGAGCGGCATATTTAAAATAAAATTTCAATGCTCATTATAACTAAGAAGTTGGTTTATAAATGGTTTATTTTTTTTTTTTGTACATATTTTATTCGTGATGGTAAAAAAGATTTATATTGACGCATTACAATTTTATAAAAAAAAAAAAACAACAAAATATTGCACTTGTGTAAAATTAAATAACATTATTATATGTAGCAAGAATACGTTTCTGTACAAACACACATGTAAGTATGGATATACATATATTACATATGTGAGTACTTTCTGTTTTTGTGAGTTTTCAAGACTTTGATTGCCGGATTTATTTTTTTGTTAATAATAAACACTATTCAAAACTATTATTTCGATTCGTATAAATGTAAACTGTAGATTTTCACAATTTCCTAATGCTGCGGTCCGCCGCAGCTGAGTTAAGTTTCGTTCTGTGAAAGGAAAATTGGAAATTTTTGTTATAAAAAATAATATAATAGTAATACATTTTTAACTTTAAAAAAATTTTAACTATGTAGCATAATATAAAAAAAAATTAATAAAAATTCTGTAACTTAAAAAACAAAATAATAAAAGTTTAAAAAAGTTTAGCTGCCATGCTCTTCAATAAAACAAATGTCGCTCAGGTTATGTCTTAATTTAATTTTAGTACAAAAGTGATAATAAACTTTAACTCCATGCAAATCAAAGGCTTACCCATAGTCCTTTGTTAGAAAACAATACTCTTATGACCTCGCAAGTCATATCAAGTTTTTAGCTAAACTGGAAGCGATGAGTGGAGACCAGAACTTTGCCTCGAACTCTGTTATCTGTTTATCTATTCTGAGAACACTTTGCAGTTGGCGTCAAAATTACAAAATAATGCACATAGTAGGTTAAATTTATTCACTTATAATCTGAGGCTGTTACCTTTTAACTTGTTTTAATATCTATGCACGCATCGTGTTTACTTTTTGTGCTTAACATTACTGATCGCTAGGCATCCTGTGTCCATGTTTTGAGAATACAATAACGAAAGTTATATAATGGCAAACCGATAAGGTTTGTGTGTTTGTGAAATAGAAGAACATCAATAATTGTTAGAAATTATCTGTAGGAAATTATCATGGCGTACAGAATGCAGATTATAATTTGAGTACGTGTGTTAATAGACAAGCTTTTAGACAGCAAAAGCATTTAAACAAGCATATTTAATGAAATAGATTTAAATTAACAACATATAGCTCAAATATGCCAAAGAATTTTGTTATCCTGACGCCAATAGGCAAAGCCTTACAAACTCAAAATGAAAAACGTAAAAAACTTAGTTCTCAAACAATTGCATGTTGTAGTAAATATTTAACAGCATTTAGCGGACGTGTTTGTTAAGTAAAATAATGTTCAAGAATACATTTTTCTTCAATTAACTATGTTCAAATCTCGCTCTGAGAGTACCGGAAATGAGGTTCTACATTGTGGCAAAGAGCAGTGAGGATACGTTCGGGAGAGTGTGTTTTTAAAAAAAGAAATAAATTAAACAAAATTAGAAATTAGTTTAGCCAACCAACCACCGAATTAAAGATTAAACGAAAGGAATAAATGGACTAAGCAAAGGTGATTCCAAAAATTCCAAGAATAAACTTACAATTCCATAGAGAGTATTGTGGGATTAGGACACGCTTGCGGGGCACGTATGTGACATTGCTTGTGACAGATCAACTGGCAGTCGCGGCATTCGTAACCCTGCTTGCCTGGCCGCCTTGGTATAGACTTCATGCAGATTGAACACTGTAATCCACTGCTGCAAAATAAAAAAAAAATTAGATCAGTTCATGGATAGCTAGAAAACCTAGAGGAAAAGATAGAAATAGGCCCTTCACTAACCCGCTGAAATGCTTGGCGATAAATGTGTGATCGTTGTAGATGTGCAATTTGGTGCCTTTGCGACGCCAACGGGGCCTTTGTGCAGTGGCCAGCGGCACAATAAAATGCCTGCAATTAGACAAGAGTTAAAACATAATAAAACAGAACAAAACGGAGGTGCCACTAACCGCTTAACACCATTCTCCACTGTCTCTAGGACCAATGTGGATGCCTCATGGACATAGGTTTTATTGCTGGCCGAGGAGAAACCTGAAATGGCTGAGGATTCTGAAATTGAAGAACGTCGTGAGTGGTCGGTGATGGACGAACCGATGCCCATGCGGGGTCCTTCATTATTTTGTTGTTGTTATTCAGTTGTTGTTGTTGCAGTATTATAAATAGTATATAAATGTGTTCATAGTATGTAAAAGAGTACATCCATAGATTATTGAGATCGAGACACACACCAAACACCCGAATAGACCAAATTGGTGCAACCAACCAAATAGTTATTTGCATATAAAAAATTATGGCACATATGAAAATAAATAAATAAAAACATTAAAATATAATAGAAAAAAAACAAAACAAAAATATATATAAATATTAAAAATTAATTTTAAAAGTTTTTTTGTATATATAATTTGTGTGTTTGTATGTGTGTGTGTGTGGAAGCATAAAATATAAATATAACATATGGAGAGTATAAAATATATTAAAGGAAAAGGTATGTACATACAGATTGTTGTAGTATTTGTGCAGGAGACAGTTTGGTTTACGTTGAGTTTGGAAAGTTAAAAAGAGAGAAAAAGTAGAACAAACAACGACATATAGGTAAGGACACAACATACAAACATACATGAAACAATTGGTCTCGGAATGAAATATGAGATAAGTATGCAAATATTTATGTACCATCTAAGCTTAACATTTAATGGGATAAATGTGCTTACTAGAATAGGTATCCAACATGATTATTTTAGGGGTGAAATAGTTTTTTAAAAATCAGATCATTTCTGACAATTCTTTGTCAGTGCGAATGATTTGAAATCGTCCCCAATTGGATTTGTTGGGATAGATCTTTTTATCATGCATTATTTGTATTGGTTCAGCTTAAGACACTTTATACCAAGGTTATTATGCTTTTTGCTCTTAAAGATGTTCCATTTAAATGCCAAAAGTTAATCGATTTAGAACTTTAATATAATCATAATAATGCTAGAGTTGTTTAACTCGTATCTAATGCATGCAACTAAATGCTATGAGCGTGTATATGGTATAATGGGGTTGTGAATGGTTATTGGGTAATTACCAAGTGAATTGCTTTTAGACAGACTTGCACGATCGACAGATAATGAACGGGAAGATTCACCATTGAGGGTTCCTTGGGCTGTTCTTGTGAGTCCTGTGGCTGCTGTTGTTGTTGTTGTATTGGTGACTGATTGATGTGATTTATGGTTGTTATTGGGCTGGTCTGCCGATAGGGTGCGTGTCTTGGAGCGGCTAAGCCGCTTCTTGAGGGTGCCAAAGAAATTACGTTTTTTACTGCGTCCGCGATCATCCAATTCAGTTCCCGACTGATGCATCTGCTGCTGTTGCATTCCCAAGTACGGTGAAGTGGCGCCATTCCTTTGTAAACTATTCGAATTGTAGCCGCTGCCACTGCCATTGGCAGCCCTGCCGGTGAGATTGCTGCTTCCATTCAAGCTGTAGTTGTTGTGGTACCCACTGCCATTGGGCGAGGAGGCGGCATTCGGCTGGCCAAACTGTAAGCAAAAGGAGCTCTCATTACGTGTTAGTCTCAAATTAGAGAATAAAGTAAGTAAGCTTAGAAATTTCATGCCATCCTTGTATTACCAAACACATGCTAAACTCGCCTACTACTCACCTCAGCTGTGCTCTCCTCGTTACCTGTTGTGTCGCCAGCATGGTCATCAACCAGATCAGCCGGTAGTGGCTCATTCTCGGTGTTGGCAGCCTCGTTGGCAGCACGCTCAAAGGCCTGGGCAACGGCCTGATCGAGCTCTGTGGGAGACTCGATGACCTCGATCTGACCATCTTTGTTTAACTCGACCTGGTATGGTTTGTTGCGTTTTTTTGTTGTTGTTGTTAGAAAAGCGCAGGGTTAGGCATAATGATTAATAAACAGAACGAGAAACATTTTGAGATTAGATCGACTTAGACGCTACATATGTATGTATGTGTGTATGCATCGTGATGGGAAATTTTTAGATTATTTAATTCCAACTAAAAAAACTGTAAACGCGGAGGAACAGGCCAACAGAGACTCAGTTAAAGTTACCTTATATGCATTCGGATTGCTCGAGTTCTGTGGGGGGGAATAAAAATAAAGGTGCAAGATAAGGAATTTATAAAATCATAAAAATAAAGAGGGCAGCTTGCCAGGAAATGGGGCGAAAGAGGTGCCTCACTCACACACTCACCCGCTGCACACTGTGGATGATGAGGGTGCTTTTGTGGGGCTGCCCACCATTAGAGCCCGAGAGTGCTCCGTCTTGGAGAGCACGCACAGCAGCATCGGCCAGATCAGCACCATTGCGTATGTGCTCGTTTATGGCTGGCGTACTGAGGCGCAGAGCCTCCTTCAGACGATTCGGACGAGATCCGGCCGGAATTTCGGCGCCCTCGATGAACACAAAGTCAACGGTAATGGCACCTGCCACAGGGTGCGTCTCGTAGGGACGCGGCTGCAACTGAAGCAGTTGCGTCGAGGCGGGCCCCACGGCCAGCTCATCAATGCCAACCAGGCCAAGGCCGAGGAACTTTGGCGGATCGGATGCAATCACTGGACGGTCGTAGACCTCAAAGAGTATTTCAGCAGATTGTGAGGAGAGTTCGCTAAAGTTAAAAATAAAAAGTGTTGATTGGAACATTTAACACAGGCACAGGGCGACCTACAAAAGGAAGTGCTCGTCCCAGAAGGGTTTGCTACCACGCTGTGTGCCCGTTTGATTCTTCTGAGCCGGCTCGTCCATCTCGATAACCACATATGGCTCATGAGCGTCCCGTAGTCCATCGCCCTTAACGATCTTAACAAGCAATCGGCGGCCGGATACCATGTGCTGGGCGTTGCGCAGAATGCCTGCTCCCAGGCTATGATCCATGTTGCCCTGTGTTTGGGCCGAGCATGCAATGAGCGATTTACAATGAACGAATTAACAGTACAGAAGATTCAGAGAAAGAGGGAGAGAGATAGGGAGCGAGAGAACACTAAGAGATAGTAGTTGGTGCTTTTGAAATTCGCCTTTAATCAAGCACGTACGTAAATCGGGAGGAAGGAACTATGGAAATAGAAGGAGTTTTTTTTTATTTAGTAATTATAATAATATTGAAAGTATTGATTGCCCTGAAAAGAGAGAGCGCAAAAGAGAAAACTTTTACTCATAGTATCTTGTGCTTGAAATTGAAACGGAAATATTAACATGGTGAGGAATTGTGAGAGGACGGCAAGAAAGGCGAATTTCACAAACAGAACATAACAGAACAACTATAAACAAGAGTTGATGCTGTGGTGTCAGAACAATGAGAAGTGTTGTTGTTTTCGTATGTGTGTGTGTGTGTGGAGAACAGGAAATTGAGATAAAAAAGAGAAAGGTAAAGGAAACCAACACAATACTAAACAGTCTTCTGCGAGTTTTGATTTCTGTGTACGAGGTGATTGATTGACTACTCGAGTCAAGTACAACTGAAAAGACAGTCAACAACACACAACAGAGAACAGGCAGCAACAAGCTGCTTCTCAATGCTCTACACGCTCACCGCCAGCGAGTCATAGTGAATGGGATAGATTACAGGCAGCTCCATTGGCTCCACTTCGGCGCGGGGGCATGTCGAGTAGATGGAGAAGTCCACCGGGTAGACGGTTTCACGCAGCGCCGTCGTCAGTATGTCGCTGATGACCGTCTGCAGCTGCTGCTCATCTTGATCCATGGCCTTGATGGCTCCCACGCTGTTCATGGCAATGCGAACCTGTAGTGTGTATCGAGCATGTATAAAGATTATTCACACCTTGTGATACATGCATAATTGCACATTACTTACGTCGGGATAACCATCGACACGCATCTCACCCTTAAGCGTATTGTAGTTAATGGGTATAGACATGCGTGCACGGAATCGCGACACGGTGACCTTATAATGCGAAGTCTCCACCTTTCCCGACTTTTGCCTGAAAGTCTTCACCTGGAGCACAGGCATCGCGTCACAGTCAAAGGTAATGAGCTACACGTAATTTGGTCCGATTTAGCAAAGTTTTGAAATATTTATGCATGAATTATATTGAAGATTACCATTTCAGCAGGATTATGCTCTTCGCAGTTGCAGAATATGTTGTTTAGGCCCGGTGCTGGACTATCGGGTAGAACGCGCACCACTTCAACCGCCACGCCATGCTGCATTTAAAGGAGAAATACATACTACGTTAAAGCACTTTACAGGCTTGGTAAACTTGTTTGCCAGTTTAAAGGCTTTTGGGGGCATTACGTAAGCGGCAATTATAAAGAAGAAGCTCGTATGTGTCGCAATCCGAAATTTAACACAAGAGCCAGAAAACTATGACAAATTGGTAGAGTGACTCACAAGCAACATTCAACAGCAGCAGTTATATATATATATATATATATATATGTATATGTATATATATATATATTAGCTCTGACCTTGGCCTACGTTCGGGGAGAACGGGCTGAGCACATAAGAGCCGATTAAAAGCTGCGCTCAAAACGCGTTTCCATGCCGGTCATGGCTGAGCGGCTGCCTACCCAAGCTAGTAACTATGTATGTGTAGTGTTATGTTGGCTGTTTCTTAAAGTTGAAAGTCGAGGCCACGCTAAGAACTGAGTTCAATGCACTGCATTGAATGAGAATATCCTAATGACATCACAACTGTATACGTAAGTTATTGAAGATGAGGTCAAAGCTGATGTCATTTATTTATGCACTTACCTCCTCGACGGATTTGCGCAGGGTATCATTAATAGCTATTACCCAGGACATGAGTAGCTCGTTGACAATAACAAGATCGCTGTACAGCCATCGAAACACTTGACTTGTCCACGTAACGGAGCTCTGTAGGCATAGCAAATAAAAATAAATAAGTCTGACTTATAGTTAATAAATGCATTCATTCACTTACCGTTTCTGGGCCGACCACATTCGATGGCGGTGGCACGTATCTTTTTTTTCGATTCTCTGGTCCTGTTGAGCTTTGTCGAACCACTCGACGTCGGGGACCGCCACCGCCACCACCGCTGCCCATGGGCGATGCTGTGGAACGTCCTCGACCTGCTGACCCAACGCCTGTGAGCGGCTTGGACAAATCGTCTACTTTGCTCTTGGTAGCCAACAAATCGCGTGGCTCGGACAGACGCTTTTCCGGTTTGGCACCACCACTGGTCGCTATAGCGCCGCCGGGAGCCACACTGCTCTGACGACTGTTGCTGGCGCTGCCGGAAGTGCCCTTTTTCAGATAGTTGTTATAGAGCAGCTTACACAGCCAGACGGAGAAGAGGGCCAACACGGCCCATAAGAATATGAACATGGCTAGGGAATCCATTGTTAAGTCACCAAGTCCCTCGAATGAACAAATATAGTCATCGATTTGATCTGCTAGATCCATTATTCAGTAGCGCAGAACATGAAGAACATCATCATTGATATCCGTAAAGCTGAAAATCGAAACAGGTAAAGTGAACAACTTTAGAATCGACATCGAAACAGTTGGCCCATTTAGGCCACATACATATATATATGTATGTACGTATGCATGCACGAATGTAAGCAGTCGGTGTCTTTGGCTCTGGGATCTCTCAGGTCTCTATAGCCAGCCAGCAAAAATCCCACGTCTATTTATAGATGTTAGACATTTTATTGGGAAATATGAAAAACTTTTCACTCACACGCAAAACGTTCACAAGGCAGAAGAAATAATAAAACTTTGAAGAAATCGATTTTAAAACTAAATGAATAATAATTATTTATAATATATTCATTTTTAATGTGTTGAATTATTACAGTTTATAAACACAACCAATAACAAAAGACTGCAAAAAGTAGACAATCTCAAAAGAAACTTGTGCTATGTTCAAAAACTGAACACAAATGAAACTGAACTCATACTACTATGTGTAGCTCATCTCAGAAAAACTCTCACAAAATATTCTTTCTGCGGCAAACCGTTTGTGCGCCGACGCACTGAGCTTGCTACACAATTTGTTTTAATGGTTTCCATGCTCCGACCAATAACGAGGAGACAGATGGGAAGAGAGCAAGAGGGAGAACATATTGTTGGAGTGAAAGGCGCCCAGCTAATGACGTCATTACTTTTTAAGGTTGCGACGTGTTCAAAGAACATGCCAAAAAAATAAAAATCGAAAAGATAAAAACAAATAAAACAATGCTGACTCACTCAAGCCAAACATGAAATACGCTTGCTACTATTTGTGTATTGTTCATATCACACCTTAAAAAATCAAGAGAACACAAATTTATCAAAAAATAAACTTTTAAAATAACTACTCGCGATAGTAATGTTTTATTTATTTATATTTTGAGATCTTCAATGCGTTACAAATTGCATGCCAAAGTACGAATGCGAGAGAAGAAGCGAAATCTGCTATTGTATGTAAATAAATAAAAACATACAAACATAAGTTCCCAATCGGTACACACACACACACACGAAATAAATGACGTAAGGCAGAGAGAATTGTATATGGAATCGGAAAATTTGAATTTTACTTTGCTGGTCTTATGGCATTATAGGAAATTTATTAAGATAACAGTTTCAAAACAATTTTGTGAAAACTTAAAAAAGCTACAATTCTCTACTTTTTAAGAAAGTTCGACTCGTGCATTCCGATCGACTGTTTGGCACTCGCTGCAGTTAATATTTAATCATTTGCTTGCTTAGCGTTGTTCAAAATATATTTCATTAAATTTTGGCAAACGTTTCGTTTGCCTGAGAGCAAGGCTATTGGCCATTTGCTATTGGCTATTAGCCACTTGTTTTTCAATTATGTCTCTCACTGACAGCCACCAAGAACAAAAAATCATGGTAAATACTTACAAACAATTTAGTAAACCAGTGAACTGTATTTTTTGCTGCTCCTGAAATCTGTTTTCTATCATTTGCGAATATTTATTCGCATATCTATTTGTCTGTAACCGTTATATACATATATACGTTATATATAGTACATAGATACATCTGCTTGGTCTAGTGTGAAATTCTTACTGCGCCGTTGACTTTGACTTAACCGCCTAGCCACCCCTCTTCTTTTCTGGCCGTGTGTGCGCTGGCGCGTCTATTGACCCCACCACGTAGGCAGGAGAGGGAAGGGAAGGTGAGAAGACGTCGCTATTACGAGAGCAACAAGTATTCGTGGGTATTTTTAATCATAGAACAAAAGCACGAAACACACACAACACAACTGATGAAAATACAGTGCGCTTCTTTTGCTCATTTGCCAAGGGGCAGCTGGCAGGCCGTCAATAGCTCTGTACAAGTGTTAACAAAGAACAAATGTTCATCATTGTTTTTTAAGAAATGCTACCGCACAGTTTCTCAAATCATTAGCGATATGTAAACATATTTGTATGACCAGAGGGCGATATGAGACTTTTAAGGGCAAATCATTTCATTGTTGATTTGATAATCAGCAAAGCAGATTTTAATTTAATTAAAAAATCGAACAGCGCATAGGACGATGACCTGCAACTGCTTGCATGGCTAAGCAGTGCTTCCGTTGTAACTGCACGCTGGGTACCGTTATAAAGGTCAAGAGCTACGCGATTGGTGTTCTGTCTCAATATGAGCTGGTAATAAAGTACATAATGAGAATGGGAACATAACATAACTTGAAGGCCAAGTGAATAGATGCACACAAACATTACTATTGCGAATTGATATGCTATATTGTCGCTATAAATACAAGTTTAGTAATGCGATTCACCTAACCTAAACAGCAAAGTGGAAGCCTGTGGCAAAAGGGTTTGGAATGTATGTCAATAAGTAGATGGTCAAATCAATACAGTGATGACGTACACTGACGCATTTCTTTGCTTAGTCTATGGTTATCAGTGAAGGGAATACCATGATACAGATTGAACTTGCGCATTATTATTATTTTTGTTGCCCTGTAATGCAGGATGTGTGAAAAAGAGAGTGTAAGGTAGGTGTAGATGAGTGTAGCGCATCAGTCAGTTTTTTGAGTTTGCACAAAGGTTTTATAGACGATAGTAATAAAATTAAAGTAAATTAGTAAAGAGAATAGGTGGGTATAATAATTTGAACAATTTAGCTGCATGTATTCACAGCAACGATTGAACATGATATGAATCTTAAGTGCTTTTGATGTTTATCTCCTAAGAAGGCAACTCTCTCAGTCAGCTGACTCATTCATGATTTGAACTTGACTATCTTAACAGGCAGCTGGATAAGCAGTGCAAGTCATTCGAAAGAAATTCAGCAAAATATTAAACGGTTAGAAATGCATCCAACCCAACTATCCAAAGGCTCTTACGCTTAATGGGTCAATAACATGTGCGAAACCGCTTTTGTGCTATACCTGCTGATGTCATTTTAACTACTATGAATAGAATATTGAAATTGACAGTCGTCATAAACAAAACAAATATACATACGTATGTCTACAATTTTGTTTAGTATTAAAATGCTGTGTTTTGTGCTTATGTGAAGTTTTGGATATGATTCAACGTCAAAAGCTTTCACCAGCTCTCTTATCGGCAAATCCCCATTTTGCAGCTAGTGAAGTCGATTGGCGTTTGCGACAGGCCTAATAATAATAACGATAACACAAACTGCAGCTCAACTAAGCTTTAAAAGCCACTCACTAGCGTCATGCAAAGTTTTGTTTCGTTTCGTTTTCTTGTTACTATCACAGAAGCATAAAAAAAACTGACCTTTATACATACATAAATATGTTTCCACTGACACCTCAGGATCGCTTCTAATTTGGTTTTCAATTAAGTTTTAAGGCATCAGCTCAAATAAAATCAAAGTTTGGGTTACTCTCATCATCATCATAACACCGCAGTGGCGAAAGCGGATGTAGTACATGTTTGCAAAGAAAAGTATGCGAGTATGCGAGTATGTATAACTATTAACTATTGCATTACGCATAGTCAGCTAAAAAGTAATACAGAATTGTTGCGTATTTAAATTGTTGGCCCGGACAACGATGTGAGCAAGTTCAAGCTAAGCTGGGGCTGCGAGCAAGTTTCAGCTGCTTTCGGTCTATCAGACCTTTCAACTTTACACGCTAACTTGGACAAGTTAACTGCTGTGGCTTAGGTATCGATTATCTGGCTGGGACAGAAGCAAACGTTAATGTAAATTAGTCGCAAAGTTGTCCGTATATTGGGCTGTATCGCCGCTAAGGCAAATTAACTGTGAACAAATGTATTGACCGCAGCGTTGTCAGGGCAACCTTTACACGGTCGTCAATAAATTTTTTAATGGAAAATGGATTTTATTAATTCAACATTATTTTAATTAGAATTGCAAGAAACAAAAAACAACAGAAACAAATGTGACTTGCTCTGTTGCCTACAACTGCGAGAGAGTAAAAGCTAGCGGCAAAAGCTTTTGGGAGCGTACGACAGCTCTGCTTTTGGGGTGACAAAACCAAATGGAACTCATTTATGAGATAAGCAGACAGGGTGGGGCTTTAAGGGTTTTTAGGTATTGGGGGTAAACAAAAATGGCAGCTTCTACTTTTAATTGTGCACAATTTAAGCCGCTGTGCTCTGAAAGCATATCGTTTCAACTGTCGTGACACACATTCGCTGCTGGGCAAGGGAGGAGGAGAGACGTATTTATTTTAGTAAGGGGGTAGATGCCGGTGTCACCCGCTTAAAGGCGAGGCGGACTTGGCCTTTGTGAACGAACAAACTGATTCAAGAGTGTGACAAGAGTCAGAGACATGCACTCCTATTGGGAGTATTTCATTTCTTAATGGACACTTAAAAAAAGTGAAAAAAGATATCAAAATTGTTTGGCAATGTGATTTTAAATTTTAATATGATTATACTTTTTTAGTGCTTATTGGGAATGTTATTGTTTCTACATATGTTAATTTTCGTTTAACCACTGTGCACTTCATAATGACATTAATACCCATTTATATATTAACAAGGTATAAATCCACACCCGATGGCCCAACCCAACTCAGCGCTGAGCGGACTTAAACTGCGGGCTACAGTTCTCTTCTAAGGGGTTGGTTTTCTAGGCTAATTTACTCACCATTCCATCCACAGGCGGCGGCGATATTTATTGTTGTTGTTTTCAGGATGTACGTTGTTATTTTTGTAGGTTTTATACGCATTGCGTAGAATTTAGCATTTTTTGTTTTGGTATTTTATTATTATTTTTTTTTTTTCAGAAATGAATAAAGATGTAAGTGAATTATTTGATTAAGGGCGACAAAAAAAGATTGCATATTACTATGAAGAACTCGTTTGTTTCTGTTAATTTATCCACAAAATTTATAAATAGAAATATTTCTGATTATATTTGTTAACCACATTTATGTATGTACAAATGTAGGTTTGTCATTGCAAACATATGTATGTTTTAGTGCTTTGAGTATTTGTTCGTCACAGTGAAGCAAAGCAAACATAGTATGTATATGTATGTGTGCGGTATTATTCTTAAGTTTTGTCTGCGTGTATGCCACAAATTTTGAAAATTGTCAACAATTGATTGAAGCGCCACTTTTGTGGGTGCAAAGCGGTATATGCATAAGTGAAGGGAAGTGAAAAGAAACTTGGGAAATAAATTCATAAAGAATATTAAATATACTTATAGCAAGTTGGCTAAAGCTTTAACTCACACTTGTTTGGAGTCTTTAATTGCCACTATTCCCGCTATTACACTATATTAACAATAAATTTGAACACTTGGTTGAATAGTTTTAATTACTTTTCTGTTCGTAAAACGTTGCTGCTTGCTTTTAAGGCACAGACAACTGCAGCTATTTAGAATATACTGTTTTTATTGAAATAATCACAATTTATTTTCTTCTAATAAAAGTGGCAGCGTTGATGACTGAGATAGACTGGGGGACGGTTTGATTCGGTCGGTTTCACGTGTGATGAACTTTACATAAGTTGTAAAATGAACTGAAAAAGAAACATTTGTACGGTTTAGCTCAATATTGTTAAAACCAGTCGTTTATTGTTGCTTTGGCTGGCATTATTCCAACATAGTAGTTTTAGTACTTTTATTATTTTCATAACGCGCTGATAAGTTCAGCTGATGGAATTCAAATTAGGTTGCATTGGTAATCGACATGTTGAGCATTTTGTACCAATATAAAATAGCACTTACACACGCACACACACATATACTGCTCGCCACGTTTCTGGGTTGTATATATTTTCAGAGCGTAACAACAAAACAAGCTAAATTGCACAGCTTCGTTAAAAACATATTGGAAATACTTCGATATGGTGAAAGAGTGTAAAAATTTGTTATACTATTATGGATGAAAACATCTTGTTTGATTGACGCATTATAATATTTTCGTAATATTTAACGATTGTTGATTGATTAAAACATTCATATTTACATTAAAGGTGTCTGGGTATTATTTGTTTTTCATTTTGCAGAGCTTACTTATTTTATTTTGTACATATTGTTATGTAGTTGCTGCCAAATTTCATTCGCAACCAATTCACACAGACGCAACACACAAACAAACGTGCATTAAAAGCAAACGGATTGTTGTTGTTCTTACTGCTTGTTCTTGTTTTTTTTTTTTTTTACTTTTGCAACGCTTTCGTCGATGCTTTCCAATAGGCGCAAACAAGATTTGCCGCTGTTTTATTTTGGCCCAGGCACAAACACACAGACGCACACAACATACATACAGACGCAATTAACGGAGTTCCAATATAAGATGAACTAGTATGCGCCACGCAGCACTTAACATATGTAATGCAAAGAGTTTAAATAATTTCGTTTTAATTAAGTTAAGGTTTAGTTGAGTAGATTTTTAAATGTTTTGCAAAATTCAGTTTTGCGCTCGTACCACCCGTGCACGCTCAGCTGTCCAATAAGACTAACAGCTCTTGAATTAGATTCCGATTGCGATAGCTAGTTCCAGTTCGAGCTAGAGGTGAGTCAAAGAAGAACTAGTTAGACACGCGTCGGTTCTCAGTATTTATTTAAGTTTTATCGCTACTTTTGCCGCACTCGCACGATTCCAAACTGGCTGCCTTACAGAATAGTCTCAAAAAGTATCTCACATATGATTTATTACTTTAATTTTTTAAGCCTCCATCACCAATAGGGGAATTAAAGTGTAATTAGTTTTATTTATACATACAAACGCGTGTTGTTTATTTCACTTTAAGTTCTTTTAAATATGCTTATTATGCATTGCATTCCGATGCGTATTTGCTTATAACTTATACCACTTTAACTACTAAAATGAATCCGTTGCTGATTTTTATTTTGATCTCATGTTAATTTTTTTAATGCTGCTGCTTTTGACGCCAATGTAATTTGTTTTTTTTTTTTTTTGTCTATATGCATGTATATTGAATATTTGTTGTATATAAGTGTATAATATACACATACATATTTAATATATGTTGTTCCTTTTCTCCGTTTGATCATCTCGTTTTTAAAATAGTTTTTTTTTTTTTTTAATATTAAACTGTTTGCAGTTGTTGCAGCCAATGCAAAGATCATATATAAAAATACAAAAATCATAACATTTTCATATACACTGTTCATATATGTATAGAACTTGAATTAAATATATATAAATCGACCTTGCACAATCAATATCAAAAATTATTACATATTTAAAATTAATGCCCATCCGCAACTTTTCATGCACATTGTTGTATAAATAAATGTTACACTTAATAAACAATTTCACTTCGTTATGTATATATGTAAAAGTATTTCTTAATAACTAAACTCATCCCCAACGATTTTATATTCGTATATGCTTGCTTAATGTTTCATTCAAGTTGTTGCATAAATTTCACTATTTAGTCTTAATTGTTTATGGAAGTTGAAATTGGTACTCAATATGTTTTTATACGTTCAGGATCAACTAGGTAAACAATTTGAATTTCTAATAGAGGAGAGGTGTATTATATTACTTGCTACTTGTTATTGATTAATTTATGTATGCATTTAAATGTGTATGTATTTATGTGTGTATATATTTATGCAGCAGTCAATAGTTGATATTACTTTGAATTTCGCTGTAGGTGCCTTTTATTCGTAATTCGTATAGAGCGTTTATAGATTATCAATATCTTGTGTCTTGTCGTAAATATGTACTTATGCATTTGTTTTTATGTTTTTATGTTTGTTTACAACGTTAATATTTTCAAAAGTGCTGAACACACCACACTCAATTCCGCTTTGAAATGTTTTGAAGACTTTTTACTTGTTATTGATTAAATTTTCTGCTTAACGTTTGGTTAACACAAATTGTTGAATCGACTTCTCATCGATACCTCTTGCGTTTTATGAGATCGTGACTTAGGAAATTATTAAATGTATCATGTTTAATGTTGTTGCCGTCTTGCGAAATGTTCAAGAGTTTTTTTTTGCAAAGTGCTCAAATGCAACGATTGAATCTTTTGTTTTGATTATATTAAGTCCATAAGGAGCATACATATGTATAAGCTGTTGTGACTCACGTGAGTTTACATTTGTGTTTTTTTTATAATACTAACTGCACATAAAACTTTTTCGCATGTGTCTATCTTTGTGAGAGTTTTATTGGTTAAAGTATTTGGAATTGATAGATGCTTGTTAAAAATGTTTTTTTTTTCATTTTGTTCATTTTTTGTAGGTTTATTTTTGGCTTATGTATACATATATGTTATTTAATACGAGCTTTTGATTTTTTGGTATTTAAGAAAAAACGAAATGCATTAGCAATCAGTGCTCAAAGGCAAAAAAGAAAAGAAGCCAAGGATAGTAGAGCAGGATAAACAAAATGCGACGGGTTTCATTGCATTTCTTGTTCACATTTAAATTGATTTTACTTATGTAAAAATAATGTACAGTTGTAAAATTACTTACTACAATTTGCTCGCACGAGATATTTGTTTACAGTTGCGTAACTTAGAAATCGATTAGATTTACAATTATTTTGACTAATGTTCCATGTAGTTGTAAAAAGCTGATACACAATTCTTTTAATGTGTAAATTACACATACACATAACATGTATCTTTATATATATAGGTAAAACTATATATGTATATTTATGTAGTTATGTATATATAGTTTTTGTATATGTATATATGCTTGTATATACCCGATTCGGGCGCCATTCAAATATTTGAATTAAATACAATTAAAAAATCTTAAATTACACATTTAGATATCTGACGCGATTTTTGTTCACTTGCAATATAACTCAGTTCGCAATTTGTGTGCTGATTGCCGTAGACACGCCCACCCAACGCTCTTTGGGTAGGCTCACATTGAGGACAGTGTATTTTGTTGTTGTTATTTGTTATACTTGGTGAAGGCAGTAGACAGTGAGAGGTTGTTTAGAATCTAAGTGTTTTGATCTATCTACGATTGAATTCCGATTTAATAGCTGCAAAAGCAAAAAATCACAAAGCATTTTAGATAACAGTCAAACGGAAAGTAAAATCAACTTACCGTCTATAATTTCGCTTTTCACTTTCTGTATCTCCAGTCGCATTTCGCGCACTATTTCAGCCTTAAGGGTGTCCAGGTCGCTGTTGGACAGCGCCAGCGACAGACCATCGCCATTGACCTGCTATGCGGAACAGTGGTTAATTACAGTCAGTTGGGTATTGGCTGCTGTTGATAAACTTACCTTGAGAATAGTTTCTTCACTGGCGCTACCGAAACGCTTGCGCATGGGACGTGGCGATTCGCCACCACTGTTTGTTGTGTTGTTGTTATTGCTGCCGGCACTGCTGTTGGCACCACATTGCGCACTGGACGCGGCACCGTTGCCGCTGCCACTGCTTAGCTTGTGTGGCAGTGTATTTGACTTTTCCCACGGCCTTTGCTTAACTTCTGGCTCCGGATCCGGCTGCATATAATCAAAAAATTAAATGGAGATTAATCTGTTTTAATAACAATAATAATAAATTCACCTCCTTTTTCTCGGCTTGCGCACGACGCCGAGCCAACGTTTTGGCCATTTCGTCCATCATGGAGGCCATGCCGTTAGAGCTCCGCCCAATGGTGCCGTAATTGCCGCTGCCGCCGCTGGATGTGCTGCTGCCGCTGTTTTCAGGCGCGGCTGTGGTGGACTAAGAGAAGCAAACACAAAAATTTTCCAATATGAGCACTCACATTCCACAGGTATCCTTACCTTGTTCTTTTTAAGCTTAAATTGCTGCAACTGCGAGGCCAACGAGCCCATTAGATCGGCTTGCGGATCATCCTTCTTGCCTGCTCCGGCAGCACCCAGGACTGGCGGCGGGGGCGGTGGCGGCGGTGCTCCAGCACCGCCTGGCCCAGGAGGACCTGGTGGGCCGCCCATGGAAGGTGGCGCTGGAGGTGCCGGTGGCTGTGGCGGCGCTGGTGCTCCATTAAACATCTGGGGCGGGGCCGGCGGTGCACCTCCGAATGTAGGTGGTGGAGGCGGCGGTGCAGGCGCAGACACGTGGCCAGGACCACCACCTGTGCTGCTCATGCGATTAAGCGGCGGTGGCATGGGCACACCCCCACCTGGCTGCTGCATCATGGGCGGAGCTAGCGGTACTTGACTGTACGAATTCTCCACCTGCTGCTGCTGCTGTTGGCCGTTGTGTTGGCCATACCCAGGAGCGGACATTCCCGGAGCCTGCGGTGGTTGGGGCACCAATTGCGGCTGGCTGGTGTAGACGACGCTATTCGAGCTGGCTGAGCTCGGGATGTGGTTGGCCTGAGTAGCCCCGTAGATGGGTCCGCCTCCGTTTTGATGAACCGGCGGCATTGGTGGCTGCGGCTGTGTCGAATATTGATGTAGATTGAGATTGGGATTAGAATTTGAGAGCACATAATGGGGCTGCTGGTACTGTTTCCGGATGGTTGTAACGTTGGTAGCAATGGTGGTGGTGGTGGTGGTGTTGGTAGTGGGTACGGTTTGTTGTTGTTTTTTTTTTTTTTTTTGAATAATTTCAAGCCAATTGTGGACGTGCGAATTTTTGGAATGCAATGAGACAGAAACAGAAACAGAGGTAATAGTAGCAACATAAGAGGATTTTAAGCTGTTAGCGGGACAAAACCTACCTGTGGGGGCGCATAGCCTGCTTGCACCATCTGTTGTTGTTGCTGCTGCGTAGCAGCAGCAGTATAGACAGACTGTTGTGGTTGGTATTGCTGCTGTTGCTGTGTCTGACCGGGTGCTGGCGGTATTTGCATTTGTGGGTTGCCCTGCTGTGGCAGGCCATTGGACGTGGGCCCGTTTGCGGTGGGTCCGTAGTGGGCACCAGGCTGCTGCGTCAATTGCTGTTGCTGCTGCTGTTGTTGCGGCGGCTGGGGCGCCGGCGGTGCGCTAAGGGAATTCCTTTATTTTGTCAGCAAATTTTGAAGATTTTGCGAAGATCGATCGAATATGAGTGTGTGTGAGTGTGTTTAAGAGAATATAATGAGACAAGTACGACGACAATAAACAAAACGAAGTGCGCATTACAGTAGGAGAAGTATATGTGTGATTGTGGAGTTAAAGAGAGAAGAAATACAATGAAGGAAATCAAATCAAAACAAATGTTGAGACTGATTGATGATCACTGGCATGCCCTAGAACTGATGCTACAATTAATTGCAAGAACCTACCTGCTGGTGCGATGATGTCCCTGCGGCGTTGGCGGACTCTGCGGTATATTGTTTTGATTTGTTTGCGATGTGGGCGTTTGAGCCGCGGGCGTTGTGTGACCTCCAATACCGTTGTTCTGTCGCAAAATTGCGGCATCCTCGCTGGTCATCGTGCGGTAACCCATGTCTTCCTCATATCCATTGCCGTTTGTAGGCTGGCCGGTTGGATTGTTGATAACGCGACCGCTTAGCACCTGCAGCACGTTAACAGAGACGCAGAGTCAAGCAAAAGATATAAATGCAAGGTAGAAAAGTTACAACTCACCTCTAATGCGTGCATCATGGCGCGCGCGAAGTTCTCCGCATCGCTCTGGCTGGAAAAGTTGAGACCGTATACATACTTAGAGTCGCGCCACTGATGAAACGTTGCTGTCGCCTGATTGTATTTAAGACCCTTCAGTATTGAGCAGTTGATGACCACTTCGTGGTCTTGTAGCTTGCGCCCCACCACGCGGAATGTGTTATTCTGTTGATGATGATAGATCTGCACCTTGCTCAGACCTGAAGAGCTGCCTGATGGAACCCACTTCTTCTGGTTGTCATCGTACACCATTACGGAGGCGCGGGCGCCGATAATGCTTTGCTCACTGTTACAAAATTAAATGAAAGAAACAAGACAATAAGTATTTGAGCTGCATAATAGAAGGCCATACTACTATCAAACAAAAACAAAGACATGATCATCATTTTTCAGAATACCAACCAAATAGGCAATGGAATTACAATCAGAAAACCATAAGATGTTCAATAAAAAAAACCACACTTGACTCGATTTCAGACTCTACTCCGCTCTGCTCTATTAAGTTCTTGTTTATTTCTTGGCTTTCACACCGTTTCACACGGCTGACTAAGTGCAGTGATCTTTCTGAGCTGTAGCTTGAGCTGCTTGATGAAGCTGGATCTGGACAGGAAGTGCATTGCATTCATTGTAGAAACATCTGCCCTTATCCGTGCTCCGCTGACAGAATTGCGTACCTGTCACACGCAGTCGTCAGTTGCAGTCAGCCGATTAAATAATTCTAATGAACTTTTACGCAACTTTTAACATTTTGTGCAGCGTTGACAATTAAACCAGGAAAAGTAAACACACAACTCAACACAAAAGTTGAGTTGAAAAGTGCTACAAACATGACGTTGATGACAAGAGCGCAATGCTCAAAGTCAAATCACAGGGCACAGTCGCAGTCATGTTTGTAGTCAGTCTATCGTTTGTTCCTCTCATTGCTCGCAGTTGTATGTGGCAGTGCGAGAGATAATGACAGACAAAATAGCAGCAGCCGCAGCAGCAAAAAAAATAAAATAAAATAAAAGTTGCGACCGCTCTTTCTGTTTTATTTTTCTGACTGCAAAATTCTCGCAGTCAGTCGACATGGCTTGGCCAAATGTTGACTTGTTTTGCACTTAATGGAGCTCGCAACTCGCAACAATGAGTGGAAGCGAGGGATTATAGAGACGGAGGGAGCATGTCCACAGCTGTGCAGCCTTATATAACAAACGAGTTTGCTTGACTTTGCTGAGTTCGACATGATTTGGGTTTGGGTTAGTATTTGATTCCGTGGAACGAAAGTGAAGCCTATCTAGATTGTTAAGCACATACAGTCAAACAGAAAGGAGGCAAATTCAAACAGGATCCCATTCTCTGTTTGGCTAATAACAAATGGACATGTGGTCAAGTAATGAGAAGAATTCAAATTGCGTTCCCTATTCGTGTGAGGTGGCTATATTTAAAAGTTTTAATTTTAAAGCAAGTGCAGGTGAAATTTCGTTCATTTAAAATTTCGTTTGTGCTCGAGTTGTTGATCAACTCGTGCGTTAAGTTTTGTATGAAGATTCATCACCAGCACGAAGGCAATTTGCTTTGAGTTTTTAATTGGCATTAAATTATATACATATTTTGACGGTGACTTGGCCAAAATGTGGTTAAAGCTGGCTTAGCCACGGCGCAATCAAGCGATTCTAATTCGATTTTGGATAATATTGACAGGAGCGCAATATATGTAACTTTTGCTTGTTGCTCAACATTTAAGAAATATGTATTTATGATTACTGGAAAACATAGAGAAACCGATTGGATCACGTTTTCCGAAAAAGATCTGTGACCCGAGAGAATTATTTAAATGTGATTGCAACAAGGACGTTTAACCTGCCCAACAAGAAAAGCAGCATGAGAACGAAAAAATTATAATAATAATAAACAATAATGAAAAACGAAACATACGTAAAAATCATTGTAGGGCAACCAATTATTTTATCTTTGACCGAATTATGACGTCGATGGGGGATGCGTTGTATGTGTTGTTGTAGCTGTTGATTGTGTTTATGTTGTTGTTGCAGCATAAAATAATGATGCATGTTGCTATAGAGATGCTGCTTTGCAGTTGTTGTTGTAGTTGAACGTGGTGTTCTAATTGAGAACGACACGGAGCTGCCTAGTCGGGACGGGGCAGAAGCAGAGATGGCAGAAAAGCAACTGGAAGATGAGGAAGCCAAACTAGCATTAGCTGAGATCGAGCTGGGCACAGAATGAGATGGAACCCGGGATCGGGATGGGGGCGGAGACTGTGGTAGGGGCAGAGGTACGCACTTGCGCAATGTAGAAAATATTGCAGTCGATGTAGACAAAGGGATTGATGTAGAGTCTGCATTGGATTTGGAAACTATGCTTTTGGATACTGACGTAGATGATGATAATGATGATGGCGATGACGATGACGATGACAATGGATATGATGATGATGACAATGAAGCATCAACGTGTCTGTTATGTATTGATGCAGCACCTACGCCTGTCGGTACGTACAAGGACTGATCATTGAGTAGCGCTTGTGTCCAAGTGGGCGCCTCATAGATGGGCGTGGGCGCTGTCGTCAATGTTGTGGATATTCCATTGGCCATTGGCAACTGCAACACCAGTTGCTGATGCTCATGGTAGGCTGTGGCAGTGCGCTGGCGAAACAGCTCATCTTGCTGATGATGCTGCTGCTGGTAATGATGATACATGGGATGGCGATAGTCTAGCAGATCTAGATCCTGCAGCTCCTCAATGCTGTAGTAATCGTTACCAGAAGCAGCAGTAGAAGGCATAGCTCTGTCCTTGAGCCCAGGCTTACTGTAGTGTAGGCTCTGACTACGCTTGACCATTAAAAGTTCGGGTTCCTGCTGCTGCCCCTGCGTCGCCTGAAACTCAGACATGGCCGCCAACACATTGGCATTGGTCTGGTGGTAAGCCAGAATAGGCCCAGCTGCGTTGACACTTGCATTTGACTTTTTGCTCGTGAATGAGGTTTTCGCATAGAGTTTCTTCATGGCCATTAACAACTAGCAAACATTTGCAGAGGCGGCCGTTAACAGAATCACAAAAACACACACACACACACACACACGTTAGCGATCCCACACGATCACAGATCACTTAAAAAGTAAATGAAATTTATGTTTGTCTAGGGTCGATTTGTTCAGTTCACAAAACTCTCACAACTGCTGCTGCATGCGGCTGATCGAAATCGAACCTCAATGGAGACTGAACACGCTCAAAAAGTCTCAATCTACGCTAAGCCAAAGAGAGCGCAATTTATTAACAAACTCACAGAGTGGTTTGACTTGCAGTGAGTTGAAGTAAAGTGAGCTGAGAGAAAGAGCGAGTCAAGCAAAGAGATTGCGACTTTCGAGACTGTCTGAGTCTTTGAGTTGGGCTAAAAGGTAAATAATTATACTACTTCAAGACAATTATATAATGAGATGTACTACGTTGAAGATATGTCTGAGTTTAAGCCGGCAAGCCCTTAAGATCGTTTAGACTTCTCTGCGAGACATATGCAGTTTCCAGTCCACGTAGCCATTAAAACCGTGCTTACAAGACAGCCTTCTTAAGACTTGACACAGCTGTAAACGGCAGCAGCTTTAGACCGATTTCAGCTATCGTTTCTGTCCATAGATCAGTCTGTCCTTCCTCTGCGCAATAATTACTTAAGAAACGAGCTCAATAATTTATATTTCCCCCCTAAGCGACCATTAAATGGTTTTATCTTAACTATTTTATAGCGGCGTCAAAGCTGATGGGAGCGTGTGGACGGCGGAAGAAAAAAGAGTGATACACAGCTTGCGGCATTCTATGAAAAATTCATATTATTACATACACATACATACACATGTATAAATGTATGTATGAACTGTAAGCAGCGGAGTACAAGTACCTGACTCGGTTTAAATTCTGTATTCTACATTTCTTAAGCGTAAATTCCCAATTCACATGGTACTTGTCGACTGTGTGTGTTGTTGTTGGTGCTGTTACAGCTTGTTATAGCGCGCACGTCTGGTCTTTAATGCTGACTTATCTGAAATACAATTTCTGTGCAGCTCAATGCCTTTGTAACAACTGACTAGAACAAACTCAAAGCTGATGTCGTTAACAAAGCTCGAAAGCTTTTTATAGATTGTTCTGAGGCTTAAATGATATGACAATTTTATAGCTATAACGTTTTTGCGTCTTATGTATTAAGACACCCACACGGATAAGTTCTTTTTTATAATGTAAAACATGAATATATGAAGACATATATCTAAATATAATGTCTAAGAAAAAATTTATACATGTATTTAATCTTTCCGATAGCGGATTTAAACCATAACAGTTATTTACATAACTCCGTATAGTCTACTTTGAGGCATACCTCGCCTGAAACAGAAACTGCAACCGTGGCGTGCCTGCTGAACTTGTCGGACAAATGTTGCCCATCGAGCTGCGCAAGTTAAACGGGGCCAAAACAGACACTTAAAGGCCAGTTAAAGTACGCCGAATTTTGTTGGGCATTTAACGGTGGCACGCCTATTAAATGAGCCGCAAACTGACGGAGTGCTTATGCATTTAAATCAGCAATCTTATGGGCCACACCTTGGTCGCCAAAAACGTCAAAAAGTCAAACAAATTATGAGTATTAACAAAGTAGAGCCTCAGAGGACATATGTACATACAATTATACATAGATTTTCCGGTTGACCTATACATTTTGTCAATAACATTTACGCATCTGTAGAAGATTAAGAGACTTTTTTATACACTGGCTCTAATAGTAGTGAAGATAATAGCAAATAGCAAAAAGTAGATATCAGCATCATCCTCATATCGGCAATTGAGAATAGTACCCAATTTATGGACAGACAAACTAGCGACAATTCAAATGGCAAGTGACAAAGTCAGACAAGCCATGCATATAATTGAAATGTCATTCAAATATATCAATTGCGAATAAACATTACCATCTAGGCGAAAACTTTGATGCAATGTAACATGTCTCAGATACATCATATTTACTATGTAATGTGTATCCATATATACGTACACACATGTGTACCAAATGAAAACAGTCTCGAAACTCAATGTGTAACTTACGTCATTGCGTTCTGGTTTGTTGATACTTTAGGGGAAAACTGGGCGGTACTTCTAGCGATGGAAACGGGCCTGTTGTGCTTTCCTCGTCTTTCACCAGGTAGTGCTCGTCTCTTTGTTTATTGTTGTTTATAGCAATTATGAGATCTGCAAGTGGAGTAAAGTAACGATATCTCGATTAGAATAAAATGAGACGATTCGTGTGAGCAGCTTGAATTCCTGGCGAACATTTGGCATACTTTCAATGGAAACAGACCTAAAAAAAACAAGCTATTAAACAGCTAGCCTTATTAATTAAACAATTGTCAACAGACTGCACGTGAAAGCAGCAGATAATTCAAAATATTCAACACGAAAAACAAACAATACAAATTCGCATACGCGGTCCTGTAACAAAAACTAAAAAAAATTCGTCGAGAGACAATGCGTCTTCTGGTTCATGGTCTATTTATTTAATATTGCATGGCTAGAATATTGGAAAGCACAGAAACGGAAAGTCGCTTCCATTATAAATACAGGTAGCGCCGCTTTAATCTAATGAATCGGGCCAGTGCATGGCTTTAAAGAGGGTTCCAACTAAGACCACCAAATATACCCGTAGCCACAAACGCATAATCGCATAAATGCAGTTTGTTTGCCCGCAAAATGTTTCACGTTGCTTGAAAGATGTTGACCTAGTTTTATGTATTCTCCTCTTGCCACCCCTAACCCTTAGAGCATCGCTTGCGTCATATTTTTGCTAAAAACCTGTCCTCCTCAGTCGTAGCACGGCCGGCTCGTTACTCAAACGACCGCTTTGTTTTCGAAAGAGTGCGGAAATATATTGAAAATAGTTTTTATTGCGAACATATCTTACCATTTACCGACCTATGAGCTTAGTGATAAGAGAACTTATTGTGCGGATTTTGTGTTTATGAAATACAATTATTTATGCAGTCGAAATTCTATATACAAAAATTTTCTATATTACGAACTCGTTTTTAGAACAATGCAATTTGGTTAAATTCAAAAACAATTCTATATGAAGAATCTTATCTATAACTTAGTTTTTTTGTCCCCTTGAAACTCGCTATAAGTTCAACGGTAATAATAAATAAATTATGCGAGGTAAAATTTCACGAATGCAATACCAACTGTCCACTAAAGTTCCAAATCCCATAATGCCATTGAAGGTGTTTTAAGGAAGAAGCGCGCAGGCACATGTACCGCTTCATTTGACTTTGCCCCCCTAAAGGCAGGATCCTTTCCCTCAGTTGGTGGACAATTAAAACGTTCAATTTTGTGAACACAAGTGAAATTTTATGCACTCATGAAGGGTTTATAGAACCACCCCTGAAACAAATTTGTTGTCTCTGACCTTTCACTTCGCGATTAGCTTCCCGCTTCCTTGGCAACGTTAGGGGTGGCGAGAATTCTATACCGATCAGAATAAAGCAGGTAGGCAGGAAGACGCTACGCGTTCAGTTACGACAATAAGGCCGAGCAGCAAATAACGTGCACTGACATTCATATCCAGTCAGGGAATGAGACACATTTTGCTTATTCACTCATAGCACATTTCCAGGAATTTTCATGACTTTAACTAGAGCTGTTTACTGGGGCTGATGTCAGTAAGCCCGTCCTAATTTCAACCCTGTTTCATATTTAAATTTTCTTATACTCTTCTTTTTTAGAGGGACGCAAAATGTTTGCACTCAAAACAAATTGTGGTACCGCATTGCATATGGAAATTACCATTCGCTTGCGTGACTCGTTTGATTTGTTTTGACACAGTCAAAAGCAAACATTTGAATCAACGCGACTTTAAAAATCTTTTGCAATGCGGGCAATAACGTCATCCAACATCACGAACTGAGTGTAAAATTTTGTGTAAAGGTTTGTTATTGTCATCTAAGTTAACCCAATGTATTTGATACTTGTTTCTGACATTTTTTCTGCCGCTATGAAGTGAGCTTAAAGCAGGGTTCATTTTTTCCAAGGTAAGTGCGTCTTTGTTATTGTAGTCGAGCAGATCCCAAACTGGTTTAACAAGTAGAAAGGGTAGCCAGACGCCTTTGATTTTGCCATTGTCTCGCACTTCTGGTCACAGTTCGGTCCAAGCAAATAATGCGTCAATTAGAGCTGCGGCTTTATTTGGGTCCCTACTCCATAGTCGCCGTCATAGCTTGGACCTCACCTTGGTGTGGAATTTGAGTTGTGAATACGAGCAATCTTCTATACTTGCATAAACTGAAGCTCAGGTCAGTGATGGTTTTGCAAAACATTGGTGCTGCTACAGCTACTGTGATTGACCCAAATCCAAAAAAAAAAAAAAGATTGATTAAAACACTTGAAGAATACTCCCAGGCATACCAACGATCGGCAACGGGGTGACCAGTCAAGCATCAAGCTTATGCATCCCACAATGGCAGGGATTCTCAGGCACCAGACTATTATGTTTTGCATCTACAAGCTATTAATTTCTTGCAATCTTAGTCGCTACCAGGCGAACGCGCCTGAAGTTGTGTTGGGCTACGATTCGTTTTTCGAATCTGCGCCAGCTATTGGCTCGTTATATCTGCAATTGACCCCAAACAAATCACTTATATTATATTGTTGCAATATGGTTTACATATTCGATGCTTATATTTTTACAGTTGCAAAAGTTATTTCTGAACGATTGTCTTTTTTGAGCATGTGCTTGGGCATAAGTTTAATGAAGATCAAGTAAATTTTTTTTTTGTCACACATCCCAAACCTAACCGAACTAACAGCATATCGATAACAACTTCATTTTGTTCCAACAACATTTTCTATTAAGCACTCGGTACTCAGATTGGATAAATCTTTTCTTTCAACTGCCCTGTGAAGTTGCAGATGCAACAAATTTTCAATAACAACATATAATAATAATAATAACAATAACAATGAAAGAGCGAAAAAATTATTCTTTTTGCATTACACTCCCGACAATAATACCCGAAGGCGACCTCGATGGCTCCTCACAACCAGTTGCACACGAAGTCGGCACACAATTTAAAGCGAGAATTGAACATATGCACATACAACTATCATAATCTTAATATCATAAGCTTCCAAATGGAAAGAGGGATGGGAACTGAGCTAGGGAAGGTTGGCAGCAAATGCAAACAGCAATTTAACGCAAAATTCCAAGCTTTAATATACACATACATACATATATGTTCATAAGCAACAAGTAAATTTTTGAACGAGTTTAAAACACCCTGTAATCGTATTTTTTTTATTAGGAAACATTCCGTAAGTCAAACATAAGAAATGAAGACAGAGCCTTGCTATTTCTGTACCACATGATATTTACAATAGCATTCAAGCTTAAAATATTAAACCTACAGGTTACTTAAAAGCAACATGCTTTTATTTGTAGGCAAAGAGCATTCAGAATGCATGCTCGTCTGAAGAGTAATAGAAGAAATCTCTTCAGAAGTCAAGAAACTGAGGTAACGTGCCTGTGAGTGTGAATAAGGGGTTAAGTATTTTTATGCAATCAAAACGAAAAGAAAACTTTGCTCAGTCAGCTTTTAGCAAGTAAAAACAAAAAGAAACCCGTTGGATGCTTGTGAAATTTCAGATTCAGACCCAGTCTCATTGCCAGACCCAGTTCCAGACTGAGCGGAAGCACTTCAAGTGCCTGCAATTCCACTTCAGAGTATAGTGCGGAGTGCATTAATCCGAAAGGAAGACTAAAGCAATATTGAAGAGAATGAAAACAACTTGCTGCTATTGACTTCATATCAGCTTTGGTCACTGTAGCAATTCAATTTCATATTTCTCATTTTCCCAAGATTTGTATTTAATCAGCGTATGGGGCACTTCCCGTCCGTACTGTGTGATGGGGAGCTAGAAGGTCGCTCATCGTCAATGCAATGGAAAATGTAGGCTTTCAAATATCACAATTACAATACATACATATGTGCTCACAATGCACTTTTGCACAATTTACTTTCCCTTCTATGGGGAAGACTAATTGGTTCCGATAATGCCAGAGTAAATAATCTTAAAACACAAAAAATAATATACAGATCAATACATACAAAAAAAATGTACTCCGATCGATGCGAATATAGGAAGTACAGGATGAGGAATCAATTTGAGAAAGATTCCTCTAGTTTAATTGCTTATTCATTGTATACAACTACTACCTTTATTTCTCCTTTTCAAGAAATTTAAAGTATGTATATCAAAGTTTGATTAAACTGCAATCGCACGAAACCAAGCGTTCGACCGTGATAGAATCAAAAAGGGGAAAAGAAATAGAGGGGATGGTTTGGTTGAGGGAATCAGCCGCAACACAGCCTCAACGTGTGTTAATATTTTTGTCTAAGTATGCTTGTTGTGGTAAACTATGTAGGATGTTAACAATTGTTTAACACAGCATCAGTTGCTTTTGAATACCACCTGTTAAGGTATGTTTATATAGATAAGTATATATTGATATATATATATATTTAGATGCATAAATAAATGTACAATGCAAATATGAAATGTTACATATTGCTTACAATAAATTTAGATGAGATGCATTAGAAAGTTAATCATTACATTTCCTATCTAAATCTGGCCATAAAGCAGAGCTGAGTAACAAATTTTTTTTAATAACTTCTATATTTCGCTGAGTGCACTACTGCTTTTCTAACTCAAATTTCATGGCATATATTTTGCATTCTTTTTTGTACATCCGTGTTTGTGTGTATGTGTTTTGCTTAGGACGTGTGCTGTTTGACTGCTTGTACTTGAGACAATGCGCTGGCCCCCAAAGCCAAAGCAAAACCAAATCCAAAGCCGAAGCAGCCAAGACAATGGAACGCAACGCTTGAAAAGCAGCCACTTAAGCAAAATTCGTTCTCCGTTCTGCTTATCTGTGCAGTACATATACTAGAATCTACAATTTATGCCATATAAGCGGTATTTATTTATCACGCATATGAATACATTATGTATTCAGACTAAGATTCAGACTCATCGGCATTCATGTGCATAGTTCTTATAATTTGTGATGCTTTTTCCAACGGCTTAAGCTGACTAAAAAAAGGCTAGCCCAATATTGCGCACTAATATTTAGGTTTTTTTGCTTGACCGAAACTAGAGCATATAGTTCTAAGCTTATAAAATATTACATAAATTAATGAATAACTATTGGGATGACAAGCATTTAAAGAAAACTAGTTAACTGGTGGAGGAAAGAACAAAAAGAAGGCATTTTATTGAAAACCGAAGCACGTTTCATGCATCCGACGAGCAAAGACAAACACTCATAAATTCTTATGAATTATGCAGGTAACGTTGGCGCACCATAATATTCAATACATATAATGTTTAAGCAGCTTAAAGGTAAATAGCAATGCAATTTTTGTTGCTGTGGTAGTAATTAAGTCATCAAACAAAGTGTGACCGACAAATGAAAAGGAAGCTAGCGGCAACTGCAGTGTATCTGACCGGGCAGCCAAAAAAAAAAAACAACACAAAGAGTCTGAAGCTGATTGCTTACCCACATTTTTAAGCTATTGCGATGAGCAGAGAATCAAATAAAATAACAACACAATGAATGTCATTTTATTTGATGCTGTGTAGCGTAGGTGGTAAAGACTGCCGACTATGCGGAAATGTTAATTACATTTGCAACATCCAGACTTTAAAGCATTGACCTGCATTAAGCAGATTACTACTATGACACGCCAGAAATTTAGTCACAAAATAATTCAAGTTGATTGAGCAAGTTTATGATTCATTCAGCCACAGTCATCTGCTACTGACAAACAAAACGTAAACAAAAGCTTATATATGCGTTGAAGAATTAATTGCAGCCATTTCTTGGATTTTTTATTTACAATTTAAGTTAATTTTAGGCGTAAGCAATGTCTATGTACATGTGGATGTGTACACTTCCTTATGAAAGGGCTGCGCACTAAATAGTGAGCAAAGATATGTGTGTTCCATATTTTGTTTTTATTTCTTATCTTATCTATAAGTTACGACCCCATTTGCAGTTGTGGCTGCTTCTGATGACTGACTGGATGAAAGAACTATGCTCACATTGTTTAACTTATTTGTATGCAGATACATATTTTTTCAAATATTTTTAAGGTACATGCATAATTACCTGATTATGGGGAAAAGAGGTTTTTCATGACGCAGCGTTAGTCACTAAAACAAAAGAGTTTAGTATCGGCAACAGCACCAGCGTTGCAGCACTGGAAATTAAACGCAACATCTAACAAAAACATCACAAAAAGAGTGAGATCGAAAATTCAAATGCAAAACGAGGCAACTGAAACAAATACAAATTTGCAAGCGTAAGTATCAAATAATGTAGTTTGATTTCGCTGCTGTCAGTGTTTGGTAGGTTTCTGAACTGGTTTTGGGCTATTTTGTTATGTGTGGTATGTGTGTGTGTGTGAGCTGCGGGTCTTTGGCCCGCTTCATTTGGCAGCGAGTGAACAGAAAATAAAAAGTGAGTCATGTGGCAACTCCAGTGATGCAACTTGCCTGTCACTTTGTAGGAAACGCAAAAGAGAGAGACATTTATGTGGGGAAGCCGACGAGTCGATTCGGGCCTCTGTGGAGCATTGACATTTAAAGAAACTAAAGCTTACTTTGGCTAGCATAAATTAAAGTTCAAACAAACACGATATAGATAAAGGAGGAAAAAAAGCAGAAGCATCAACAGCCCCACCCACGTCTTTGTTCTCTCGCTGCCACTCTTTTTCCTCTCACTCACTGACGCGAACACACACACATACACAAACTCACAAATTGGCAACGTTGGATTTTGTTTGTTTGGCAACATACAGAAAAAAAAGGTTGGAGTAGAAAAAAATAACAGAGCCTGCGCCCAGCAAAAACAAAAGAAGCACACAGAAAAAGTAAGGAGGACCAAAAAAGCGAGCGGTGGAGCAGCCAAGAGGCTATGCGACAACATAAACAGTTAAGGCTGGCGCAGGACACAGCTGGAACATACACACACTGCCATGCTCATAAACAGACACACACATCCAAAGGTATAAAATAAATGCAAAAACTGGTTCAGACGCTACAGACGCGACAGCTGTTATATTTTTCATTTAGCTAGAATGAAGAAAAAAATACTTGGTGCTTTATTTAAACAAATTAAGTAATTTGTAAATGACATAATTCTTCAACTAACAATCAAACACGAAAACCACACACAAACGCATGCGAAAAAGGGCGTGTTGTGTGAAATACAAAAAAAAAAAAAGGGGAGCAGGCATGACACAGCAGCAGGCGTTGACGTCGCAGCAGCCGCCACACTAAAAAGGGAGCAAAAAGCGGAAATCATGGGAAAAACATGCGCAGAAAAAGCAGCGGTCGCCGACAGGCCCAACTCGAAACCGACTCTTAGATTCAGCAGATGCAGATTATAAATAAATAAATGTATGGAAAAATTAAAAACTTACCACAGCATTTTGTTAAATTCCACAAAGATAAAGCGTTGACGTTAGTGTCGGCTGCCTGGTTGCTTGGCAGCTACTCCCTTTTTGGTGCTGCTAATGCAAGCGGCAGTGACGCACACACACACACACACACTCTCAAATCGAGCGGCGGCGGGCGAGAACAGCAAACGTACAAGCCGATAAAATTGTTTGCTGCAAGAGTTGGTTTTTGATCTCGGGAATTCAGCAGCGTTTAGTAAATTTGTATATTTACTTTTACTCTTTCGTTATGACAGAAATAAAGCCGCTATTTTGTAACTAAATTTATACAGTTTTCGGCAGCAATTTAGTAGCACAGCACTTACACAAACAAACACACATACACACTCACACTGCACCCCGAACGAAGAGCGAATATCTCAACTCCTTTTCAAGGAGTAGAGACACAATTTTTCGGCTACTTCGTTTTGTATTGCAACTCCGTTTTTTGTTTGGGATGCAGGATAAAAATGAGTTCTGCACATTTGTTTTTCAGCGGTTGGTTTTGCTTTTGTTGGCCTAATAGTGATTGTAATTTTCTGATATTTTTGCACGACGCTATTAACGCGAATTAATTTTGGCCAAATTGCGACAGCGACAACAACACACCAGCGCCATATTTGATCTGATGTAAAAAAAAAACTTGCATGATGGCAGCCCTGGTTTAACAGTAACATTTTTGTTTTAACATCACATTTCCTAAAATGTATAATTTCGATTTGCTGAGAAAAGTGCCGTTATTTCTTTTAGTTTAACATCAATATATATTTTGGGTAGGTAAAAAAAAAAATTTACTGTCCACCCAAATCAGAAACGAAATATTTTGCTGATAGCTATCCACAGAAAAAGTTAACTAGCCATTTAAAAGCTGCTCATATGCTATTCACTAGTGTAGCGCTGTTAGGTTTTTATATCGATTTTGTACTTTCTGTATTTTCGATAACTTATCTTAGCCTTAAAAATTAATATTGTGGTGTGCACACACTGATTCTTAACGCGCAATTCGTGTTGAGCATGAACGATAAAATAAACCCACACAATAGTTCTGTATCCTATCACTATTTTAATTTGAACGCACCGTGCGATAATAAATTTAGTAACATTGCGGCGGTCTTAAATTAAATTAAAATATTTTCGTTTCATATGTAAATAATAAACTACGACCAGCATCGCAGCACTTGTCTAATATATCGCATTGCGGTAGCTCTCCACAAAGTTTTGCACTAGACTGGGCATCTCAGGTGCACGACATAAATACTTGTGACCGTAGGCGTGACTCCGGGCAAAGCGATGGAATTCAACTGGGCCCCAGGAACGACTGCGTTTATTCAGCGCAATGCGATAAAGCTGGTAGCCTAAATGAAATGGCACTACAACATCGTCTTCGGCGTGGACAATCATGATGGGTTGGGGAAACTCATACACATGCTTGTCAGACTCAAAGCGCAGCCGGTTGCTATACATGGGCTGCGAGATCGTGAAGTCAAACCATGGCAAATGTCGAAATGGTCGCGAGAATGGGTGCAACCGAATCTCGTCGCGAATATTCGTAAACGGACTCTCGAGGATGACGCCGTGCGGTGCTCGCTCCTTCAGACTCTCCAGCTTCGAGCACATATGCGTGGCTACACCAGTGCCTAGGGAGTGGCCCCATATGTAGATCGGGTTTGACGTTAATTTGGCAATATACTCAAAAACCATCAAAGCATCTCGCACAACGCCATCTTCCGTGGGTGCAACTGGATCCGAATCCGCGTAGCCGCGGTAGTCAAACGAAAAGACGTGATAGTTGAGATGTCGCAAAAGTTTGTACACTTCGGAGCGATGGCCACTGCCCCGGGTTGCAGTGTTACCATGCAGATAAAGGACTACGGTGCTGCCTGGCACGCGCAGTAGACGCTCATAAAAAAGCTGTTCGTTTTCCGGTATAATAACTGGAAATTCAGCGCGCAGAGATGGCGCTAGTTGTTCTAACTCAACGTTGTTGCCTTCGATTTTGCTGGGTGCAGCCGATAGCTGGGGCACCATCACTAGTGTGGCGTCCTTTTCCTCCTCTTCCTCGAAAACTGCCTCTACGCTCAGCTCATGTTTGAAACGACGCACTGCATTCTTCGGCAGCACATGCCAGACACCAATGCGTACACCATCGTCGTCCTCATGATCCTTGACGGTAATGTAAAAGTTGCGTGTGGCATACAGACCAATGCTGGCTGGCTTGGTTAGGTCTAATCCCTTCGGATAGGTGACTACAAAGGATAAATAGTTTTCTCATACAAATACACTAAATAATCGCACTTAAATTAATCACACTTACTAAATGTGAGGAAGAGTATGCCGCGCTGCAGTGTCACGGATGAGCGAAAGGCCAGGGGCAGCAACACAAAAACGATGAGGAACACCAGCAGGGCTATCACCAGAAAGGGCAAACCAACTCTGTGGAGGAATTGCATTATTTTGCAAATTCGACGTAAAAATTAAACAGGATACAAAACAAAAAAATTACTACAACTCACAAAATATTTTGTACTCATGAATGTATACTATGAGTGTGTAAAATATATACAATTACAAATGTTAGTTTGAATGATTGATGCATTGTCAACACTCTGATGAGGATCTTCAGCGCAACACTGTTTCGGTTGCCATCTCTGGTATAACGAGCTTAATATTTATGCTACGATACAAATTTTAAAATAAAAAATACATACAAAAGCTTTTAATGTATAACAACAATAAAATAAGTACTATATATCCATTTATAAGTCAAGGCAAGCATATTTTTTTCCAGCTCAAATAATTTGTTTAATGTTTCATCTTTTTTTTCTTGTACTGTGTTAAGGGATAATTGCGATCGAGCATAAATACTTACAGCCCAGTCAGCCAACTAAAGAGGATCGTTCCAGGAATGATCGTTGCATAGAATACTAGATTTAAACAACTATGAATCTCATACATTGTTCGCAATGCTGTTGACGGACGAGATAGTATTTCCTTTAATTACGAAACTTTATATTCTTATACGATTATTTTATTTTGTATATACGAATTTCAAGCCTTTGTTAATTTTAGTAGAACGATATTAAGAGCTTTGGCTTTCTGTGCAAAATAGTATTATTGATTGTGTGTGGGTTTATGTGCTTCACTGAGTTTTACAAACGTACTAAGCATCTGGGCGATCGATGGGAAGAGAATAAACAAAGTTACTTGATTACTTGATTATTGGCTTAATATACTCAATACAAATTGTACATACAAATGTAGATATTTAAGCATGCAAATGTCTCAAGCGAGCTATTAAGAATAACCAATTTGACCCAAACACAAAAAAATTATGTAAATGTATGTATTAACTTTAACAAAAACTTTCAAAATAAAACATTGTACACTGTTGCTGATAAGGCAGAATGCGGGTCTTTGAATTTTTTACGTTTAGTAACACATGAATGCGTTATGTATCGTAAAAATATAACAATGCAAAGACAGATAACAGGTATGACTCGCCGACTGACCAATTGCTATGTACATATTTATGCAAACTAAGCTTATGAGCTACAAGAAGATGTGAACTTTTCGCGTAAAAATGAACTTCAGAACAACCAACTTAATGTTAATAACACAACAAACACTAGAATTCACCTCTTGAATAAATGCCGCCTGCGCGCAAAGAGCATAACTGCAAATAGTCGAAACAACAAGAAGAGAACAAATCAATATATTAGAGAGTTTAAATTTATGATAAACAACAACACGGTCATAAAGTAAAAACCTAATCAAAAGCGTTGTTTGACAGATTATTTGATTATTATAGGTAATGGTGGCAAGCAAATTCAGATTGAGTCGGTTTTTACAAACAATCCAACGAAGGCGAGCGTCAAGTAGAAATTTAAATAAACACGGAACGTTTACGTTTGGTTTTTGATGTGTTACTAATTGACCCAAAAACTAAATATGTTATGGAAAAAAGTTTTTGCTGCACTTGGGAGCAATTCTTTCTCTCTCTCTCTCTATTTCTTTTTTCGCACTGTAACTCGCAGGCCAGCTGATCGTGCGATTTTACTTAAACTTGGATTAAATGTGAATGATGTGATAAGTTTCATGCACTTGTTGCTTAATGCTTCAATAAAAGCTATTTGGACCGATACATTATTTCACTTAACGGCTTCTTTGTTATAAATCTATATGTATGTATGTACGTGTCAAACGCAGTAGGTTGCTTAAATCAGACTATAAAGAGCTTTGTCTACTTAAGCGACACCACGGGATGGGAGTTTTTAATTTTTGGTTTGACATCTGTCTAAAACATTTAACAACTATATTCCGTTAAAATTTGCGTCGGCAAATATTAACTAACATGCATTTTAACAATATCTTTTGCATGATGAATTTTTATGTTTGTTTAAAATAATTAACGCATTATTAAAAACCGCTAACTAAAAACTAGCACAGAAAAAATGTCAATGCTGTGAATCGTACCTAAATCACTACACTCACTAGCTTCTCATCTAGTTTGCTTGACTTGTATTAAGTAAGTTTGATTTATTGAATTATTATCTCTTTTTATTACAAGAAGAGTTACCAATGTGTGCACACTACCACTGATATAACTGTATAACTGAGAAAACAGCTGATTGCTTTTTCAATTGCATCTGCGACAAAAATGTTTATAACTTATAAGATGTTTTAAAGTTTTTAAGAGGTATAATTGAAATGTGTGAAATAATTGTGTTTACCGCAGTTGAGATTTTATTTTTAGCCAATGCCAAGCTCATTAATTTCGCCGATTAATTTAATAAATTAGACTATCGTTTTGCGTTTTGCTGCAAATTTTAAGTTAATATGCTAAACTTGTTTCATGCCTTACCGATGCTTTACGTAAAACTTGTTATTCCGTTGCAATAACTTAATATTTTACAAATAATACTAGAAACAGCTGTGCTCTTTGTTTGTTCTGTTAGGGCTGTGCTGAAAATTGTTGAAAAAATCAACTGTGAATACTTTTAAGCATTATGCCCTGATCTTTCCGTAATAGCTGTAATCAATCCGGAATTTATATCATTTTGTACGAAATTGCTCTGCAAAACACCAATTTCAATGACATTATCTTCAAAAACAAAAAAATTAAATGAGTAGTGCGATGTTTAAGGAATGTCGTAAACAAACAATGGAAATGCGATAAAGAACTAAATGAACGATAGTCAGGGACTCAGTTCGTTTGTTCAATTTAGTAAGTCGTTCGATCGAACATACTCCAAACAATTTAATACAACCTTAATTAAAGTTAATAGTAAAACACAACGGCGGCGCCGCAACGAGAGAGCGTGAGAGAGAGGATGAAGAGTTTGGACGAAGTAAAGTCAGAATATCCGCTGCACTGGCAGATCTGGAATGGCAATGCTGAGGAGCTGCAACAACAGTTGCAATCGAAGCAGGTTTGTAGTTGGATGGATGGGTGGATTTGTGTTTGTAAGCTTTTTGTGATTACACACTTCGCCCCCATAAGTAAGTCATGGACAGTTGTGTGTAGCTGTGTGCCTTGGCGATACTAATTAAATTAGTCCCCCAATGATTCGATGATGATTGCGATAACAAAAGCAACTACAAACACACAAAATCAATGTTTCTAATTCAGCTTAACTCTCAGATTGATAAGGAAAAAATCGATCCACGGGGCCGCACACCTCTAATGTTGGCCGTGCGTCTCGCGAATCTGCAATGTGTCAAGTGCCTCTTAGCAGCAAAATGCAACGCGACCTACGAGCATGCAGGCTGGTCGAGTAAGTCTTTTTTTTATTTCTTTCCCTTTCTGTCTGTCCATCCGCTTTGTCCTTTAATGAAATGTTTTTGTGTTGTCATAAACAGTTGTCCAGGAAGCCGTTTGCACAGGAGATGTGGATATATTGACTGCCATCATTGAGGTACGTGATTTGCAGCGCCATGTGCAACGTGTGACACATGTGCCGAAACTCCTTCAGCATCTACTAGACGCCCCGGACTTCTACATAGAGATGAAGTGGGAGTTCACGTCGTGGGTGCCGCTTATGTCGCGCCTCTGTCCCAGCGATACCTATAAGGTTTATAAGCGGGGTGCCAATGTGCGCATCGACACAACGCTTCTTGGCTTCGACAACAACACCTGGCAACGTGGCAATCGCTCTTACATTTTTAAAGGCGCCAGTGAGTGTGCAATTTCTACAATCGCTTTTGGTCAAGAAATCATAGTTTAATAAAGAAATATTTCATTAGAGGAAACGGCCACAATGATTGAAATCGATCACGTCACCCACGAGGTGATGGTGGAACAAATGAGCGGCGATATTGGCGATATTGTGGCTATACCACCTCCGCTGGGAATGGTGCGAGCTCGACTTGCAGCACCCGTTATCACTAACAACATTGAAATGCAAAATATCAGCTTTGAACGCAACAAATCCGGTATTTGGGGCTGGCGAAGCGAAAAATACGAGATGGTCAATGATTTTAACTGCAAGGTGTACGGCGCCAGCAACGTTGAGTTCGTGACTAAAACCCGAATGGATCATCTAAGCGAGGACCAGATCAAGGTGAACAATTTTGTACGTAAAACCGCAGCACTTATAAATAAACTATACATTTCTATAATTCTTTGCAGAACAAAACGGCCCGTACGCCTTTGCACAGTCTCTTGGGAATTGCTGACGAAGAATACGTGAGTACGTCAACGGATACGGCCGCCATCAAGGATACCGTAAGTTGCAATCAGTTCCTACGAGTCTTTTAATTGCAAGTTTTGTCTTTATTTATATTATTAGTCATTTTTGCCTCGTTCGGGCGATTCAGCTTTTGTGGCTCTCGGTTCTGCGGTTCCTGTAGCTGCTTGCAGTGAGAATGGAGATCGTGCTTCGCCAAGTGCTCAAACAGAAAGCAACGAAAGCAGCGCGTGCGGCTCTGGGGCCAGCACGCCCCATTTGGTCACACCCGAGGAGTACTTTAGTCCGGACGTGGATCTGCGTGGTCGGGATATCGGCAAGCCAAAAAACTTAAGCACAAAGGTGCAGCGCTTTAAGGCCAATCTTTGGCTGGCTGATGAGCATCCCATCCGTTTGCAGGAGCAAGTGCTTCCAATACTGGATCTTATGTCCACAATGGCCAGTCCGCACGTTTCAAAATTAAAAGACTTTATCACAATGCAACTGCCTTCTGGATTCCCAGTCAAGGTGGAGATACCGCTCTTTCATGTGCTTAACGCCTGCATCACGTTTGGCAACGTGTTCGCAATGACCACGCCGGTAGATCACGTGACCACGCTGCAGGAAGAAGATCGCATCACGTGCCTAGTTGACGATCGTTGCTTTGACATACCCAGCCACTATGCTAGTCGTGGCGGTGATTCACGTCGCCAGATGCCACTGGACGAGGACGACATGCTGCAATACGCAATCGAGCAAAGCCTGGCGGAGACAAGCAGCACAGGAGGTGCGTATGGCCTGGAAAACGACTCCGACAAGGTGGACATCTGGGAGGTGCTTCGCAGTCAACAAAATGCTGTTGGCTCCGAACTCTTGCCAGAGGATGACGAACAGCTTCAACGGTAAGCAATATCTGTATTTATTTTTTATTGATCAATCTGTACTTAACACACGCGCCGTAACGTAGTGCTAGTGCCCGCACTATGACCGTTCCCAATCATCTGCATGGGCGCTATTCCTCATCTCCAACGCCCATGCGCTACTCCATTCATTTGCCGTCATCTGCCACAGAAACTCAGCAGAAACGCAATCGCTCTACCTCTGCCGGTGTTCTGATCTGCAAAAACGATCTTGGATACATGAAAAAGATTTTTAAATAGATTACATATCCTTTTCTCTACCAACTTTATTCCATTTGCTAGCAATCATTTTATCCGCTTGTTTGTGTGTGTGCGTCTCTTTTCCATTCACAGAGTGCTGCACGAGTCTCTTTTGGGGGCACATGGCAAAACAAGCGGTTCGCCGGTCTCCGAAGACGATGACGATGGTGGTTTCCGGTATATTGACTCGGATTTAGCCATGGCCATGCGTCTATCTCAGCAGGAGCAGCAGAAGTACGAGCTGGAGAGACAGCGGGAGCAGGAGATGATCGAACAGGCGCTGAAACTGAGCCTGCAGGAGCACTAACCATCTCACCCATTGAACCAAATCTAACCAACAAATCAATCAGCAGTTACAAACAAGTCTGTCGTCGATCGAACTGGAGCAAAGGATTCCTCTTTTGTCAATACCAAAATTTAAATCGCCGTTTATATGTAATTCTAGTATGTAAAAATTATGACTATGTTGTAAAATGGCTTTTTTCTTTTAATAAGCTTTTGCTGGTTTCGCTGTCCCTATGATGATGCACCCCTATTTTTATTGTGATATGTAACTAAAAAAAAGAAACCATTATTCCTTCTAAAAAAAATCCCTATTTGTGATAGGGATAATTTAAAAGGTCTCAACTCAGTAATTTGCGCGTAACGTTAAAGTATATCACAAATTACATATTTTACTTACTATTAAGCTCCCGGTTTTCCAGCAGATAAACAATAGATACGTGTCAGATGCAGGGAAATTTTTCTGCTACCATTGTAAATCGTATGTCGCCATGAAAAGTTTTTTAACACATTCTTTTTTGTTTAAACTTTAACATATTAATCTAATCAAGTTAAGCAAGTGAACATTTTTGTGAAAATTTAAATGCACTTTAAAAATTGGAGAACATAAAAAAAAAGCATTCCCACTGCTGAGCTACATTTACATTTCGATAGCGACTCATTAAAGAACCAGCCTGTGCGCATTGACCTTATTTTTATATAAATAAACATATACAATAGATATGCTAAATAAACCAATACATAAATGAATATTTATTTTGACACTATTTACAAAGTCATGTGCGTGGTTCGAACATTCCTTAACATCTTAAAAGTCTTACAAACTCTTTGAATTAACTACATACATCTTATATACTTATCTTGAAAAAAACCGAAAAAGCAAAAACGAATTTGTATATTATTTCTATTCTATATGGCAGCTATAGTATGATGTGTCCTATTTACATTAGCCACAATCTATTTCAAACTTTAAAGTTAGCTGACCAGTTAGGTAAATATGTTCCGCGGAGTAAAGAGTCGGTTTTTTTAAGTCAGCATAAGTACGCTCGCTCGCTAAATGATATGTGAAGGCTGTGTCTGAAATACTAAATGTATTTAAAGCATTTCTGCTTGTCATGTGGAATTCGCGTCTTAAAAAGAATCGAATCGGCCCGATATTGAGTGTTAAGAAGCGGCGTGTAGCCAAATACCTGGCTAAAGAAATTTATGCACTTATGACGCTCCTGAAAGTGTGTATCATCCTCGCTGAGCGATACTGGACAAGTGGGGCAGCGAAATGTCCAACGCGAAGTAACCTTAACCGGCGGCCGTCGCGTTAGATGAGAGACGAGAAAATTCATGGCAATATCCTCACAGTTCATATACTCGTCCACCTTGTCGCGGATAGCCTGCGGTAGGTGATAGGTGTATAAATACATATAGTACTTGTGAATAAAGGCAGCTCCAGTGAGCACCATGCTTAGCTCACAGCTGTAGTTGGAATTATAGTGCCACATATTGTTGCTGCTAAGGTCCCAGGAGTGGTAGCGACCAGGAAAACCTACGACACGGTCGCGGTGCTCACGCCACACGCGAAAACAAAACAGGATCTCGTCATGTCGCAGATGAGCGTCGTCATCGACAGAGAGAACCGCTTCTGTTTCGATTACATCAAAGGGTAGGAAGCGGTTGTTAAGAGAATTGCGTGGCGCTCGCACTACTGCGACAGGGACGCCTATGTCTGGCCAGCGCAGATCGTCCAATGGTGGCTTAGGTGAGTTCCATACAACAACTACTTTGTGGAGATAGGGCAGTCCATAGAGGCGACCCAATGAGTCCATGAGCACTTGTTCGCGCTCATACGTGAGAATCACAATTGTGAATTGTTCACGCGGATAATTGCCACCTAGAGCCTCACTGAATTCCTTGCCAGCACCGCCGATTCCTTTACCAATAGGCCGAAAGCCCGTGTGTGATCCCATGAACTTTGCTTCGGAGGGTAAAGCCGGATCTGATGGCAGTTGTGGGTATAAGAAAAACGGATCCATCCAATCATTCCACACCTCTCTTGAATTAATACGTAAAACTGTGTAGTTTCGACGAAACGATGGACTGGGATATGGCGGCTCAATAGGGCCCAAAGACTCCTCTGGCTCTGTTTCCATGCCCACAGGAGGCTCAGACTTCAGAGGGATAAATGTGCTATTAAAGACACTCTGGGCAACAACTGAAAGCACAGGACGTGGCGGTATGCCTAGTCGATCGCGTATGCTGGCTATAACAGTGTCCACTGTGGCCTGCACTGAGCTAAGATAGCGTTCCCAAATCAGACGGCCTTGGCGACGTAACAGCAGCAAATCAGCGTCTTGCACAGCACGCAACAGAAAATGCAGCTCGGTTATACGAGCCTTGGGTAGCAGAAGTGCAACACGTCGCCAGTCAATGGTCTCCGCATATGGCAAACGTAACTCATCAGAACCCAAGATAACAGGCACGGCGCCCGAGCGTAAGGCTTCATAAATGCGCGCCAGCATTAGCGTGGAGCTGACACGCTGACCTAACGGAGGCAATATAAGGACATATGTAGAGTCCTTCAGAAGCTGTTTTCGTGATGAGTCCGAGCCGCAAAGCGTCCAGTCGCCAAGAGCATCAGCTTCCTGTTGCTCCGTTGCAGGCACACATTGGAATTGCAATAGAAACTGATCCTGTGTTGCACTACGAGACATGTCTTTCAGGTGATCCAAAATGAAGTCGTCTAATGGTTGGGCAGCTGCTGATAAAGACGGTGTTGGGCGAAGCTCGCCCTGAAATGTCAATAAGTACTTCCGACGAGCTGGCACCATACTCGCGCATTCCTGCCATACATCGCCACCAGGCGGGCCAAGAATCGGCGGCACAATAAGATCATAGCCGGGACGAAACTGAGCGCGTTCAAAGGAGCTTTGCACAATGATGGCACGCATCGTGTTCTGCTGCAGCAGCGGATTAGTACGTGCTGAATTCAGGTCACGACGGGCAAGATTTAGCAAGACATGATTGCGTCCATCGCCGCCCCAATAAGGCAGTTGATACATCTTTTGCATGTCGATGTGGGAGCTGCCCGCATCGTTGGTAGCCGTGCTGGAGCGCTGGAGTTGTGCGTCCTCCTGTGCTGCATAGCGGTTATTGCGGAGCAAATCTTGCTCCAGAAGTGCCTCACCCACCAATACAAGGTAAATGCAGGCCTGTTTGGGATCACGAACGATGTGCGCATTGTAACCCAAAGTTTGTTTAAGCGTCGTCTTCAGAAAGCCGTCGATGTCATAACCCGCACGCTGAACATTGTAAACGTCTGGATCGTAGAGATAAACCGGAAAACCGGAAGTAAGACTGCAACGGGAGTGATCAAAACAATTGTGTATCTCACAGGAAGCTACCACGTCGCTGCTGATCGAGTTCATTTTGCGTGGCAGCGAACTTGGCAGCAGGGTGCGTGGCAAGGCTAATTCGGGAGTATTACGCTGGACGGCCTCCCGTTGAGCTACCTGCGCCTGTTCTACTGATATCTTTAAGCGTTCCAGTTCAGTTTGCTCGCGCAACAACTCTTGCTTTAGTTCCTCGATTTTAAGGTTGTACTGACTGATGTCCGACTGAAGCTTCTGGCGACGCGATTCCAGTTCGCGCAGCTCTATAGATACTGTACTCTAAAAACGATCATATGCATAAGTGTATAAATAATTACAGATTTGTATGAGCTTACCTTAATTCTGAGCATTTCTTCAATGCGCATCTTAAGATCGCTAGCCCGCATAGCACTAAAATCTTCATAGGTATCTAGCAAAGGTCGGGTGCGGTGCACATCTGTCTGCGGTATATCTTGCTCAACCTCCTCAACAGAAGAAAGCAATTTGTGTTAACATGGCTGCATCAGCAACTACTGTTGATCAATTTAAACTTACATTTAGTAACTTGCGATGTGCCAACAACGGTAGCAGTACCAAAAGAAGTAGGATGAGGATTGTAAACTTGTAAAGACGACACTGTCGCATCCAGAATCTGTATTTCTGGGAATGCGCGAATGCTCCCACTTGAGATGACTTTAATTTATTTGTATCTATATTGCTTGGGTCCTGTGATAAACTATGAAACGCTGCGTTTTCACTGGAACTGTCGAGGTCATAGGCCAAAGACATATTGAAAATTTTACTACCTTCTACGGGTAGATTCAAATAATTTGCTTTTGTTCAAACAATAATAACACTGATTTCTGCATCATTTGTAAGTTTGAGGCCGCTGGGTATGTACATATGTATACAAATATCGTGTCAGCTGTTGCTCGTCGCACTTTAGCCGGTGCTTTCCAGCACCATGAATTTCTAAAAACAAAATTTGTATGATTATGTTTATATACCTATCCGAAAATACATATATTTTAAAATACTTTACCAACAAATTTAAAAGACGACCTTGTTTTCACGAACTTTTCATGTTTATAGAATTAATATCTACGAGAAATCTATTAGTGTTAAACAGGGCGCAGATTTTTTGTTACCTTACGACATCTTTGTAAATATATCGAATATACTTTTTTTCTATTATATCGACTTCTTCTTCATCACTTATATATCGAACACGCAATGCTTCGATAACTTCTATTTATTATTTATGCAAATACAAATAAAAATTTTGAGGTATTTAGTGTTTTATTCGTGTAAGCTCGTTGTTTTTTTTTTTATTAAAATGGAAGTAGAATACGATGATTCTGGCTGGCAGGGCCGTGCAAAACAACAGTCCAATACTGAGGTAGGCAGCTATTTGCATTTATGTCAACATTAAAGTCATCAGATAACAATTAAATTGTGTGGCTTCTAAACATAGGAACTGCACGAAGACAACCCACAAAAGACAATTCAAGAATGTCTGGAAAAATTCTTGACTCCCGATTATATAATGGAGCCAGGTATTTTCACACAGCTGAAGCGCTACTTCCAATCTGGTGGATCACCAGAAGAAGTGATTTCCATGTTATCTGAGAACTATAAAGCGGTAGCTCAGATGGCAAATCTGCTTGCCGAATGGCTTATTTTAGCTGGCGTAAAAGTTACCGAGGTACAGGCAATGGTCGAGAATCATTTAAAAGAAATGATTCTCAAATCGTTTGATCCAAAAAAAGCGGATACGATTTTCACCGAGGAGGGCGAGACACCAGATTGGCTTACGGAAATGATAGATCATTATACGTGGCGATCGTTAATATATCGACTAGCTGAAGAATATCCGGATTGTCTAATGCTGAATTTTACGATAAAGTTGATATCAGATGCTGGATTCCAAAGCGAAATCACATCAATCTCAACGGCTGCCCAGCAGATCGAAGTGTTTTCCCGCGTTCTCAAAACATCAATTGTTAAATTTTTGAGCAATCCCGATGACGTTCTTGGCGCTATTCAGGAGTGTTCCCGCATGGTTTGCCATGGTCAGCACACGTATGTTTACTCGCAGGTGCTGATCCAAGTGCTGAGTCAGGAACAGAAAGGTGGCTTTAACATGAAGCGGCTATCCCAAGAAATCATTAAATACGCTTTGCAAAAGTATACAAAAATTCAACTGTCTCCAATACGAACTGATTTTATAATTATTTTTAGCAATCAAAATGTAACACCTATAACAATGGCTCTGAATGGATCCGCGGTATATCCGCAGGCGTGTCAGGCACTAACATCGATGTTAACCCGCAATACCTTAAACCCTGCTGATATAACAGTTCTGTTTCGCAACTATTCGGGCTCTGATCCGCCACCGATAGACCTAATACGCAACCCACAGTTTTTGGAACTACTAGTTGATGCACTTTTTCGAGCTGGTGTAAAAATCAATCCGGAGCATAAGCCCAAATATGTTTTTCTGTTGGCCTATGCCTCGTCTGTTATTGATCAACCGGCAAAAAAAAGACCACTGACTGAAAGAATGTTAAACAAAGATGAACTAAAAAGCACTATTCAGGCAATTGAAAAAGCCCATGCTATTTGCAATGTAGACCAGGGCTCAACAGAACTAATTGCCGAGCTTCAGACACTTTACAACTGTATAAAGTAAGTATTTTCAACAATGATAATTATGCTCAATACATGCATTTATTTTCATTTACAGGTTTCCAGTTGTGGGTGTTGGTGTTATCCGTTGGGTGGAAAATGTTGTTATGGAACCATCTTACTTTAAGCTATCTACCGACAGCTGCCCAACGCATTTAGCAGTACTTGATGAAGTTGCTGGAGTACATCCCACATTACAGCAGCAAATACTTTTTCTTCTCATACGCTTATTTGAGTCTAAGCAGGATGAATTGGAGATACTTGTGCAACTTGAGATGAAGAAGATGATTCTGGATCGCATGGTTAATCTGTTGACACGCGGTTGCGTCGTTCCTGTATTGCGTTACATAAAACAGTGCTGTGCAATTGAAGATACGGATGTGTCCCTGATTCGCTACTTTGTTACTGAAGTGCTCGAAACAATCACTCATCCTTACTCAGCAGAGTTTGTGCAACTCTTTTTGCCAATGGTTGAAAACGAGGAAATCACAGGAACAATGCGCGGTGAAGGTGACAACGACCCTGTCTCGGAATTCATTGGTATGTCTGTTAACATCAACAAGCGTACTTGCAAATATTTGAATTAAAAAACTTTCTGTATTTCAGTTCACTGTAAGGCGAATTATATCACTATATGACAAACAATTATTAAAATATTTAAGTGCATAATGTTTATTTTAAGTCAAAATACATGTGCATCAGTAAAGTGCAGGTTTCAACTTTTAAATTGCTAAAATAAAATTGCTTTTTGAATATGCTAAAGTTTCACTAGTTGATAAAATGTCCGTTTTAGCAATCAACAACATTGTACCGAGATGCCAGACTCTATAAACGCATGTTGCCAGACAATCTCCCAGCTGATTTTTGTTAACACTCATTTAATAACTCTGCCTTTGCATAGGAAACAAGAAGCAAACTACAAAATCATACTTTTAAAACGGCTGCCTAAGAAGATATGAAACCGTTTAAACATGGATGTCGAAGTAGTTTAACTCTTATACATTTATATAAATTCGTTGGAATATTACCAAATCCAAATGTTTGTGCAATCTCATTTATTGTGCAAAATCCGATGATAAACACTTGAAGACCCCGCACTCCATCGCAGAACCAAACATCACATGTTTAAAATAGTATGTACGTAAGTTCACATGTTTGTACATAAAGCTTATTGACAAGAGTCCCATAACTGCAAGCCAGGTCCAAGCTTAGAAATCAGTCGGTCTGCGTACGTTCGCCTAGCTTGTCGTCATCGTTATTAGGCTGCTTGTGTGAGTGTGAGAGAATGAGCGTTTGGCTTCGTTTTTGGAACTAAGACAATGTGTTAAACTAACTAAATATTGAATTTTGTGATTGGACTAAGCTAATATGAAAACACAAAAATTATTATGTATGCCAATTTGATTTACAATGGAAAACGCGCGTAAACTTTAATTGAAAAACAAAGTTGCAAAAACCAACTTTTAAACAACAGCAGAGCAACAATGGGTAAATTCTCATAGTATTGTTTAAGTATTCATAGATTTTTAATCTTGTGTTTTCAATTTACTTTAAAAAAATATAAACTTTAGTTTTCGTTGTCATTACCCCTTTTGTTTCTTTTCTAATAAACTAAACATTAAATTTCATTATATAACTAAGATGACTGACTGATAATTGATAACATTCTGTAAAAATACAAATAAGTAGGTATACTTTGTGGGTAGCTTGATAGTCCCAGTATCTACCTTAGTTATGGAATAAAACGTGCTTAAATATTATAAAACTAGTTAGACAATTTCGTGGTTTCCAGAATGCAGTTATACACAAATTGGGAACTAAATAAAGCTTTTATAAATTTGTGAACAATCATTGGATTTCTATTTAAATTAATGCTGCCACGCAATTAGTCATATGCACATGTGCCATAATGAGGGCAGATAAGCAAAATAAATTCTTGGAGTCATCAAGAACTTTAAGCATTGCCGTTTTAATCAAAATTAATTAAACTCAACCCAAAAGCACTTACTAATTGAAACCTAACTCTGATGGCTCCTGCCAGTTCCTTTGACTGCCTGCCCAAAGCAGCTCAGACTTGTGATTGTTGTCATCGTCAATTTCGTTGCTGTCGTTGACCCCATACAAAGCAATAAACACACTTCTGGATTTGGGACGAACAGCTAATCATGTGGGGGCCTATTAGGGGCACATTCAATGCATTAAGAGCTGACGACTGTCGGTTGTCCGCTCTGGCTCCGACGGTGGCGCAGGCTGTGTTATTGTTGTGCGTGAGTTTCCGTCCATGCGCTTAAACCCAGCTAGCACTGGTAAAGAATCAACCTAGGGCGTATCAGCGGGTGCGACCTTAAAGCGTTGCGGCACTAAACAGCCCACAATTACCTTGCTTAATAACATCCGCCGTACGTTTCAGCAGATTCGACTTTGCTGTTCGACTGACTTTCATAGAAGCCACAAGAAACTGGCTCACTGAGCCGTAGATACTGCTGGCTACGGCTATGGCTACGGGTAATTTTGTAATGGTCTAACCCATCAGGCGCTCGCACTTATTTAAATTCAGTTCACATTGACCAATCACACGTTGCAGTTCAGTAGAACAATGCATCTAAAGATACACCTAACGTGTCGGAAGTTTGAAATCTGGGGTAAGTTGTTGACTTTAGTTGACTTACAGCCCTAAAAACAATATGCAAATGCATTTGCTGTGCTTCGCATTTAATAACATAGCACACATGAAAATCCATTTAAATGTGTTTTGCATTTTAAACAATGGCTCCATTTGCCACTCTGCTGGCTTTAAAATGTAGCTGCTTTTGTCGCAGAAACTCCAGTAAGCTGGCTGCACTTGTAGCTCATATTTCAATAAGTCGGAGAAATGTGTAAGTAAAACAATAAAAAGATAAATACTGCGCTTTGTAAATGTATATCCTTTGCAATCAACTGTCTGATTTGTATACATATTTTATAAATTGCTTTTATAAAATGAAAAACAGTCAGCTCTGCTCAAATTTCAGTAGAAAGTAAAAAACACTTCAGCTAAGCTTAATATTCAGTTATTTCCGGGGAAAGTTTAAAACACTTTTAAAAACAAATTTTAATGGCATTTCGAACAACATTAAGAAAATAATAATAATATTTGAGTTTTGTAAGTGGATATCAATTCCAATCGTCTGCTTGATTTCTATATATTTTTACGTCGCTGATATAAAATGAAAATCAGTCTGCCAAAAGCGGTAGTTTTTCTTATGTTCCCTATATTTTTGTGCTTTTGCGTTTGTCGACTGATAAGCATTTTAGAAGATATATACAAAAGAAGTGCGAGACTAATAACTAACGAATTACGGCCTCAGTGTGCTTCTGGCGGCCAAGCGAGAGAGCAGCAAATGTAGCTCTCATATCAAATTATTAAAACTTTTGTATTATGGGCTTGAGGAGATTTCTTAAATGTTAGTTTAATTATTTAGTATGTTATGACTGTGTTGGCAACTTTTTTAATGGCTAGGAATAAAAAAGTCAATGTTCAGGTTTATCCAGTGCTTTTGACAGTTTGTTTTCAACTTAATCATCACCGCAGTAAATAATTTTGTTCGTGTGTAAGTGAGCAAAAGAACTAGAGAGCTTTTGTGCATGCGTGTGTGTGTGCATGAAAGTGAGCGCGAATTCGCTTTAATAAAGCTGTTTATTGCATGTACACCTGTTGATACGTAAAAATCTTACCAGGGCATAGCTTTGATTCTCTATTTATTCAATTGTAAGGAATTTTGTGTAGCTTTTGTAAAAATACGCCACCAACGGACAAAAAAAGTGTAAATCTTTTTAATAACACTTTTGTAAGACTAAACAATTAATATTAGATTCCATTTTTTTCCGTTACGTTTCGCACACTGATTTTCAACTTAACAAATGCAAACGTGAGTATAAATTAGACAATAAGAAAAAAAACAATGCTAAAATGTTTTCCTCCAACTAAGACTTACAATGTAACAATGTGCTGACAACGGTGCTGGCCGACGGCAATGAACATTGGTTAGAGGGACATATTCAATATTTAGTTATATACATTGTTATGGATGTTTATGATTGCTTGGCTGTTGATTTTTGATCGTTTATTTATATGTCAAAGAAGTTTTAATTTTAGGGTGTTTTTATTGCGTGCGGTGCTAATCGATTCAATTTAATTTTATTTCCCATTTTCTTCTTATAGCTCTTACACTCACTTCGCTTGTTTTTGGCTTCTATGTTCTTAATTTTACATTAGCATTTATCATACTTAACAAGGACGTCCAAACGACGCGTGGCATGCTATACCCGTGTGAATCAGAAACACGAGAGGTGCGTTCCTTGGATGGCATCTGGAATTTTGTGCGCTCAGACGTGACGAACCCAACGCAGGGTATACGTGATGGTTGGTTTAGAGATGACTTAAGCAAGAGCATGCCAACCATACCAATGCCAGTGCCTGCGTCGTACAACGATATCACAACAGAGCAGACATTGCGGGATCATGTTGGCACAGTGTGGTACGATCGCAAATTCTTCGTGCCTCGATCTTGGGGGCAGGATCAGCGAGTATGGCTCCGCTTCGGTAGTGTTCATTATGAGGCTTTTGTGGTAAGCAATTGACAAAAGTAGATTCCCTTATATACTTTTTTTTACGTATTTGTCTGCAGTGGATCAATGGTCAGTCGGCCGTTAAGCACGAGATAGGCCACTTGCCCTTTGAGACAGAGGTAACACATTTGCTCAAGTATGGAGGAGAAAATCGTATCACAGTTATGTGCGACAATGCATTAATCCAGACAACAGTGCCGCAAGGCAAAATCTCTGAAGTAGCCAATGATGGTGGCGTTACCATAGTTCAGAGCTACACATTTGACTTCTTCAATTATGCGGGAATTCACCGCTCCGTGCATTTGTACACAACACCTAAAACATTCATTGAGGAAGTCGACATTAAAACGAATCTGACCAGCGATAACAGCGGTAAGATTGAGATTCGACACTCCAACTGTACTTACCGCATATTTCTTTTCCAGTGGGCTATGTCGAATACAGTATCATAGTAAATGGCTCTGCTGCCAACGAGGCGGATAACACTTTATCTGCCAGACTGCAGCTGTACAACCGAGAGGGTAATCTAGTCTCCAATGCCACATCAGATAGCAGGCTCCTGGGCTCATTGAAAGTTGAGAATGTGAACCCCTGGTGGCCGTATCTTATGCATTCTGATCCCGGATATCTTTACCAGCTAGAAATAAAACTGTTTGCAGCCAATGAACAGCTACTTGACGTCTATCGTTTAAATATTGGTCTTCGAACGCTTAGCTGGAGTAACACGACATTCCTAATTAATGGCAAGCCGATATACTTTCGTGGATTTGGACGCCACGAGGACGCCGACGTTCGTGGAAAAGGCTTGGACAATGCCCTCATGACACGTGATTTCAACCTAATTAAGTGGATTGGGGCTAATGCTTACCGCACATCTCATTATCCCTACTCGGAAGAGTCGATGCAGTTTGCCGATCGATACGGAATTATGATTATCGACGAATGCCCCAGCGTGGATACTGAGTAAGATTTTGAGTAATCCCAAAGTAACACAAAATTTATGTTACGTTGTTGCCAATTGCAGGAACTTCAATCAGGAATTGTTGCTGAAACACAAATCCTCTCTGGAACAGCTTGTGCATCGCGATCGTAATCATCCCAGCGTGGTTATGTGGTCCATTGCCAATGAACCGCGCACAGGCCAGTTAAATGCCGACACATACTTCCAGTGAGTAGTTATTGAATTACTGTATATTTTTGTTAACTATTTTATTTTTTAGATTCGTAGCCAACTACACACGTTCCTTGGATAGCACAAGGCCAATAACAGCGGCCATCGCAGTGCCCTCAGCTGATGACAAGGCGGTAAGTAGAGTACCAAAGTTTGATTCATGTAGTAATTAATATTGCCAATAACAGGGACGCTATTTGGACATAATCAGTTTCAATCGCTATAACGCATGGTATAGCAACACAGGTCGCTTGGATATGGTTACGAAGCGTGTCATTGATGAAGCGACCGCCTGGAACAAGAAGTACGACAAACCAGTTATAATGGCGGAATATGGCGCCGATACGCTGGAGGGTCTGCACCTGGTAAGAATTACAATAGCAATAAAAGCAATTATAACTTTTTTGTCGTAGCAACCGGCTTATGTATGGTCTGAGGAATTTCAAACGGAAGTATTCTCGAGGCACTTTAAGGCGTTTGATGCATTGCGCCACAAAAAGTGGTTTATTGGGGAGTTTGTTTGGAACTTTGCCGACTTTAAAACGGCACAATGTGAGTAGAATTATACAGTATGTATTTTTTTACAGGCAATTGTCACACTCGTATTTTATATGACATTTTTTACAGCTTACACGCGAGTCGGTGGGAATAAAAAGGGCGTCTTTACTCGTTCCCGTCAGCCAAAGGCGGCAGCACAACTCCTACGCCAGCGATACTTTGCCCTAGGCCGCGAAATGGATCAGTGCAACCTACCAAGTGATCTGTTTACATACATTGCAGAGGTAGTTGGCAGTAAGCACGATGCCAGTGAATTGTGAAGCGACTCCTATGATATCGATCATTGACTGCGAAAACTTCACCTGGCAACAGAAAAAAAAGTACAATCTTATTAAAATAAGTACATGCGAAAAGAAAAGTATTGTATATTTATTGTATGTTGCATATTTATACTGTTTTTATAAAAACTGACCACAAATGCATTTATGTAAGTGACATTGCCTTCTTTTTTAAATCCTTTTCCTATTTAATGAAGACTTAAAGTATTACGTCGATTAAACTAGGATAACTTAAAAAAGTTATAATTTGTCCAAATGTAAACCCAACAAGCACATTCAAACTTCAAAGCTGCACACCAGAGAACTGCAAGGCTGTCACTTTTTGCCACTCTACTCACACCCTCTTAAATTCATGTTGCGGTGCCACTCACCACGGGCTAAGCAACGCAATGATACACACTCATAAATCATTTTGTGTGAGCTACTGGTGTCGGCAATATTATGTTCTCGCTCATACAATGCACCGTTAATTTTTTGTTTACGCACCCAAGCATTTTTGTGAATCGCGTGCCGGTGGCACACATACCCAAAACGAATGTAGGAATAAGCGCAAGTGAGGCAATGCGCAATAGGCAATGCGCAATAAATGCATGTAGTCAAATCACATAAGAATCGCCCGAGTGTTTTGCAAACACCATGGTGTCTTTGTGTGTATGCCTAATTATCGTCTCTATTGTTTTTCAGTAGATCGTTTCTTTGCGTTCAAGTTCAGTAGCCTTTTGATTTTACATGCGCAATGACATCAGAGAATATTAAAAATAAAATAGAAAGTGGAGTTTACAATGTTGCTCCCACACACAAAGGCAAAAGTGTTATTTGGAAAATACTTTACGATATTTATGAAGATGAGCAAACTGTCCTTGATGATTGGGTTTTTTGTAGTACATGCAAAAAAGTACTTAAATTTGTTAGCAAGCAAACATCGAATTTGTCACGGCACAAATGCTGTACTAATTTAAGACAACCAGCAGAAGCAACAAAAGTTACAGATGTTAATTTTAAGTTTCTTTGTGTTATTTAATAATAATAATAAAATTAATAACCATAATGCTAAATAACTCTTTCTTTCATTTCATATTGCTATATATTTTTTTCACGCGACACTGTCGCAGCAGGAGGTACTAAAAAAACAATTCAGGCGAAGGCTTGCACAAAACAAACCGCAACACACAAGACACTCTATATATGTTGTGACTCAATTTTTGTGTTTTCCTTTTCACCCATCCTTATTTCGTTGTTGTCACGTAGACACATGACATACGCACATACACAAAAAAATACCTACTCACTTTTACTGCGTGTGTCATGATGGAATAAGTATACTTATTTCATCATGGCGTGTGTATTCAAATACCCATGCTGACGAGCACTCACACTCAGTTGTCCGGTGTCTAAAAACACCAGGGTGTCAAAATCATCCTGCATTTACTCGGTGCACCTTAAGTGCCGGTGGATTGTTGCAGTTCTCTGCTGCACACCCAAATTTTTGCTAATATAGCGATGTTAATTTGTTAACGCTTATCGATTGTATCGCACTTAAAATCGATAACACAAAACACATTATTATTATTCAAAATATATCTTGCTGTTATCGATATAGCTAATGGAAGTTGTTGCTTAAAACATTATAGCAAAAAACTAAAAAATTATGAGAAGCCATGGGTGTCTTACACTACGTTACATAATACATTCAAGCAAAGTGGTCATATGTCCTTGTATAGGAGTTACTGTCATCGCCACCTAGCTTAGTAGCTTGGTATCGCGGTTATCATTCCGTCATGCGTATGTGTGTGTGTCTCGTTCGTGGTATAAAATACAATTACAGAGAACTCTGTCGATACGGCAATTGAAACTTGAAATAAATATTTATCAGGTCATATTTGTACACAAGTATGATGTTGTAGAAATCCATAACTTAATAAAGCAGAATACTGCTGTCACAATGCATTCGTTATTAGGACTTTGGATGCTTAGCGTTGTCCTCCTCGAGGAATGCGCATCGTACTCAAAAGAGAATGATGGGCTTACATTTCTGGAAGAACTTCAGGTGGAAGTTGAGCATCAATATCAGAAACAATGTGAAGAATGCTCATATGACTACTCAAAAGTTAAGCCACAACCCACAGTTGGTCTTCTGTATCCGCGAGAGTCTGAAACGCGAGAAGTGCGCTCTTTGGACGGTATATGGTGGCTGGTACGAAGCAATGCCAGCGATCCGCTGCAGGGTGTACGCGAGAAGTGGTACAGTCAAAGTCTTAGAGTAACGAAGCACGAAACAGTTTCAATGCCAGTGCCTTCCTCCTACAACGATGTGACCGTAGATCAAGAATTGCGGGATCATGTTGGAACAGTTTGGTATGAAAGACACTTTTTTGTACCTAGACGATGGCGTTTGGATCGACAACGCACTTGGTTACGCTTTGGTAGCGTCCATTACCATGCTGTTGTTTGGGTCAATGGCCATCCTGCCTTATCACATAGCATTGGTCATCTGCCATTCGAAGCAGAGATTGACCGCCTCGTGAACTACGGCAGCAAGAACCGCATTACTATTATGATAGATAATCGACTTAACAATCACACCATTCCCCAGGGCAGAGTAGTAAAGCAAGTCAACGATGATGGAACCGCCTATCTGCAGACATACACATTTGATTTCTTTAACTACGCTGGAATTCATCGCTCTGTACACCTGTACACAACCCCACAAACCTACATTAGCGACGTGGAATTAAGCACACATATCGCCAGCAGTCAAATTGGCCGCATTGATTATCGCTTGTGGTTTGGTAACGAAGGGGCCTTGGATGGGACGACCAAATATGTCCTAGTGCAATTGCGTGACAAATCGGGAACTGTGGTTGCTCATCAAATAAATCGAAATCTTCAAAATGGCACTCTGCTTATAGCGAATGTTATGCCTTGGTGGCCCTATCTAATGAATCCGGAGCCTGGCTATATGTATAGCCTAGAATTCCAGTTAATATTAACAACTGAGAGCGAGGGACAGACGAAAAGTGAGCTGATGGATGCCTATCGATTGCCCGTTGGTATACGAAGTCTCAGCTGGAACAACGATGGTGTATATCTCAATGGCAAGCCTCTCTATTTACGTGGATTCGGCAAGCACGAAGACTCTGATGTAAGTTACATACAAAATACTCTAGCAGTTAACTGAATCGATTTACAATATTTTGATGATGATCCTAGATTCGCGGAAAGGGCCTGGACAATGCGGTGCTCATGCGCGATTTTAATCTAATAAAATGGGTCGGAGCCAATGCCTACCGTACCTCACATTACCCCTACTCGGAAGAATCCATGCAATTTGCAGACGAGTACGGTATTATGATCATCAATGAGTGCGCTAGTGTAAATACTGATTTGTTTGAGCCACAACTGTTGCTTAACCACATGTCCGCCCTTGAGCAGCTCATACATCGCGATCGCAATCACGCCTCTGTGATAGCCTGGTCGATAGCCAACGAGCCGCGGACAAAAAAGAAGTTGTCGGAAGCCTATTTCGGGTAAACTATCAAGTATAACGAATTTTAAAACAAGAAATTTAGTTATTATCTACTATTGTAGAGCTCTGACCAACTTTACACGAGGCATTGCACAGGGACGACCGCTAACAGCTGCTAGTAATGTAGATAAGCCATCTGAGTGTATGATGTCACAGTATTTGGACATAATCGGCTTTAATCGATATAACTCCTGGTATCACAATGCTGGGCGCACCGACATGATTGTAAATCCAATGTACAACGAGGCTAAAAATTGGCGAGATCATTTTGAAAAACCAATCATTGTGTTTGAGTATGGAGGTGATACACTGGAAGGGTATCACACAGTATGGTCATTGTCTAATTTAATGAAATATCGATTTAAAAACATTGTCTTTTATTATTTTCTAGCTGCCTGCCTTTATCTGGTCGGAGGAATATCAGACAACTTTGTTTTCAAAACACTTTCAAGCCTTTGATAAATTGCGAAAGCTCAAATGGTTCATTGGTGAATTTGTGTGGAACTTTGCCGACTTCAAAACAGAGCAGAGTAAGTAGCTACGAGTGGTTATATGAAGTCTAAAAATCTTTTTTTAAACATTATGAGCAGCATTCACGCGCGTGGGCGGAAATAAAAAGGGAGTTTTTACCCGGAATCGGCAACCCAAAGATGTCGCACACCTCTTACGTCAACGTTACCATGTACTCGCAATGAAACTAGATAATGCCAGCTTACCGATTGATCTTTTTGGTTACATTATTGACTGGAATTAAAGCACAGCTCCTTTTAAACCTTAGTAAATATCGATTGGGAACATGTATTTAATTATTTAGAAATAAAAAGTAACAAAACGGAATTGAAATAAATAATAATAATAAAAGTAAATACCGAATGTTTGTTACGTATATTTGTATCTATTTCTTTAAATTTTCTGAAAACAGCGATAAGTACTTTACACACTCTTGAAAATTAATTAATTATACAATTAAAAAATATTTGTTTGCCTGTTTGTTTAAACTTTTATTTTATTTAAAGTACATTCTGGGAAGTAATGCTCGCCTTACGCAAATACTTCCAGCAGCAAAAGCAATTTAAACAAATACTGATAAAGTTTATCAGATAAACCTACTTGGCAAGGCCAGTACGAAAATACGGAAGATTGGGTTGGAGGGGGAATCACATTTCTGATATAAAATGGGCACAGCATTTTTATAAAGCTCAAGTACCAGCGACGGAGCCATAATAAGTATTGGACTGCAGCTATGATGCGAAACATTTTTGTGCTTCTCGCTGTATTCCTCTGTCTAGGAGCTTATGAATCTTCGTCTGCCTCCAACGTGACGATTTATATGGAAGATTATATTGGACAAAACCAGAGGCAGTATGAAGCCAAGCTCAACAAACTTGAGCATGAACTGTTAAATTTTAAGGAGGCTTATACCCAGCAACTGCGAGCCATTGCCGTTCAGGCCGATCAGTTGGACATCAAGCTGGAAGAGGCCAAAGGTCGTCTATACCCAATTGAATTAATCGACGCTTGGCACAAGCAATGCGTGCACAACTACAGCGCATCTATTCCTTTGGCTGCTACCGTGCGAAATACTCTTACCAGTTGCTCAAGCTCTGCCCAAAGCAATGTCAACAGCATTTTGACGAATGCACAAAACACCTACAATAGCCTAAAAAGCTATTACACTAACAATTTGAAGAGCTTACTTTCCGACTGTGAGAAACGAAACCCTGTCTCCCAACTAAACTACACTATCTGCATTACGACTGCGGTAAATACTTAGAACAACTAAAGCCAATATATTTTAGGTAAACTATGCACCATGTCTAAATAAATTTTTGTTTACGTTATAGATTTCCACTACAAATACCTACACTGTCAACACATTAAAGAATTTTAACACATACATGCAACAAGCAAAGTGCGCTGCCGATTCCCGCATTACACTGGCCTGGGAGTGCGCATTTACTACGGTTTATAGTACCTGTTCGACTTTGGGAGCATCATTACGTCTCATTGACGATTGCGTTGCTAATAAGCTGTCCTGCGCCTCCATATCCTGCGCTACAAATTGTGATAATCATATGGTTATTAGCTTAAACGAGAACGATTTCCTTAATGCCACCATAAAGAATCCCTTCTTTGGACTTGACAGTAAGCTTGGTTGTTTAGAGATGAAGTTTAAGTACTAAGGCATATTCCATTATCCGGAGTTTAAAAGCAAATCCCTACCAGCAAATTATTTTCATTGTAAAGTTTTATAAAATAAATTTATTCTTTATTAGATATTAATCGTTAATAATTTTGGACAGAAACCTCGATTGGGAGATACCCTTGGCCCTTGTTGTTACTAATCAAGAATATATATTATGGGGTCGGAAATACTTCCTTCTGTGTGTTACATATATTTGCTCGAATTTATTATACCCATTTGTTCCACTATAAATAAGTTCAGGTTATAAAACCTACCACCAGTCTTTTAGCTTAGGTTTTTATCATCCGCAGATGTGTTCTTATGAAGGCAAAAAGGCGTCTCAACCCCTAATGGCGATTTTAGGAAATATGTCTTTCTGCGTGCTTGGCACGCATTTAAAGGACGTTCTATAACATGTTGTTTGCCTCATATGTCAAAACTCATATCGCCCATGTTAGGAAGAAGTCATTGACTATTTAGCGTCTTGAATGCTATCAGGCAAACAGCACTGAAAGACGGGTTAAAAATAACTAACGAAACAACATACACAACGCAAAGAAGGGTTCAAAAATTACAGAAAAAGCGACAAGCACTGTCGATAACATAACAAGTAAGTACGCTCTAGTCGGTAGAGCCCGACTAGAAGATACCCTGAACCCAGTTGCAATAAATATATTAAATTTATAAAAGAATTTGGTATACTGACTTAACTACAATCGATTAAATGCGATATCTCCGGTGATCCTTAACCGATTTGTACGAAATTTTCAGGAAAGTTCTATCGTTACCCATTATTTCAACCCCTATTTTTACATTTTTCAAATTCGATATTTTGTAATCGATTCCATGTGTATATCGAAAACCAGAATACTTATCGATAATTTGAAACAAACTTGTTCTGCTTATGGTATAGGAGAACTTATATTCAAAATCTGAAGTCTCTAGCTCTTGTAGTCTTGTAGTCTCTGAGATCCACGCCTTCATACAGACGGACAAACAGACGGACAGACGGACATGGCTATATCGACTCGGCTGTTGATGCTGATTAAGAATATATATACTTTATGGGGTCGGATATGCTTCCTTCTGCCTGTTACATACTTTTGCACAAAACCATTATACCCTTTTTACCCATTTTATGGGTTCAGGGTATTAAAATGAAAATAATGTAAGCCTGAGTTGTTTGTAGATCGTTTGAAGTGCGATGTCTTAAATAAATATTCAAGCATATCCCGCAGACGGGGTACTGTTCCAAGACAAAAACCGAATACTCATACATTTCTAGTTCTATTTGTGGGAACGTATTAATAATAAGCAGACTTCTGAACAGGCTAGCAGACAGAATTGTAGAGCAAGATTACCGCAAGACCTCGACATTTTATTATTTTTAGCTAATATGCTTATGAATTTAAAATTTAAGAAACTAAGGCTAAGATTGTGAGCGTGAGAATTTTTCAAGCAAATGCTGACCAGGCAGGTTGGTTACACATGTACAACAATGGCTAAATGTGATGCTGCAACAGCGGTTGGGTCACAGCAGTTCATTTGAGTTTGTATTTTAGTGCTGGTGTTTTTAATTTGTGTGCGCCGGCTTCAACTTGAAGATCAAGCTCCACATTTATAAATTTTGCAGTGTTTGTGACGCTGTGACGCATGCATGTTAAGATAACTTCATAATTATTGTTTATTTTTTTCTTATAAAACAGCATTTTAGCCACCATCGTGTGGCGGACTGACGTAGCCGTGATCGTCTAGTGGTTAGGACCCCACGTTGTGGCCGTGGTAACCCAGGTTCGAATCCTGGTCACGGCAGTGCCTAATTAGCGCATTGTCACGGAGTCAGTTAGTATTTTAGATTTTATGCAAGCTTTTTTATAATTTATTGGAACGAAAAAACCTTTATAAATGATTTATTTCTCGCTATGTTAATTTTTTTCCGTCTACATAATTAAAAAAAATAAATAATATATGCTTCATGACAAGCCACTTCCCCACCGCATGGAAAACAGAGGAAGTCATCCTAATCCCCAAGCCCGGTAAGCCAATGAAGCCAATCTTGCCTCCTACCGTTCGATTAGTTTACTGACAATACTCTACAAAGTAATCGAAAGAGTATTTTTGCGTAGAGTGTTAAGAGTGCTGGACGAGGCTGGTTTGATCCCTGATCACCAGTTTGGCTTCAGACGCTCACACTCCACACCCGAGCAATACCACCGTCTAGTAATCACCATCATCAACGCCTTTGAGGAAAAGAAATACTGCTCCGCAGTTCTACTGGATATCAAACAGGCTTTCGACAAAGTATGACATCCCGGGCTACTGCTTAAAATCAGAAACAGCTTGCCTCAGCCGCACTGCGCCCTACTGCGTTCATTCTTGGAAGGTAGAACGTTCCTGGTGAGAAGTGGCAAAGCAAGATCAGCCATAATCGCCGGAGTACCGTAAGGCAGTGTACTTGGCCCGATTCTCTACATAGCCGACCTACCAGTCATCCATGGTGAGTGCCTGATGGTAGCCACCTACGCCGACGTCACCGCCTTCCTGGCAACCTCTTTCTCCCCAATTGACGCCTCTGCATCAATACAGAGACAGCTGGATGCCATAGAGAATTGGCCGCGCAGATGGAACACCACCATAAATGAGGACAGGTCCACGCAGACCACTTTTACTCTACGCAAGGAAAACTGCCCACCCGTCACCCTCAACGGAATCACAATCCCCATGGAACCCACACTCAAATATCTGGGCATGACGCTCGATAGGCGGCTAACATGGCGTTCCCACATCCTGCGAAAAAGAAACCAAGCTGAAGAGAGATTGAGGCAATACTAATAACTGAAAGGAAGTTATAAGGACAGCCAGCGCTAGACACGTAGAAAAACTATATAATCACCCAAATGCACTGGCGCTCAACCTGCCAGACAACAGCCAAACAACCAGGAGACTTCGATGAATCCACCCAAGATTCCCAATTACCCCACCCCATCCTCAACCGCTAAAGCAACGGCAACAAAATAAATTTTTAACCGAATTTATGTAAAAAAAATTTTAACTATTGTCCTATAGGAAAGCTTTTATATAAAACTAGTATAAACAAAAAATGAGAGCGCCATCTAGTTTTCAAGATTCGATATTCTTAGGTTGCACTGCAATACTTTTATGTAAAACAATATTAAAGTACAGGCGCCACCAATGTTTCAGCTAAAATTATTTTGAAGTATTGCTTATTGTGTGTATGTGCATTGCTTGTAAAAACCGAATTTCGGACAAAGGAAAACTACAGCTGGTGTAGCCGTGATCGTCTAGTGGTTAGGACCCCACGTTGTGGCCGTGGTAACCCAGGTTCGAATCCTGGTCACGGCAATATTGCGAAGTATTGTCACGGATCTGGCTGGTCTGTTTTACACTTTTTATTGATGTTTCAGCTATCCTGCATTATACGCGTAAGTTATATGAATTAAATACCATCGAAAAGACAGGAAGTTGTTTTGAATGCAATTTGAAAATTTGTGTTTTGCATTGTAAAGATCAAATTAAAAAATTATAGATATTGTATTATTGCTATGTAAATGTTTAAATATTTGAATTTTTAAGTATGTTAGCCCGAAGTAGCCGTAATCGTTAAGTGGTTATGAACCCAAGTTTTGGCCGTAGTAACCCAAGTACCAATTCTGGCCACGTCAATGCTGCAATTAATGCATTGTCTCGGATTTGAGTTATTCTTTTATTGTCATACTACCGTCTCTGTTTTTGAAAAATTTATATGTATTTAATTTTTAAAAAGCCATTTAGGAAGAGTATATATTTAGGCTTTATCAATTGTTGTATGTTTTACGTTAAAGATTTTTATTATTTACAATTGCCGTTTTGCATAACACACATACATACGAAATATTTATATAAATAATATTCTAATTATTGTAATGGAAACTACTTTATTTTTTTTTTTTTTATAACAGCAACATAAAGCTTTATCATTTTGAAAATACCCATCAAATTGTTTGAACTATAAGTAAACCTGTGATATACTTTTGGAACGTACTTGACATACTTAAAAATCAATGTGTTTAACAATAACCTTCCACAAATAATATATTAAATAAAAAGCATATGGTACTACAATTTTGGTTGACCAGGAATACATAAAATTAAACAACTCAAGTGCACGATAGTTTTGCATTTTATAGTAAAACAAAGCCGCCTACTGCTGCCCATAGAGTAGTTCGGAACCAGGCGGTATAGTGCTCGGGTCGATATTGGCATTAAAATAGTTGGCTGGCGTGGCTACGGGTGGAAAGAGCACCTCAGCCGACGGATGTACTTGTTGATCTTGCGGTGCCTGTTGCAATGTTATGTTGTAGGGATTCTGCACATATTCCTGATAGATGTCGGCAGCATTGACTGTCTGTACCGCTGGTGCCTCGTATACCGGCACAAAACTGTGTACAATGGATGCGTTCGGCATCTTGTTTAGCGAAGGATACGTATTGCTAGTCATTAAATGACTCAGTGGTACATCATTTTGTGTTGGTGGATGCAACTGCGTCGTTTGACGCGTCTGGTACTGTTGATTTTGGTAATGCTGATACAACACCTGCTGGTGCTCTCCTAAATTTGGCGGCGTTGCTGGGAAATCAATGGCAAAGCTGTTACTGTTAGCAATAGGCTCGGAAATTGGAGATTCCGCTTGATTAAGACTGTGAACGGGAGTTGCCACCGTATTCGTATTGGCAACAGCAGCTGCAGCTGCTTCATTGATCAAATCGGGCAACACCTGGTTATTGTTATGTAAAATCTGCTCTTCTATTGGCTGTAGTGGAGGCACCAGTATGGGCTAAGAAATTTATAAATTGAGATAAGTTGTGAACAAAATTAAGAAACACATGCTTACCTGGGCAAATGCAAAGCTTGGCGCTTGCTGCAGTGCATCCGTCATAGGCGGCTGGAGAATGATGCTGCGTCGAGGTGATTCCACTGGTGATGCCAAGGAGGATGTGGCACCAGTACTAGGCCCAAGGTCACTATTGTTTGATCCAGCGCTGACAATCAGCTCTGCGTGCTGTTGTGGTTGACTGGGCATAATGGCCACCGGAAGCATCTGGTGAGCTGTTGCAGAGTTTGTTATTGTTTGTGCTCGCTTTCCTGGAAAAGGTACATTAAGAAATTTAAATCAAGATTGATAAACGCTCAGGGAGCATTCAAGTATTACGTAACGCAATTTTTGAAGATTTTAGACTCCCCCCTTGTAACGCACCGTAACGTTTTTCTGTACCCCCCCCCTTCCCCTCTCTTAACGTTACGTAACACTCAAGTGAATATTTTTACCCTAATTTTTATTAAAAAAAAGAAAAAATTGTACTTAACGTCTTGTAAAATAGACACCCTCCCGCCACTGTAAAGCATCGTAACGTTTTACGAACCCCCTAAAATGCGTTACGTAATACTTGAATGCTCCCTTAACAAAATACAAATTAAACCCATCAGCCTAAGGAACAACAGCAAGACAATTTGAACGGCACACACAATACATCATCAATAGCATAAGTTTATCTGCCGCATACGTTGCCAAGTCATAATTATATACCGGCAGCGACATAATCTCGGAATGCTTATTAATAATGTGTTGTGCAGCAAAATGGCTGGCAAGACTAAATCTACAGACAGACAGGTACCAAAAACTTAAATATAGTGTCCCTTTACAGCTAGGCTTAACATTTGACTTAAAACCCGACGCACCTTCCTCGTGGAACAGCTCCGTTTTTAGGTTTGGTAGAAACTCCCCAATGCGCCGCCATGTGAGCTCCCATAATGCCTGCTGTAGTGTACCGTCCTGATTATGAAACACGCGCACGGAGTGCATTACAAGCAGCATATTCTTAAGTATCTCCTGCATCTGTTCTGAGAGCGTGTCTGAGCCAACCTTCATGAATCGCTCAATGTAATCCAATATTTCGAGCCACAGCTCGTTAAAGGTAGTGCCCAACTCTATCAGCGTCGTCAAGTGTTGCAAAAACATTTTTGACATAATAGTGGCCGTGCGTATGCGTGACTCTTCTAACAAAGAGGCGTCCAGTTGAAGAGCCGCGACGCTTTCAGGCAATAACTCGTTTAGCAGCGGAAAGAGAACATTCTGGAAACAGGAACACCACTCAGCTCCCGATAACGTCTGCAAATCGTGCACTAGCAACGCCCGCTGCTGAAGGCAGGAAATAGCATGTGTGCGCACCTCTCGACGCCGATCCATGGCCAGCCTTGCGATACCTTGCAGGAGTGGACACCAACCGGGCGTCCACAGCGCCCCAGATTGTGGCACCGTGCAACCCTCTTCAGCCCACCATCGAAATATCTGTGCCGTACGCGTGTACAATGTATACATTAGGTCCAGCAGCTGAATAGACAACTGCTCGTAACGCTGCGCCAACTCCTCTTGCTCTGCGGCATTTGGTGGGTGATTTTCGACAACATCGCCCACCATAGCAGGCAAATTACTGATCGATGTAGATTGATCAACGTCGAGATCACGTGTGTTTTCCTGACGTTTTTTCACATTACGTTTTTTGCTAGCGGCCTCAAATTTTCTTCGCTGGTGGATGCCACCATCCCGGCAAGCTTCTACAAAAATCCGAATGCAACGCACACAGGCCTCAAAGTTGTATGGTGTAATATGAGCTACGCTGCGCACGATAAAAGCAAGTGAATCCCAGCACTTGAACAGTGCAAAAGGTGCGTGATCTAGCAGCCGGCATTTAAACACCAATGAGCTCACAGCGGTCGTGCTGGAGGTGGGCGGCGACTGGGACCTAGCATATAGGATTTGTAAAAATTAAACTTTAATTTTGCAATAAATAACTACAGGGTGATAGAAAAACAAACCTAGATGCTGTGGTCAGATCGCTATCTTTGCTAATCAGAATCCAGTTCTCAGCGCTGGGACTAGAGGTAGCAGGGGCACTCACAGACTTTCCAAGATCCAAATCAGATGTGTATCCGCGCTCGGGAGACGTAGCTACGTCCTCTTCACTACAAAGAGTGCCCTCTGATGTGACACGGCTATTTGACTGTAGTGTTAGCTGCAATATATCTTCATAATTAGGAGGAACAGAGCCAGCACCAACGCACTCAAGTAAATTAAAAATTATCTGCCAATCCTGCTCTGAATGAATGTTTTGTGCAGAGGTCTTAAGCAGTTCGTAAATGCCAATTGAAATTTGCGTGGAGATGCGCAACAGCAGCGCCGGCTTAAGTCCCAACAACTTTTTTAGCGACTGTAACACAACGGGACACAGCTCCTCGTTTCGCATCAGGTATATGGCCAGCTTCAGCACAGCAACAATGCAGCGATTGAGCAGATAGTCGTATCCGTTCTCCGAACTCCCATGCAATAGCTGAAACATTTGATCGCATACAGCTGGCCACATCGGAATCATGCGGTCCCGATTATGGACAACAATTTTTACGAGAAACTCCATCCAAAAGACAGTTATATCTTCGGCATAGGCCTGGGCATGAGATTTCGGTTTGTCTGGAGCGTTTAACAGGAGTAGAACGCTTTTAAGAAGCTCCTGCAGTGATTCAAGTTGAACAAACTTTGACTCCTGTAACATTTGATCCAGCTGACACTCCTTAATGCATTTGCGAGCATGTTTGATAAAGTCTTGCTCTTCGTATGTAGGCTCACGCTGACCTTCAGAGCTGATGAAAGAGTAGAGACTGGAGAACAGGCCCGACTCTTGCTTCTCGCGAGGTTTCTCCAGTATTAGCATGGCCTTTCCGTTGGGTTCGCAAAAATCCTCCACCTCCATCAGCGTTTTGGGCAAAAGTTTCAGACGAAAAAGCTGAAGAAACAGATCCAGAATATTCTTCCAGCTGTCACGCAGACTATCACCATAGCAATGGACAAGCAAAAACACGGTTCGCATAGCCGACTGCGCTTTAGCGTTCAGTCCAAAGTTGACCGCCTGCTGAATTTCATTGTTCGCTGGAACCGGCTCGTGTTGTTCTACGCTGCTCAACAACGTTGTAAACTTACACAAGGTCAGTATAAGGGCATCAAAGTCTGCATTTAAATTATAATGTGCCGATATTGCTGCCGATTTACTGAATCCTGCGAACGGTATGTTTGTGTTCATTAAACAATACTTTAATAGTATATTACTTACCTGCTAACGTGCGCTGATAGCCCGTTTCAGTGCTTTTATCAAACATAAAGCTAAGGGCACTCAAAGAGGCACCCCACACAATTTTAAAGATCTGTACATCGTAGGCGGCACCGTTGACATAATGAAAGTGACCATCATGTGTGGCACCACGTCTAAGCAACATCTTCCATAAATAGTTTTCGCGTACGAGACCCGTCTGTTCGGCAGGCATCACTATTTCTTCGTTTCTGTAAGCAAAGATTATTTTTACGTAATTGTAGACATTTAAGAGCGTATAGAGTATATACATATATATCTATAGTTAAACGCAACTCACTTGATACCATTGAAGATCTGTGCTAGCATTTCCTGATCAAAGTCCTGTCCTCCATTCAAGCCTCTTAAATTTTTAGTGAAATCTTCCTGAGTCATGGGGACATTTAGACGCTTGGCATTCGAATTGTGTTGATCCATATTCAGCATGATGATGGCATACGCTAAGCGAAAGGCGGCGTCAACGTTAGCAAAGGGCTCCTTGTTTTGATTCTATAAATAATATGAAATTATGTGAATATTCACATTTCAAAATATTTTTAAGTTAATAATTTCCATCCAATATATATATAATATATATCAAATTTAAGTAGGTTGATCAATTATATAATAAAATTTTTAATATAAGTAAAAAAAATATTTATAACACAATTTAGTTGCTGCACAAATACTTATGTAGACTAACGTAGCTAGGTTAACTTTAAACTTACATGCCAATGATCCGAGAAGTGCTCCAAAACGAGAAATATTAATGGCGCCTCGCCAGGCAAGCGAAAGGTCTCCAAATATAGGCGAAGAGCTTGATCAACGCGAAGCCCAGTGAAGTCGAATGAGTCCACAAAGTTAATGAGTATTTTCGAATCCACGTTTTTTTTTTTTGATATGTATTCACCAATCATTTTCTTGTCTAAGCCTGGATTTTCGCGCAGAAATAGCGCCACCTGCATTGGATCAAGCTGAGCATTTAAAATTCCATGCTCCTGCAGATACTGAATTCCTTTATCGGGTCGCTGATTAAACCACTCCGTCCCCTTGGAAAGCAGACGCTTCTTCTCCTTAACATGAGCCAGCTGTTCACTGGTTATATCTTCACCATCGCCTCCAGACTGCAGACGAAAACGCTGTTGGCTGTTGTTAATGAAGCTGGCAATATTCTCCACAGGATCTTCGCCGTTGTCAATAACGATACCCTCAAGACCGCTATTTTGACGTGAATGACGGCTGCCACCAACACCTGTCGGTGATGCCTGAACAAGTGTGTTGTTCTGGCTGTTGTGGCTTTTAGAAACGGCACAATTATGTTCAATGCAATCTATGACACTAATCAGTGTGTCCATGGCGATGATATGCGTGCTGTACACTGCATTAGTGGCCGAGAGCGTGTACTTACTGAGCAAATTTGTAAGGCTCTCAAACATGTCTGTGCAGTAAAGATCACAGTCGTAATTGATGTACAGCTCGGTGACGAAGCCGGGAATACGCCACAACAGCAAAAGGTTATCCAGCGCCAGCTCACGCATCTCGTAGGGTGTTTTTGGGTTATCGCTGGCAATGATCTCGTTTAGTTTCTTTAGATACCACTCCAGCTGAAACTTTAAGTGACCACGCAGTGATTCAAAGAGCAAAAAACAAAGTTGCAAATCAGCGGCAAAGATGCTTAGACGCTCTGAGCTTAGCAGCTATTAAAAAGAAACGTTTTCATTATTATTTTTGCAAGAGCACTCTTTAATAATTTTGGAGATGCAATATGGTATCAAAATAATAAAAATATATTTAACTAAATAAAACAAGTAAGAAGGCTCTAGTCGGGAGAGCCCGACTAGAAGATACCCTGAACCCAGTTGCAATTAATATATTAAATTTATATAAGACTTTGGTATACTGACTTAGCTTCAATCGATTAAATTCGATATCTCCGGTGTTTCTTAACCGATTTGGACGAAATTTTCAGAAAAGTTCTATCGTTACCCATTATTTCAACCCTTATTTTTACATTTTCTAAATTCGATATTTTTTGTTATCGATTCCATGTGTATATCGGAAACCAGAATAGTTATCGATAAATTGAAGCAAACTTGTTCTGCTCATGGTATAGGAGAACTTATATACAAAATCTGAAGTTTCTAGCTCTTGTAGTCTCTGAGATCCACGCCTTCATACAGACGGACATGGCTATATCGCCTCGGCTGTTGATCCTGATCAAGAATATATACACTTTATGGGGTCGGAGATGCTTCCTTCTGCCTGTTACATACTTTTGCACAAAACCATTATACCCTTATTTACCCATTTTATGGGTTAAGGGTATAAAAAAAATGTTTTTGGAGATGCATTATGCTACTAAAACAATTAAAATATATTTGACTTACCGAAATTAAGCTTCTACACAAATCATCTTTCACTAGCTGTAGTAGCGAATCATATTTCCCAATATTGTCGCCGGCCACTTCAAAGGCAACTGTAAGCAGGCTTAATCCAGTATGCATCATACCATCTGAATTCTGTTTGTCCATCGGATTGCATAGAATGATGAGAAATCGGAACAGTTCCTGAATAAAAGGTAACCCATATGGCGTCATAGACAAAGAAGCTGCGTCTTGAGTAGCTGATTGCTGGGTGAAACGGACGCCCACCGAGTTGATATACTCGCTGCTGTTGGCCTCAGCTAGCGAAGTTGTTTGTTGTGCCAACAGCAGTGGCTCGTCTTCTTCATTAGCAGGTGCCTCCGATTTTGGGTCTTCTACTTGAATAACTGGCACGTCAAGTGAAGAATTTCCGACACTTGATGTTGTGGGTGTTTGTGTGATCTTGCCCTGCATATCAAGAATGTTGCCTGCCGGAGAAGCCGGCGTTGTTGCTAGTATAGGGGCCTTTAAATGTGTGGGGGCCACCAACGTGCTCTGAGGAGTCGATGGCGGTTCGTCGGTTGTGGATGATTTGCGTTGCACCGTTAGAGCGGGCTGAGATTTGCGTTTTTGCTTTTCAGTTGGTGCTAAAGTAGCTTCAAAAATGGTGAAGCGCTTTTGCAGCACAGTGTCACTGCGATCCTCCTTGAACTGAGGAAGGCGCATGAAGAATAGCAGCACCATGTCTTTTAGTGATTGTTCGGCGGAGCGACGCAGCAACTCGCTAAGTCGCGGCTCAAAGCAAATTTTAAAGCAGCTAAGCATAATTTCGCACATAGACTCATTGCTAACTGCGGCACCCTCCGGACTGCGAATAAGAGTGTGCAAAACTTCGATGACACGCATAAATGTTACACTATCAGAGGACTGATCCGTGCCCATGAATCGGGCATGTGTTACAGCATCCGCTATCATCTCGACAATAATCGCCAGATTTGGAGTCGTAGGATCTTAATGTTAAGAAAATTTATATATTTAGAAGCATAAATAAAATACGATTTTAAGTCGGCATTTTTAGCTGATATTTATGTAATATAATCTTCTTAAATTGATCTTACCAATCAAGCCATATGACAAAAATTTGTTGACCGAGGCAAGGGCGAGACTAGTTAATGGGCCTGTGGTATCCGCTGTTCGAATCACCTCCAAAAAGGGCGCCAAAAACACATTTGCTTCAATAAGACGTAAATCCTCAATGCGGTTTAGCACCTGCTTCAGATCGATGAACAGCTTTAGCAAGGCATCCTTCTCATCGTCCTTAATTTGTATATAAACAAGCAAATCTTGTTATACTTACAAATTTAAATATACATTAAGCACTTACCACGTAGGCTGTCGCATTCCAGCGCGTACCACGTCGCATTGCAGTCATTAGTGTTGCCATTTCACCACGCACTACATAAATACCGTTGCCTGGGAGTGACATCTTGTCTAGACTTATAAGCTTAGTTTTTTAATTGCACCTTTGGCATCCACCTCTTAGAATTCGGAACGCAACAAACAATTGTTGAAAACCCGTTGCTTCTGTTCTTTTCTCACATATGTTCATATGTTTATTAAGCCACTTGCCACTGCACAGGCTCACATACACACTCTCATACACACATACACGCACTAAATGTACTCGGAATGGGACAATTAAATAAACATTTTATCTATATGAAATTTGCCAATAATTTGTCGTCGACTAAGATTTTGGTGACGTTTACGACGTGTATGTTCTGTTTTAATTGTTTCAAAAGCAACTCTGTCAATTCTGTTGATTTAAACTGATATATCGATGTTGAGTGGTTTTGGTGATTTTTCGATAAGTAATCTATTTTGGACTTTTACCTTTAAATTAATGGGTTTTAATATTGATAACATGTAATCTATCTGAGTTATCAATCTCAAAACTAAAATCCTGTTCTTTAATTCATTTTCTGGTCATATAATTTATCGTAATGTAACGTAATCAGATCAGGAAAATATATTACTTGCATACTTCATTTAAACCAAAAACGTTAACTGATTACCTGTTTTAACTTTCAAATTTCTAGGTAAAGTCTGCAAGCAGTAAGCGTAATAATTTTACGGCCTTCAACCGAACTATCGATAACAGATTTCCAATTGAACTGACTCAGCTCACCTTGCGTTGATGCGATTGACACTGTTATTCTTAGTAACATTACTTCTAGTGCTATGTTTTATCTCTGAGCAGAAAATTAATTAATTTTTAATTTTCTGCTCAGTGCCTCTATTTAATATTCTTTTCAGTGGTTTTGTGTTACAAAACATTAATGTTCTTGTGTGGCTCCGACTCATGAACCAAGTTCAGAAATTCGTTGCCCGCGAACTTTTGCTATCTTGACACACATTGGTTATCTTGCCACACTTTGCGATGTACGCTGTTGTATTATTTAAGGCAAGTAACTGGAGGCAGTTCAGATTTAGCTTACGCCAATCTTAAATTTTTCTAATAATTAATTTGACAATACAAGTATTTTCAACTGTCCAATGCACGCTCGTTGATTTCATAACTATAACCTACGAGTGCTATTTTTCATGGACAAAGAATAAAAAAGCAATTATACCAAAGTGCTGCACTTATTTTATGTGCATCATTTTTTTTTATTGACTAACAATCAAACCTATGTACATACAATATGTACATACATATGTATAATTATATTTTGAAATGGTTTATGCGTTCCATATTTAATTGTCGCTAAGTTTTTATTTTGGCGACGATTATGCAAGACATCGCTAGAACAATTCAACGACATTAAATAATGCAATGGCTAATAATTGCACAGCTCTTACATTTTGAGGTGTCGCCACATGTTTAGAAATAAGGTTATGTGTATATATTTACATATGTATGTACGTATGTAAGGTTATCTTACATTTTGAGGTGTCGCCACATGTTTAGAAATAAGGTTATGTGTATATATTTACATATGTACGTACATATGTAAGGTTATCAGATCAGAAAAATAAACCATTTCTTTATTAAAATCAAAATATTTGTTTGTATTTTATTATCGAAGTAACGCGACTATTTTAATGTCTGCGAAGCTCCAAGTAAACGCTTTAAGCTCTCATCTTGAGATAGCGCTCGTTTTACTGCCAAAGATAACTGGGAGTCAATTGCTCGGCTGTGTTGCTGTACCAGCGGTAGTCGACTGATGCGTTTGGCCAACTCGGCTAGCTTAGGCTGATGCTGCAGGAAGCCATCTAGCACCTGGGGTAAAATATTCGCCATTTGCGCAAGTTGCTGAACATGAGGCGTCAAGCGCTGTAAAGTGGTTGATGAAGACGAAAGCTTCTTGAGTGTGTTGAGGTGCGATTGATTTGCGACTCTGAGAGAGAGATTTGTATTTGTGGTGCTTGGAGTTATGATGGGCCTTGGCGTGGGCAGCTCGGATTGCGCCATCAAAACGGGGCGCAATGGAACAGGAAAGTGATAAGGTAACGGCTGTCGTACAAACACTGGACGCATTCCTGTCACAGCGTGCTGCTGTGGTGACTGGACAGGAGACATCGAAACGAACTTGCCTAGTAAAGATTTATGCGATGTGCTGTTATATAACACACTAGCGACAATGTGTTGTTTCATTAAATTATTAACACTTTGCATTAATCTGTTCTCCTCCATACTGAAGTTTGGTTTTTTCGTTGTAGATGTTTCCAGCCTATCGGGTGCATCCTCGTAATCGGAGTCAACGTCTGCATTATTCGTGAAATTGTCGTCAGTTTTATTATTTTTCTCGGGTGAATTATCACTCTCTTCTCCGGAGTTGGCAAAATCATAGTCAAACGCAACCAAGTAGGACTTCAGTAAGGCTATGCCCTGGTCATCGGAAGTCAGCGATCGCACATATTTAATGGTTTCACTGGCGTTGCCCGTGCCTAATAGCTTACCAAGCTTACTAAGAGAAGGCAGCTGGTCCATGCGCCTTACCCCTAATTTATTGCGTGCGACTAAAACTAAATCACTAGGATACTCGTCGACTAGGATTGGTGTAGGAGTAGTTGACTTTTCAGTCGCTCTTGGAACTCCTGTGGCAGGATTAATAAGTTTGTAAACGGGAAGATTGTAATAGAGCGCATTTCGCAAATGTGGTGGTAACTTGGGCTTGACAGAGTCTACAATTATTGCACTATCCTGACCGTTGAACTTCGGCATTTGGGACAGGCGTCCGCTAATGCAATGCAGGAGAGTCAACTGCAAAAGGAATTTTAGTAACCGAGCGACCATTCTGCTCAATATGAGGTTGGAAAACAACTGATCGCGCGGTTCAAACTGCCTTGGGAAGTCAAACCTATTTTTCTGCTATACATGAGCCTATGGCTAGCTTCATGGAATTTTCTTTTTAATTTTGTTTCCAAGAATTTAAAGGTACCTGTAAGATTCAAATTCTACCTGCTTGGCTTGAAAAAACTTCATTTCCATTGAATTTCTACCTTCAGCAATGATAATAGCCGAATACCTGTGTGAAACATGTAAATATTATGTATGCTTTCTCAGTAGTTTCCAGTTTCAAGGCTTTACTGAGTACGCAGAGCTGTTTTATGATGTCTATGCAAATCAATATCGATTCCATTATAATGGATCCATTTATGCCCGTATTCACCATAAGAAACAAAATAGATAACACAATAAAAATAAATAAAAAAATTAATAATATATATGTAACATCAATTTCGACGTTTTGACAGTAGCATGGACAACTTTAAACTTCTCCCTTAAATGTCCGAAATTGTAGTGCGTTATTACTCAAAAATACAACCTCTTCAATTAAATAAGAAACCTAAAAACATTACTTTTCAAATACAATTCGTTTTTTTTTTTGAACTAATAGCGGATAATGTTGACTCCTACAGACACTGTGTTAGAAAAGTAAAAGGACAATACTTTTGTGATGTCTTATTTCGCTAACAACTAATGCAATATTACCCTTACAGGGTAACACTTATATTTACATAGTGACGTTCATAACTATTCCATTAGACAAATTTGCAAACAATGCGGTAAGAGCTATGCATAAGTCCACCTTTCAACAGCAAGCATACAAAGTCAGATTTTGGGTGATTTAGCATGATTGCCATCAGCATTTCGATACACCCACCAAGGCTGGGCGTATGCAACGTTCGTGCAGCTTGTAACCAAGCTTGGTAACCTCTATTACTGTATTAGCTTCTACTGTAGTGTCTTCCTTCTGGAAAAGTGCTTCGTGCATGTTAGGATCAAATTTCTGATTGATTGGATCAACAGGTTCTAGTCCATGTCGCTTAAACACCTGCAGCAGAGATGCCCGAGTCATGCTTAGTCCCTCGTAGAGATTTTTCAGATCTACATTGCCATTGAGCTGTAAAGGTTAACAAACCATTTAGTTAGATGCGTAAGTTATTTGCATATAATATGTATAACATACTTTATCCTTTGGTACTGCTTGAGTTGCGTGTCCTAGTGTATCGGCGACCTCAAGCAAATCTTTGCAGAAACTTTGAATGCCAAAAATTTTCGCTTCGTTTATTTGTTTGTTGAGCCGCGTTCGCATATTCTCGCTATCTGCTAGTGCTCGCTTGTATTTGTCTAGCAATTCACTGTTTTGCTCTTTAGATGTCGTCAACTCTTGCGCCAGACGCTCAACTTCCGGTGATATTGTTTTTTTTTGTTCCGCCGCGGTAGCCTCATCATTCACTGTCTGATGTTGTTTCTCTGTGGTATATCCGCGTGGAAATTGTGTCTTCGGTTTGTAAAGCAGGCTGATGGGATTTGTAAAAGGAGAAAATCAAATAACATGCGTCTAAGTAAATGTAATTACGTCACATAAAGTTAAACGCGCGCTAACTGGCACCACCGCTTACCTTTGATTATGTGTGCAAGCCACAGTCGCTGTGTTGCAAAAACGATTGGCCAGCATTTTTAAAGGTGAAAAAGCCTTTGTTGCCATTTATGTTTGCGTTTTTGTTTTAATGTCTATGCAACTAATAATTTTCTTAGAATAAAGAATTCACAGAAATAAATTTTGTCGCTGCGCTCATTAGCTAATCGAAGGTTGTAATCGATATACACATTTATTGCAGCACATACTGTGATCAGAATGTTTTCTATTGATATCGAAAGTTGTACAATATACTAAATTTAAACTAGTATTTTAAATTACATGGAAATTGTCTGAGTCGAATGCGAAATTTCAAATTCGAGGCTAAAAGATTTCTTGACCAAAACAAAGACATGTGTTAATATTAATTGTAAAACATAAATTGTTAAACTGGTTAAAATACTAAAAAAAATTGTGTGACTAAAATGTTTCGCGTGGTTCACATTTGATAACATTACACATAAAGTTGATACTTTTTCAATACAAATACGCGTATGCTGTTAAATTATTTGAATTACAGGCTTAAAACGAACTTCCGTAAAAAGAAATTTAATGAATTAGGAATTCATTTCCAGAACACTGCGGCTCAATAAAAAACCTATTATAGATTGCGAATTTTCTCTGTAACGAAGTTGTTTCTTGTCCCCTTGAGATTCGTTATATGGACTGTATTTATATTAAATAGTTTTGGTTCGCCCTGTTTGAGGTTGGCCGAATGCAAATTATAATACAAAACCATGAATCACAAACTGGAGTCTATTGTTGCAGCCTGCAGAACATATTCGGTACCGTTATGTGCAGTTTTTGTAATCGCTATCTTAATAGTATATCACGCCACGATTGCATAAAAACGCACTCTTCTTAGATTTAAAAACCACAGTACGAAAAAAAGTGAGGTATCGCTAAGTTTAATAATTTATCACAGCGTTTAGTTAGTGCTATAAAAATTTTCAGAATTAAAATCCGTTGCCGATCTTTGGTTTGACAAACATTAGCTTTCATATTGTCATGCGGGGTATATTGAAGTCGAGCATATTTGGTTGAACGTCTTTACTTGTTTTGCATAGGCGTTTTACAATTGCTTTGGGAATGATCTTAGAAAATTCAAAGTACGAGTATGTGTGCTTTTTCAATGCAGTATCTTTTTTTCAATATGTCTACGAGTGTATGTAAATATATTCAGATACCTAACCATGAAAGCATGCACACATTCTCATACATATGTATGTAAATCAAACTTATAGATGGCATTAAAGTAAAGGCATATTGACGAGCTGCGGGTTCTGCGAGGCAAGTTAACTTGCAATTGCGTAGAGACGAAAACGACGTAAGAAAATTCTCTCTGTAATATACCTACTCGTTGGGCATACACACGAATTTAGTTGAATTTTAACACTGTGACAGTGAGGTTGAGAACATATTTAAAAATCTTTAAAGCTTAAATAAAACCAAAACCAACCAAAGCATCCTGTTAAAATGAGAGACGAGGATTTGAAACTGGCTCTTCAAATGGTTGTCAATTCCATATCTGTAGAGGATGAACATGAAGATGACGCGACCGTAAAGTCGCCTGAGAGCTCTCCGAAGCCGCTAAGGAAAGCTCACGTTTTGGATTTAAATGAGAGACGTAAACAGTTTCGGTAAGCAAGCAAAGAAATACTTTGAAAAAAATATTCTAAAAATACTCGATATACATAAACATTGTACATGTTCTTCATGCATGTGCGTACTGCCACATTGAGTACTAAATGTGCGTACATATGTACGTATGTGAATAATTACATTTATTTTAAATAGTTTAACACAAAAATGCTTGTATGTTTATGTAATTTAAAATTAAATAGTGTCAGTTGCTATTGGTAAACACTTTTAATTTAATCTGCCGTTTTCTTTTAATTTGTGGTAATTTCGGATTATTGCTTGTTATTTCTGCATAAAAAAATTATTCCCAAAAATTTTAAGCTCATAGATCTAAACAATAAGTTTTTTTATATTTTAAATCGGATGAGCAATTTATATCACACTTTTAATTATGTACTTTTAACTGTCAAAAAGTATGCAATGGTGTAAAGGTGTTTATTATTTTATACCTTAAAGGGTTTTCAGTATGTTATTGGTATAAAACTACAGTCACACTTGCGTGTTCAATAAGCCAATCGATTAAGAAACTGGTTACACGTCAAAACAGGGCTTTAAAGTCGCTGTGTCCGAGTATTTTGAAAATGTCAACATTGTCAGAATCCCCTGAGCGTAGCGAGTCGTCAACGCCACATCCGCAGTCGAAATACGGGAACACAGAAAGCGACAAAGTCGATGAGAAAGAATTGCCAAGTCGAATGTGCGGCATGGGCAGCAGCTGGTGGTGGTAAGCGTTATAATTTGTCTATCTTCGGCTTAACTGAAAAACTCTCAATGAAATTAATATTTCTGAAATATTTACCAAAAATAATTTGTTTTTTATTGATGTGTGTTACTTATGCTGCCTTACTACCAAGCAATTTGTTTGTTATCCATAGGCCAATTGTGCTAACGTTCACACGCACGCGCAACACCTGATTCGCCTTAAATATACTGTCGAAACAATGACGCCAAAAAAGAGACGCTCTTAAAATCAAAATGAACACCCCACAGCTCAAAAAATGCTCGTCGCAATTGTGCACTTTAAATTTTACAGACACAGCTGGAGCTACGAAAAGCAACGAACAAAACTTTCGACGCCAGTGAAAGTTATCTTTGAGCCAATAAAGTGACCAACGAAGTCCCACAAAATGCAAGGGCGTACACTAATTAATAATCAATGCCTAGGTTCATGAGGGCACAGTTCAGAGCAAGTTATATTTGTATTTGTGAAAACGAGCCACCAGCTTAGTAGTCTTTAAAACGCCTGCAGTCCGAGCTATGATGAACTTTAGCTAGAATAGCAAAAACAAAAGCGCATGTTAAAACTATCTGAAACCGAATTTGTGTATTCCTACTGGAAATAAACTGCCTACTTCTTTGTAGGCGTACTCGTAGCTTAAACGCTCCTTCGCCATTCCAGCAATTCGGGCCATGTGGGCGCATCATGAAAAACTCTGCAATGGTTATGCAAATTCAGGATCCTGCTAGTCAACGCTTGACTTGGTACAAGCCTCCGCTCACTGTGCTGGTTATCAAGAAGGTCAGCGATGTTTCCGTTTTGGCACCATTTGTTCAGCTGGTTCGTTGGTTGCTTCAGGAAAAAAATATGGTAGTTTGGGTAGAGTCTGCAGTGCTAGATGATGCACTTCTCAACGGGGACATACAATTTCGAGCCCTACGTGACAAGTTGGTAACCTTTAAGTGAGTATAAGCCTCTAGCAACGCTACAAAAATAATAGATTTTCTCTTCTTTGTACAGAGATGGACGTGATGATCTTACAGATCGCATTGACTTTATTGTCTGCCTTGGAGGTGATGGTACATTATTGTATGCCTCGCTTCTGTTCCAGCAATCAGTGCCGCCGGTCATGGCATTTCATTTAGGTTCGTTGGGCTTTTTGACACCTTTTCGCTTCGATAATTTTCAAGAATTGCTAACAAACGTTCTGGAGGGTCATGCAGCACTCACACTGCGCAGTCGTCTGCGCTGTGTGATGCATCGAAAGAGCGATAAGCGGTACGCTGTCAAACATGCAGTGGACTTTAATGCGCATGCGTCGCCTGCTGATGGCATTCTAGTATTGAACGAGGTGGTCATTGACCGTGGTCCATCGCCTTATCTGAGCAATATTGATCTTTTTTTGGATGGCAAGTACATAACTTCGGTGCAGGGAGATGGCTTGATTGTATCTACGCCTACGGGCAGCACAGCGTATGCCGTAGCCGCTGGTGCCTCAATGATACATCCATCCGTGCCAGCAATAATGGTCACTCCTATTTGTCCACATTCGCTGAGCTTTAGACCCATTGTTGTGCCCGCTGGTGTTGAATTAAAGGCAAGTAATTAAAATAACTATTTAATGATATAGCTGTACGCTAGTGATGCATAGATTTCTGTATCGCCTGATAGTCGCAATACTTCCTGGGTCAGCTTCGATGGCCGCAATCGTCAGGAAATGTTCAATGGCGATAGCCTGCGCGTGACAACCTCAATTTATCCTGTGCCTAGCATATGTGCCCAGGATCAAATTTCTGATTGGTTTGCTTCGCTTGCCGATGGACTTCATTGGAATGTACGCAAGCGTCAGAAACGCCTTGATGAGTTATCAGACCCAACGGCATCAGGATCGGAGGACACGTTTGATGAGATTGAAAATTTTAAACTGTACGAAGCTTAGCGTGGGTTCTCTATGGGATGCATGGGTACACAGTAATTTGTTGCATATTTTTATAATTTAACATATTTTTCAATGTCATTTTATTATATAATTTTGTGAGACTTTTTTTTGTGGTATTTTTAACTTTTAATTTTTATATTCAAAGTTGCGAAATTAATTTAAATTTTCGTTAATTTGCATTCTATAATTAATGATCATGTTATTCCCTACAAATTAAATGAGGTTTTACTTGTGCTTGCTTAATTTAGCAAAATGTTACAGGCAATTTTTTCAACACTTTTGGAACTTTTTAAAAATTCCTAAAAAAGTATTTCTTTTGTTTACTAAACTCGTCACATCTAAATGCACGTTAGAAGCACAATGTATTTCTACCAAATGTTATTATATATTAACTTCTCTTTTCAGTCTCTGCCTTGTACGACAATGACTTATCTGCCTGCTGTTTCACACAAATGCCCTTGTGTTATTCTGATGGATGAGCTATATTATTGTAAAGTTTTATGAAAATCGATTCAGTAGATTTTTCGTGAAAGAATTACATCCTTACACATTTATAATATAAAAACAAGTGGAAACGTTGCAATCGGACGCAACAGACAGCGGTGTACTCGATACCTGTTTAAAATAGGGGTAAAAAGAGGCCTGATTGCAAAGGGGGATGTCATCACCTATCTTGACACTAAATTCGGTGGCTATGGCTCAAAAACTGTGGAAGATATAGGCGTTTCTGATTTCAAAATGCAGGAGGCTGTGAGTGGAACAGCTGTCCAAAATTTTTGATGCAGGTTTTGGGGGATGCCAGTAGCTACCTTCATACCAAATTTGTTAATTCTAGCTGTAAGGATGCGGGAAATATGTGGAATTATCGAATTTATCGATTGGATATTTGCAAAGTTTCAAGTCTCTAGCTTGAAGGGTGTCTCAAAAAGTTGCGTTCATTGACGGACAGACACCATGACGGACATTGTACAAACCCAATATACTATGCCTTTGGTATTGCGTATAAAAAATATTCTTTCAGCTATACTCATCAGAGATAATATAAGACTCTAGTGGTATGCGATTTTTTTTAATTGCTCCTGTAGTTTCAGAGCCTATTTAATGCAAACAAACAATATTAGTATATATATAGAAGTCTTAGTCACGGCCCTCATACGCTAACCCATGGACATAAATATATGTAGGTGTACACATATATATATCTATACACTAATACAAATCCTATTCATTCATGTTCAAGTACACTTGTTGGTTACATGCTGCTTACCTTGATTTTGTCTGTTAGTGCTGGCTTACCCAAGTTATTGGCAGTTTCCATAATGCTTACTTGGGGTTATCAAACATCACTATAAGGTTATTTGCATAAAATACGAAATTGAAAGTATCACTGAGCCGTTGCAAGTTTTAAACAAGTAAGAAGGCTCTAGTCGGGAGCGCCCGACTAGAAGATACCCTGAACCCAGTTGCAATTAATATATTAAATTTATATAAGACTTTGGTATACTGACTTAACTTCAATCGATTATCGATAATTTGATGCAAACTTGTTCTGCTTATGGTATAGGAGAACTTATATTCAAAATCTGAAGTCTCTAGCTCTTGTAGTCTCTGAGATCCACGCGTTCATACAGACGGACATGGCTATATCATCTCGGCTGTTGATGCTGATCAGGAATATATATACTTTATGGGGTCGGAGATGCTTCCTTCTGCCTGTTGCATACTTTTGCACAAAACCATTATACCCTTTTTACCCATTTTATGAATTAAGGGTATAAAAATGTTACCCGCAGGCTGTACATGAGATGCACGACGAGTTACACGCTTCAAAGTTTGTGCCATGGTTTCATGTTTTTGTATGTGTTACTTTTGCCTTTTTTGTTAACAAATTCAAGGTGTGCGAATCAATATCAAAATGCGTTTGCTTGTGTGTTTTAGAGTGTGCGTTGTGACGGGTGTGCGTGCTTATCTAGTCATATGAAATGCATAAAATCTCGGATTATAGGTGAGTGCAATAGTTGAATCGGAACATTGCCAGCGCACAGTTGTGTTTGTGCGTGAGTGTTCATTTACGTTTTGTTTTTTTTTTTTTAAATTTAAGCTTATAACCATGAATGTACGCGATTTGGAGCTAGCAAGGCAAATTGTTAATGGCGAAGCAACGAAATGGAGTCACACCATACATCCAGTAAAAAGGACTCTATTGGGTAGTTTGCTGGACAAGAGAAATCAATTTCGGTAAGCTTTAAAAAAGTGCTTATTGACACTAACTTGACGGCATTGAACAGATAATCATGCTTTAGGCATTCAAAATAACTGAAACTTTTAGTTGCAGCAGCCAGACTTTTATTTCCTGATAGGCATTTTAATATGTGTGCACTGAAGTCGAAAAAAAAACCTTTAGGGCAAATGGTTACGCACGCCCATGGTTACTTTCATGCCAACATACAGTAATAATTATTCTACATTACTATGGAAACAGTCGTTGGACGACCTTTCACTAGCATAGACGAAACAATATTATTAGTCTACGCCTCACTAGATTAAAATTTTTGCTTATGAAAAAGCCAGCTTTTTGATGCACGACAGCAGTTTTCCAATGTTTAAAATGTTAATGTTAAATTTTGCCAGAAACGAACTGTGAGTCAGTAAATCCAACGACCAGTTAACATTATTCGTCTATGGGTAAATCCAATGACTAACTACATAACTAACAAGACAGGAAAACAGGGCTGGAATGTAATGTTAAACAACATTTTGCAATCTCGAAGCAAACGCGAGGGGAAACAACAAATAGACAGTATTTATCATCATTTGTTTCCCCACTATATTCGATACAAGCCAGCTGGTGCGAAGTCATATTTTTGTCATATATTTTTATTGCAAAGTGTGCAATGCGTTTGGCATAACTAGCTGTTGCCGTACTACGTTTCGCTTGGTGTTGTCACAGAATTTTAAATCTGTTAGTTGGTCGATGCATTGAGTAAATCCAAACCTGTTAAGCTAGTTCACTACGGTTTTAAAATGTCATGTCAAAATGAACCAACCGTAACAAAGAGAAACAAAGGAACCAGTTGCGTTCAACAACATCAGCACGGAAACGATTTAATCAACTCTCTACAATGGATTCGGTATACAGATTAAAATTAAAATCACACTAAGAGAACGTTGTTATCGAAAGTCTATCTAAAGTTCATAGCGTCGCACGTTTGTACGCAGCGTAAGACCCTAGTGTTGTTGATAAAAATTAATTGTATGCAAAATCATTGCGATGTGCTAAAATCAAACTTGGGAAAAATATTTCGCATACAAACTGAATCGTGTTGGGATCTCTGATTGTTATCATGTCCCTGCCCCATGACATTACCGAATGTCCATGTCCGAAGTCCAAAGCGACTCCTGCCCAGTCTGTACCAGGTGCTACTGCAGGAGCAAACGAAGGTGCATCTTCCCATGGCGGTTACTACGATGAGCAAGATAATCAGTTTCTTAATGTGAATAACACACGCCAGAAGAATATCAACAATGGATCAGCATCATCTGCGCCTGGTCCGGGGCTGTTAACGAATGGCACTGCTAGCGAAATAGAAATGCGTTGGTGGTGGTAAGTTATATGTTTTTAAGTACATATATAAGATATAGACCCAAGTCATGTTTTGCATAAAAGCACAACACTGGTTGCGGAAATTTATACCTAAAAGTGCTTGTCAGCACTCGGTTCAAAGGTGTAACATCAGCTGATTTAAAATTAGTATTATGAACCCTCAAGTTCCACTGGCCCAGCAATTACAGAGATGTTTACATAACATGCTTTTTTTACATACCAGTCAGCACCTGTTCGCTGTAGCCTCTCTCGGTATCAATTGATTATACAGCGCGCGTCGAATTGTGCTCAGCTGTTGTTTACAACCTGATCGCTGGCATGCGCTGTGTGACGACTGCAAACGATCGTAAACTTTGATTTTCAAATCGCACAAAGATTTACAATTTAATCGCCTTTTTGGTGTTTCAGTTCAGCTCAGTTATCGCTTGTTCACCGAACAGTGCGGTCGTGCTTTTTAAAATCTGTGTACGCGTTCTCCGTCTCTCTCGCTCTCCCTCTCTTTTTCTCCCAGTCTCTATGTGTCTCTCTTTTTCTACCTCTAACTCTCTCTTTGCAATTTTTTCTGTGTCGCTTTAGCTCTGTCGGTCGTTGGCTTCGTTTAAAGCTCGGGTCCCATGTGCTTAAAACACCGTCTTGTCTTATATAACATGTAATTAGAGGACTTGTTTGAAACTTTCCGAACTCAACAAGACTTGGCATTATGTTGCTTGTAATTTTTCCAAGAATCAGCCAGGCTTAGAATAGCCAAAGTGATGTAGACAACAACAAACACTTTCCTTTTTTCCTACTACACAGCGTTTGCTTAAGATTTATTACTTGAGTTTTTTATGTAGCTTTTCTTTGTTCAATGAGGTATGTTAAATTATATTACATATTACTTGTATATTGTCGGAGGCAGTTGAGATTTCTTTGTTTTCCATCTCTCACAATAACATATTACAATAACTAATTAAATTATTTTCTCTTCTTGAAATCGTTCAAATACTTCCTGATGGACAATCAGGCTTCTGGCAAATTGTAAAAAACGTATTCTTAAAATCACTTATGTACATGGCCTAATCATATTAATATCAGCCTGCTACATAAAATTTCAGGCTTTTAAAAAAAAGTTTGTAAAGTGCCAAAAAAAGAATTGTTACTTTTACCACCAATTTTATTTGTTTTATACACATATGTATATATGTATTTGTTGAGGCATTCACATTCCCATATTATATTTGATAAAACTAATCCATTTTTTCTGATTGTGGTTCTGCAGTAGCATAAAAAAAACACCAATACTTCGGCCGCCCTGTGACCAGAGAATTAGGCTAACCGCCTTTGATTTTTGCTGACTAATGCCACTTTAAGCCTAGGAAGCAGCTTTTTATCTTGGGCTGTTTCACTTACTCTCTTTCTCTTTATCGACCTGCCGTCTAACCTGCTCAGTGTGGTTTTATTGGAATTTCTATGCAAATTACTTATCGACAGAGCCGGAACTAAAAGCAGGTCCGAGATACATATGTACGTAAGCACGCGAACCACAAATTGAATATTAAGGTTTTTGGTAATTTTTGTTCTTAAAACCTGTTAATATATATAAAAATATAATTTATATTAGAACCAATTATCGCAATATATGTATGTAGGTACATATATTTTTTGGCGTAACATATGAAATTTTTAACACCTTTCAAAAAAAGAGTGCAAGGTTAAGTTTTTTTTAAGGCAAAAAACAGCAACCAATGAGGGCCATTTCAAGTCGTTGCTCATATTTCTTACAATGCCAAGTAACTGTTGAGCTTATTAAATTCTTGACAAAATTCCTGCTGCAATATGCTAATTATATACACCATTTGTTAAACAAAATTATAGCAATAACTTCTGATTTATCGACATTTGTTTGTTTAGTCAGTTGTATTTGAGTCATGGCGTGCCGATCGGATATTGATTTGGCCACTCTTCATCAGCACCGCCTCGAAGAGCGCTGGCACTATGGACTTGCCTGGTGCAGTGCCCACGGAAGCAGTCAGCAACAACAGTTGACCCAATACAACGATCTGTTTATGCGCCAGAGCGCTTCTCAGCATCGTCAACGCTTGGCCAATACTGGCAGCTATTACAAAATTGAAGATGCTTGTAATACAAGTTCAAGTATAAGCAAAGTAACGGAAAACATTGCCAAAAATAAATATAATATATCGCAGCAGGGATTGGATGAGTATGACAGCTACTTTATATCCACGACGCGTCGCAGACGATCCGGCACTTGGCCGTAAGTAATGGTATTCGACAAAAATCCAAGTAAAATTGTATATATTATATACTTATGGTACGCGCTTTTTTATACCCTGATACCATGACATGGGTAAAAAGTAATGATTTTGCGCAAATGTATGTAACAGGCAGATTAAAGCATCTCCGACTCAATAAAGTATGTATGTTATCAGCATGTATGTATATACATGTATCAGCATCAACAGCCTATTCGGTATATCCTTATCCGTCTGTTTTTAAGTTAACAAGTTAAGTTATTAAAAAGCGACTGAAATTCCTTAATGTTTGCATAACTTTTGTAAGATCCTTCTACCGCATGGACAATTCTAGCAAGCAGATTTGTTTTCACCTTCTTGCGGAGCTCATTTTTGTACCAAAGTAATTTTCAGTCGGTTGCGTTCGACTGCAACGTGTACATGCTTAGATAAGAAAAATATTGCTGGTAATCAAAATCGATAGAAGTACTGTTCTGATTAAACAACTTATGTAGATAAGAAATTATTCGTAACATTTTTAAGGCTAGCAAGCCGCTAACGCCATGATTTAAAAAACTAGTCGGAATTTTGTCAAAATAATATTAATTTGACCTTGTCTTTTAATTATTGAAAATATTTGTATTAAGAACCAAAATAAGTACACTTCAATTTCAAAAGTTTTAGTATGACATCAGATTTCTTTAATCAAGGGTTACCGCTTCAAGTTATATATTTAACTACTAGTTTCTAACCAATTTTCTACCTGACAATCGAAGATGAGGTAATTTTTCTACAAAAAATTCTTTTGTCCATTCATAATGTTCCTCAGATGTTGCAAGCCGGAATAGGTGGCCATATGCAGTAGACGAGATATTCTTAAAAAATCACTTATATTCATACGAGTAAAGATGACTTATTTTAAATCTGTGAATATGTTGTATATGCACATTATATATGGACATAAAGCCCTTGAACCTTTTAAGCAGGTGTACATAATTATTTTTATAAAAATTGAACAACTTATTTCGGATGCTTAAATACTAGTTTGTTTATACTTCGAATGCTCGGACAAGTGCTATGGAACCGCGTGTTTACCAAAGTCGAAAGGCAAAAGCGCCCTAACCACTTTTTGATTGGTCTTTGTGCTATAAACTTTTTTGTTTTGGCTTAAATCTACTCCATGTGAAACAATACCCATTAATTCAATCAGTATCAGTTAGTGCGAAGCGTCATTCATGTATAAAACAAAATACACAACTATAAGACATTAGTGGGCAACTGAATCAAGCAAAAAAAGTCGTGAAAGGTTCCAAAGGTGTTGCACGTCAGAAGTCCTAACCTTCAATTTGCATTCGTATGTACATTTACAGGCTGCCTACTGAGCGACACACGGCCGTTAATTAACACCCTAGTGAAATTGCTGAAATGGTTATAAAATTTCAACAAATCGCGACATTTGCCCACAGCCTAAAAAGCGTTTTAAATAGCAAATTGCTACGTTTCAATTAGTCTGTAAAGTTTTCTTTTTTTGTGTAGTCTTCAAAATATTATGGAATATAAGGCGCATTTTAAGTCAAACCTTAAAACATACTGATTGAATTTTGCTAAAGTATGCCATTTTTTTTTTAAATATACATTTCAGGCGAACGCGTAGCCTGAATGCGCCTTCGCCGGTTCAGCAATTCGGACCATGCGGTCGCATTATGAAAAACTCTGCAATGGTGATGCAAATTCAAGATCCCGCAAGTCAACGCCTGACCTGGTATAAGCCACCACTTACTGTGCTCGTTATTAAAAAGAAGGACTCCCAGGTGTTGCTGCCGTTTGTGCAACTAGTGGAATGGCTGGTGCAGGAAAAAAATATGGTAGTTTGGGTAGAGTCCGCTGTGCTAGAGGACAAGTTACTACGCGACGATGTCAAGCTAGATCAGGAAAGCCCCAAATTCAGGCAGGTTCATGAGTATTACAGCGGAGTGCGCTCGCGTTTCCTGAGGCTGCGCGAAAAGCTAGTTACTTTCAAGTAAGTATGGAAACCAAGTATACAACGAATAATTGCACACAGATTTCACTGATCCGCAGCAAAATTTTTTTGACTTTTATTAAGATACTTCTTATATTTGAAGCTTCTAAATCAGCACGAAAAGAAAAATTTAAAAGCTATATAAAAATTCAGGCAACAGAAAGTCAAAGCATCAAAGTCTTCGTTGTACGAATAATTTCATTACAACGAGGAATTAATTGCAGTACCAGTGTTATCAATTGATGCATATAGATTGAATAACTCATTTTTTATTCAAAACTCAAAAATATAAATATTTATGGTATCAATAACATAGAACATTTATATTGTAAATAGATATAATGCTAATAAATTGTATTATTTTTTGTTTTAACAACAGAGATGGGCGTGACGATCTCACTGATCGAATTGATTTTATCGTCTGTCTTGGAGGCGATGGCACACTGCTTTATGCATCACAGTTATTTCAACAATCGGTGCCACCAGTTATGGCCTTTTATCTCGGTTCGCTGGGCTTTTTGACCCCCTTTCAGTGTGATAACTTTCAGGAACAAGTAACCAACGTGTTGGAAGGTCATGCAGCGCTTACGCTACGAAGCCGACTGCGTTGTTCAATTCACCGCAAAGGTGAACGGCGCAAGGAGTCTCTGCAACAAGCAAGCAACAATCTGATGAAACCCAGTCTTCAGCGACATAACAATCACATCGAATTACGTGACCCCACAGCATGCAATAATAACTGTAGTCATGCAGTTCTACAGCCGCCTGGCCACAACAGCATTCTAGTTCTAAACGAAGTGGTTATTAATCGAGGCCCATCCCCTTATCTAAGCAATATTGATATATTCTTAGATGGCAAGTACATTACATCAGTGCAAGGTGATGGATTGATTGTTTCTACGCCCACGGGTAGTACAGCATATGCGGCTGCCGCTGGTGCTTCTATGATACATCCTTCTGTGCCGGCTATACTGGTAACGCCAATTTGCCCACATTCGCTTAGTTTTAGGCCGATAGTGGTGCCTGCAGGCGTTGAGCTGAAGGTAAGTCATTATTTTATTAAGTTTTGCTTGAGCCTGTATTGTTTTCTCGTTTAGATATCCATATCTCCGGACAGTAGGAATACGTCTCGTGTATCTTTTGATGGCAGAAACGACCAGGAGCTAAATCATGGTGACAGCTTGCGCGTGACAACCTCCATTTATCCGGTCCCTAGCATTTGCGCACAGGATCAAATATCCGATTGGTTTGATTCACTAGCGGAGGGTTTGCATTGGAATGTGCGCAAACGCCAAAAATGTCTAGACGAGCTTTCGGATCTGACGGCATCCGGATCCGAGGACACACTTGATGATTTCGACAATCTAAAAATCTACGACTCGTAGTGCATGCGGTTGTAATTGTAGCTATAGCTTCTGTTAAAGCGTTTACTATCATGTGCAATCTGTTAACATATGTATGTAGTATTTAACTAGGAAAATACTCTATTTTATTTTACTGTACACTAATGTAAGCAGATGAATGTAGTGTATAACTAGGAAAATACTCCATTATATTGTACCTTACTCATATATATAATATACAAATATAATATGTTTGAGCTAAGCAGGTAATGTTATTTTATTCGAAATATTAACTTCTTTGCCTTGCATCAACTCGGCTAAAGCCTAGGTTTTTAGGTTAAACAAACACGGGAAAATGCTTAAATTCTTGGTATAAGCTTTTTAGTAGTATATATATAATAAACTGTTTTAACTGTTTAATAGTATATAATAATCTTTTTTATTTGGTTAAACGATAGTAATTTATGTTAGTTAATTGTCCGGAGTAACGTGCGTCAAATTATAAATACAAACTTCCCGATTCTTCGGTCGGAAAACGAGCGCACCTATGATTATTTTCACGCGTTTGACGACTCGACAAATCGCAATCCTGCCCTTTTTTATTTACGTTCTCGTTGAGTTGCCAAATAGCTGCCTTTTTAGACATTAAGTATCAGGCGAACAGCATTTGTTTTTACTTTTTTATCTTATCACAGAAAGCATCCACTCGAATAATAAGCATTGAGTTAAACTTGTCAACGGTACACTCAACACCAAATGCCTTATGCATTTTTGATTGTTATACCTGTTAAGATTCTTGCGAAGTAAAACTTGTGATAGCTATTGAAAATAATATAAAGTTCATTCTACTACAAAAAATTACATGCCGCGTGTTTTAGGTAAGTTTCATCTATTACAATGGACGTATAAATGTATCGAACATTTTATATAATGCCATTAGCTTTTATTTTACATAAATTATATAGGTTATGCAATATATACAATTATTGTTAATATCGAAAAATTATGGACATAAAAATGCATTGAATTATTTAATGCCACTTTATGGAATATATATATGTAATTTGATTCAAAACTTTTTTCACCCTTAAGCCAGTACAGCTAACAACTTAAACAAGCAAATGTAGATTTTTAAAGTAGTTGAATGTTTTAAAATGGGTATATTACCATAGACGCCGCCAATTCAATTGGACAATTGCGTTGCAAACAAACAAATATGAACATAAAGATTTATTCTTTAACATGCATTAATTAAAATCTAGGTTATTATTTTGATATTGTAATACATTGAATGCAAAGCAGTCACAGTAAAGTGCTTCCCGACAAAAATTTCTCTGGTAGGACTCCGGAATGCTTAACGCCATATAAGCACGGTGACCATGTGGCACTTAAAAAAAAAAAAAAACTTAATTTTTAAATTTTCACATGATATCCGTCCGACTTACCTAGTTTTTTTCCTTTTTATCTTCTTCGCACTCCAGTTGTTCCGTAAGTAACAGTGTTTCTGACAACTTGTAAGAGCCGGGCAAAAAATTTAGTTCACGATCAAAATTTTCCTCAATGTTTACGGTTTCTAGTTTATCGGAAACTTTATATGATGGCTGATCCAGCAAATCAACGTCACTTTCACTGGTAGGAGCTGAAGGTAAAGGCGTAGGCGTGGGTGTGAGGGATGCACTGGAAAACGCGTCAACATCGTCTTCGAATTCTATGTCAGCTGCTTGCAGAATTGTCATGATGTCGGTTGGAGTTTCCTTTATCGTTTAAATCAAAATTAACTGTTAATAATGAGTACACAGATTTACTAAAATCTATTACACATAATTTATCGTTTAAATCAAAATTAACTGTTAATAATGACTACACAGATTTACTAAAATCTATTACACATAATTTTCAAGATAATTAAATATGAAATTGAAATTAAATGTTATGATAAATGTGAACGATTGCGATACCTTGGTAGCATCAACTCGCTGGCGTTCATGCATTGCGCTTAAAAGTTCACGCAGGTGCTGATTTTCTTTGCGCAAACGCTCGCGTTCCATATCGCGGTCATTAATTTTTGGCTGTAGTCATGAAAAGAATTGTTTTTACATTTTTAAAATATATATTCATTTACATACATACATTAATATTGTCATTGATAAATATTTTCGATAATGTGCAGAACACGGTTTACTTACCAAAAGAAGCGAAATTTGCTCGTTCAGCACACTAACAATGCTGCTGAGCGCATGGCACGGAACGCTTGGCTCCAAAGAATAGGCGTGCTGTATGCGATTGAGTCCACAAGGTTTCCCTGATCCGACAGTGGACGCCGAACTTACTACTTCCTTTGTGGAGGTGATCAAAGGATCGGCTATTTTAATTGAGTTGTCAATTATTGATAATGTTGTGTGAGCTTTATTAAGTGCAGCCTGTTAGAGACAAGGAAATATTGAAGTAAAAAGAGCACATTTTTCTCTTATAATTATGTTGGCAACTTACCAAATTATCATATACTTCATCGATTTCAATGTGGCCACTTTTTTTTTTAGACTCCACACTTAGCGGAACGTCAACGGTACAAAAGTCTCTGGTCTGTTGGATGCTTTCGTTCGTCACTTTTGTTTCAGCGTTCATATTTATATCGTTGAATTCAAGTGATTCTGTGTGCTTGATTTTATTTTCTTGATTTACGCTCGCATTTTCAAATATTGGTTCATCTTTAGATTTGTTTGCTTTGAGCAGCTCATCACCTGGTTCCTCACAAATGCCTTTTACTTGAACATTGCTCTGACGTTTGTCTATGTCAGTATTGACACCCTGAACTACGCTCGCTTTACTTTCTGCTACTGGCACAGTTTTAAACGGCGCCATTAGTGTAGAAACATTTGGTGACGTTGCAGTAATTGCAGGCAAACGCAACTCATCGATTTCACAATATCCGTCGTCGTCTTCATGAATCGCGACATCCTCAGCATCATGTGTTTTTGATTTTGATATTTTCTTAATATGTGATGTCTGCTGTTGAGCCTGTGCCTGTTGTTTGTTTGGGGGAGGTAAAGGCGGCGGAGTTAACGAAGCAATTTTGTGAAGTTTCTCTTTTTCATAGCAATGGTCACATACAGCTGTTGATACAGCTGAAATTTCACTTCCTGGAGATACACGCAGGTAATCATTTAATATTTTTGTCAACATTTGCACTTGATCATAAGCAGCTAAAGCAATATCAGCGCTGTCTTTGGGAGCTTCGGGCATCATAGAAATATCAACAATTTCGTTAAAATGCTCTAATGGCATACGAAATATATCACAAATAATTCTCTGCTTCTCCATAATTCCGCTTCGAATGGATGCATCTAAGCGACGTAATCGTTCTCCTGGCGTCAGCACTGGTTCAGCGGTGTGTGCAGGGTTAATGCTTATTTGAATTGCTGTTGGTTCAACAAGGGGTGATTGCATGAGTAATGTTCGTGTGTTATTGGAATTGTTAGAACAGACAATGCTGGCACTGTCGCGTTTTGACTGTCCACCCACTAAATCATAGGTCATTGCGCGTTCTTCGCTATTTGGCTCCCGTGCTGATTGGGTGTGCCGCAAAGCCACGGCAGTTATATCCTGTGCAATAGTCGGATAATTTTTATTAGATTCTCCGCAACTTCGCGTAGACATAGAGCGGTTTATAGCAGCGCCTGTATCGTTTTGGCTAAGTCGTCGCTTAGCCATAATATTGTAATAGCCAGTGTTGTCACTGTGTGTGCTTTCGCGGCGGCCGTTACCTTGTGGAACGCTATTGTCACAGTTATTGCTCGCTGTTAATGCTGGTGTGATTGTGGCAGTTGGAAGCAGGGGTGCCAAAGGCGTTGTAGTAACGGTTGCAGTGGCGCTTGTTGGCTGCAAGCGGTCAGGTGTTTGTTCCAATGACTCTCTGGGGGCTTGAAGTGTTGTGACCACAACAGTTTCATCGCTTGGCGCGTCTTGACTGTTTGAACTTTTAGATCTCTGTTTGTGCTGTTGCGCAGCAGCATCAGATATATGTTTAAACCATCTGCAAATACAATGGGTTAAGCCTTTTAAAAAAAAATTCTAAGCCGTTTTTTTTTTTTAAATAAAATTTTGTTCATGTAAATATGTACACAAAAATATATACTATATTAAATTTCACCTGAATAGGATAAAAGACTGCCGAGTGATATCCTTAAGACTCATATTTTTAGTTATGATCTCACTATAACTGCATCGATGTATCTCTTTATAAGATTTACTTGAGTCTTGCGATTTTGACAGTAATGCTTTGCTTCCACTGCAAAGACTTCTACTACCCGAGCTCCTAAGCATGTCATGAAACAAAATGCTCATAGATATATTCTTGTTCAACTAAAGGCCAATTTACTCTTGACTTAACTTAACTTAACTTAACGTAACTTAACGTAACTTAACTTAAGGAATATATGCGTTTACTCTCAACTTAACTTAACTTAAGAAATCAGTGTGTCAGTGCTGTAGAATTATGTTAGCAGTGCTGTTAAACACAGAAAAATATATTGACCGCTCATTGGCGCATTTTGAATACAACGTTGCAACCAAGTTCTTTGGCAATTGCAGACCAAACTTCTCTTTTTTAAATTATATTTTTAAGTCTTTTGACTTTTTATCATATAATAAAGCATGATTTTGTACTAAAATAATAAGTTTATCGTCATTCATTTGAATATTTGATTTTGTAAACATTTTGTAAAGAGCGTTAAACGTTTTGCATCACAGTTTTTGATCAGCTGTTTGAATTTCATGTTAATCAACACTGTTCAACTTAAGAACTTAACGTAAGAATCTGCAACCTGCAGGTTCAGAATTAAGTTAAGTTACGTTAAGTTGAGAGTAAACGCTAGCATTGACAGCCATAAGGCAGATTGAGTCAGCTGACTCTTACGTTAAGTTAAGTTAAGTTAAGTCAAGAGTAAATAGGCCTTAACTCTTCCTCTTTGTACAATTCAACCTTTTGTGATGTTTATTATAAATAATTTTAACTCACGTAGCTGGAGCATCATATTTTGCGCCAATATCAACAAAACGATTTAAAAGTGTAGCACTATTGTATATTATTCAACAAGTTAAACAGAAAGATACTATAGTTGAAATGTTGTAAATTACTTCCATTGTCGCAAATATTTTCTCTGTTGCTTTGGTTGTCTACTTATGCAAGAAGAAACTTATATTAATTGCATTAGTATATCCTGTACTAACGTGAAAAACGTTCTATCAAGGATACACTGCACAACAGTATGTTGACATAATATGAAACCATGTGCGAGTTTCTCAGTTAACATATATTCATTAACTTACACATATATATGTATGTACTTGAAACTACGAATTTGCCTAAGGGCGATTTTGCGCTAGACCTAGGATAATGTTTAGTTTGACAATCTCAATTTGACTTGGTTGATTGAGGTTTTTTCTGATTCAAGTCGTCTTTAAAATAAATTAGTTCTTTTTTGCCTGAAACTGCTTATTCTGAGACTGGACACTAATACCTTTCTATTTCAATTTCATTGTCAGTTGGATACAAATGAAAAAGCGCAGCTTGCATATCAAAATTATTATATGTAAGTTATACATAATTTCTATATAAATTGCAAGTGTATAACTATTGTAATTGACATCGACATAAACGTTATAATTTTTATATACACAAATCGTAACAATGTAATATATACTTATATATCACAACAAAGATAAATTCACAGCAGTGAATTTTAAATAAAGAAGCCAGACCGCATAGAAATGGACAAAGACACATAATAAGTTCTTATTGCAACAAAATATATGGTGGGTTTACTGTCAAAACAATCTTATGCAATGAGTATAGCTGCAGTATTGTCGTTTAAAAAAAAAAACACATCCACACGAGCTGAACAGTATATGCAAACTGATGCAGCGAAGTATGTCGACCCCAAAAGCACCAGCCACCACATCGTCGTCGATTTATAATGTTCGGTAGTGTTCGCGACCGCTATATTTGTTAACATGAGCATATATATACATATATAAAAAATAAAAATAAAAACGACTTACGTTTTGCACTCAGAGCTGCTGGGAGCGCGCAGTTCTAACATTTGTGAAGTCTTGGTCTTGATAAGAAAGAACGAGTTCTTGTCAGCTGCTTCCTGACGTACTAAAGTCTCTGAGTCTATGTTCATAATTGGGCTAACGGGCTTATTGCTGACTGCTAGTGGCGTATGAAGGTTTTTTAGTAAATATTTATCGTCCTGTTAAAAAAATAAGTTTTAATAAACACAATTTAAAATCTGATATTCATTGCGATTTATGGTTGATCAACAAAAAAACCGTTCGCATTCTATTTATACCAGTCAATCTTAAAATTATTTTCTGCAATTACCTGTTTTGTAAGCAAAACAATCATATTTTCAAAGAGTAATCCATGAAGCTGTATGCTAGGGTTTTTTTTCATTGTTAAGTTTCCGTCATGCACAAGACGATGTTGCGTCAAATCTAGTTTCTTAAACTCTTCCTTATCATATGAGGATTTGTCCAATTTGCGCTGAATGTTTTGCAGCCTATGAAATGTATCAAAATAGTAAACGTTTGTTGACTTTGCTTGCTTTGTTGGTTTGCTTACTTGTGAGCGTCTTCGGCTGTTTTTACAGCTTTGTTTACTTCTACGAGAATCTTTTTTGACGACTCCACAGCCCGTTGTATAGAATCTGCTTCTGTGTAGTTTTCGGGAAGAACTCGGATAGTGACTTTGTACAGATTCTCGAACAATAGAGGATATTTAGTCAATCGCTGTAATACCGTAGGCAATAAATCTTTTAGCTCTAGTCGACGACAAGCCTTATGTGATTCGGATTTCTTAAGCAGTTTTTGCAACTGCTCGTCCTTATGCCGTTTCTCTTTCAGTGCTTCAAGTGCTATTTGCTGGCGAGCGCAAAACTGAGCAGCATGCTCGCACAGCACCTCACCTGATTGACCATCAAACATGTCCGTGAGTAAATCACCAATGTGTTTTACAACATGATTATGTTCCACGCGACGCTGCTTTAGTTTTTGTTCGAAGGCACCATGAAGCTCTCGCAAGGAAAGCAATGCCGGTGGAAATAAGAGCAGTAAATGGTCTTGGGATAGCAAAGCACTGTCATAAAGAGGCAAAAAAAACAAACGGTCCAACAATCTGAGCGTCCGAACGTGGTTGCGCTCTGTTTGGAAGATTTCTGCACGCAAAAAATAATATTAGTCGCTTTAGTCTTTATCAAGAATACTTTTTACCATTAATAATTTCTTGTCGCTTCTTTTCAGCATCTGTTAGCTCAGAAAGCACTTCCACAGCAACAAGTGAACTCCAGTCGGCTTCATTGAAATCGTCTTCTTCATCGCTTTCAAAATTCCATTGGCGCTGCAAAAGTTGTCCCGCATTCCAAAAGCTTGTGTTGCTGGCACTGCTGGTACTACCAACGTTACCTTGAAATGAGTCTTGCTGGCTGTGCTGATTTGCTTGCTGCTGTATTAGTAGATGTGGATGCTGATGAATATTAGATCCACTGGAAACGGTTGTACCAGCGGTTGCACTGGTAACACTGTTTGGAACCTGTTCCATTGAGGTACTTGGACTATCAGAACCACCTCCCGAAGAGAGACTAGAATTGGATTCTCTGGTGTAATTTGGAGTTGAGATGCCTAGGTCTGGTTGGTCGTCACTATATATTTAGAATTTATTTTATTAAAATAAAACAAAAATGTCAGACAATTAACGGTATTGTGTGTATGTTTAATCGTTTGAAATGTTATGTATGTTAACTTGCAACCTAAGACCGAATAACAAAGCATTATTATACTCCAAGGCACTCATGGCGACTGGAGTCCCTAGCTCTAACGGCAAAACAGACGAACAGACGGACATGGTTATATCGGCTCAATTTTTACAAACATTAGCTTTAAGGGGTCGGAGAAGCTTCCGTCTGCTTGCTCAGACATTCGCACAACTTCATTATACTGGTCACCATACATGAGATGGGCCTGTCGCCTATATGTTTCACAGATTTTAAGCTAAAGCTGCCTAAGCGTTGCAAAACAAAAACACTTACTTTTCATAAATTTGCCCATCTACCTCCTTTACACTTTTACTACGAATAAATTTAACTTTGCTTTTCATTATATTCCACAAAAATTCTTTGAATTCTTTAGGTTTAAAAGCGTGTGCATGCGTCGCTGCACATTTACACCGTTCTAGTTGAGTTAATCGCAAGTACTGGACATACATATATGAAGAGGTGCAGTCTTTCAATAAGTATAATTTATTTTGTTGACTTAAAGCTGAAGGATTGTCTGTAAGAATTTCCCCTTGGCCGGTCAGCTAGAAAGTTTAATGAAAATATATCCGGATATGTGACGGATGAATGTGATAGTTAGACTTACAGCCCATAATTCATTATAATACACGACTCACTGCCACTGCCACCGCTGAGAAACTCGCTTATAAAGTATTGCAACTATTGAGGGATGGTAGACATATAGCTTTCAGTGGAAATTTAATTGGAGGTCAAAAGTAGGGGTTTTAAAAGGATGTCAATTACATAAGCTGAAATTCGTCTTAAATTTTTCCACTTTTTAACCAACGCAAACCCACTATGTTGGGTTTTTGCAATGCCAAACTTGAAGTTGTATTCTTTATTTCTTTAATTAAACTTACGTAGCTCGCGACGATAAGCTGGGATCTGATGTTTTTCGACGGCTATTACGATTCCGCTTGCTTGATAAACGTTCCTTGTACGATTCTGAGCGGTTGACTGAAACCGGTGCGCTTTTGAGTTGTGTTTGGAAGCTGGCCAAATTAATAAATAGTTTTGAGGGCTAGATAAAAAATTCACTTTGTTTGTAACTTACGATTCTCTCCGCGCATCCTTAATCTCGGTTGCTTCTGTTGCATTAAAATCGCTTATGGAAGTCATCACGATCCCACCTGTTAAGCAACTAGATAAAGTCGCTGATCCAGAACTCGTTGTTAGATCTGAAACACCTACAAAACAACCACTGCCGGAACCACTTTCGTTGGCATTGCTGACAGCGTGGAATGAAGTCTGCAAATCACTGTTATTAAGCACCGAGGTGTTACTTGATGTATTGCCATTAGAGCGAAGAGATATGTTAACATCCAATCTGCGGTCAGATGGTTGACGAACTATTGGTGATGATTGCAACCGATCTGAGAAATGTATTTATATAATTACAATTATAAGAAGCTCAACTATAAAAGGACTATTAACAAAACCATTAACATAGTATATTGCAAAGAAGAAAACAGTCTTATTTAACCAGCTTACCACCTCTTTGCTCCCTATAAACCTCAGCCCTTCCATTTTTACATATTAATGGAGGATGATCGCATATGTGCTAGCATGGAATATACTAAGTGAACAAATATCTGTGTTAGCCTTGTTCATGTAGATACATGTATGCATGGGTAGAAATTTACTTTTACATTCTTATGTTTATATGTACATATATGTAAATTAACTTTTGAAAAAATAAAAGAATTTGAAATCTGTACGCTTTTGTTAAGGCGAAGACAGCAAATAGACTCATAGATCTATTTTTAATAGTTGGCAAATGTTCTGTTTGTTTAATAAATAAATGTTTTAATGTGCATGAACATGTACAAGACTATTTATTAAGAAGTTTTGACATTTATTCGGCTTGAGGCAAAACCAATATAAAGTAAATAAGCAAACAACACAGCACATGCATAAACACTACAATGCACAATGCGGTTCTTAGTTACTTTTAAAAAAAGGTTTTTACTTATTTACTCAGTTTAAAAACCATAGATGCCCTTTTGTTTAACAATAAAATAATATTTCGTATACTGACACCAGTTTCCCAAAATTTTGAGCACACTGATAAAGAATTACACAATAGAATTAAAAGATATGCATCAGCAAAAAGCTAAAACCCAATACTGTTGCGTTAATATAAAATATAAAGCTTTTTTGGAAAAAAATAAAATCATGACACTACTGAAAAGCTAACAGATCATTTCGACTACTTGCTGGTTTGTGACTAATTATTGATGATATATAAACAAGCTTTTGAATCGGTTACATCATTAACAAATTTTAATTTAAATTCTCTCCACCCCTCGCTGACGCTTTTTAAAGAAATACGCATTTTAAATAAGCATTAACAAGTAAGAAGCCTCGAGTCGAGAAAGCTCAACTAGGAGATACGGCGAACTTAAGACTTTACGCGTACTGTAATTGTTTTTGTGTATGTATAATTAAGCTTTCTACAACTAAATATAAATAGAAGAGTTACTGATGGTTTAAAACTTTCTTTATTTCTTAAGAAACTTTTATTTCTTAATTATAAATGGGTTCAGGGTATATGTATTCAGAAAACAGCTCGTAGACGGAACAGCTAACAAGCAATATCCACATAAATTTGATATATGCATGTAACAATGGTCGTCCCACAGCAAACACCCATACAAATAGACTCCAATGGAGATATGCTTTTTTTTAGTGTATTTTACTCAATTGTTTATGTTTTCTGTCTGTGCATTGATTTGATGGTACCTCTTATAAGCATGAATACTCATTGAACATATGGTACACAAACAATTACAAGTGTGTGCGTTTTTTGTTAACCAAAGATAAACAAAATTTAAACTTAAACAACAAAAAGAATTTTTGTGTTTAAAAAATTTCCACTTGCTTATATATGGCTGTTGTTTCATATAATTTTTCGGTTATTCATTCATTACTTTCTTTTGTGCAATGGATCAATAATATTCTAATGGATAATCTCACCAAATTGGCACACAAAATTTATATAATAAAATACCATAGCTGTAAAAATGCATTTACTAAATGCCTATTACTACGTTTTACAAATACAAGATGATGCAATTACGACTGTTCAAAGCAAGAAATTAAACATCAATGAGTCTTAAACAATTTTTCAAAACAGAGAGCATTCTCGTACAAATCAAAAATGGGTTTAACGCTCTGTTCAGTTTGCAATTTAATCAAATTTTGACGGAAGATATTATTTTTTAAATTTTGTATTTACTCAAATTAGTAAAAATATAAATAGTGTTAAAACTTATTATCGGGAAACCAATATATTGCGCAAAGACACCTTAAACAGTGGCACTTACCATTGCTCAAGTCAGCTTCCATTTCCTCATCCTGCCGGGCCCGCTTTTCATCTAAAAATAAAAAATCCACATAAGCTAAATAAACTATATTATTTTTTTTAAGTTTACAACTTACTTGCTATAAAATCGCTCGTCCGCGGCCTTATTTTTCCCATAAATTTACTTATTTTATTGTCGTTGTGTGGGTGTCGTTTTGCTTGAGGAAGTGGCCCTGGGCAGCTTTCGTCCAAAACTTTAGAGCATGGACGATGAATATTTAATTTGCAGTCTTGAATAAAATAAGAAAAACCCAACAAACACTGAGATAAATACGACTGTTATGAGTGATGTGTTACATTATGGCCTTTACCTGTGCAATGATAACCTTGAGGGCTTACACCCCATATAATCGTTTGACAATGATTACAATGCGTCACTTCGTAGTATTGGCGTAATACTAATGGATGACCACGAACAATCATCTAATCAATATATATTATAAAACACGGACACATTTTACTTTAAACGAAAATCAAAGCGCCGAAAATGTAATACCCCTGCAACTTAGTTGTATGGCAATCACACCAGCTGCAAACAATGAATAAGGCTATTGTCGAGATAGCTCAACTAGGAAATTCTCGGAATCCTGGACGCTACGAATGTAGTCATTGTGACACACACGCGTGTGTAACACGTATTTATTATTTTAGTTTTACAGATAACTCAATTGTTTTTGATTAAATGTATTGAGTAGCCAGAACTGTTTGAGCTCGATTCTCGTCTTGAAATAATATGACAGTAATTAAGTTGGGAAGCTCTAGTCGAATTGGCGAACCCTTAACTTTACGAGTACGAAAATAATATCTTTTGTTTGGTCAACTGTTTGTGATAAAATATACATACCGTGTGCAAGGGTATTAGATCAACAAGAAATATTCAGGTCTTCTTATTTAAATCGCATTTGGTAATTACAAACCTTTCGATTTTTACCCATTAAGCGTGATTTAAAACTCTTTTCACGACTAACAAAATGATGAACCCGATCCACTATACTGTTTGGATGCGAACGTGTAGTAAATATGCGGTGAATCACCGTTGAAAGTGCAGAGCATAATGCAAGTTTACGAGCATCTTCCAGTGGCAAATCCTTTTCTAACTCTTCTCTGTAAAACAAAGTAAGGTAATCACCATGTAATCACCGGTAATGGGTACTCACATCAACAACTGCAGGTTGGGCATTAGATATTTGTCAATGATTAGCTCTCTTTGCTTGTCACCCTTAGCCTCGGCGAGCTTGTCGTCGGTAGGCCCATATATAGTACCCAGACCGGCAGTACGTTTCTGCTGAAACTCCCGCAACTGTTCACTAATTAGATCCTTGGCGCGTTTGCGACTGCGTAAAAATACAGTTCGCAAAATTTCCACTTTATCAAATTCTAGCTGTAAGACATTGTCTACCTCCCTGGCCAACGATTCGTCTTGTCGATACCAAGACAAAGGGGCACGGGGCACAAGAAAAGTCGAATGTATTTCATAGGCCCACTTTCGCATGTCCTTTGAGGTACCCTCTTTATACAACTCCGTTATTAGGTAAAAAAGAAGTGGCGCTGGTTCTGAGTTCGATAAAACGTAATTTAGGAAAACAGCTAGAAAAACAACATTTTCCGACTCGAGTAAGCGTGTTAAATTATTAAATGGTCCGTTCTCATCAATAAACGGTTCTTCCTGATCCGAAGAATTTTCATCCTCCATTGAAATAATTTCTTTTTGAGTGTCATTTGATTGTGCCGCCTGTATACGGCTGGAATGTAAAGGCTGCTGGGAGGGTGAAGTTGCACATGCAATGGGTGTAAAATTATGCGATTCTATAACGATTTCCGCTCCTCCACTGCAGTTCTCATGTGGATCCTCAGGTACAGGCATGTGTGAACTTGTTAAATAAGGCGGCGGAGGAGTACCAGGTGGTGTTACTTCCGTATCTTTCTCAACAATTTCCCAAGAGCCGGATGTGGTTTTGACTAATCTATCTGCAGGTTGAATTAAAAAAAACACAAATTTGATTAGATTTTTAACTTTCACTTGAAGAAACTATCAGGAAAATAGTTATAAAAATAGGTTACATTTTGGATAAGATACGACATATATTTAAAATAGTGCACAAAGTGATTTTTTGAGAACATTTTCACCTGCTTTATGCTTGCGCAAATATATATTTTGGATAGTGAATATTTACCCGGGTGTCTTGGGTGCATGTTATCTGGGGAAGATCCAACGCGTCGGTGTTTAATTTGATTAAGTTGGGGTGTTTGTCCAAGGACCTATCAAAATGTAAATAAATTAAAAATTTTAGTTCCGAATAAAAAATTAAATAGATTTCACACGTGTTTAACTCAAACAAAGTGCAACTACTATTTAAAACATTATTAGCCATTGGGTTTGCATTTATTAACATATTTACAAAAGTATTTGTTGGTATTTAAATGAATAAATATGTAAATAAAAATCCTGTTTTTCAATTACTGCCAGCAAAAAATAATTTTATTATTAATTGTTATAACATTTAAGTGTAAGAGACAAAGCATGTTTGGCGCAATGGGTCGATTTGGTCGCAAGCTACCAATGTCAAAAGTTAAATGGTTAAAATATTCGTGGTAAAACGTATGAAAGGCAAAGCAAACACGAATGAATTACTTAGGTCCAAAATATCAAACAAATGCACATACATACAAGACAAAAGTGTTCTACTAATAAACATCCCAATCTTAAATGTAATTAAAGCTTATCAGTATATATATACATATATATCAGCTGCGAAAATGAAAATGACATCACCAAACATCAAGTTTTGCAATTTCTTAAAGTGAGTATTTTTTATAAGGCTTAGAGTTTCCCCTAAACGTAGAGTATAAGTTTTAATTGATGATAGTTGAAAATTTTATTTCACATTTGTGTTTTGGAAAAAGAGGTTAAATGTTGCTATAGACTTAATAGCAAGACTAATGCAATCTTCGTAAAAAACCTTATCTTTACCAAATCTACCTTTATAAGAGTATGTGTTTATTATATTTGACAACTTATTGCTATTATTTTGATCATTGAAGGGTTAATAGGCTAACATTTAATGGTAACTAGTCGTTAAATTCACTATATACTTTTATAAAGGTAGATATGGTAAATATAACGATTTTTACGAAGATATTTGTTTTTTGGCCAGTAAAAAAAAGTGGCTTGGTGATCCCATTTTCATTTTCGCAGCTGTATATACTTTAGCCATAGTTCGAGCTGCTGACTTAACTTGTATTCGCCTAATAATGCAATAGGTAGAAAACTCGACTCTTTAAAGCAATCATTAAAAAAAAAGTAATTTTTAGCAGTTGTTTGTTAACAAAATAAGAGATAAGGAATTTATCAATGGAGACAGACGAATTTTTCAGTGAGAAAAAAATGGCATTTTATGTTGATGCATATTAATTAATTTATTAAGGGGTTACAGGTATTAATATGAACAAGGAGTGAGAGATCATTGATTACTTACTGCAGAGGACACAACGCTGAGCGGCTGATGTTGTTGGTGCTGCTGCAATTGTTTAACTATGTTAGGACGTTGCGATAATGGAAATGCAGCCTTAATGTTATCGTTTTGAACTGCCGTGCATGTGGAGACAAGTGGGTAATTATAAACAGAACATAGAGAATTTGGTTGTGCACGTCCATTATTAAGACTCTGGCAGCTTGCCCGGTTTACTTCCTCTGACAACATGCCCGGTTGTCGTGGTGGCAGAGGCGGTGGAACGCAATCTGTTTCGATTCCGCCACTTTTGCCAATATCTTCAGTTGCATCTGACCTACTAGTGGTTTCCATTTGTAAAAACATTTGCGTTGTCATTTTTGGATCTGAGAGAGCTTTTGTTTTAACTTTTGACCGCTTTGTCTTCATATTGCTATTACTATTAGTGTCATTGAATAAAGGACTACAGTTGTTGATAGCATTTGTCATTGACTGTGGAGAATTACGTTGTGGACTGCCTGCCCGATCCAAGTCGGAAACTGGCGAAAACAAGTGAATATTGTTTGCGTTGCCTAAATCCAAGGCTATTTGCCGGGTTGGATTTCTTTGTGGCAGGGGTGGCGGTGTGTCTTCTTCTATTAAACTCTTTGATATTGAAAACTTATTTTTACTTTTAGTTGCCGATGCTGATTTTAAAGTTTCTTTAAATCGCTGCTGCTGCTGATGTACATATTGCTGTTGGAAACTGCGCTGCGTATTTTGTTGCATGTTTGGCACGTTCGCATGAATGTGGTGGTATAGGGATTGCGACATTGGACTAAAAGCATCTGGAGTTCGTTGTTGCGGTACGATGTCCGTTGTATTATGAAGTGTCGAGGTTAGCATATCTTTTTCAATCTTATTCTTTCGAGTGCCAAGCGAAAGTGACGAAAGTGAACGAGGCAGTAGCGAAAGGAATGCAGGTGATGAGTGTTGTGCTGATTGCGGCTGTGGTGTGCTAGCCTGTTGCCGGTGATGATGGTTGTTGTTTGGAAGATGATGTTGCTGATTGTGATGAGGAGTGACGGCAGACAAATTTTGAATTTGATTGTGCATTAGTAACTCAGTATTTTTGTCGCTTGCAGCTGCTTGATGTTTAATGGTTGGCGTATCCTAAAGTCAATTTATTCAAGTTGATCAAATTTAGGAATACACACATATTTAAAAATTGGTTGTTACACATACATATGAACAAGTGCATATACAGATTTATACAAGTACATACAATCATACATATGATTCTATAACTCTGCCTGTGGACCTGCTCATGTTATGATTAGTGCAATCACTACATAAACATTCTTGGATACATTTTTTTTATTTATTTAATTTTTGTAGCTAAGCAGTTTAGTTGTTTTAAGAGATTAAACACCTTTAATTTTGCGCGAATAAAGTGTTAGACATTGGCAACAACATAAGCCGCGCCAAGATTTTTGATAAGGTCTATATAAAAAAATTGATTTGGTTGTTTCTTACATTGATCATTTTAGTTGAGTTAAATTTTTCGAAAGAGTAACAGCCAGAAAGACACATATGTGTGACTACATATGTGTATACATATATAAGTATAGGCAAGAGTATATCTCCACCGAAACAAGAATGTTAATGATGGGATGTTGTGTAATGTAAAACTAGCATAGCAGACAGAAAACAAAGTATGTACACATTTATTTTGATATACATAGGTATACATATAATTCATACATATAATATGTATTTGAATAAGTATGCACAAATCTATGTATAACCAAATGCACATATTGGCGGACAACAAAGAATATTTACTTACTTCAGCTCCCACCTGTCGTAATTGTTCGCGGAGCTTTCGAATATTTGCCTCTGAAAGTTTATAGCTGGGATTATTTGTATCGCCTTTAAGACGCTCCAAATTTAGTTTTTCTTGCTCTAACATTTTTTGTAATGTTTGTATCTTGTAAGATTCCATCTCCCGTCGTTTTATACTCTGCCATCAAAATATATATAAATATTTGCGTTTCTTATATACAAATTAAAGTATTTTTGAGTTACTTACGTCAACTGGCTGTGGACCAGTAATTGATGCTGTTCGATCTCGACCCGAAAGAACTGGTGTCGTCGGCACAATACCCACAGAGGTAGGCCTTGTCATCTTTTGACTACGCTTGACAGCCAGTTCAACAATTGTGGATGCTTAACAAAATATTGAAGGTATTTTGAGTATGTGGGCAAATAGGCATATATAGAAATGTCAAAAATTAAATAAATTTTTTTCATCAATGATAATGGCCTACAGAAATTTAATAAAGTTAGTATTAGCCTCTGGATCGTTGTATTTAACCAAAGAGTTCGGAATTTGGGAAAATTTGGCAAGCGAAAAGAATATAAATGAAGAGTCAAAACATGTAAAAATTGAAAAACACGAAATAATTGATAATAAACACAAAAGTGCGTGCCTAAAGGCAGTTAATACCCATGAATGCGAATGTAAGTCGTCGGATAATAACTCGTTGAGCAAGGAATTTGAAAAAGCATGGCATAATACTATTGAGACAGTTAAGAAGATCCCTAACCACTGGAGCCGCTTAGCTCAAAGCATCCAAAAAAGCCTTCTGAAGATTTTTAAACCTGATGAAAAGTAGGCTACGTAAATGTTTATACGAACATCGCATCCAAAATTCAAATTTTTCCTACATTTGACTGATTTTTTCTGCTTTTGAACAATGTTGGTGAACGGATTAATGGTCATTGTGATGCACATGAAATTGGGTCTTGTAGTTGACACTGTTTGGCTAACTAAAGATCTGGTTGTTTGGGATGGTCCCGACACGACTTCATCAATATTCACCGATATTAAACTTAAATTAAAGCCCTAGGCACAGGACTTACAGCAGAAATTCTGTTTAAAGTATAAGATCATGAAGCCATGGCGAGAATCCTTTAGAATGATACCGTTAAAGAAGGCATCCTTACATTCAGAAGATTGCCTTTTTACTGTGATCCTTTTACTGAAGATGTACAGAAGTCTATCGATCGGTTTCTTAATTGTGGTTCAACGCAGTAGGCAACTGCCAATATCTAAAATTCTAAATACTAAATTATTTTCCGCCCAGTGCCATCTAGCCTAATTAAGCCAGTAAGGCAACATATCAAAACTCTGGGAAAATCGACTGACCATTGACATCAATTCAAAATAAAATGATTGTTTATACTAACTGCATGACACGGAAAGTATGCTAGTAACAAACACTTAAGGTATGCATTGCTCAAGACTTTCGCTTCTTACGGCAGCCCATTCGAGCCCAGCATTGATATTGTCACATACACACTAGTCTCCTATAAAGCATAATCAGAGCCTCAAAGATCAAATGCGACATGCTTGTAGAAAAAACTAAACAGATGCTAACTGAGGTGGCTGGCAATCATTAAATTTTTACTTTCAAAATTTCCAGTGTATATATTTCTACACATAATAGATTGATTTGAATTTTTGTTTCTAAATTAAAAGCTCTTTCGTCTTAAAATGACTGTGGCGTTCGCTTTGCGCACAGGAGTCGTGTTTGCAATTATAATAGCCACAAAGCATTTTGGTGTATGGGATTCGTCCGATGACGCGCAGGAAGTCTATAATGCAACAGTAAAACGAGTCAGTCCCTATGCCAAGCATACATGTCAGTATCTAAATATTGACATACCACCACTTCCTCCACAAAGAGAAAAATCGTTTCTCGTTATTTACTACTATAACCAAGCAGTACTAACGGTGGGAAGCTTTCTAACTATGTGTCCTGTATATATGCACGACGTTCTAGTAAAGGTACCAGGGATTTTGAGGGAATATTCACGACGTGTACGCGAAGAGTATAGGAAATATCAAAATCAACAAGAGGAGAAGAAAAATCGCAAAATATGCATTGATAAAAAGATGCTTGTGGTGCCAATTGAACCACATTCTGATGAAACCTGCGCATGCAGACAGAAGTTCACTTAAGTCTTTTATAAACAAATTTCTTAAAGTCACAAAAAATGACACTAGATAAAAGTTTGAACTGCCCAAAATGTGCTCTCATTGGGGTATATGATAGTTAAGATATCAAGCCAGTGACATATTGAACAGAAGTTCTATAATTCAGTCTACAGAGACAAGCCGTTAGTGCAATAAACCAATAATCTGTTTATCTTCTTAAGTCTAATGGCAGAAAGCTATTTACGAAATCATAATAGACCAAAGAAGGACGTACCGAAAAGCAGAGTCCACAAATAAGGACCGTGAACGGCTTTGAAACACAAGGATATGATAATAAAAAAATGTACTCACCTTTGATTAAACTCACTACAGTCGGGTGTTTTTCCAGTCGCACTTCTTGACCGTTTACCTGCAAAATAAAAAACAGATTACAATCGTCTTGAAAAAATAAAAAAGTGTACAAACCTTTAGAATCATATCTCCAGCCACTAAACCAGCAATTTGAGCAGCTCCGCCGGGCTTAACGCTTTCCACAAAAACCGGGTTGTCGCCAGAGACCTTCGAAATTAATGATTATTAAATAGGTAGAACGGTTAACGATATATCGAGCCCTAACCACGTTAATAATGTACTCGCATATTTGACTTGATTAAAAATTTGTTTGTTATTTACGAACCATCTGTTTAGATCCTTAAACAGTCGAACTACCATATAACGAGTCTCAAGGGGACAAGAACAAACTACTTAATAGAGAAAATTCGAAATGTAGGATGGGTTCTTGATTGAACAAAATTCCAGCGTTTGAAAATTAATTCGTAATACAGAAAACTTCAATATACGAAAGAACATTGTACAAAAGTTCGACTGTAGTAACGCCAAAAATTAAAATTAGAGCACTTAAATGCAGACAGTAGTAAAACCGGTTTCCTTACCCCTTTCACCGCTTACGATATTTGTGGGTAAGGGGATCGAAATCTTGACTTTAAGTCCATGTGTTGGCCCTTACCTTCATACCATAGCCATTTTCATCCTTACGAACTGTTAATGTTAAATACTGGAAATTTTTTGGTGATGCTGGGTTTGGATTTGTTGGTTTTGTCGCTTGCACAATTGGCGTTATTTGGATATGAGGACGGGTTCCAGATAAACACGGGCTTGCTTCTGAGTTACTTCCACCGTCGCCATCGGTTGTTAGCACTTGACTTAATTGGACACTACCAGTTCTTTTGGAATCCGGATTATTAGATGGTAAGGGTGTGGCGGGTGCTGCCCCATGGGTAGCACTTGCACCGCCATTCTTTTCCCCCCCATTCATAGGTTTCGCCTTATTTTTATTCTGATGCTGATAACTGGTTGGCAATGGGGGCGTTTGTGGCGGAACGTTATTATTACTATTGCTATGACTGCCACTAAAGCTGCTGGCCAAACTGCTCAAACTGCTTGCCAAAGAAGGCGATCTCGGAATTTTTGATTTATTTGCGGCTTTCTGCTTCTGTTTGTTTTTTGAATTTTTTACAGATTTCTGCTTGGGAGGTGGCAACTGTGGCGGCAAGTCCTCTGATGTTGTGACGCCCACGTCGGCAATAATTGAATCTGTGACAGTACTTTCTTCAATGTTACTGTTTTGTGACGTTGATGTTGAATGACTGTTTGATGCCTCTGGTATCTCTTGGACCTCATCGTACTCATGGTCGTCGTTTCGAAAATCGATCAATCTTAAAAACGAAAAACATGTATTTATTTACGATTAAACTACATTGAGAATACAGTTTTTAAAATATTTAACGCAATCCCTTATAGCGGTTATTATTGCCTGAAATGCGTAACACTAACGGCTTTATTAAATTTTGCAGTCATTTATTTTTGTAGTCAATAACCAACGCTAATGCTTATCTGACTTTCTATTAAGTAGGGTGGGTGTGGGAAAGGTTTCTAATTTTAGTTTTTATTCACCACAAAGCCCCGTAATCTAATAAATCATGCCTGTAACAAGTGCCATGGCCAAAGCCACGGGATCAACTCACCATAACAAAATGACCACTGTTTGACCTTTTTTAATTGAGCACAAATTAAATTACCCATAAAATAGATACAATTCAATTCTGTACGGTCTTTGTTGTAAAAATTCACAATTGTACACAAGCTAGAAAACATACTATGACACAACTGATAATATTAAGTGTGTTTGTTCAAAGCCACAGTAAGGCACAAAAAATAAGCAATTTACTTTATGAATACAATAGAGGCACCTGATGCACACATTTTTAAAACTAAATCATTATTATCTAAAACTAAAGAAAATATTTGAAAACATATGTGCAGTGTATTTTTATATCTTAAAAAAATTGCAGGTTTATCGGCCATGATCTCTTAAAAGAACACAAACGTATCCATTTGTGCGCATTAAGCCTGAATATTACTTACAATTTTGAAAATTTACTTATTATTTTCAGTTTACTTATTTAACATGAGTATTAAAATAAAAATTGCCAAAAACCGTAACCATTATAAATTATTTTATAAAAATTACTTGTAAATGACTACATTGTAATTCTATAAATTTTCCTTTAATTATAATTATTTTTTTCGAGCTATTTATAAAACTTGGACTATAATCATTATTTAAAAATAAATATAAATCATAATTATCAATAAATTATTTTTGATAAAAAAAATTAACAACAATGATTACTTATAGTTTCTATTATTTTCGCTCAATAGTATTCAATAAAAAAAGCACATATTTTTAGGTTTAACAGCCTAAGTAAAAAAAATAAATACTCTAGACGCAACTTACTTTACTTTAAATGAACTTACCGTTTTTTGATTGATGGGTCATCCATAGAATATCTCGCAATAACCTTAACAAGAAAATATCAGAAATGTCTCTGATTTTTCGCAACGGATATTTTTTAAGTCAAAATATTCCGTATTTACATATGTAAGTGCACAAATGATATTAATCTTCAATTATTCGCAGCAACATCAAAGTGACTGTGGATCTTTAAAAGCACTGTACTTATCTGAAACACCATGAAAACGTTAAGCAATTTAAGATTTGTTCGGAACTCATCCCATTCTATTTTGTCAACATATACATATGCTTGCGGTGAGTTTTTGAACTGAGTATTCAAAAAAGTTTATTTACTCTAGGGATTTTCTGCACAGATAGCAGATAGCTTCGATTTTAATTTTCGTGTTGCTATAAGGAAGTTTTCACTTCATGTACTATGCATGGCATTGTACTCTCTTGCTAAAGCTCTTGAGCTGTCCCAAAACTAAACCTCTGTTTGCGCTTGTATTGTTTTTAAAGTTTTATGTTGTTTAGTTCGTATTTGCTCACTTCAAAACGAAATACTGTGAGTGGAGGCGTGTCGCGCCAGTAACTGGTTTTAACCGATAAAAAGCGCTGCACCCAAAGAATTTAGTCACAAAACAAATATATGTATTTACAAATGTATATAAAAAATGTGTTAATTGCAAATAATGGCACTTAGTATTTACAATTTACATACATTGGTTTTTTAAAGTATATAAATATATGTATTTTTCTATGCAGTTCCGAGAGTTGAGTTTTATCAATGCATGAAGGACTTAATTCATTTTGGGGCGCAAATTCATAATAGATTGCAATCACGAACGTGGTGGGTGCAAGTACATACATACATGTAATAAAACACAAACAAAAATATGTATTACAGAAAGTGTTTAAAACATATGATGATGCGAACATGATCATACACAATATTTTTTTTTTTTACATTCAGGAAAACAATTCACCGAGAGAACTAGTTAATCTGCATAGTTAAAACGCTATAACATCCAACAAGTGGCGGCGGCAGCCATATTGTTTTGCTCTGTGTTGCTGCTGATCCAGAGGTGCGGGCGTGACGAATATTAAGACTCGGGGTGACACAGACACATTTCGTAAGTAAGTAAATCTTACTTTTTTAAAATTTTCAGTTGCGAATATGCCGAAATTTTGATTTTTGTAAACAATCTAATCCATATAGCGAGAACCGATACACAGTCACATATTGTGTCACGAACACAAAAACAAAATAAACACGACACGAACGCACCTCCGGTTGGATCATCACACTCACCAAGTAAATATGCATACATATGTATACATATGTTTATTCATATGCTGGTGTATATACACTTATACTCGCGCACTTGACTACTTCCTTTTTTACGAACTTGATTCAATAGCTATAGCACTGCGCATCACTTCTTTTAATGAATTGTTAGGTGGGCACACTTTTCATAAGTGTTATTATATGTCTAAAAATATGTATAATTATTTTGTCTTTAAAAATAATTTCTATATTTTTGATATTAAAACTACCTTTTTTTTCTTTAATCACACAACCGAACGCAATTAATGTAAAATTGACACTATGTTATACTCAAAATGGACACTGTTATAAAAGGTGAGCTTCATATCGATGAAAATAAAGCATCGCTGCTGCTACAATGTTACAAAAAATTTGGTAAAATAAAAATGATATACGGGCACACAGCCCACTTTTAACACCGTTTTATTTTTTTACTTCTTATGCATTCTGTTATATAAGTATAGTATATATATATAGTGCCGTTTACCTAACAAAACATTTAATAAGGTTGCAGCGCACATTTTACTATATGAACACCAAATGTACATTTTTGCAACACCAAATGCACAAATTGCATTTAAATCATTTTTTCAAACTTCGCCGCTAAAAGTGCACCAAATCAAGGACGGAATAGTTCAAAAATAAGTTCAGGTCAACAAAAGACTTAAGTTGATGATATCGCCTCATTGTTTAAATATTTTCCGATAGTTATATATTTTTTAATTTTGTATTTGGGTAAGCCAATGCATATAAAAATACAGATGATGTTTTTGTCATTTTATTATTTACAGTAACGAGGATTTTTATTAATTATGTTCAGACATATGTATAATTATATACAACATATAAATACAACAAATTGCACTCTTTTCGCTATACCCTAAGCTTTGTTTTTTATGTACAGATTCATGAATTATTAAAATACGATGCATGAATAATAAATAGAATATAATATATATACTCATGTGTTGAAGTGCAAGCTAAGACAATAGAACACAAGCATCACGGGGTAGCATAATAAAAATCCTATAAGTACATTCAGGACAAATCTGTAACTGTTTTCTGAGCGCTCCCAAAAATGGGGGCTAGGTTGGCGTCAAGTCACATCCGTCCGATCATCAGCGCGTTTATTGACTCCAGATTGCAAAGGAACTGAATGAACGTTGCAAACAACATCAATACCATCAATATCTTTTCTATCTATATTACTTAGCTCACGCACAGCTAGTGATATCGCAGTCTTTCCATGATTCTTTTTACTTGAGTATGCTAGTACCTTGAAGTCGTAGAAAACTCCCTCATCGTCTACTACATAAAAACGGGTGAAGTTGGAATTCGAGTAAAAATTACGTGCTTTGTTTCCAACAAATTTTAAAGAGGCAAGTAACTCTGGCAACATGGCGTTACCACGTTTATTCCACCAAATATGTGCTTTGTGAGCGGCAGAAACTTTAACCGATTCCGGATGCTTTACATAATTCTGCTTGATAAAAACCTCCTCGCTATTATTTAGGGACATTTCCGCCTGACTCTGATTATTAATAAAATGGCGCATGTTCCAAAAACACAATTGGTCTCCGCAGCTTACAAGAATCTGTAAGCAAGGCGAGAACCGCAGTTTCATTTCACTGCCGGACTCATGTCCCTGTTCAATGGTGTAAATGTGCGTTAAGAGAAGATTTCCGAATGTATAAATCTGCAAAAACAAGACGAAACAAACACTTGGCTGTGGGTAAAATACATATATGTTACATTTTTTACCATAATATTTCCATTCTTTGAACCAAGAGCAAGCGTTTTACCATCATGTGAAACTGTGAGATATATAACTGTAGATTGGCTTTTTATATGTTCATTGCATAGCCGACTGATTTTTAGTTCATCGCCTATGGTTCCCAACATATAAACCTATATAAATAAAACTACAATTACTAAGCAAGTTTGAATTGAGACTTTTAAAGAGTTAATAAACTATAATAGAGTCTTACCTTAATTAAGCTGTCACTAAAAGACAAAAATAGTTGTTTATGTTTTAAATCAAATCCCACCAGATCCATCCCAGTTTTTATTGAAAATTTTTGCTTGGGGTTAACCAAATCTAAGCACTAAAATTTCATTAAAAAAAACTAACAATTATTATTTTTAATTTAAGAGACTTTAATATACTCACAATAAATCTATCTTCTGAAAACAGCAACAAAAAATGTTCTTCGAAAAGTCTCGTATACTTTGTATACACCGCAAGCTCTATTGGTGAAATTTGTGATGTTTTTTTAACTTTTGGCGGTATGATGAACAATATTATTGTTTTACGCGTTTGTCGAGATGACGCAACTAATATCTTCAGATTTATCACTTTTAAGTAGTTGATTTGTTCGAATATGTTATCCTGAAATATCTCTTTGTTGTCGCTGATGTTAAAAATTTTGCCATTATTATAACCAGCATAAATGGTGTTATCATTGCAAGGGTATAGGGCAGTAATGTGGATGTCTGCGCCCATCTGCGGTGTTTTTATCGTAAACCAGTTAGCAGCACTGTGGTTATTTTTCTGATCTTCCGTTTGTATTTTGTAAATACGTGATTTGGAGTCTATGCTAAATAGCGCTCCATTATCGGTCATTTTTAAAATCGGTTGCAAGTATACGTTAGGTTCAAGATAACCATCACAGTTTATGCCCTTAAATGGGGCACAATCGTGTTTGGCACTGTACACCCAAGCTATGACGTGATTGTCAGAACCTGGAACACTTCGCAAGGTATATAAATGTAGAAAATTAGCACCAGCTGCACCACATAATACAATGTATTTAAATACGGGATGGTTCAAATCATAGACGTCCAAACAGACAATTCGCTCACTGACGTTGCTTTTTAAAACATAATCGGAAAACTTCAAATCGTACACAATAAGACCCTCATCTGTTCCAAGAACTAGGTAACGGCCATCTTTTGATAGTCTACCACAAGTTATCGAGGGCGAGCATCTATCCAACAACTGTAACGGTGTTGAGTGTAGCTTATTAATACTATTGTTATCAGTCTCCTTCAATCTCAGTCGCAAGACGGTAGATTTACAAATGAGCAACAGCATTGTGTTTAGGCTGCCATCTTCGAATTGATCGGCATATGTTTCCATTGAAAGTGCCAGATTATCGGAAAACTTGTGTTCTGCTTCTTTCGAACCACGGTTTAAGTTCCAAACAGTTAAAGTACAGTTTACTGTGCACAGCACATAAAACCGATCATGCACGATTAGAAAACAGCGCACTTTAAGCTGATGTGTCCTTAGGATCGGTGTATGCGACTGCATGAACTTTTCTTTTCTGTATTCCCAGTCGCATATGCAAATATCTCCATTAGTATATGCAACATGAAGTTGAATATGACTTATATTCCCATCCTTATATTTCTCGTCAAGAAAAAAAGATGAAACTTTCTGGTCCAAGTGGGTAGACATAGCACGCTTAACTTCGCTGTTAACCAATTGGTCGTAACGCAACGATGTAGTTAATGGATGCGATCGTTGAAGCAGCTGTCGCAGTGACCAAAGCTTTAAACTACCGTTGCTATGCAGAGTTAGAAGGTGCATTTGCTTGTTAAATACATGCATTTCAATTATATCATCATTTTCATCGCTTAGTAGGTAAGTTGCATCTTCCTTCAATGACACATCGATAAGCAACAGCTGATTCGTGTTTAAAGCCATTAAACAAAAGTCATCATCCAGATAGAGTGCATGTCGTACGTGATGCTTACCTAAATTTATGATTCTTCGGTGTTGGTGAAACCGGCCACTAAAATATAAAATACATTCAGGAAATGACATTTAATCGAAACAAATTTACATCATTATTAAATATAAAGTTACCATTCAGTGAACCAGACGTAATTAGGATATTGTAATGCTTGGCGAAGCGCTTCATTGTAGACCGCACCTTCATTTTCCATTAAAGCAATTTGCAATAGATATGGAAATTTTGATCTTATCAGCTTTTCTTCGACTTTTGCCAAAAAATCCAAAAGACCATCAACAAGTGCATTATCTAAGTAGAAAAAAATTATTATGCATTTTTCGTATAAGTCAAGTTACATATTTACGTGTGGTCAAGTTAACTTACCATCTATCTGCACCCTGTACAACTTAAGGGACTGCAGGGTGTGCAGAATAGATCCGCGAGCACCCCACGGCGTCGAGTCATTGCGAATTTTTTGATCGAGAAAGCGAAAATCCAGATAGATTTTGCGAAATAAATTTAAGCGATTGATGCCGTTACTGAGTTTACTTAAATGATGGCCAACATGGCTATAAAAATAGCTGTCAAGCGATAAAGTCATTTCGTTGTTATCAAGTTGCAGAGGAATGCTAAAAAGATTAATTAGAAGTTAGTAATTTATAATTCATGAAAAACAAATTGGTCACGATTATAAACACTTACTTATAGTGATCTAAAATTCGATTGTTTAATTCTTCTTCATTTATTACAGACAAGTTTAACTCTTTATATATACTGGGCAGGGTTATTGTTCGTTTATCTAAATTTTTTTTTAACAATGAGTGCTTGTAAAATTTATTAACGAAAATGATTGGTTCATCAACCGACCAAACGAGGCTCAATAACTATTTTCGGAAAATAAGTTCAAAGTGAGTCATTGAAAATAGAGATCCATTGATTGCAGTACTTACATCGATTGGTATGTCGGCGGAGTCAGGAAAAATAAAGAGAATTTTATATAACTGCCTGTCACTAGTATCCAAAACATTTAATGAGGCTTCAATGATGGAAGTCAACTTGTTAGACTTAATTCTATAAAAAAAGATTTTTATATAGTGGTATATTTATGTGTACATTTGTAACAGCAATTCACTTACTGTTTTATGTTGTCTATATTATAAACACCATCATATATGTTCTCTGCGATAATACTCAGTTGAAGCGGATTGGTTTTTTGTTCTCTAGTAAGTGTTGACACTATTTCCTTTTCGAGTGGCTTTTCCCGCAGATATTTCGCAAATAGTGACTCCGTCTCTGATGTGGTGAAGTCGTCGTTAAGGGTGATATGTGTTGTAGTTTGCGTAGACAGAAAATTTGCCACACTCTTGTATCGCGTGGTCAGTAATATCTTGCAGCCTAGGTTAAAGACTTTCCAAACATTTTTGTTCTTAACATTGCGTAAAACCAACAAACAATTTTTGTAGGTCTTATCTTCCAGTATATGTTTAAGCTCAGTTTTTACCATCTCGATGCGAATTTGCACGCTTTGGTTGCAATTAGTTCGCATGTTAGGTGATAATTGAAATAGAAACAATTGAAGCGCTTCTAGACAATCCTCAGGTGAGCAGCAATCACGTACGTTAAGCCAAAATATTTTAAAGTTCATTTTTGATTGCACAACAAACGAGGAACAAACGTCTAAGACAAGCCACTGTTTGCCAGCTCCTAGAACGCCCTCTACCACAACGTTTTGAGACGGTCTTAGCAAAAGCAAAGCATTGAGCAATTTCATATATGGTTCCATTCTTGGAACATTATACTGTGCAAATTTTTGGTTGTCATTATACAAGCGGTCAACTGCAGAAATATACTTTTTGGTAAGGTCGCTGGGATCGTGACATTCCATCTGAATGGCAGACTTTAGAAAACCATAGTTAAGTTCATGGGTGTCTGTTAATCCTTCTATGACAAACTTTTCCAAAACTTCCTCCGGTTGCTCGCGCAAAATCCAAAACAAACGGTATATTTGCTTTGGCTGAGGAGTCTTGACAATAGCATCAACATCTTTTTCTTTTAATATTGTTCGTAAAAAAACTTCAACATCTCTCAAGTCAAAGTCCTTTGTGAAATCATGCAGAAAAACCTGCATTACGTCCCTGTAGGTATGTTGTTTAATGCCAGTATTAAAAGAATTCATCTTAGCCTGAAAAATTCAAATATTGTTATTCAATTCAAAACGACCAATGAACATACATACATAAGTATTTATCACATGAGCACAAAATAGAAAAAGTCAATTAAGATTTTCTCATGCTAAGTTTGAGCAAACAACTCTTTGCACTGGGTCGTGCTTAATATGACATATGAGACTCAAGGACTTCGTTTTAACAAGTTTACAAAAAGCGTTTTTAGTTCATGAGTCACGATTTGCACGCAAAGTATTAGGAACGAATGCATTTGGAGAAAACGCAAATCAACAGCAGTGAAAACCTAATTTTTATTTTCTATAGTTTAACTTTTATTTGCATGCATATATATATATATATATATATATATATATATATATATATATATATATATTGGTATGTGTAAAGAAAATTTAGATAATTAAAATAAAAGCCCAGTACACAAAAGTCATCGACCAGACTTCAAGGCAGTAAAAATAACTAAGTTCAATGAACCTCTGTATTCATCAGTACGTGCGCAAATCCTTACCTAACTATTGATAAACTTATGTACATATATAAAAGGACAATAATTTCCATTACCTTTCTTTACGTTCTTGTGATGAGATATAATTGTTAAGACTTTGTAATTTGAGATGACATTAAATAAAAAACTTAAAAACGCACAGAAGACACAAACACACGTATTTAACTTTATTGCTCAAATATTGGTAATTCAATTACATAGAAAACGTTTGGCAAAGCTATCCAGTTTTATTGTGAGTTGTTTCGGAGGACGCATATCTCACTGTAGTTAGGATAGACATGCATTTGTAAATTACAGTGTTACTTGCTTATAAAATTATTGTTCTTCCAGTGTGACCGCAAGCCACAACAAATGAAATTCCCATAAAAATACTAAACCAATGTAGTTTGCCAATACAACTTTTTATATTATATATATTACCACTAAAAACTTTTATCCTAAATTGATTAAGAATTTACGCTTATGAGCCACGCATACGCAATTATATAAAAAAAAGAGTTTATGCGGTAGGTATTATCACTAAGAATAAATATATTTTATTCTTAGTGGTATTATGAAGGTGTGTTAACTTTATTTTTTTATCATTCATGAATCCTTGTTTTCAGTAGCTCTTCTGAGTATAAATCATAGTGGACTTTTTAATACATATTTTCGTTACTAAAACTTCTTAACAAGTACTGTCTTAGAAGGGATGCATAATGAATTTGTTAAATACCAAGTAAAAGATACCAATCCATGAATATTTATATGCAGCAAATATTCATTCAATTCAGAGAGTCGTCCGATTGGAAATCTTATTAACATTTCGATACAACTTTACAGAATATCGATAGAATTTCAATATCAACTCTATGTAGCTGCCGCGGTGAAAACAAGTTATTCGCAATTTATTGCAACAAATTTCGGGAAAAGTTAAACCTAAACTGGTAAGAACTGTAATAAATAATTTTTTTTTATTGTTTTAATCTTCTTATATGTACTTAAGGTATCCGCTATTAACTTGTGCTTAATTTTCTACTAAAAAGAAACACTAGTAAAAAGGAATAGAAAGTTGATTTGACAGCCAAACGTGACGACGCAAGCAAGACGAAGAAAAAAATAGCATCGACGTATACGTAAAATTTTTGAACGACAATTAAGGTGAGCTATAAAAATATTTAAAAAAGTGATATCAAGTATTCTACAAAATATAAGTCGTTCATCGCTTATTTTAATAATAACCCCATAAATCTAACAAATACAAATAAATCTTAAAGGAGGGAAATAAAATGTCTGCTACTTTGACCGAATTAGCGACACTCAACGTAACCCCAATAAAGCGTAAATGTGATTGCATTTTTAATTTGTTAAATCGAAGCTAGTGTTATACTAAACTGTGCAATTACATTCACGTTTCTTTTTAGCTTTTGAGTCCGACGCCGCTACCGCAATGTCATGCCGTGCACCCTTCCAACCCGAGGATCAATATGAGCAATTGCGTCGACCAACCCCTGGACCTGGTGCCGCCACTTCAACCGCTGCACAACTTTCTGCAGGTATTCCTCTCGAACAACAGCACCTGTTTAACGACTTTGCCTCTGTTAGCTATGCTCCAGCTACATACGCACCCGGACCGTCTGTAAGCTTTGCCGGTCCATCACAGGCACCAATTATGGCCGACGTGGCGAGTGGTTTTGGGCACTCAAAGCTATCCGCTAGTGCGACTGTTTTTGTACCTAACCAACCGAATAACATCTATATGGGTAAGCGTGGTCCGCCACAGCCGCATCCCCAGCAGCAGCAATATCAACATCAATCGTCAGGGCCAGCGCCTTACTCACAACAACACCAACACCAACAACGTTATGTGAATGGTTACAAGCAACAACATCAACACCAACAAAATTATAATCATCATCAGCAAAATCAGCAGTATAACAATGATATGCAGCAGTTATCCAACTCGGTGCAAGCTCGTTTGCGTATTGGCAAACAACAACCTCATAATAGTGCAATGGGCAATTACTATCATCAGCAACCGCAGCAGCAGGTACAAACACTGCAACACCAACAGCACACACAACAATCACATTCGAAATTTCAACGTCATGCGCATTTAAATAATTCATTCCAACAAATTGCACAACAGCCGCAGCAACAGCAGCAATATTTCCACCAGCAGCACCCACAACCATCGACTTCATCGGCTGCCGTTTCAACATCGTCGGCTTCGTCCCATCCCGACATGGAAACTATCGCTTTAGAGTATCTTGATACTGTTATACATTGCCTTAACCAGGTTAGTAGTAATTGAAACAATGTAGAAGCGGTTATCGCATTTTTTATTTTATTTTTAAATCTGTTAATTTCTTATTTGGATTTAATTCAGAATCCCGGACAATTTGATACAATTGCATCACGTTTCCTAACAATATTTGATGGCATGGAGAGTAATAACTATGTACTTTCAATCGCTATGGAGGATATTTTTGAAAAATCAATCGAGCAACCGAATTTTCGGTACATGGGAGCTAAATTGTATAATTTATTGCATATGCTTAATCTCAAGCCGGATTCTTTATTTCACACCTTGCTCAAGTGTAAGCTGGACTATCACCAAGCCGAGGTAGCCAAGTATATGCAATCGATAGAACAGCAGCAAAAAGTGCGGGAGACGGCCTTATTTCTTGCTGAATTGTATATGCAGTTGCGAGGAGACGATGATGCCCGCATTCAACTCATAGCTGTGAATATTGTGTACTCGCTGAAGAAACTTTTAGCGCATGAGGGCCCTGAAAACGTGCGCTGTATTTGTCAGACATTGAAGCTGGCCGGCTACGACCTAAGTGCTGATTGTCAACAAGACATGAAATTTATAATATCTGCATTACAGGCAATCGAAGCCAAATCGCCTGGTAAATACGCTATGGCTGCAAATGTCATTGCTTTACAACAAAACAATTGGGGAAGAAAAGTTTCGAACGCTTTAGGCGGTGATGATGATACTGTTGCAAAGCCACCAGAGCCACCACGGTTGAGCGATGAGCCTGTGTTCTATGGTCCAGATGGACGTGAACTAACAGCCGAGGAAACAGATTTCCTAGCTGCTGAAGATGATGCCACTGGTAGCGATGGTGACGACTTTGATGTAAGAGATAACGACTTGGACCTTGACCCAGAAATGGACGAAGAGACTGAGCGTGCTTACAAAGACTTTTGCAAACAAGGAAAACAATCGAAGGCAAACAAAATATCTTAGATTTTGTATTTGAATAAGCTGTGTGGTGTTTACTTGGCGTGGCAGAAAGGTTATATCTAGGTATACCTACATATTTAAATTGGAACTCTGGAAAGTTGTTGTTTGTTTAGAGCGTTTTTTTTTTCTTATTTATTTTTTAAAAGATTATTCGTTTTATTTGGTTACAAATAATTTGTGATATATGAAGTCTATTCTAAGCTTTTGTATTGCATAGGCACATACTCATGTCCATCAGTTTTTAGTAACGGACAAAAGCAGCTATCACGGGTTTTTAACACCTTGATTTGCGTTAATGGTTAAAATTAAATCCTCAAGTTTTATATAACCTCTGCCACGCCGGTGCGTTTAAACCTTAACAGAGATTCGTACAAATAGTATTCGCATGCCTCACATCCATACATATTTAGACTCATAACTGCAACACATTCAATTTGAAAACGCATTTTCTTGATCATATAAATTTAAAAACAACAGCCACGCTTAGTTTTTATATTAATTGTAATTAATGTTAAACAAAACGATTAAAATATATAAATAAACAAATTAATTGCGATTGACTAAACAAAATTTCGTTGATTGGGCGAGTTGACATTTTTTGGGCTATTATGTAGTTGGACATATGTATGCTAGCGCTCGCAGCCATTTCGATTACATATAGAGAGGACTCGATATATATCGAATCATTTTTGCGTTTAGCAACTCCCTTTTGCGTTCTATTCGCCTTTTGTGTTCTGTTTGGGTCGTCTCAAGAATTAGAAGTTAAAATAAATATTGCTAAAAATGCTTTAATAATAGGAAATTTGTGAAGCAGGTGAAACAAACGGTTGTACGCATTGCGCAACATTGATTTAAAGCAATGCTAATATATAATTCAGTTTGGCTCTAAACAGCGTGATGTCATAGTGGTGCTATATACAGGCATTAAGTGCATACATACACCCAAGACTTTCGTCTATGTACATACATAAAAGTGTTAATGAACATACCAGTGGGTGCAAGACAATAACAAGATGTTTTATTTTATGTAGTTGTAAATGATTTCCTTTATTTATTTATTTTATCTATTTAATAACTGAGAAGCTTACACTGAAATTCAAAGGTCGCAAAATGTTCATTCTTAAAAACATCTTTATGCAACTGCGCATATGTACATCAAACAAGACCAAAAACGACCCAAAGCATTACAAACTTTGTAATACAAAGTGTTGCGCTAGGGTTGGCACAGACAACGCCGATACGTTAAGTTCGTAAAAAAAAAAATTGTACAGAGTAAATGACAGTGTCTATACAATTTCCACTTAGTAAATTCTATATAATCTTAACTTTGTAAATTTGGAACTAAGTGTTATTATAATTACACATTAAATTTTTTTATGTGTATAACTCACACAGGTTATTATTTTTGGATCTTAAAAGAAGACAAATATTTATGTTATAGTTTTATTTTACGTAAACAGGTTAACATACACATATTATATAAGAGGAGAACTTGACCAACTACTAATGTGGATTGAGTTCGTGCCCTAACTTAACCATTTGATCTACAGTTATTTTGAATCGCAATGGGCAGCGTATGGAAACGTTTGCAGAGAGTTAACAAACGTGCAGCTAAATTTCAGTTCACTGCCTCCTATCATGATCTGCGATTGGAAACCACGGCTAAATGGTAAGTCATATAATTTATTTATTTATAGTTTGAGAGTAAACTAATTTGTATAGTTGTCAAAGTAGAAGAAGTAGAAGTAACTTTATATATGTAAATTACAAACATGACTGATATCCATTTCCTGTTGACCCTAGATGCTACTTATTTTTACTGTTTTTTTTTTTTAACTTAAGCGAGTTAAACATGAATTGTGTAAATGATAAAGCCAATGCATATCTGCAAAAGTCTTGCGGCTTTTGCCCTTACTTTCACGATACCAGCAATTTTTTTCCAGTTTCCCAAACATACAGCAATAGTGATATCAACAAGCTGTGGGCCTTTGATATTTGTAATATTTAATCATTTACATATTTGTATTTAAAGCGAGAAAACACTCGTTGAATATTTTTTTTCTAAGTTATACAGTCGAACTTTCATTTTGCGAAAAAAAAAAAAACTGCATTATGGAGAACATTTTTAATAAACAAGATATTGATCAAAATTGCAGTGTTCTGAAAATGATTTCTTTATATAGACAATTTCATACTTGAGAATTTCGACAAAAATTATTGTGATGTATATATTTGCTTGTATAATCTCTGATTGTAATTTTTTTTTAGGCGCCCTTCAAATCTTTCTGTAGTGTGGACAAGACGTTCGAGGCGTGTTGCCAGTGCCCCGTTACCATGGGAACCAGATATGATGAACCCACTCGTAGGAAACATTTCGTGGCCAGTACCTGACAATCACGCTATATCAGTTACATTATTTAAGGATCCACGCACTCACGAGCTGGAGGACAAAGATTGGACCTTTGTAATCGAAGATGTAAGTTTATTGTATGTGTGTGTGTAAGATCACGCAGCTGGTAATTTTATATTGTTGTCAATATATTTTTACACGAAACGGTAATTTTTGTTTAAAAAGTATTAAGCAAACACCAAAGGATGATATCCCGAATTTGACTTAAATTTTACTTGGGCTTAGATTTCAGTATTGGGTAAAAAGCGTGTATTGGCCAACGCGTGCATCAATATGCGGAAATATGCTAGTATAGAGTCCACGCAGCAGAGTTTCACATTGAACCTTAAACCAGTTTCTCGAAAAATAACAGCCGCTGATTTGGAGTTGACAATCAGTTGTGTCTTTTTGCGAGAAGGAAAGGCAACGTGAGTACCATTGATACGTCAATTTAACATATCAACTACATACATTAAAAATTCTTTTACTTTTTGCAGGGATGAAGATATGCAGAGCGTTGTCTCATTTATGTCAGTCAACAATAATTGTGATGTAGCACCCCTTGATGACTTGGAAGATATACCCGACATAGAAAATTCTGGGGACATTTCGGATAACTTATATGATTTTACTCAACAGTTGGAGCAAATGACGACAAGCTTAAATGGTTGTATTGATATACCAACGCCACTTAGTGGTGAGTTTAAAATGGTTTAGCCCACAAGCGATTTGAATTTTGTTTTTTTACGCAAACGATGTTTGTCATTAAAGTGATGACAGTACAACATTGTTTATATTTGTATATTGAGCACAACAGTTCTGATATGATAATTTTTTTTATTTTATGAGTAATACTATTCAAATGTGTCTAATGTATGTACTAAATCTTTATGTAAATATTTCTTACTAAAATATGTTAACATTTTTCTCATTTTCGGTTCGGTACAATTTTCTTGAATGCGGCACTACGCAACTTATGTCACAACAACATTGAAACACAACGCAATGTGTCTTGCCATATTTTTATAAAATGTTGCTATTTCGGTTTTGTTGTTGTGGTTAGTTCCATCATTATCCGAGGATCCAACACCATTGGCCGAGTCATTTAATAATTTAAATTTTGAACTAGAAACGTATAGTGAAAACGTACAGGTTGCCGCTGGATCGCCGCCACGGATATATGTTGAAACAGATGAAGCACTTAATACTCCAAATGCTTCATATTCGCAAAATGTTACTCTTATAACCCCTACAAAGGGTGAAGAGGGCAGACAACTAAAAGATAAAAAACAAACGTTAGCATCTGATCACAACGAACGTTTCTACGAAGTGCTAACATCAACGCCTGTAGAACAGTCATCAACTGCCACAGGCAAGGTTAAAAAAAGTAACTCGCACAGAGCTCTCATCTTTGAAAAGCAAGATTGCAACACTGTAGACATGTTAAAGTCTCAAGAATCAAACTCTTATGTCGATTCATCATCTAGAGTTTTAAGGGTACCTACTCCTAACCACACCACCAACAGTACATCTGATGTGGTACTTGCCGAGGTGCAAACTAAACCACAACAGGACTTAGCTATAGCATCCACCACCAAGCGTCCCGAACTTCAGCCCTTAAACTTAAGGAAAAGTTATGAGACTGACTCTACTGTAACTGCAAAAAACTTATCTTTAAGGCCAGTGGAAAAAATCGTGCTGAAGGATAACACCCCTGGCCAAGACTTGCTAGAGTGGTGCAAAGAGGTCACCAAAAACTATCCAAATGTTAAAGTTACAAATCTTACTACCAGCTGGCGCAATGGCATGGCTTTCTGCGCCGTTATCCACAATTTCATGCCACATTTGATGTAAGTAGTGTTTATGTTTTTTTTATTGTAGCAAGTGAACAATGCAATAAGTCCTATCTTTAATTTTTCATAGAGATATGTCAAAGCTAAGCGCCCATGAAGTTGTTGGTAATTGCCGTATTGCCTTTGATACGGCGGAAACACTCGGGATCCCGCGTGTTATCGAGCCAAGAGACATGAATTTGCTTACAGTACCCGATAAGCTAGCAGTGATGACGTACCTGCACCAAATGCGGGCACACTTCACAGGCAAGCAGTTGCAAATTGAACAAATTGGTAAGTTTATCATACAAAAAATGGTATTTTATCTTTAATGAACAAACAATCCCCATATTTAGGCCCAACATCGGACGAGTCCAGTTATGTTATAGGCAACTATAAATCGGACAACTTATCGCAGAACCTTGTTAACTTGACACACCTTAAGACACAGCTATTGCACCAGAACTCGTTTGATGACGAAATCGCGTGTCAGCAGCAACAAATGTCACCGACGAGTAAAAAAGACGTTAGAAATCTCATACTGACAAGTTCAAAGAATATTTTTGGAAAAGTTCTTTCGCCAACAAAAGAAAAAAATTCTATCAACGCTACACAAACCACAAGTCAGACAACTAAATCATTACTAGACGGCCAGACTCCTCCGTCCATTGACGGTTCCGATGAAACATATAAGGAAAGTCAAAAACTTAGCATGGAACCCACGTCGCCTATGTCGTTAGATACCATTGCTGCAAATGTAAGTTTACTCTTGAGCCGCACTTAGAATTATTTCGCCGTAATTGTGTCAAAAAAGGTACATTTTATCCATACTGCAAATATTTGTTTTTATTATTGAAGCACGCGAATTCTGTTGATTTGCATAATATTATTATAATTATGCTTTAATTTGATTGCCCTACATATTGTTATGTATATTACTTTTATTTTATTTTGCAACTGCTTCGGCTTCTGCTTTTGTTTTTGTTTTTTTTTTAACATTAATTTTGTAGCGAATTTTAACGCGTCATAAAGAAATGAGCGAAAAAGCTAAGCTGATGATGGAAAAATTGAAAGTTTCCACTTGTAACGAGCGCATCGATGCGAACGAAGTAAGTAGTATACAGCTAGTTGAGCGTTGCCTGCATGTGCTGAAAATAGTAAATTTAGATAGAATGTCTTTTAACAATCTTGTATTGTCATTTCTTCAGGAGGAGCGACAGCAGCGATTACGGGAGCAAGCACGGCGACTTATATCAGAAACGAGAAGCAAGGTAACCGGGTCCATAAATAGTGGCGTTGAATGCCCGACATCGCCAACCAAGCCCAAACGGTTAACCTTCACTCCTGAACGTACCATTTCGCCTATACTCAACGGCAGCGAGGATTCCTTTGCTGACATCACTACAAATCAAAAATCTTTTAACCGGATTAAAGGCGAACACTACGTAAATCACACAAGCCCTAGTCATAATTTAAGTGATGGAACCAGCACTCCCCTACAATCCTTTAACGCAATTGTAGAAAGGATCTCACCAAAGCATGAAAAGAGAGTAAGTAGTTTTTTCTCTACTTGGCCTTGCAGAATATCGCGAAAGCAGCCTCAATGTTTTATCGTCATGTCTGTCCTTAACTAGAAAACTTTTCTTTTTTTACAAGGCAAAAGCTTCTTAAGGCGTCTTGTAGTTTTGTAAGACACGCTTCTTTGTTTTACAATATCAATTTTCTTACCGAGGTGTGGTTAAAAACCAATGTTTTAAAAGGTAGTTGAACGATAGCTTTCACATTTGATTGTTAAGTTCTTTTTTTACTTGTATGTTTTTTTAACGTTCGATGGATTCAACTTTAATATAGAAGTAAATTTACAGCATTCAAGCGATAGCTTGAGCAGTCATACAGCTCCATGTTTGTTACTTACATCTGCCAATTTATGGATTTTGGTTGAAAATAATTTTAAAAAATTAAAATAAACGATGTACGCAAGGGCTAGCAAATTGTAGCTTATATATGAAATTTAATTTCTTTTACAGAATGATAAGCTTACATATATTGAGTCCGAACTGGAAGCATTGGAACGCGAACAGGAAGCAATCGACCAAAAGGCTAGCAATTTAGAGGCCAAACTTCGTGCAGTAATGGGCGGTAATCCAAGTAATAATCAAAAAAGTACAAATCCTTTTCTTAGACTTATACGCAATAGCATCAGTGGTGGTGACGTTATACGTATTAAGCTGCTTGAATCAGATGATGCAAGCTTATTTGGTTGGGATGTTAGTGGTACTGGTAGTGGTTCTAACGATGAAGATACGTACACTGACAATCCCATCACATCCAGTCCAAAAATAAATCAGTGTCGACAAAATCAGTCAATTGCGATGCAGCCAAAGCGATCACGGCCACGTCCACGCGCCAATTCTTGTTTTGTAAACGTGAATCTTAACTATTCAGATACTGGACCCACAAGTCTACACCACATACATAAACATCATTGTCATCGTCATCAGCATGGTCCGCACCATGTTCATCCCGTGGGACCGTGCTGTCATTTGCTTAGTAACTCCGCCTCAGTTGCGTCCTCTCGACAATACTCCTGTGATAACATGCAAGGCCATAGTGCAAATTATGACGATGCTCTCCATGTAGCTACTGCTGCTGATCACCACCAGAAACACCGACGACCGCGGCGTTCACTTGGTTTTTGTGGTAATTTCGTGTCTGCAAGGCAGAATATGTTAACAGCTTTTGCAATGCGCGCAATAGCACGCCTACGCTAATCGCCTGCCCGCCAGCAAATCTTTCATCTGTTTATGTGTTATTGCTTTTAACTGTTCAGAAAACTTGATGCATTATTATTCCGTTTAAGCCTTGACTTGCCATAAACTAAATTTCTTATCAAATTTACTAATCGCAAGTTGACGGACGACGTGTAAAACAGAATATTAAATATATTTTTACAAACATGTTTTGCATAGTTTTTTACATTGTAAGGAATTTGAAAATGTTCTTAACTTTCATTTCATTTTCACAGAAACTGATGAAACTGAGGAACAATTACTTTCACAGTGGTTTACACTTGTAAACAAGAAAAATGCTCTCTTAAGAAGGCAGATGCAGCTCAACATTCTGTAAGGACCGATTTCACTAAGTGCATATTGTTTTGTCAAAATCATCTTGAATAATTTTTACTAGAGAACAAGAAAAAGATCTGGAGCGAAAATTCACAATGCTTAATCAGGAACTGCGTGCAGCACAGTCCGTTGAAGATTGGCGGAAAACGGAAGTCCAACGTGAAAAAGAGCGGTTGTTGCTGGAGGAACTGGTGACAATTGTTGATAAGCGGGATCAGCTTGTGCAACATTTACACAACCAAGAAATAGCGTATGTATATTTATTTTAGATAATTTGTAATTAAAACTAAAGTTTAAAATCTTTGGCAGTATTGAGGACGACCATGAAATAGCGCGCGAACTTGAGCAAGTCAACATAAGCGGGGGCAAAGAAAAATGTTTGATTCAATAGACACAAAACAAACACCTGATTCTATGCAACTTGACTGGAGATAATACCAATTAATGTTTTTGAAATGCATGCAAATTATTAATATGCAGGTATAAATAATCATACTTATGAAAAAGATCGAAGATCACTTCAATGATCTTGCAGACTGGAAACAAGAGTTTAAAATGGAAAATAAAATTTTGAAACAAAACGTCCGATACCTATCTAAGCAGGTTTCAAATTGGAATCTTTTAACATAACACAATATGAAATGTAATTTTTTTTAATGACTTTTCGGAACCCTAGTTCTTATTTAAAAAAATATTTTTTTGTGCCATTAATCTTCTCCATTTGCTTTTGATTTCCGAAATTAAATACAAAGACCTAATTGTGAGAAAAACTTTTTTGCATAGCTTACGTACGTATTAAGCCAAAACGAAAACGCTTCATCCCTAAGAATATGTATAATATATTTTGTACAGAAACTGGTCTTATTTAGTTTTTAGCTTTATCTTATATCATTATTAAATGGTGGCTTACTTATATACATATGATGCGAATGGCGTTATTAAAAAAAAGTAAAGCCCATGCTTCAACTGAATGCTTCTTAAAAAAAATACAATTTTACATGTTAAATATAAAGTAAATTGCAAATAAATTCGCGTTAATTCAAAGCATTGATTTTATTGAGTTGTTGATAAATGACTGACACGTTGAGGCATTGAGAATCAAGCAGAATGGGAAGATATTTTGCGAAATATATAAAATCTTGCGTATAAGTTTGTCTCAAAAGATGCATTGTGAACGGTTTTTTTTTTTTTTTTTTGAATGAATAACTATTTAAAAGCTACATTGCTTTGGGTAAATTTTTTGTTGAATATGTATTAACTTTTGCAGTCAACTCAAAATTTAACAATGCTTTAAAGTTTAAACTATTGTAATTTTCCCAATGTTTTAAGTTCTTTAAATTTCTCAGGTAAATTTTTGTTTTTAATGCGAGCTAGGCATAAATTATAATTACAAAACTACTATCACCAAATTTTAAATAAAAACACTATCAAATATGCAATGCCTCAGTTATATATTTTTTTTGTTATTTGTTTGTGAACATTTTATATATGTTACATTTAAAGATGTATGTTTGTAGTTGCTTAACAGCTGATCTAAGATATAACAATTAATTATAAAAAATACGGCGCTCTGCATACCAATCCAATAAAACGTTTGCCAGGTTTTAAACTCTAGCAAATACGCGGGTAGCAGCCATAATGCTTGACCGCCCAGCCACAAAAATATTAGCGATGTACACTGAACTAATGATAGATGCTGAAAGTTTTTTATACACAACGGAAGGATACTCAAATACCATATAAAGTACTGTGAAGTAACCACAGAGTTATAAGTAACGACAACGAAGGCCAAACAGAACACACAAAACGGTAATGTCTGCCGAGATTGTCCAAAACTAAAGCTTATATAAAATAGTAATAATAGCTGCGGAGCAACTACAATGAATTTCACAAGAAAAGTGGATTCCTCAACCCCATCAGCACTGGCTAAATATTGCAGTAAAAAATACAGCGAAAAATTGTGGCGCGTATCCCTTCGCATGAGGTGATAGAAGTAGGCTTCGTAAATATATTGCCATCCGTACATTGCATAAAACATCCAAGTAAAGATTCCTAATCCTATTAATGTGCCGAACATTAGGCAAATCTGCTGCTTGTTAGGCAAAATTGTGCTTAAAAATTCACGTAGTGTTTGTACTGGGCCAGTTGATAAGCACAGGTAAAAAGCTAAACTGAACACTATCGGATAGATGCGTAAGTGTATGACAAACCCATGAATCAAACCTGCAGTGAAGATTGTTAACAATTTTGATATTTGCACTTCCGCTCTTACGAGTAGATAGACACTCAAGATTACAAAAAAGCTAGGTATGCTGTCACCATTTCCACGAGTTGATATAACTGCTGAAAGCGGATTGTAGAGCCAAAAGCATGCAGAGATGAGTGCTAATTTTTTATCGTCTGATGAATCCAATGACTGATCCTCCTGATACTGCATTTGTAATTCCATTCGTACTAGAGCGAAAATAAGTATTCCGAGCAGTAGATCAAACATCGCGTAAATTAGTTTTCCGAATACAGGATGCAATAAAACGTTGGGTATTTGCATGTATGCCATAATAGGGCTGTAACGATAAGTGTGCCGGTTAAACGGTGTATCTCCGATTAATACCAGCCGTGCACCGTCTGTTACCACTTTATAGTCTATATCTGTATATGGCACTATCGATGTCGCATCATGCAGTTCGGCGTACAAAATAAGCGCAAGCCGTAACAAAGCAGAGATTATGAGATGATTTCTGAAACTAAGATGCCATATGTTTTGGCATAAATTCTTTACACGAATCATCTCTGTCGATTGATAGTTTACAACTTTGTCTTTAGTTCTTTAGCAGTTATATGTATGCAGCTTAAAAATTCTTTGAACTCGGTCTCACAAGTTTTTTGCTGAACGTTAATATCCCTAACGACGCACGCTGCATATAGTGATGCCTGGTCAGCACACCTTGTAAGTAGTATTGGGTAGTTACGAAGTCGGTTTTTGGCTTTGCGAACAGACTCCATACCTTAGCGCTTATGCGGTGGTACAGGTGGACCTTTTAAGGGTAAAGGATCTGCTATAAAGGCGTCGTAAAGTGGCTTTGAGAAGAATATTAAAAGTGATGTGGTTAAAAAAGAAATTTGAAAGAGACGCGGATTACGCTTAATCCATGAGCGTCTCGGAAGTACAGCTGTACGCTTGCGCAAAACTGTTTGTTGTTTCCTGTCTAATAATTGCTGAATATCTTTTGGCGGCTTATATGGAGGCACTGTTGGTGTTGGCATTATATGCTATACCTAAACAAAGATTTTATTATTATAGTCACTATGAAAACGAAATAAAATGTGTACAGCACCTGCTAGACAGTTCTGAATTGCCTTCTGCTTTGGGATTTTGTAAATAGGGTTTTTCCAAATCAATACCGCTGCAGCACAGCGACTCCTTGTGCCACTTTAAACAGCACATACGCATTTGCTCAAGAACCTCAGTGCATAGGTGTTCCTGGTAGTTTTTTTCTGCAAGTGCGTTTTTGTATAAATTTATATTTTTCGAGAACTCATGCAAATATATGATTACGTATGTATGTACATACGTACATGTACATGTAAAAGAATGTTGCATAAGATTCTGAAACACGCTGTTTTCATACCTTTCAAACAAGATTGTATGCGACATGCGTGAGGTTTGCACGGATCCTTACCAACATTGGACATTTACTTAAATCGGTAATGTTTGTAGTTCCAGGTTTATTTTTACACTGTAAAGTATTAAAGTATTGTCGTAGGTATAATTTTAATGTGGCATGGAGTTTGACATTCACAGTGGACTGTTGTGAGGATGCCACACTGTGAAAATCTTAAAACAATCAGACAGTCTCAGGCTCTGCAAACATGCTGCCACATATTCCAAATAAATGTCCTAAAAAAATAAAAATATTTACGCAAAAATTTAAATTTGAATTATCTTTATACCTTAAGTATTAAATAAAAATGTCGATTAACTTAAAAAAAAATATTGGCTGACTTTTTATAATCTTATTCTAACATTTCGTGGTGAATGAAAATACAAACTTATGTGCATGTGAATTTTTGCCATTCTCAATAAACCAACATTAGGAACAATTCTATGTAAAAATATAAAACAAGCAAGTTATACTTCAAGTTTGCAATCTCTGTTGAATAGCTCTGGAATTTATTAAAAAAAATTAGTAGGAATGCCGTCGAAAAAGAAAAAGTATAATGCCCGTTTTCCAGCGGTGAGTAAAATATACAAGATTTTGTCGCAGAATTTCATAGTTGTGTGGAAATGTTGGGCGTCTATCAGTACCACAAAGATGGGCTTATCAGTTTGAATGATGCAAACGTGCTTTATGTATTATTTTAATCATTTTTGTTTTGGGTTTTTTCAATTGACAGGGACGTATTAAGAAAATTATGCAGAGTGATGAAGAAATTGGGAAGGTTGCGCAGGCGGTTCCCGTTATCATTTCTCGGACTTTGGAGCTATTTGTGGAGTCACTTTTAACTAAAACAATGCGTATTACCAATTCGCGCAACGCCAAAACACTTTCACCATCTCATATGAAACAATGCATTATGTCCGAGCAGAGATTTGATTTTTTAAAAGAGCTTGTAAGGAATATACCAGATATCAGTGTAGCCGAAGAAGCGGCGTTTAGTTATAATGAAGACGATGCGCATAGCTCGGAGGAACAATATCCAGATTCAGACACGCCATATGACCTAAGTTTGCCTTCAACATCAATACGAGCGTTGCCAAATGGAACCAATGCCTATGTGCGCTCTGTTAGCTTAAATGGAAGTGGACAAAAGCGAAACCATAATCCATCTACCCCTTCAGTGATAATGCAAACGCCATTCGGCTTGTCACAGATGCAGCGGCAGATAGCGCATTTGCCGACAAAGTTGGCACGCTCAGAATCGACACCTGCGTATACGCCACGGGGTAGGCCACCCAACAATAATGACTGCTACAGTAGTAGACAAACACAAGGCACTGCCATACCTGCACCAATTTGCAGCTACGAGCTGCTGAAGAAGCCTATAGTTAAGATCAATTATAGCAACGTCCAAATATCAGATACATCACTTTTCCCAACAGGCGTCGATACCGGTAGCACGTCTAACGCCGCTTTAAGCTTAAATATTGTGTCACCTGTTATTAACATTGATCTATCAAATATTGTTGCATCTGGAACTGTGCCCACCCCAACAAAAATCAGCTATGGAACATTATCGACGGATAAGTCGTGCGTCAGTGGAAATAACAATTCAATTACTAAAATTGAATCATCTGTTGACTATACCGCTGAAAAGAATGGAACTCCAATCATTCCTAAGGCCAATTTGGCATCAGCGCCATTAACTGATTCGGTATTTGAATTAGATGAAGACTATGACAACATTTAAGTAGGAATTTGTATAGTCAGTTTTAGATTATTACTACAGTAAATTGTACTTCAGATTTAAGTAAGCAGATAATAACTTTTGAAAAATAAAGACAATTTAAAGCGCTGCGAAATCTTGTAATATTTTAATTCATAAAATTAGCGCCACTAATATTAATGTATAAAGAACCAAACATTTTCTTAACAGCATTACACGTTAATTCATTCGTAAAAATTGCTCGTTAAATTTCCTTTATGTAGTTAAACAATTTTGTAAAATGAAATCGAATGTATATGCAGATGTAAATCGAGCAGAGAAGCCAATTTTGCGCTGCGATTTTTGGAACTTGTCCATACACAGCTTTCAACGTAGTCGTGCCTGCAAAAATAAATGTAGAGCCACTTGCAATTACTTTTTACTTTAATATGTTTAAGATGATTGCGACTATTGTAATAACTAATTTTACTAAATTTGTATATGAATATGTAAAATCACGCACATACATATCTATGTTTTAAATAAATATTTATTACTGGTTTTTACCTATGATAAATCATGTATAGGAATTATAAAATAAAACATATTACTGAGGCACTTTTGGCGTTTATAACAATGAAGAATACAATTAAAGAAAATGAATGACCATAATGCTTTAGATTAAATTGCCTAATTACATTTACATGTCAAGAAAGGTATAACAATAAAATTTTTATTTGGGTACAATATCAATGCATATGTATTAACTAGGTTCATATAATTATATTTTTTAACTAATAGAAATTTTGGCACGAGGAGACATTGCTTTTACAAAAATCGGCTGTTCTATTTTGTAGTATTTGCCTTAAGTCTAAGAATTACATGGTAATTGCTTAAAAGATTGCAGTCTGTAGTTGACGAACTTTTTTTTGATGTTATAAGAAATTTCGTCCGGCAAATGACACTTTACGAGATCGAAATAGTCAAAATAATTAGCGAAGCTATTTACACGGGGGTCCATTAAAGATAACGCTTACTAAACGCTCATTAAATATAGACGGTTTTGAACTTACTTGACATAAATACGCACATAAATATATACAGTTAACTGATCAGTAAATTTTTAGGAAAATATAAAATATTACAACAAATTAAACAGACTTGTTAATTTTAAATATAAATAATATTTTTCCTTTTTACATATAAATCTCAAAATGTTAGGTAAACCCACGACTTGGCGACTGAACCGGCGATGGTGGTGGCGGCAGCGGGGAAAAGTAAGTTGAACTCCTCGATGACGGCGACGGTGGACATGAGGACTCCGGGACAATGCGAACATCGCTGTGATAATGGGAGCGAGGCGTGGGCGGCGGCGGATAGGGTTCGCTATCATAGCCAAACTGCAAACAGACTACAGCAGAGCTAGATAATAGTTTGTTGGGGCCACCATTACTATTGTTACTATTTGATTTGCTAGTATAATTGGAATCCGATTCGTCGCAAATATCCGTGGAACATGGCGTTGGAGGGGGTGGTTGATTAATTATCTTGTAGTGCCTGTAAGGACGACGCGAACGCGTAGCCGGCGAAGGCGGTGGATTTATTGGATACGCCACCATGCTGCTACCATTGGTCGTTGAACTGGAGGCACCAGTTATATGGTTTCGATCGTACGAGTTCATACTGTTCCGCGAGTTTATCGTCGACATACGAACGGCATCTGCAACGGAGGCTATTTTCGAGACTCTTTGCGACTTAGTCAGTGTAGAGGGTGACAGGGGATCTGATGCCTGGTCATCCTTTGGTTCTGTGCGGCTTTTACCAATGCGTGTGCGACAAAATTGCAGCAAGTAAACAATAGAGAATATGATTATCATAGTAGCTCCAATTAATATCATAAAAATGCGCTTGTCTGAGACTGGTGCCATTCGACGCTGCAGGCAAATATCTACCGACTCGTCCGCTCCATCTGCACAGTTCTCCCAGCCGTCGCAAAGCAATGCAGCAGAAATGCAAAGCTATAAGATTATTGATTTTATTTATTTACACACAAAATTCAGAGAGATACCAACCTTATTAATGGGACACTGAAATTCGCCCGGTCTTTTACAGCAGTCGGCTTCGTCGTGCCCATTGGCACAGTTAGTTGTTCCGTCGCAAACCAATGCCTTGTCAATACACTCACCAGACTGACAGCTGAACTGATCAGCACGGCATGAAGGGCAACCAACCTCGTCAGATTTGTCTGGACAGTCTTTTTGGCCGTCACATCGCCACGACGCTGGTATACAGTCCTTGTTCATATCACTATTTCCGGCCACAGGTGCTGCACAGGTAAAGTGATCCGGCCCGCAAGCAGGCAGAGCACCGCAGTTCTCTCTGTCCTCAAGCAACATTAGGTGCTTGGGACAGGAACAAATATCGCGTGTATTCCCAATATTCTCGCCATCTGCTATGCAAATGTGCGAGCACTTTGTGCGACTATGCAAGCAGGTGTGATTACGGAGCAACTTCGAATCAGGCGTCCACACAGCTCGTATATCCGTAATCTGCAGCAAACGTTGAAGTTCCGCCGAGCGGCGCTCGCCAGTCACCGTGATGCGCTCCACTCCAGTTTTGTCATCCAACCAGTATACAAAACCGCCAAGCGCCGCAATGTTTATCACCTGTGAGATGTGCATGGACACCAGCGTTTTTCTTAAGAGAAAGTGAAAATTAATAGTAATTCAATTATGTCAAGTAACGCGAATGCTCGTCTTACTCTTTATGTTCTTACATGTTTTTGCCGTTAATATCCATTGCATCTATTCGCTTGCCGTGTGCATAGTAAATCATATCAGACTGCTGATCCAATGCAAGCGTCGTAACACCCTCAAGCTTATAAGCTAGTTCCATGCGTTCATTACCATCCACGCGAGCTCTTATTATAGCCTGATGGCTACCAACATCTGACCAAAAGATTAAACGCTTTACTGCATGAACGGCAATGTTGCGCGGTTTCTCTGAGTCGCCCGTGTCAATTACACCAATTGATTCGCCAAGGAAACTAAAAAAAAAACAACGATAACAAATTGTTGACAGAACCTATTTTTGATTTTTTGAGAAGTTACCCACTTCGTTACATTGATGCTGTTTGAGTAGGAGCACGTCCAGAAAAGTAAGCGGCCAATTATATCAATAGCAATGTCGAATGGTTGGCCTGTGTTGACCAGCACACTAGTTTTGGTGCCATTGGCTAGAGACCGTTTAATGCTATGACTACGTCCCTCAATCTGTGATTTTAAATGATATAATAAACAGAGAAAATTGATTAAGTCATAAATAATTTAACGGGAAAACCAACGGTTTTAGCGGCCCTTGCCTTATTTGATTTCTATTCGTTATGGAGCCAAAATATATAGGACTTATTTGACTTTTTATACCCTGAACCCATGTAATGAGAAAAAGAATATAATGGTTTTGAGCATATGTATGTAGGAAGAAAGCATATCCAGCCCCATAGAGTATACGTTTTCTTGATGAGCATAAACACCACGAAAAAGATAATAGCACCACCAAGCAACTTTTTTTACAGTCCAAAAAGCAAACATCAACTTTTGCAATTTTTTCAAGTGAGTATTTCTTTATAATGCTAAGAGTTTGAACTAAACGAAGAGTATAAGTTTTTATTGATACTATAGTTGAAACATTTATTTTATTTTTGTTTTTTGGAAAAAGTGTCAAAATCTTGCGAAGGGTACCAATTTTTCCAACTTCTTTTTGGCTTTTGAAAATTATTGATTTAACGAGTGTTTTCTGAGATATACAAGCACCGCACTAATATTTAAGACATGTCGTTGCATTGTTGCGGTTCTTAAAGGATCTCAACTGCTGTAGCAAATCAACTATTTGTCAAGAAAGTAGAACAAAACACATTATTAATCACTTGTATTTGCCTTCTTTTTATAGTTTTTAATGTATTATTTTATATTATTTTAATCGAAAACCTAACTAATCGATCAACATTTCTGTGAGATTTTCAAAAATATTTAAATTTTTGATAATTTCGTCCTTTTTTAACTTTACAGTGCATTTTACGACCAATTATCATTAAATGTTGGCCTATTTACTCCTCAATGACCGAAGTAACAGTAATAAGTTGTCAAATATAATAAAAACATAATTTTATAAAGGTTGATTTGGTAAACATAACGATTTTTCCGAAGATTTCATGAGTTTCATGAGTGATGCTTTTATTTCTTTCGCAAGATTTAACATTTTCCAAAACACAAAAATAAAAAAAATGTTTCAACTTTAGTATCAATAAAAACTTATACTCTTCGTTTAGTTCAAACTCTAAGTATATAAAAACAAAAAATACTCACTTGAAGAAATTTCAAAAGTTGATGTTTGTTTTTTGGACTGTAAAAAAAAAGTTACTTGGTGATGCTATTATTTTTTTCGCGGCTGTACATATAAACAAGTAATGTAAGTGTAGTGTCTATGGTTCAGTGCAGACGGCTTGATTATGATGTCTCTACTAGGGCCTTCTTACTTATTAATATACACAACATCTTATTCTGCTTACCCAGTATATATGATGCGAAATGGGATCATAGTCAACAGCACGAATATTCTTGCCAGACACTGGTAATGGTACATTTGGACAGTCTGTTGCGTTTGGAAGTAAGCGGCCGAAACTGTTGCGCTGGCTGAAAATAATGTAGTTGCGAGGGGGTATGCAAGATACGCCATCCTTGGAAAGCTGATAGTGAGTGGGGCAGGCACATGTCATTCCTCTTTTAACAGGCTGAGCAAGACACAAATGCGAGCAGCCGCCGTTGTTTAGCTTACAAGGATTGACACCGATCTGTCGGTTGTCATTAAAAACCAGTAACGATGTTATGTATGTCATTCCGGAGTGCACTAGGCTGCGATTTTGTCCTGTGACTTTGTGCACTCGCTCAATATCGCCTGTGTTCCAATCACTCCAATATACATAGTCTTTATATAGAGACACAGCATACGGTTCATCGATGTCGCTGTTAACTAAAAGCTGTCGTCGTTTACCATCCCAGTCGGCGCACTCAATCTTTGCCGGTCGTGATTGAGTTGCCCAATAGAGACGTCTTGTGTCCTGGTCAAAAGTCAAGCCCGCAGCATTATTTGCACCCGTTATGATAGTTTGAAGTTCGTTGCCGTCCATGGTGGCGCGACGTATCGAGTCGGATGGCGACTCAGTCCAGTACATATACCCGCGTCGCGGTTCTAATACAAGAGAACGCGGCTCTTCCACACCTTTCCAAAGCAGCACCCGGCGACTGCTGCCATCGAGACGCGCTACCTCAATGCGACGTGCCTCCGCGTCCGACCAGTAGATGTTGTGTCCAAGCCAATCGACTGCTATGCCATCGGGTCCAATGAGTCCCGAATCAACAATGCGCTGCACATAAGAGCCGTTGAGAAAGGCGCGATATATGCATTTGGCTTTCTGATCCGTCCAGTATATGCGCCTCTCTTCCACAGATACGTCCAAGGCATGAGCATCGCGTACATCCTTAAAAGGTATACGCTCGTCGTTGTGATTGCCCTCATTGTATTCAATTGATATACGTCCGATGTGCTCTTGGCGTGAGAACAGTAAAAATGCTGCTGGAACCACGCATGTACGTTTGTCATTAGATAGCTCGTAATCAATAGCACAACGGCAAACGTAATCTCGTGGACGGTTCAGGCAAAGATGAGAGCAGCCACCATTGCGTATGGCACACGCGTTTTGACCACGGACCTCACGCAGCCGAGTTACCTTCAAGCCCATTAAATCTGGATACTGATCAACTACAACGATACGGTTATTGCCTGTAATTTTATGGGCCCGATCAATGGAGCGTCGCTGCCAGTCCGTCCAGTAAAGGTAATCATCTAAGATACTTAATCCAAACAAATGCTTAAGGTTCTCACTGATTACCACACGTCTATCGGAGCCATCCATGTTGGCGACCTCGATTTTATCGGTTTTTCCGTCGCACCAGTAAATTGTTTTCTGCTCAATGTCCAGGGCAATGCCATTAGGCCAACCGAGGTTCTCAGAAACAAGAACAACGCGCTCGGAGCCATCTAGCGAGGCACGCTCAACTTTGGGCTTGCGTTCATTCCAATCACTCCAAAACATCCATCCGAGCGAGGGTGCTACTGCAATAGCACGTGGCTCTTCTAGATGCTCGTATATAAGTACCTTTCGCGCTGTACCATCCAACCGACAAACCTCTATACGATCGGTGACTGTGTCTGTCCAATAAAGATTACGTGCTAGCCAATCCAAAGCCAACCCATCCGGATGCCTTACCTCAGAAGTCACAAAGTCTGTAATACTGCTCCCATCCACATGGGATCGCCTTATTGTATAGGCTTCCACATCAGACCAGTAAATATGCTCATCTACGGGGTCATAATCGATTGCGATAGCATACTTTACTTTGCCCAGCGGCAGCGGAAAAATCGTGTAATCTGGCGAATCAAGTGAAATTTTACTAATCTGCGTGCGCTGCACAATAAAGAGCATTTCCTGCGAGCCATTTGCGCAACTTGTAGAAGTTAATAACTTTACACCCGTGGGACAGGCGCAACTGTATCCTTGCGTATTTGTGGCAAGTAGGCACAAATGCGAACAGTTGCCATTATTGTGGGCACATGGGTTATTTTCATAAGGCTGCAAAGACGCCGACCATGCACGCACCGAGTTTGGCGCCTTTGGTGTATCAATAAGCTCTTTAAGTTCCTTAGTCTGCAAGTCTAGTGCATTTAGAGAGCCACGCAACCAGTCCGTCCAGTACAGGCGATTTTCAAAGTAGGTTAAGCTAAATGGATACTTTAAATTGTTAACTATGGTGCGTCGATTGCTTCCGTCAAGCTTCATGACATCAATAAAGCGATACTTTCCGTCGGTCCAGTATATTAACTCATTTTGTAAATCAACAGCTAACCCGTTTGGCCAGAATATATTATCCTTGATGAGTGTCATTCGAGTGAGCGGATCTCCATCCATAGCAGCACGCTCAATTTTCGGATATTCGCCCCAGTCCGTCCATATAAGTAGCCGCTTAGCGGGCACTACAGCTATGGCACGCGGCTGATCCAATTCCGTCCAGAAAAGCACCTTTTGGAAGTAGCCATTTATTGTGGCAACTTCAATGCGATTTTTTTCCCCATCTGTCCAGTATATCTTGTCGGTATACCAATCGATGGCTAGGCCCTCCGGCTTATCAAGACCTGTAGATATGACAGTTTGCTTAGGTGCCTTAGTTAACGGCAGTGTCGTGTTAGTCTGAGCACATTCTATTATCTCACGCCCGCAGTCTGTCCAGCAAACCAGATTTTTAGAATGGTAAAAGTCTATGGCCATAGCCTCGGCCAGATCCTTGACAATCACATCGATCTGTGGACCACCAGCTGGCTTGGTTATGTTCGCAACTTGAATGTCGTGCCGTGTGCTAAACAATAAAGTGGCTGGTGTGTTAACGAACTGTTGTGAAATTGAAGAAGTGGACACCATTGATGATGAGGCGGCCGATCCGTGGACTGCAAAGAAAATCAATAAGGTCACCACGACGAGGATAAAACTACCACTCATATCTAACAATAATATGTTCTATGACGAAAACGAGTAATGGAAAATTGCAACTACGCATGGTGAGTTGTTGGTATTCTTTTTTATGCAAAATGTCTAAAAAAGTTACGTCGGCCTAGCTTTGCTCTTTGTACAGTGATGTGTCGCAACGAGACGTAAATTTTTGGCAGACATGTTGACACGCGTTTGAGTTTAATTTGAGTTATATTTGTGAGGGTAAGTGATTATTTGTTATTCAAAAGTGCAAAAATAAGCGTTATTATTAAAACTTGCATCAAATAACATATAAATATTAAAAGGAAAACAATGCCAAGCCTTAAAATTAAACGTTTTGCCACAACACCACTGCGTAACTAAATCAAAAACCAATAATTATCTTTTTATCTTTAAAATTTTTTCTGTTTGTTATTTTAGAAGAAAATATTCCCACCTGCAATTTCACCTGCCTTTCTGTAGTGCGTAATTTAGAAAAAAATAGTTGTTTTCCAGACTGGTAGTTAAAAACATTAATAGCACATTTTTAACATTACTATCATATTGTGTATTTTTTCAGAATTGATAAAAAATCAGCAGGTCCAGCATGAGGCACAAATCAAGTTGCTGGCCGATAAAAATGCGAACTAAAGTGGTTTCATTCGGCAGCTGGTAACTGAAAAAAAAAACAGTCGGAGGAAGTTTTCGAAATATTTCCCATAAAAAACTATTAGGATCTTTCGAGGCTGGAGGATGTTATTGGCCCAGATACACGACAAATCTATGTAAGCTAATCAGCTGGAATTAAATTGATATATGTTCTAAAATTTTGTGTATCTTTGTGTTGCAGGGAACAGCAATGAAAAGAATACTGGCCCCAGTTGGCATAAAGAAGGGATTGCCACGAAATTTGTCGGACACCATCGTGAACGAATACAACACCCATGCGGTCAAAGGATTGAAGGCATTTCCAAAATTCTATCGAACGCTTCTTGGTAACATTTTTAAGAAACATTGATTTAATAATTTGTTGAAATTATTATTATTTTTTTCTTTATTATTCCAGACTCCATTCCGGACACGAGTAGTGGCAATATGGAGGAGGAGCTGCGCCTGGCACTTGTGGCAGAAAATTAGAATTACTTTAAAAGAATGTCTTTGAAACCGAAGGCGGAGAAAAATGCAGACCAAAAATAAAATAATTATATAATACTTATAATTAATATTAAATAAATTTAATAAAAATATGTTTTGTTATCAAACTAATAAATGTGATATATTTTTATTACCCCTTGTGGAGGGCATTGGCGTCACGAGAGAAGCATTAGGTCAAAAGAGCGCCTCTTACGTCGCTCCATGCATTACATTAGGTCAAAAGAGCGTCTCTTACATTCTTGTCTGCAGGGCAATAAGTCGAACGAGTCACCACAAATAAGTTCAACCAAATTGCCACACATGTTCTGACTATGTTTTTTGGTTAATAATATGTTTTAAGGGGAAAATGAGCAATGGAAAGTTACAACTACACAGGGTGAGTTGCTGGTACTTTTGATATTTTTGTTGATTGTCATAATAAGAAAATATAAAATAAAATAAATGAAGTTAACTACTCTGTTCTTAATTATGTTTTATTTGTTTTGAGCTATCTTATGGCATAGACATATAAGACCCATCGATTGTTGTGATTTATGTTAATATGTTGGTAACATTGCTTAACCTTTTAGTTGGCTTATAATGTTCATAGTATATCCTAGCCGGGCTTTCTCGACAAGAGCACTTTTACTTATTTATGAATAAAATGCAAGGCTTGTCTTGCCATTGCTAAAATGTAAATGTAAATAGCTAACAGTTGAACTGGATAAGACAGGTAGTCGAGGATTTGAAAGGCTTATTAAACTGCAGCAGAGTAGAGACTGGAGCTACAATAGCTATACAAAATTAAATACTGAATGAGAAACAGTCGTTATTTAAAAATGGAATATGCCGGAGGCTACGGAACTTTAAGTGAACATTGCTACCTGTTTTTGCATCCAACCCAATACCACTAAGTACCACTTGAGGCAAGCTGAGTAGCTACATTATAAGTACAGCTGGTTCGTGGCACCAGGACGGGGGTTGTCTCCAGTGTTAAGCCAGTTGCAACGTAAGTTGCAGCCTTTTAAATGTGTTGAGGGCTTAGATAGCAAAAAAAAAAAGAACAACCAGACAGAGGGATAAAGTCGGTGAGTGAGAAATGGGCCTGACTACCAGCAAACTGACAAGCTTGCTTTGGTTGGCAAAATTTATCTTTTAGTTCCCGCAGCCACTCTGAAATACTTTTATATTTTACTGGCTACTAAACAGATTGGCAACAAAATGCTGTAGGTGGTTTACATGGCAAAATCAATGTTAGTTTATTTTCTTATTTCCACCATTGTTTTAGGCGACAACGTTTGTACGCGACGATGTTAATTTAAGCTTGATCATTTAGCAATATTTAAAAAATTTGAGGGAAAAATTCAGGTTCATCGTGCTCTTAACGTTCGCTTTTTTGATCGCCATCAATCCTCACAGGATGCAATTCGCAAGCTTGCAAAAACTTGCCAAAACTAAGATTCTCGTTCTCGGAATGTACGTGGCAGTAGTAAGCGCAATACAAACAAGTGGAAACGTTGCAGTCGGACGCAACTGACTGCGGTATACTCGATAGTATTAAAAACGGTAAAAAGAGGCCTGATTGCAAAGGGGTACGGATGCGGCAGGGGTGTACGCTGCCTTAAAGATTCTCCAATGCAGTTGGGGATGCCACCAGCTGTCTTTGTTGCAAATTTGGTGACTCTAGCTCAAAGTTTGTAAAATGTGGGGAAAGGGGGACTGGGGGCGGTATGGGTGGGCGTGGCATCCAAATTTTTGATGCAGATCTTTGTGGAATGTCAATTGCTATTTTCATACCAAATTTTGTGACTCTAGCTCAAAGATTGTAAAATGTGGGGAAAGGGGGGGCTGGGGCGGTATGGGTTGGCGTGGCATCCAAGTTTTTGATGCAGATCTTTGTGAAATGTCAATTTCTATCTTCATACCAAATTTTGTGACTCTAGCTCAAAGTTTTTTAAAGGTGGCGAAAGGGGGGACTGGGGCGGTATGGGTGAGCGTGGCATCCAAATTTTTGATGCAGATCTTTGTGGAATGTCAATTGCTATCTTCATACCAAATTTGGTGACTCTAGCTCAAAATTTGTAAAAGTGGGGAAAGGGGGGCTGGGGGCGGTATGGTTGGCCGTGGCATTCAAATTTTTGGTAGAGGTCTATGTGGGATGTCAATTACTATCTTCATACCAAATTTGGTGACTCTAGCTCGAAGCTTGTAAAATGTGGTGAAAGGGGGGCTAGGGGTCGGTATGGGTGGGCGTAGAATCCAAATTTTTGGTGCAGATCTATGTGGAATGTCAATTGCTACCTTCATACCAAATCTGGTGACTCTAGCTCGAAGTTTGTATAAGGTGGGGAAAGGGGGACAGAATGGTTGGGCGTGGCTCCAAAACTTTGATGCAGATTGTTGGGGGTCGTTACCAGCTATCTGCCTACCAAATTTGGTGGCTCTAGCTCCACTAATCTGGAAGATACACGCATATAGGCTTTTTTGACTTTAAAATGCGGGGGGCGGAATGGGTGGGCGTGGCTCCAAAATTTTTGATGCAGTTTTTTGGGGGTTTCTAGTAGCTATCTGCCCACCAAATTTTGTAGTTCTAGCTGTAAGGATGTGCGAAATATGTGGATTTATCGGTTTTGAGTTATCGAATTTATCGATTTGCTAGCCCCCCAGTTATCTTGACACTTTAATTTACTATCCCATAGATAAAGAGAATTGGAAAGTTTCAAGTCTCTAGCTTGAAGGGTGTGGAAAAAAGTGGCGAACATACAGACGGACGGACAGACGGACGGACGGACATTGCACAAACTCAATATACTCTTTACCTTCGGTATCGAGTATAAAAAGAACATTAATGTTCTACAACAAGATACCCTAGCGAACTTTGTTGGAAAGTTCATTACATTCATTTAAGCTTTTAACTAGTTTCAAATATTATAAACGCAATAAAATAAAACAATTGGAAACGTTGCAGTCGGACGCAACCGACTGCGGCATACTCGATACCAGTATTAAAACCGGTAAAAAGAGGCCTGTTTGCAAAGGGGTACGGATGCGGCAGGGGTGTACGCTGCCTTAAAGATTCTCCGATGCAGATGGGGATGCCACCAGCTGTCTTTGTTGCAAGTTTGGTGGCTCTAGCTCAAAATTTGTAAAATGTAGGGAAAGGGGGGCTGGGGGCGGTATGGGTGGGCGTGGCATCCAAACTTTTTATGCAGATCTTTGTGGAATGTCAATTACTATCTTCATACCAAATTTGGTGACTCTAGCTCAAAGTTTGTAAGTTTGTTGGGAAAGGGGGGCTGGGGGCGGTATGGGTGGGCGTGGCATCCAAATTTTTGCTGCAGATCTTTGTGGCATGTCAATTTCTATCTTCATACCAAATTTGGTGACTCTAGCTCAAAGTTTGTAAATGGTGGGGAAATGGGGGTGGAAAGGGTGGGCGTGGCTCCAAAACTTTGATGCAGATTGTTGGGGTCGTTACCAGCTATCTTCCTACCAAATTTGGTGGCTCTAGCTCCACAACTCTGGAAGATACACGCATTCCCGTTTTTGACTAAGCGTTGGGGCTGATGGGGGCGGCTAGGGTAGTATTGGTGGGCGTGGCATCCAAACTTTTGATGCAGTTTTTGGGGGGTCATCATCGCCTATCTTGGCACCAAATTTGGTGGCTCTAGCTCAAAAACTGTGGGAGATATAAGCTTTTTGACTTTAAATTGCGGGGGGCTGGGGGCGGAATGGGTGGGCGTGGCTCCAAAATTTTTGATGCAGTTTTTTGGGGGTTGCTAGTAGCTATCTTCTTACTAAATTTGGTAGTTCTAGCTGTAAGGATGTGCGAAATATGTGGTTTTATCGGTTTTGAGTTATCGAATTTATCGATTTGCCAGCCCCCCAGTTATCGTAGAACCCCCATCTTGACACTTTAATTTACTATCCCATAGATAAAGAGAATTGGAAAGTTTCAAGTCTCTAGCTTGAAGGGTGTGGAAAAAAGTTGCGAACATACAGACGGACGGACGGACGGACGGACACCATGACGGACATTGCACAAACCCAATATACTCTTTACCTTCGGTATCGAGTATAAAAAATATGAAAAGCCTACGATAGGTTGGCTGATAATCCAGCCATTTAGGATGACCATGTTTCAGTTCTTTTCATAACTGCGCTAAGCTTATAATAAAGCACCTGTATCCCGCCCACACACTCAACAAGAACGCAAACAGCTCGAACACGATTGAATGTAACCATGGCCAGGCCTATGCCCCACAATTCATATCATAACAACGATGTGGGTTGGTCAGAAAAAACAGCAGTTAGAGCGCCCATCCAAGCCACAGGCAGCACTACTTGCTGTTGTGTTAATGTTTTCTGCTGCTGTTGTTTATTTGCTGAAATTTCCTGCAAGCTCTTCCATCCGCTAGAACTGTTTGCCAGGTTAATTTTACATCGTTCTCTTGCTTAAGTTAAGATTGGGAGTCGTGCTGCCACAACTTCTAACTATGTATGTATCAAGTTTGCTGTCTGACTAACACTACATTACGAAAAAGAAGTCTGAAAAGCACTAAAACACATTTATACGTAAATTGCGTGCATGTCTTTAGGGCATTGACCCAAAATCATTTGTGGGTATCACTATCCTAATGCAGCATATTAAAATCGAAATCACTGACATATTTAACGTAGCATTAATTAAGCAGTATTTAATACCGTGCTGCCAACTTCTTCGGCGTTTGACAAACTAATGTGTGTGTATATGCATGTTGTGTGATTACATATCTGTAAATTGTTGGCAATAAAAACATGAGTAAAACACCCTTTTTATAATCGATACCGAAGGTAAAGAGTATATTGGGTTTGTGCAATGTCCGTCATGGTGTCCGTCTGTCTGTCCGTCTGTATGTTCGCAACTTGCTTCCACACCCTTCAAGCTAGAGACTTGAAACTTTCCAATTCTCTTTATCTATGGGATAGTAAATTAAAGTTTCAAGATGGGGGTTCTACGATAACTGGGGGGCTGGCAAATCGATAAATTCGATAACTCAAAACCGATAAATCCACATATTTCGCACATCCTTACAGCTAGAACTACCAAATTTGGTGGGCGGATAGCTACTAGCAACCCCCAAAAAACTGCATCAAAAATTTTGGAGCCACGCCCACCCATTCCGCCCCCCGCAGTTTAAAGTCAAAAAAGCTTATATCTCCCACAGTTTTTGAGCTATAGCCACCAAATTTGGTGCCAAGATAGGTGATGATGACCCCCCAAAAACTGCATCAAAAGTTTGGATGCCACGCCCACCGATACTGCCCTAGCCGCCCCCAGCTGCCCCAACGCTTCGTCAAAAACGGGAATGCGTGTATCTTCCAGAGTTGTGGAGCTAGAGCCACCAAATTTGGTAGGAAGATAGCTTGTAACGACCCCCAAAGAACTGCATCAAAGTTTTGGAGCCACGCCCACCCTTTCCACCCCCATTTCCCCACCTTTTACAAACTTTGAGCTAGAGTCACCAAATTTGGTATGAAGGTAGCAATTGACATTCCACATAGATCTGCAGCAAAAATTTGGATGCCACCCCCCATCCATACCGCTCCCAGCCCCCCTTTCCCCACCTTTTACAAACTTTGAGCTAGAGTCACCAAATTTGGTATGAAGATAGCAATTAACATTCCACAAAGATCTGCAGCAAAAATGTGGATGCCATGCCCACCCATACCGCCCCCAGCCCCCCTTTCCCAACAAACTTACAAACTTTGAGCTAGAGTCACCAAATTTGTAAGGAAGATAGCTTGTGGCATCCCCATCTGCATCGGAAAATCTTTTAGGCAGCGTACACCCCTGCCGCATCCGTACCCCTCTGCAGTCAGGCCTCTTTTTACAGGTTTTAATACTGGTATCGAGTATGCCGCAGTTGCGTCCGACTGCAACGATTCCACTTGTTTAAATAGGCATTTTTGATGATATTATGGCCTTAACCCATTAATTGGTTAAAAAGGGTGTGTGCAAATATAAGTGCATATATTCTTGATCAGCAAAAACAGCCGAGTGATTTGGCTATGTCTGCCTGTCTTGCGGTATGAACGCGTTGATAGCAGAGATATAAGAGCTAGAGACCTAAGATTTTGAATTTTAAATCGCGTATACTATGCGAAGATCAAGTTAAGTCAAGTGAAGTTAAGTTAATCATTTAGCGGCGCAGAAGTGCAGGCACTTTCTGTATAGCATGCACACACAAATACATACAAACAATGACTGGACACATTATGTCTAGGTTTTAGGGTATCTTCTTGTCGACCTATTTCGACTAGAGCCTTCTTAGTTTTTTGTTTACATCCTAAACCAATGAAATGAGTAAAAATGATATAAAATGGTATAAGCCGGAGATAATAATGTTTAAAGTTTAGTCTACAGTAGCGCAGTTTTGCATTCGATTTCTGTATATGCGTACGCATACACATTCGTTTAAAGAATACTGAACGCGTTATGTCCAGTGGTAAGGGTAACGCTGCCAAGTAAAATAAATAAGTACTCATAATAAATAATATGTGGTGTAATGAATGTTTGTGTTACTTCTTCAGTTTGGGCTAGTTTACCTATGTTAATATATGTACTGCTTAACGTCAACTCAAAATAATCAAACCAACATCATAAGCTGAATATAGATTTTTGTATACGTGCGTATGAATGTATGTATGTACATAGGTGCTACAGAAACAGCTCAGTACTAAGATACATACATAAATATGTTAAATGTATCACATAAATGTATAGAAAAACGTGTGCCCTTACCATTTTTATACTGCAAACTATTTGTGATACAACAGCAAATGATAGTTAGAACGCTTATCAGAAAACTGAAGTAGCCATAGTCTTTGCTACAGTTTATTGCACATTTTATCTTTGTTATTTGGCACAATTGTTTATGCTTAATATTAGTACGATGACTTGTGTATGGCCCACGAGTCATTTTATACACCACGGCCCAAAGACTCGAAAGACATTTGACGTGAAAAACTTGAGATCAAAAGGAAATCAAACTTATCGATTTTTATTTTAAAACACAAATTTGATCATATTCAAAACATGACACGTTTATTTGAAAACGCAGTTATTGTTATATTTGTGAACGGAATAGTCAATCCATTTCAATGTCTCATTACCGATGTTTATTTTTTATTCAGCAGTCGATGAGCATTGTACCACTGTTAGCTTAAGTTATTTTGCTCATTGGTTTGAGTCTGATGTTAAAGTGTTGGCGCAGCAACCCGGCATCTATGTATCTTTACACTGCATTTCCGCACTCGAAACATGCACATATAGCCAAAATAAATGAATCAATAAAATAGACGTTCTACGCGTCTTTATAGCAGGCCATACATTTTTCTGCGCTGCTTATTTCCATACAAAAAAATTACACTTGGCATGAACTTGTTTTTTACACTTCTGCCGACATGCACGACCTGCCAGGCGATGCACGTTTCCCACATAAACACTTCGAAGTATGTATTAACTTAATTCAACATTATCGCGCTTTAAAAATTGTTTCCCCGAGATGGTAGCCATTTTGTTACTGTTTAATTGTCGAGTTTAAGATTATTAAACCTTGTGATGCTTCCACTCAACGCTCGATACTACTCGATACTAATCGTATGCAGTCAAATGCCAATTCAGCAGTTCAGCAGGTTTAACATTACGCGAAATGATTTCTACATTTTGTTGAACTGTTATTGAACTGTAAACTATGTAAACATTAATTGTTATTTTTCACTAATTCTTGTGTTTGTTTAATCTTAATGCGAATACATAGAATATAAATTAACTATTAAAAATTAGATATAAATTACGGCTACCCTGCACACCTTATCCAGCTGTGTTAAAGTTTATGTAAGTTCATACCGATAATTAATCAACCCATAGCAAATTTAGTTAGTTTGTATGCAACGCGACGATAGTTTTATTTATTTATTAACTTAATGATTACAGAAATAAGCTTAAGATTTTTAAACGGTTCAATATCTGAAATCAATCGTAGATAAAGACCATATGCCTAGTTTCGATGAGTGCTAGGCATGGTTGTCCATAAACTGTAACTCTGACCACAACAGTATTGCATTTAGTGGCAACGGCCGGGGCTGAGGAGATAGCAACATAACAGATTGTCGTTCCATGTCCACATTGGTCCTATAAAATGAATTTGGCACAAATAAAAATAAAGTACGTTTTAAAGTATGTTTCAAAGTCTGCAACTTACACACAACAGAACCCAGCAATATTGGTGCCAATGACATCTTCCTCCGGTGACTCTGCGAAGGTTAGCGTTAGAATGTGATGTAATAGCGATAGTGTGGGCGTAACACCCACAACTTTTGTTTTGTTGTCTTCCGCCTTCATGCCAATCGGCATACAAGAGTCAGGCAGCGGTGGGGCACCAATTTTGTACAGTCGCAGGTCTTGAAACTTAACCTCAAACGAAAATGGATAGAAAGGTGAACGTAGATTGCCATAAAAGTATTCTTTAATGCGCTGTTCTCGAGATTCGTGACGCAATCCCTTACTACGTTCCACTACCCCGCCACTTTTCGGCAGAAGTACGACATGGACGTTGGAGGGCACATCACGCAGAAGATCATTGTACAAGCGTTCCTGATCTAAAACAAAAATAGCACGAGTGCGATATGCTCGTGCTGCATGTAATAAGTGCTCATATCCCGATTCCTTCACCCATCCACAGGTGTTGACAATAATGCCAGAGCTTTTAGCTGTACAAATATTGATTTCTTATTACAAATTTCAAAATGTTTTATTAACCTTACTTACTGCGCTTATTTGCATCCAGAGATTGTAGCGTTACTTCGGCCATTTTTGATACAACTGCATTGTAAAGCACGCTATTTCCACTAGGGGACTTGTGACCAAAATGATAAACAAGTGGCGCTGTTTTGGCAAATCCTTCCTCAATGCTAGCTGGTCGTTCTATAAGAATAGTGGCTACGTTGCCGGATATAGAAATTGCACCCTGCCCCACATCAAGATCGGCGTACAGTGGTCGTCTACCCACGCGAACCGCATAGTTAAGCAAAATCCGACATAGTGTGCTTTTTCCTACGTCCATTGGTCCTACGATTAGGACAACTGGACCACGTTTGTCCCTTTGCTCTGCCTCGAGGCGAAACTGTTCTAAGGCTGCATGACAATTGATATATTGCACCATTGGTGTCTCTTTTGACATATAGCATACATCCATTTGGCCAGACACGTGAAGCACACAGCCCTGGTAGGTAAATATAGCCACTTTGGCTCCTACTCCAAATTCATATTTCTTTTTTTTCACCAATTCAGTGCCAAAAAGCTCTGCAAAACCAGTCACAAGCTACAAAAAAGGTTTTTTATTAAACAATAGCCAACGAAAAACTAAAGTAACATACATACCGTGACCAGAACCTTGGTATCTTTTTGCTCAATTTCGAATCGTAGCTCGGAGTCTGCCTCCAAACTGTACTCCCTGCCCTGACAACTGTCTTCTGACATAGTTAAATAAGTAGGTAAAATAACCACAACAACAGTTGCATCAATCGTTTCGTTCAGCACTAAATCATTTGAACGTGTTTTAACGCAACAAATGAACTTTTTTATCAACAGTGATGCCAATGTAACCTTTTTCTTAACGATTTGTTACTAGTAACTCGTGTTTGTTAGAGGAATTTTTAACCAGATAAGTATTTTTAATGTATTAAAACGCACTGTTTGATCATCACATTGACTAGACTTCTTTACTTATCAATATTGCCAGTGAGGCCAGATTAAATATTAAAACATTCATGGTAACTTTTCCAACAAATTGTGTGTGAAGATGCATTAAAATTTCCAATTAATAAATAACAGCACAGCGAAAAAGATATAAAAAACAAAAGTATTTCATTACAACTTATTCATACAGGTTACATATTATAAGTGAAATTCATTTGCACGCATTTTCTCGTCGATTCCGTTTTTTCACGTTAAAAAGGGAAAGCCAGAGCAGTTCATTGTAATTAACGCAGTGTTGTATCTAGCACCAATATAGTTGCGGTGTGCAACACTTAATAAAGATGCTCAACAAATTTGGCGCGGAGTAAATGTGCAGACGCTGCAGTTTACCCATTCATTTAATTGTTTTGTGTCTGTTTGCGTTTACCATAATTAAATAATGCGCCCGCACACAAGAAATAGCCCAGATAAACGCAAGGAGAAATCAAAACCAACCTTAGAAGTTTCAGATGACGACACTTCATTTCAAACACCAGATCGCGAGGATTACACCGACTATGGCTTAGAGTTTACTACAAGCCGCTTAGCAGAACTAAATACATCGCCTAAATGCTCCACGCCCCGAAGGCTGGCGCAACAGGGTCGTCGTTATAATACAAATGCCACCGAAGATAGCGATAATGCGGAGAATCAGCCACCCGCAACCACGCCATTGCGACACACGTCAAAAAAGGCTAAAAAGCCTCTCAGGCCTGCTGCGGCCCGAAACACAAACCTTCCAATTCAGCGCGTTGCCGCACCAACAAAGACAGCTTCTTCGAGACGCAAACAAACTAAGCCGGAGAAACGTCTGGAAAAAATGCATCGTGAGATTGTGTTTTTGCAGCAAACCGACCAATTCTTAATACCCCGGTTGCCATTTTCTCGTTTGGTACGCGAAATAATGATGGAACACACAAAGACGCCTTTTTTTGTGACTAAGGGTGCATTGGAAGCCATACAGACAGCAACAGAAATGTACCTAACCCAACGTTTCCAGGATGCTTACTTGCTAACCCAGTATCGTAGCCGCGTAACTTTACAGGTGCGAGACATGGCACTAGTGGCATATTTCTGTAAAACGTACGGAAATCTTTAACACCGTGTTATTTATGAATGTATTTGCTTGATATTTGTTACTTGAAAAGCTTATAAGTTAATTTTATTATTGCAGAAAAGCCATTTTAATCTCCGTCTGAGCGAGTTTTCACCTTGGTGAATCAGTAAATGTATTATTATTATTGTTTAATAATGTCTTATCCGCTGTCAAGCACTTTTTTTTAGTATTAAAACAAATGCGTTTTCAATTATCTAAATCTGTCCAATCGATTTAATTTTTTTCCTGTTTGTTAAAGTCAAAAGCAGTTGTTTATATTGAGTGACCATTATATTGCTTAAATTTTGCTTATTTTTCTTAGTGAGCAAGAAAATAGGCACTTATATTTCAACATAAATTGTAATATATTTGTAATGGAATAACACACAGTTTATTTAGATTCAGGCGCACGCTCAATAAAAACTAAATAATAAAACGAAGCGAATCCTATAAATGTGTCTTTCTGTGACTTGGGCTTTGCCGCAAAATTGAGCTTTGAGCGAGCCAAAAGTTGAGTGTTTTTGGCATGTGATTTTATCTCATTTCTTTGATGCACTAAATAACATTGAGTGCAGCATGACTTACTGCAGGCTCTAGTGTATTTGTTACAATTTACACAAGTATATAAAATGTATATATATATAATTACATAATATAATATATATGCATAAAATTGATATATGTATGCCTCCAGTTTTTTTTTTTTTTTTTTTGTTACAACATTTATAAATTAATTACGCTAAAATTTGTTTCATTTAACATTTTGACGTTGAATTTTGTTGGGTTGAATTTAAATTTCGTTGAACTTGTGCTAACACAGTTAACATTTAAAAAAAAAAAGAGCAATTAGTAAACATTACTTTAAATCAGTATGACCTAATATTCTAGTGCGCTTTGCTCTTAGACTTCCGGTGAGAAGTACCACCATTTTTATCGGCTCCAAAATTGCTTTGGCTGCCCACAGAAATTGTGTTGGACACCTTGGGACTATACGGTATTCTAAAAAGTTCGATGCGCAGATGATAGCAAATTTCGAGGCAAACTTGCGCACAGTAACGCAACAGATCCTGTGTACCCCAAGCTAGCGTAAACCAGAGCAGCCAAATCTCTGGTACAATACAATTAAAGTACTGATTCAGGAACAATAATCCGGGGCCCAGCAGCGACCAATCCAAATACTCCATCTCCGCCTTAGTCATATGCGCTATCTATCAGAAAAAAACGGAAAAGTTAACATATAAACTCAATGCGATATCAACTTGACATTGATCGGGACTTAGGCACTCGCATGATGATGAATAAAAGAAGTACATATAACAAACAACTTACCACTAGTTTGTTGGTTATTTTAGCGGCCACCATTCCAAATGCCAGAATGAAAACAGAAGCGTGCTCAGTGAAAATATTATCCGGTGACTTTTGGGCTATCATCAGAGCTGGTAGCACCACCAGAGTCAGTGGTATGCTAGGTGATAATACGCTCGTTCCCTATTTATAGGTGAAGGGTGAATAAGGAAAATTATTTACTTAGCCTTGTTTATTTGTCTGCGTGCAAGCTGGCAATTTGTGCAAATGCACTTTTTGCCGTCACAAAAAATATTGTAAATTTTTTCTTTTATTTACAGTGTTTAACGCTTATTGGTAGGTGAGTGTTTGATGGTAATTATAAGAGCGGGCTGGAGCAGCAAGGCAACAAGAGAAAATTCATGCATACATACATGCGTTCTTCTAGTCTTTGAATAGTTATGGATTATAAAAAAATGTTAGTGGGTACATATAGCAGTTTTTATATAGTAAAGAAGAAACAGATATCTTTGGCGTGCCGCAAAAAATATACCCTTGTAGAAATACTCTTGAGCTCCTACAAATGCTGAAAATTAACGAGTCAATGATACACATTCCTTGTGGTAATCAAAGTTAGATATAAAATTTGAGGAAACATGCCATTTGATTGACGTCGCAAAAGTATTTATTTATTGAACTCCTTAACACTCTTCAAGGGTATAAAAAAGTGCCTGAACTACTTTATTAAAATATCGACAACAACTACATTTGCCTATTTTCTATTGGTTTAGCGACAGGCGGCTGTGTATTGTGCTAAATTTTATATTTAAAATTATAAAATCTTACTGCAACAGATGATCCATTTTTGCCACAGCCCTCGTTCAAAATGCATTTTGCATAACGCAATGCTAAACACATATCAACTCCACTGGCTATATAAAACGGCAAACAACGTGTTTCACATTCAAGATATGGCATCTGACAAAAAATTTGTATGGTATATGTGTAATATTTTTATAAGTCAAAAAGAAAGAAAATTGCATTAATTCATTAATTTTATAAAACTTTTCTTGATGTTGAATAATTTTAAGAAAAATACAGAGCGGAAAAAAATATTTACAAGGACTCAAACAATGTTTGTTATATTGAAAAATTTTTTAAGTTGAAAAGAACTAAAATTTCATTAATTAAAATAAATGTTATAAAAATTTACTAGATGTAGATTAATTTAACGAAAAATATAGATCAGAGAAATAATACTAAAAAGGAGTCAATAAGTTTGGCGATTTTTAAGTTTAAGCTACAAATGTTAAATGCAATTTAAAATAGCACTAGAATATACTATTTAAAAGAAGAATTTTTTTCAAAATGCACAAGTAACTAAATTTAAGAAAGCCTAAAAATTATGTTCCCGACGTGGACTGACCACTTTTAACGAACAATTTCAATTAAAGTGGATTTTAAAATGATTTCTCTGGTTTTAGAAAGGACCCCTAGAAATACACTAAAAAATGCTCGGATCCTGTCAATATTCATACTTCGATCTTAGAATATTTTCTTTATTTGATCAGATATCTCAACTCCTTTCTATTCTTTGGTTGCCGACAACATCGACATATCTTTTTTCCGCTGATCATTTCCTTATTTACCTAGTGGCGTCTGTCTCAATGTCAATGTACCCTAAATATTATCAACAGACAACTATGTGTCGCATTCAAGATATTTTGATTAAATAAATAAGTCCAGGTTAGTACATAAATTATATCCATATGTGCTTAGTTTAGTGAATTAGTATGTTAGTTAACAAACATAACATAATATAACAAACATAAATGGGAGGTTTCCCATCCAAAGCAAAATCAAGCTGTATGCTCTTGGTTTGCACCCTAAAGACGCTACACCAAGCAAAACTATAACACAATAATAAAAAAACATATTGTGAAAGCAATTAATAACATTCGCCAATGGATTAAATCTTAAGGCTAGGTGACCGTTTGCTCACTTGAGATAATTGATGTTTTTAAGTTTATATGTTTTAGTATGGTAAGTAAACCGAATTTTGGTTCATAACAATTGTCTTTTTATAATTGGAAGCAATGCTTACAGCAACTGATGAGCCGTTTTTGCCACTGCCGCCTTCAATAAACATTTTAAGAAAACTGATTATGTTTAAAGAATAGCCGAATGTAATAAATACTAATATTGCATGAGTCCATGAAACTCCCACGACTGGAATCTATTGTTGATGAAAAGAGATCACAGAACAAAACAAAAAATATACAAACAATAAAAACATACAAAACAGAATAAATAGAAACAAATAATTGTTTTGTTAATTGCTAAATTAGAGGACATACTACCTGGTAGAGCTGCTTAAAGCGAATGCAGTAATAGGTTAGAGCTTAAAAAAAAAGTGAGCTCTTTTAGGAATTATTAGTTAATCTTAATGGTATCTTCACATCATCGCTGGAGATAGTAATAAAATAAATAAAACAATATGGAAACTACATAGATCTAATGACAGCACCTCGTCGGATTTTAGTTCTTGTGTCAAACCAAACGACACTTAACATTCCAAAACTTGGTCTCAATCTAACTTAAATTTTTTTAATTGTACATACTAAATTAACTAAATTGTTTAGAATAACATAGTTTAAAGTAAAATATCACCCCTACGCCAACAATATAAGATCATTTATAAAAATATAAATGATGAAACAAGGTACATTTTTCCGAAAGGAAGCATAAGGAATTAATCATTCAACAGTTAAGAGCATGCCGAGTAAAAGTCAACTGCAAACTTAAAGCGATAAGCGGAGAAACAAAAAAAAAAAGACAACAAAATCACAATTTACAAAAATGAACATGTATAAATTAATTATGTATGAAGAAAGTTAAGGCAAGCAATTGCAGTTGTATGGAAGAAGTATGGGCCCCACGCCACGCTCCTAAATTTAATTGTTTAATATCAACATTTCCAAATTAAGAACCAAAACTGTTTTTGTCGTAAGCGTTTTAATGTTTATGTTTGTACTTAGCACAGGAGAATATACAATACTTGAGGGTTTATAATTGTTTTTCAAAACTTAAATAAGACTTTAGAGAAAGACTATTAATACACATACTTTGCAAATATGTATATACAAAAATGACAGATTAAATATTATTCAAAATCGGGGCGACGTGAAATGTTAGAAAAAAGCACTTGTCGCCGGTATCCGAAGAATTTGTAGCCCTGCTTAAGGGTGTTAATAAAAACCAAAGGTACGATTTCGAAAGACCTGTGTTTCGCTTAGGGTAATAAAATATAAAAAACTAAATTTTAATGAAATTATAAATTAACAAGTCATATATATATTTTAATAAAGCATACTTGGGTTATAAAATGAAAAAAATTTACCCTAAACAAGTTTCAAGCATATTTTTATCTCCTGTGCGCTGTATATATTACACATTTTGTAATGTTTCATTTCTGTGTCAGTGTTTAGAACTTACAGCAACTGTTGAGCCGTTTTTGCCAACACCACCGGCCACAACGACGGAAAAAACATAGGTTAGGGAGAGCATACCGCACACAATGGTCGTAATAGCGGGGCCAGACCAAAGCTCAACACTGCCAATGCCAATCTATGATCATAAAATGGTTTCAATTGTGTGTGCATGTAAAATAGTTTAAGGTATTTTAGGAGGAGATTAGCGTGTTGTGTTGATTTGTGGCAATGACGCGTTTTTGTTTGCAACATAAAAATAAAAGGTATTAACAAATTACAATGTGTTGTGTTTGTCTATAGGCTAAAAATATGTATGTACACGAGAGAGTTTTTAGTTTGCATCGAGCTAGTATTAAGGTAATATGTCTGTTTGCATTGTGAAATTGCAGTTGCTGTTGGGTTCCTCATTTTTAAACCCTAAACCGAAGTTAAGGAGCACATTGGTTTCGTGCAATGTCTGTCATGCTGTCCGCCCGTACGACACCCTTAAAGCTAGAAACATGAAACTATGCAAACATCTTAGTGCATGTGTGCGTCAGAGTTTTAAAATGTGGTGCTCGGAAATCAATAAAACTGTATAAGTATATCCCACATTCTTACAGCTAAAGCTCCCGAATTTGGTGAGAAGATGGCTAATGGCGTCGTTCAAGAAAATGCATTAAAATTGTTCCGTCCACAACCTATCCACAAATCGAAAACGACATTTTTTGAACTAGTCCCTCAAATTTTTGACAAGTTGGCTAGCGTTGTCTCCCAAAGTTTCTCATCAACAATTTTGTTGACAAGCAAACCGCAGCTTCTTTGTTTTATCATCACCGTTTTCACCACCGTTTTTGAGCAAGACATACAAAATTTAGTCGGACGATACCAGGCGATAAAATTTTTGAAGGCTCACACCCCTTCCGCCCACATCCCCTCTGTGCAACAAGTCTCTTATCCACATGTTTTATTACTGGTAGTAGAAAATTTTGCATTCGGTTGCGGCCGAGTCCAAGCATTTCAGTTGTTGGTGTATTGCTTCTGTTCCTTTTATCTTAAAGGCGTATCATTTTTATTTTATCTTCATCAAAAAAGGTGTCGAAAAACATTCTTTTAATTGACCCGTTTTTTATTGTTTTCAATATGAAAGTTTTAAAAAGACTAAATTCTTTTTATTTAATTGAACTGTTTAAACCGAAGGCATTTTGAATATATACTTATTAACAGGAAAAGTTACTTATTTTGAACTCAAATGCAAACATTACAAATAAACTTGCACTAGCTCAATAAATTGAACTAAGGCGCATACAGCTTTTCCAACGAATTGAATATTCAGTATATCTTAAATTACTTTTAAAAGTTATTTATAATTATGCGTCTTATTAAAAAAATCTAGTAACTTGAATATTATGTACTTAAGCTGGTCTTAACAGCATATAAGAAAGTATGACAAACTTGCGCCATACTTAAACCACAACTTAAAATAAACTTATCTATAATAGAGTTTAAAAAAGAATGATAAAATACATATCATAATAAAATACATAACTTCTGAAAAACTTAATAGAAAAATAAAATAATACTGATAAGAGGAATAATATAAATTAATTTAAATTAAAAATTCGGCTTATATACCCAGATGGCTTACCTTTGTCAGCCAGACCTCGGGTCCCAGGACAGCTGAAACCAAATGTATGGCAATAATCGAAAACTGCGCTTCCGTTACATCAATTCTTCCAAAGCGCATCGTTCCAGAGACATACGTCTGCCAGTGAGCGCAATAGAATAACGCAATAGCGCAAAAGCACTGCCAAAATAAAATTTAAATGATTTTATATCGTAGAAATAGGAATTAATCGACTAACCTGAAAGAAAAGCCAGTTTGGATAGTGACCGAGCTGGCAGGATATGCACGCTGACAAAGCCACAAATATAGTTGATATGGAATCGCAGCCATGATCAAAAAGTTCGCCCAGTGGCGATGAGGTGTTGGTTCGTCGGGCCTGCTTTCCATCAATAGAGTCCAAACTTTGATAGACAAAAAGTCCGAAAGCACAAAGAAAGCAGGTCCAACGTGGCGGTGGATCAATTCCATTAGGACTATAGCTGTGAATAACAAATTTTAATATTTCTACCGTTATAATTTTTAAGATTGTTTTAACAAAATAAGAAGACCAGCCATAATACGGAAGCATTTCCCAAACTTAGTAAAAAGTTTTCAAACAGTATATACAACAAATAAACAAACAATATTTTTAATTATAATTAAATGCTTGGATAACGAATTTTCAAAACGGCTTTTTAGTGCTTTTTTAATAGTTAACATGTTTAATTACAATTAAATGCTTGGATATCGAATTTTCAAAACGGCTTCTTAGTGTTCACTTTCAACAAAAAACAAGTAAGAAGGCTCTAGTCGGGAGAGCCCGACTAGAAGATACCCTGAACCCAGTTGAAATAAATAAATAAAATTTATATAAGACTTTGGTATCAATCGATTAAATTCGATAACTCCGGTGTTTCTTAACAGATTTGGACGAAATTTTCAGAAAAGTTCTATCGTTACCCATTATTTCAACCCTCATTTCTACATTTTCCAAATTCGATATTTTTTGTTATCGATTCCATGTGTATATCGGAAACCAAACTTGTTCTGCTCATGGTATAGGAGAACTTATATTCAAAAGTCACTAGCTTCTGTAGTCTCTGAGATCCACGCGTTCATACAGACGGACAGACGGACATGGCTATATCGACTCGGCTGTTGATGCTGATCAAGAATATATATACTTTATTGGGTCGGAGATGCTTCCTTCTGCCTGTTACATACTTTTGCACAAAACCATTATACCCCTATTTACCCATTTTATGGGTTAAGGGTATAAAAAGCAATGTACAGTTAAAGTGTGTGTCTTTTATGGTTTGAACTGTGCGTTGATTACCTCTTTATCAGTCAGGCGGCCAGTCATTTACTTTGACTGTCAGCGCAATTATTTTTCAAATGTATGCTTATAGATATGAACATCAAAATTTATCAACGTTCAAATGTTCTATAATTTGTTGCGATCGACAGTCTTTTGTACTACATATTGAACGTTCTAAATATAAATCCATGGATATGCAAATTTCCATTAAATTCAATCAAAGCAATTATTAAATGTAAAGCAAAGAAAGTTTAAAATATTGTACTTGAAATTAATATACGTCGGAGGTTAATTAAATTGAGCTCTCGTGCATAAGCAAACCTTTAATATCAAAGTACATAGTAAGTTCCAACACTGTACAAATAATTAATTAATCAAAGTTTAGTGCAGCTTATCCAACTTCTTGGTGAAAAAAGTACTTAGACTGGGGTGGATAGCATATAAAAGCGTCCACGATAAGCCAAGGACATATGTAGATTTGTATGTTCCTTAGTGAACACAAATATATAAATAATGGCTCTCGATCGCATCTTACTGCTTCTTATGAACTGCGTTCTTTACAAAAGGTAGATGCCCATTAAAACTATGTAACCACTCACTGTCCAGCTAAAAACACGCCACCCAAAAATCTCACACAATTACGCATTTGCACCGACTGAAGTGCTTTGATGTATGTCTGTAAGATAATATGTAACATATGAATGTCGCATACTCATGCGAGTGTAAACATGAACATTCGTGTGCGAACGATTTTGGGTAACAAAATATAAGGAACACTCACCAAATTAATATCAAAGTTGTAACAATATTGAGTATTAAACCGACAATTGTTATTAGATTAGGTGCTAGCCACAGTGGCGTTTGGGCGACCAACCAATTCCACCAGGGCTGCAGCAAAGGATCCAAGAGGCTTGCGCTAAAGCATGAGTATTTATGTTCGCTAAGCTTGCGCAGCTGCTGGGGGCTGAGAATGTGGCGTTCCTTATAGGCAAGGAGCGGCATTTTTCATAAGAGCGGGTAACAAAGGCTAAAACAAAATCCGGGAGCACTTGACTCTATAAAAAGGCGTGGAAAATATCACAATCAAGCACACGCCGCGGCTGTTAGTTGAGTTTGCAATTTTCACTCGCGTATATATGTACGTCTATAATACGATAGTGTGTAGACAGTGTCAAAAATTTGCGTTTAAGGTAAAGGTTAACTCATGCAGTTGTCCTCCTTTACACATGCACTTCCGGCGCGAGTTGGTCTGCTAATTGTTTAATATTTTATGTGTCTACAAATTTATACGAATATGCGTTCTTTTTGCACATGTCTATTTTGGTAAAATTATTTTAACTCTCGTGCGCGTAATAGTTTCTCTCTGTCGTCGGTTCGAATACAGTGTTACCGTCTTTTCAGACGGTGAGTGTACTAAATTATCTGAAATAATTATACTGCTTTTTTGATTTAATACTGCCTGAGAAATAAATTTTGTGACAACTAAAAAATTATGATTACAGCATTGATTTTCCTTTCTCTTTAAAGAAATTATACTTGGGAAAAAAATTAAATGTATCGATATATTTATCGGTTTTTTTTTTATTAGAAATCTTTAACTTGACACCTTCACCACCGTTTTGCAGATGAGTTACCCCTGAGTTGACAATATCAAAGTTCAATAACTTAACTAAAAACTTAAACAAGTTTGTTGAGTATTTGTATGATTTTATTTTGTTTAAAAATGCTCATAAAATTTACAGTTTTTTGTTTGTGATAGTTCTTCAATAATAAAATTAGTAATAATTGTTTCCCAGTCCAATATATACCTTTTGCTCTCCTACAAAATTTTTAAGTGCATGTAGCAAAAGATAAAATGCGATATTCTTAAATACATAAAAAAAAAAACAAACGTTTTGTGTCCCGTTGCCCAAAACTCTTTACTAATTAGATTGCAAATCAGGCAACATCAAATGTCATTTAATTTTCGTAGATATTAGGAAATACATATAAAAATATTATTTTTCGGTGTAATTACTGGTATTGGCAACTTTATATTTCTTGTTGTGCATTATGTACGTAATGTTAAAAATAAGAAACTACTTGTCAATTTAATATTATGACAACAAAAGACGCTCACGTAAAACAATTTCGAAGTGTTTAAATGTAATAGTATGTGTCAATGTATAGCAATGTATGATATTAATTTATAGCACAATAAATGTTAGTAACAAATAAGTTATAATTGTTTGAGCATGGTGCAAATGTTTCCTAATTTGGATTGTCAATAAACAAAAATAATCAATAAATTTTCCTTTAATTGCGAGCAACTTAATTCAAATTAGACGCACGAATTACTTAAATGACCATAATTAAGTTACAATCTCTGAAATATTTAGTACAAAATTCATGCTTAATATCTTTTTTAATTGTACATTTTAAAATTAAATATGATAATTTTAAATGTCTTCGCTTTGAGACATTTAGGCAAAATTTGTTGTCATAGTGATTTTTTCTTATATAAGCAGTAGTTTGTTGTTGATTTTTTTATTGGTAATGTTAAAATATGATTAAACATAAATTTTTATCCCTTACACACATACACACACACACAGGCAGACAAAATTATTAGCACATTTAGAGCGGTGTATAAGAACAATCAAAAATTGTCAAGTAAGATTATTAATGTTCTGCCTTATCTTATATTCATAATACAAGAGGGATCAATTGTCAGTTTGGTTTGTGTTTTGCAGTTTTAATACAATTTAGAATACGGCAGAAAACTGCTTGTCAGTAAAGTAAAAAATGCATTCGGTTTTGATGCTTACAGTGTGTACAAAATATCTATATGCCATCTCACATAACTAATCAGGACATACAATAATATACGTTCCAAATTTGTTTTAGGTAGTTAATTGAGTAGTTTCTGATAACGCTAATTTATGTGTGTGTCAGTGTGTACATTATTATGAATGATATGGCGTTACATAGGTTGCTGGAAAAATGCCTTTTCTATTGCCAATCTCGCCATTCCACCAATTCTCATCAGAACGATCTGTTACGGTGATGACATCACCGCGTCTAAAGTCCAACTCACCAGATTCCTGTGGCACAAAATCGTAAAGCGCCTGAACGAGCATCTGCAAAAGAGTAAAGTATCAGATTTATCAGAAACAATTTGTCCCAAACTAAATGCAAGAATTATTAAAGGAATTTTCATTAGTATCACACTTTAAAAGGCTTCTGCAATTATCGTTATATTTTGTATGAATAAGAGAATGGGAATAATAATCTATTATTTTTATGCCCACCTCTTCAGGTATCATATCACGCAATTTGACGTCCTGGGATCTCGAAACGCTTGCCGTTCTATGATACTCGACCAATTCGTTGAGGGAATTAAATTTGACAACCCAGAGAAAAAATTTGCTCTGAGCGTCCCGAAGCACTTTAAAGTGTTGCACGCCATCAGGACATCTGTTAAGTAATTAGTGGAGATTGATTATAACTGATCTGAATATTGATTACTCAAATTTACATACTTGACGGACAAAGAGAAATCGCCGGGGCTGGATTCGCTGATGCGTATCAAAAAGGCTCCTTCATGTTTATTTGAAAGCAATTTCTCCGCATCAGCGCGCGTAATGCGTCCATAGTACCAGCTAATTATAAGAGTAACAAATGGTTTATCTATTTAAATACTTTCTTCCACAAATTTTTTATATTTTCAGCCTTACTCATGATTCTTCATTTCAATATAGTTACTGGGTATTAGGCCTTCCTTTCCATCTAACTCGGCGCGATACCAATTCGAATCGTCCTCCATATTTAATATCTGTAAAAAGAACAATAGAAGATTTAACAAAATTTCATAATAAAAAACGTTTGTAAACGTTGCAATCGATTGTTGATACCAGTTAAGGGTGGGGGTGTAAAAATGAGGGAAGTATAAGGTTTTATCGATTTACAACTATCTATTTTGCAGTCTGCAGTGGGCGTAGCACCTCGATCTTGACACTTGTCCCGCACATCGACAAAGTTAAAATCTTTTTGCTTTCAGTGTTGAAGAAACTTGCGTTGCAAGATTCTAGACGAAGCACATAACGGACATTGGGCAAACCTCTTTAGCTTTGAGAGTATGAAACCAGATAACAAATAGACAACTGATAATGTTTTTGGCAATTCTATACATTACTACCTACAAATTTATTTTTCAAGTTTAAAACTGTATTTTAATTGATGCTAATAAAAAGTTTAAACATGAGTACAGTGTGGAAAACCAGATTCACTAGCAGTTCTCGGGCCTTAGGGCGCTACCTTTAGCTAAGACAAATATAAGTACACAAATGTTTTTGGTAGATAATTGCATTACTCATGAACAAATGTTCATATTTTCATTTTGCTTTTTGCGCTTTGCGATATTGTGTACCCTATACAAAGAATATTATAATCAAGTTTTGTTACGGAATGCGTAAAGCGTTTTCAGTACTATCAAAAAATTTCAAATATTGAACAGAATGGTAAACTGTGAAGTTAATATCACGTCTGCTTATTTATGCAGGTAAGGCCCTCACTTTTTAAGCAAAACTGATTAATCTTGATACATATTAATTATACCCTTAACCCATAAAATGGGTAAATAAGGGTTTAATGGTTTTGTGCAATAAAAGTAACAGGCAGAAGGAAACATCTCTGACCCTATAAAGTATATATATTCTTGATCAGCATCAATAGCCGAGTCGATTTAGCCATGTCCGTCTGTCCGTCTGTATGAACGCGTGGATCTCAGAGACTGCAAGAGCTAGAGACTTCAGATTTAGGATATAAGTTCTCCTATACCATGAGCAGAACAAGCTTTCTTCAAATTATCTATAACTATTCTGGTTTCCGATATACACATGTGATCGATATTGGATATCGAATTTGGAAAATGTAAAAATGAGGGTTGAAAGAATGAGTAACGATAGATCTTTTCTGAAAATTTCGTCCAAATCGGTTAAGAAACACCGGAGATATCGAGCTTAATCGATTGAAGTTAAGTCAGTATACCAAAGTCTTATATAAATTTAATTTTTTTTTGCAACTGGGTTCAGGGTATCTTCTAGTCGGGCTCTCCCGACTAGAGCCTTCTTACTTGTTTTTTGTTGCAATCAATTTCAAAATCTGATCTGATTACAAATTTTAAAGTTAAAATGTTGTCTTAAGCCAATCTCGATATTTTTTGACAGGATTGTGGATAAAATAAAGTCAGCAGGGTAACATATTTAATGGTTCAGCAAAGTTTAATTACGTTTTTCTATCGTTAAGCAACACAGCAATAAGGTCGCACGTCTGTTGATGGTCTTATTATCTCTTTTTAAATTCAACTTATTTTATTATGTTGTGGTTCGTGTGTACTCATAGGCACTAAAAATTATACCTATTTGTTTATAGACATGTCGCAGTAATAAAAATTGATATGTAAAGTATTTATTTAATTATTGACGTACTTAATTTAAAAGCGCAAGTTAACATTTTATTTCAGGAAGCCTTCATACTAGCAAACAAAATAAATTTTAAAATCTGCCACTTTTGTGAAAAGGGGTCGATATGTATCAACGAATTAATGTACATATGTAAAAACAGACGTATGTATTTATGTAGGTATGTGGAAACTAAACGCAGAGATATATACACATTTAATTCTAATGAATATCTTGAGTTGGTATTTCTTACCTTTAGAATTTGAGTTTTCCGAAAACTGAGTTCATCATCGGCAGTAGCAGAGAAATCATGTTTGGCAATTGCTTCCATTTTTTATTTTTGGGTTGTTTAAATTGTTGCTCTTCTAACTAGTATATGTTTAACTTAAAGTTGGTTTATTTTTTAATCAGCCTTGTTGCTCACGCACACATACATACACACGCCCATATATATACGTAAGAATATGCAATTGTTGTTAGTTGCTTACTCCCTTAGCTCTTGGTGAAAAAATAGTATTTTTTGCTTCTAAAATCAACACATAACGGAACTTATATAAACAGTAACTAATATGTATATTTAACTGCACTTTTCCAAAAGAGAACAATATTTTTAAAGCACAGGCAGCGAGAAAAATTAAAAATACACCGACGACGATGACGGGGCCGCAGCCATGCCAGCAAGAGAGCAACAAACGCGAAATGATAGCGGCACTCACGACGAAACTACTAAAAATTGACAAGCCTTTGGCTGTGTGCGTGCGAGAAAGATGACGAGACAGAGAGAGAAATTGAGTTTGTATAGCGTTGCCAGCAGCGTGTGTTTTTAAACTACCCATAAAACTGGCTGGCAAACTAAAAATAATAAACAAGTTTGTAGACTGCAAATCAGCTAAAATTTAAAATGTTTGACATTTATGTTGTATAAACTGATAACAAATGCAGTTCTGTATAAAACAGGGCGTAAAGTTCTTGCTGGCAATGCTGCTCCTTAGCGCTGACGTTTTTGTTTATTTTTTAACCCCTCACACATACCACTGATGTGAAACACACGCACTATTCTTTATATGATTATTTTTTCTAATTTTTTATTGTTGCAGTTTAATATAAAAAATATTGTTACTTATGCTACAATTGGTTAAAATTTGTATGTTCTTCTTTAATTGTACGTCGAATAATATTATAAATGGATCAATGTATCTTAATGATTAGTGAAAATAATGCGGTCACACCGAAATGCGAAATGTGGCAGTATCGGTTTTCTCTTACGAGCGGTCAAATGAATATAGATGTCATCGAGTTAAAACTATTGACAGGCACGTATTTCTAAAAATTTATTGACTGCTAGCTTTCCTTGCCTTAACGTTGTATTGTTTTTAAATTTAAAGGAAGACAAACATGGAAAATCGTAAAATCTTATTTAAGTCGCAATCGAGGGTACTGAGCCCGCGCAACCATATTCAAATTAACCGGGAACGCCAACGCGTCGCTCGGAACATAAATCGCGAAAAAAGTTTTCAGAGCAATCGTAACATAAGCATTAGTCCCAAGACGTCGACAACTGTGAGAACACGAGAGGGAAAAATGCCCATCTGCTATTCAGGGACTGCGACAAACGTGGGCCAAGAGAATAGGCTGCCGAATCAACTAGAAAATGACGATTCTACCTCTAAAGTTTCCAAGCGCCATGAGGATTATCTCCAACGTTTTATCAAGTGGCGGGCGACTACTAAGCGGCAGCCATCCCAGATTAAGGGACAAAAAGACCCACAGTCTCTGTCGCAGCAAATTTTAACTCAAACGGAAAATCGGCAAAAACGTCAATCACTTTATTTGGCTGTTGATTCCAAAACAGCAGCGCCTTCAATGAAGAAGCATGTGGATGATGTTAAAACACTAACTACTGTAATAAAAAAATCAACTTCTGTGGCAAAACCATTTTCAACCATCCCACCGCTATCAACTGCGATTCGAGCAAAAGATCCACATCAGAAGAAAGTTTTGCTGCAGAAAACAGTGAGGGAAATATCAAATATGGAGACTAACGACAAACCAAAGCCGTCAGCGACGCTTGAAGGTGCTAAAACTTTAAGAAGCCCTGCCAAACGTGCACAGAGACCCCTTAATTTAAGGGCACAGCCATTCGATGTACCCATAGTTGACCAAAAGGTATTAATACCATTGCAGGAAGGCGGTGCTGCGAGCAAATTTAAAACAGCTGCACGGATAGGGATAAAAAAAGATTTTTCCTCACAACTCACTAAACGTATGAAGGCCAAAAATGCGATCACACACGGCCGGAAAAAAGAATTTATTATAGTCCCAAAACATGATTTGTTGCAACCCGGTTCTAACTTGAGGACGGCCAAAAAGTCGCTTAATGTCGCCAGCAATAATAATTTGTTCCTGGCTCAGGCAACATCTACGCAGTGCAAATTAAATAATAGTTCCGCCGATATGGGTGATGCTTATTTGAACATAGCCAAAATAAGCCCAGTGAGAGTTGCTCTTAAGTCCAGTGCCAAGAGACAGTTATTGACAACGGAGACGGAACAGGCAAAATGCAAATTTAATTTTGTAAGGTACTCGGAGGTAAATACGTCAATTTTGTCGCTTTCAGTAATGCACTCTCAAAACAACGTGATGCCACCAGAAGAAGGTGAGTTAACTTATAAGACTGCTACAAGTTTAGAGCTCACTAATGATAATAAACATTAAAAACAGTTGTAGATGAAATGACTGTGTTGCCAGGAACGCCGCCGCGTGACGCAGGGTGTCAGCCAAATTATCTCAGTCCATTTGTAACCGTATCACGTGGCAAAGTTAACTCTCAAGCAGAGCGCGAAAAGCGAAATAGCATGTACATGCAAATTCAGGATGGAGAAAAACCAGAGACACCCATTGCAGTGCGTCGAACGCTGGAGTCCGTTAAATATTTTCGAACTCAGCTAGATAAGGAAATTAATCGTCTTAATTTGCTCTGTGATGAGTGGCACCTATACATCAACCAAAATGAAGCACAGCTTCAGAAAACAGGGGGAAAGGACATGATAGATGCTGCTATTGGGCAAACTAAGCTGCTAACCAGCAAAAAACTAATGCAGTTTAATGGTTTAATTGACCGCTGTGAAGCAGGTGCTACAGGAATTGGCATGCGCCCAAATGATGGCAGTGAGTCTACTAAACCTGTGTTAGTTGAAGATTTAGAGGGCTGGTGGGACATGATGCGTTTGCAGAGCGATAATTTAGACAAACGTTTCGATAATCTGATGCGCTGGAAAGCTAATGATTGGTTGGATCCAGACGCAACGGTACTTCCTAAACGCAAACCCAATCTGCAACTAAAAAATAAAAAAAAGTCGAATGCCAAAGCAAGCAGCAACATACAAATTTTTTTGCGCAAGGCCTATGCAGACAAACGAAAAAATCAAGCATCTGATTTTCTGACAGAGGCCAACGGCCAATCGAATCTTACTCCAAAGCGTCGCTCACTGTACCGTACTATTGTGGTTCGCGATCACAAGTCTTTGTCGCCGGCTAGAACTCTGCTTCGTGTGCCCAGTCGCAGCAATGAAGGAAATATATTATTAAAATCTGCCATTATAGCCGCAGCACAGGAAATATCGCGCAAGCATCTGACGCCTTCTACTGGAAATCCCATGTCTATTCTAAAAACTCCAGGAACCAGAAAAAGTGAGACGCGTGCTCGCAATGTTGTATTTAGTGCGAAAAAGAATATTCGGCGTTTTCAGTTCACCTTTGACGAAGGTAATTTAAGCGGAGAAGAGGAGGCACTTGCAGGCGTCGAAAAGTTGGAAGATTGTGAAGAGGACATGTCAGCAGAGATAAGATTGTCTCAAGGGGAAAGGTCACGTACTTATTCTCTTCGCAATCGTAAAGTTTTTCTGAGACCATCTTCTGAGTTTATGTAGCTTTCAAACTATAATGTAATCAATTTCAAAGTTATGTACTTGTTTCAATATTGGCAAAATAGTTTATGCAAAATTTTCTAATTATCTGTATGTACACTCAAGTAGCTTAGTAAACTACAGCTTTGTCAGCTTTCTGTTATGTTAAACTTATTTCAAAACTAAGCTTCTTATTCATTAAAATTCCTTCAATTGAAGTGTAAACTCAATAGTTTTTAATATATTATACTTAAAAACTAAAGCGAATGTTAATTGTTTTCTACTTTTTTTCCATCATGTAAAATAAGTATACAAAAATAAATACTAACTCTTTAATTACTTTTGATTAAAAAAAACTATATGCAGTCATTAAGTTTCTGTTTTTTTTTCCAAACTGCTCCATTTAAGTTGAAATACTCTTCTTTAATTAGAAACCTATTTCATTCCAACATTATAACTTTCGCTTCAAAGGTACATGAACTATCTAATCGTACAGCTGCTTACAAATTTTTAAGTAAAAATTATCATGGCTATATGCGCAAAGGTTTATATTTATTAAACTTTATATACTTTACTTAAAGGTCAACTTTTACAAAGAAAGAAAAAATAGGTCGAAACGCTTTGAACTTAAAAGTAATATACCAGTGCATGTCTCAAGGTCGTAAACTAAGAGCTAAAATATTTAAATGGAGACCGTCGTCTTGTGATCGTCCATATTAACCGTATCGTTTTTCTCCTTGGCAAATGCAATAATCTGGTTTAAGCTTTCGCCCAACTCCTCTATAACTTCCCGCTCCGTAGAGTCTGTACGCATATTTTGCTTTTCATGCATAACAATACGCGATATCATACACATTATTGTCGCTTCTATCACATCGTCTGTCAAATAAACGTTCGAGCGATTCTCCTGCGAATATGTCCCGTTCAGTTCCTTTGCTTGTAATTTCACGTCGGCCAGGCTATCCATGGAGTCCATATCGACATCGGGACGATCCTCCATATTACGACAACCTGCAAGTTTAAATAAATGTATGTACAAAAAGATAACAAAATATAACTTTACTATTGTGAGTGTTTAAGATATACGAACCTACACATTTACACATGGTGGAACAGGGTATTTTGGCCTCGTAGCACTCGCAATAGTTTTTCAAACACCCAGAGCGTTTGCAATTGCAGCCTTTATTATGCAGACGCATGTCTCCGGAATTGGGCGCCGTAATTTTTGGTCTTTAAAGGAAATACAACGATGTTTAAATTAAAATGTTTACTTTGTGGTACTCACTTGAAGGCGCTGGGGTTCCGCTCCAGGCAGCTGCGAATGGCACGCTCACGCTTGACTTCATAATCTAGATTGTTGAAGCAATCCTTGCAAGTGCAATCCTGACAAAATTCACCATTTGCAAAACAGTCGCAGTAGAGTTTGAGACATTGAGATTTGCTACAGTTGCAGTGCTTTCGTCGGGATCCTCCTAGTACATCTAGCGATGCAGCAGCTGCAGTCGCCGGCGGCGGCTTAAGTATGTCAAACAATGGCTTCGACGGAACAGCCAACTTATTGACCTGCGATGACGACGACTGTAAAATTGGCAGCTTTTGCTGAGGTGGTTTTGGTTGTGGGGAATGTTGTTTTTGCAGCTGTTGCTGGCGGAGTTTAGCCTGCGCCACAACCTGTCTCTGCTGTTGCAATTTCATCTGTTTGATCCGCAGCTGTTGTGGCGTCAGCGTAATGGGGCGACGCAGTTTGGTGTCAGCTAGCGTATAGCCACGTCGCATTGTAGTGTTAAATACCGTGCGTGGCTTCCCCTCGCCACCTTTGTTACAAATCACATATTTGACGTCATTTTTTGTCACTAAATTGTAGACCTTTCGCGTGTTCCCAGTGTTGATGCTGCTACTGCTGACGTTGTTGTTGGTACCCTGGACCGAAACGCGCTGCAATTGCGATGGTCGCGCTTCTATTAACATATGTTTAGTTGCTTTTGGTTTCAAATTTGCTGGCAACGCGGCTGCTGTCGTCGACGTTTGCGGCATGGCAATAAGATATCGTGCTTTCTTTGCTTCAGGTCCACCGACATCACTGCTGTCATCAATCGTCAGATGCTTAATGTGAACATTGATGTCGGACAGTCGGTGCTTGCGTGTAGCCTCCAAGCTACTATTAGTGTTAAGGGTCTTAGCCTGTACAGTGTTGGAACCCGCGCCAGGGGCTCTCTAAAAATAATCAGTAAAACGGATTATAATTCTGTTAATTTTCTGTAATAATAATACTTACCCTGGGAACTAATGTTTGCATAGATGGCAAAGGTACAATGCTACCCATGGTTTTCATTATGATTTTGCTGGTATTGCTCACAGGCACACTGGTTGACGTGTTGCTGTTATGAGTATAAGTCGTAGTTTCATTATTGTTGTTCGGCAATACGCGCATGTACTGCACTCCGCTTTTTCCGGGCAGTTGAATTGAATGTAAGCCGCTTGAGGTGGCGTTTGTATTAGTTATAGTGCTGGAGATTGGTTTCGGAGATAGTTTAATAATATTTTTACTGGCTACAACAATTTGCTTGCCCGTTGAGCTTTGAACCAACATTTTGCCCGTTGGAATTGAAGCTACTGTTGTTACCGATGCTGCTATGTTACTGCTACTGGTATTTACTGGCCTTACCGATGCACCCGCAGTCAGCGGCTTAAGAGGTCCCTTTATGATCACTTGTGCAGCAGACTTGTTGATAATTTTATTGCCGTCATTTGTGTTTGTTGGTGCGGTGCTAATTCCGGCCCTTATTGCTACTGTTGTTGGCCTGGTGTTCAGAAGCATAGGAGCCGCTTGATTAAATTTTATCAACTTTCCATCGGCCGTTCGCACCTGTATCGGCATCTTGGAGGGCAACGGTGCGGACATCGATGCAACTTCTGCTGATGGTGGATTTTTTAACAACGTTGTTGACTGTTCGGCAGTTGTAGTTTTGGAATTTGTAAGTGTCTGTGTTGCCGGCTTAGGTGTGCCTATAGACGTTAGCCCTCTGACAGTCACTGGCGCACTAGAAATGGATCTTTTTATTTGACCAGTTCCACTCAGGGTAACACCCTTAGAAACAATAGCTTGTCGTATACTTGAGCATGTCGGCAATTGGCTTACTAAACGTGGGCTTAATTTCGAAGTGGCATCTGTTACTGGCAATGACTTTTGGATAAACAACACTTGACCACCAGTTGTTTTTATTTGCGTCATTGTAACACCGCTTAAATTCTTAGGCGTAGGAGATGGTTGACCTGAAACTGAACCAGACGCTGTTGGTGCTGCTATTGTAGTGCTTCCAATTTTAACGGGCGCATTGGCGAAAGCTTTAAAAGGTTTCGTCTGCAGCTGATTTAGGATATTAATGTCTGTAGGTTGCGGAGTCTTTGTTGGAGTTGTTACTACCCGAGCAGATCCACTAAGCATATTTTTTAATGGCGCACCCATAGGTGATGGTGCCGTTAAACGTTTGTTCTCAAGTATTCGCACAATTGGCGCTTTTTTAGGTCCCGGAGTATTCAAAAACGCATTTGCTGAGCTGAACGAAACTGATTTATCCTGATTGTCTTCAGTGCTGTCGCAATTGTTTTCAGCAGCTTTCATTTGTTGTTCTTTGGACGTTTCTGTTGGGTCCAGCAAATCAAAAATTGTTAGCTCTGGTAATGGCGTGTTATCGCCTACCTCATCTGTGGACGTTAAAAAGCAAAATAAATTAAAATATTGCGTATTCAGATGTAAATTATCGAAATTTAAATATACCAGCAAACTCTGATAAGCGGCGGCTAAGCATATTTGCAAGCAAATCACTTTTTTCAATTGAATTTTAAAATCTCAAATCGTGAATATCTAATGCGTGGTAGTTGGGTTCGATGTTCATCGACACGGATGGCACTACTACCAGTGATGCTATTTATAGTTATCGATAGTTGACTTGTGCGAAAATTAACTTATATAAATTGAAACATCGATTCATTGCCGTGTTGCCACTACATCATTTAACGTAGACTAAAATTGTGCATAGTGGCAAGCTTGCTTAAGTTATGAATGGAAATTATTAAAGTATTCGAACAAATTGAAGGCTGCAGTCGGTATTTTAGCATAACATTGCCTGTTAATTTTTAACCTTCAAGTTTAAGGAACTCAAATTAGATTCCCAACAATTCTCAGACTGAACAAGACAAAAATAAACGCTCACACACATGCTTAGACAAGCCGCAACGTTGCCATCTGATGGACAGAATATTTCGATGTTCCCACTTTGGAAAAATCACTCACTCAAATAGAAAATAAATTACAATTGCAACTCAATGTTGCAAACACGTATATTGTGCAAGGTCAATGACCAGCCTAACTTCATTGATGCATGTGTAAAGTATATCTGCACTTTAGCTTTAGCTACTCAACAATTTGCGCGCCAGCATTTGTATGTGTGTATGTTTGTACTGACGTACATACAACTTTATATATGTATGCATTTCGTCTGCCAGACTAACTGACACGCGCTGTAGCGTATTGACCGCAGAGGTTGAAAATTCAATTTAAAATACAAATATATTCTCCAAAGAAGACTAGTCCACTTACCAATTTCTGAGTTTGCGATGTCGTCCATAATTCTTTATCAACTGGAATTTATGTAGCAATGTGAGCTATTCTGGCTTTTAATTTGATTGTGTGTGCGCGCACTTCTCAAAACGGAAAAGCAAATCTTGCTGATAATATTTTTGTATGGAGCACGGACAACAATGACGGCAGCAACGTTTAATACATTTAAAGTACGCACGTTTAAATCCTTAATGTGAACAACATGAACTATTTATCAAACTTTACCATAAAATCACACATTATGTTTACACTTTTAGTATATTTAGTGAACGAGATTCAAAACTCAAGAAAATGAAATTCACAACTGTATTTTGGCGATGAGGTTACAGCTGTTGTTTGTCCTAACAGCCCTAACAGAGGCACGGTTGCACGGCAAACGATTTTTGCTCAAATTTGCGTTATCAGCAAGCGCAAAAAAGAGACGTGCAAGGGCTGCCCAACGAGTTTATACTCGTGCAACCTTGCTACAGCAGAAGTGTTGGCACATTTAAATACTAAATGTGAACAACATGTATTTATTAAACTTTACAGGAAAATCATACAATTAGTTTATTTTATTTATTTTTTTCGTAAGCCCTATGCATTAATTAATTTGAGTGATGAAATTCAATACTAAGGCCGGCCGCACACCGGAGCCAACAAAACGTCTTTAGACGTTTTTTTATGTCGACGTGAACATGAATCCATTGCTTCTTATGGCCGGCCGCACACCTAGACCGACAAACAAAAAATCATAGCATTTGTTGGGAGCGAACATTGTCGAAAGCCGTTTTTCTATAGAGTTTCATGGGGGCTGCGCACACCGAACCCAACCAACATCTTTATACCAGTGTTCGTGACGAACATTACACGGTTGCTTATGAAGCTGTGCACACTGAATCCAACAAGCAAAACAGCATAAGGCAAAGCCCAACAAATGTTTTTATTTTGTCGAATGCTGTTGGCTGAAATTATGTTGGGCTTCAACAAAAATATTTTCGTCCGAATAATATGACATTTTGAACAAAACTAAAAATTATGTTTGATTGTATCGCACACCGAAGCCAACAAAAAGTCGAAAACAAAATGCTTGTCGAAAGGTGTTGGTTTTAGTGTGCGATATCAAAAAATATTTTTTTTTGTCGGACCAGCAAAGACCAACAAAAGACGTTTTGTTGGCTCCGATCAAGGCGTATTTAACAAGGTGGCAGCGACGTCGACGTCGCCCTCTTTGCTGTTGCCTTACGCAAGGCGCATTTAGCAGCAAAAAAGAAAAATGCATATGTGTGTGTGTATACATGTGCATGCGAGAACAAATTTCTTTTTCGTAAGGCAACGCGACGTCGACGTCGCTGCCACCTTGTTTAATACGCCTTGGCTCCGATGTGCGGCCGGCCTAAGCGTTGGCGGTGTGGCGCGAGCTGCCAACTTGTCTGGAACAGTCCTAACAGAACCACGCTTGAATTCTTGCTGTTAACGCAGTTTCGCTGTTAATGCAATTTAGCATAGACACACCAAGTAAAAAATATTCTAGAGCAATCACTTCGTTTTTCGTGCACGCGGTCGGGTTTCGCTGTACATTTGCACGGCGGAAC